>CM060920.1:62002500-63202500 GCA_030737875.1 Allium sativum
CTATGCAAACATTTTCCATTATCACTTTCATGATTCCAAGTACAATGCCATACAAATCTCCCTCAATTTACAATAAATCTCTCATTTCTCCCTCTTTGATGTGAATCGCACTTGAATTAGCTAGTGGATCGGTTAGATCTCTCCAAGTATTGATTGAAATGGATGAAAAGCCTTCAATGCTTCACTTTAGAGGTAGATCTCTTCGATTCCAGAGCATTTTGGTAGTAGATCCAAGTTTCTAGAGAGAATTCAATGGAGACTTGTGTTGCTTAAGTGGAGCTTGAATGGATTTCCATGGATGAAGCTTGAGAATGCCTTGGAGAAATGATTTTAGCAGCCCTTCGGGGTGTTCCCATCCCCTCTCCTTTGAGTGTAGAGAAAGGGGGTATTTATAGTTGGAGATAAGGGGTAGTGGCAGTCTTGTAAATATATGGTGTATGGCTGGCGCTTGGTTGGCGGTGAGTTGGAGCTTGGTTGGCATTAAACAGGAGTTGGACCGGTTAGCTTTTAGGGGCGAGCTGCATTGGACCGACCAGCGTTCGGAGTGACCAACATTGGAGCGACCCTCATTTTTTATATTTACACTGTGCACTTTGGGGTTCAACAATTACAACATTGCCATCTCTTCTTTTATGCAAACCTGCTCGTCCAAAATTGATGTTGTTGTTCTACCTATTCATGCTACAGCCTTCATGAAGACCGACCAGGTGGTGCTCCTCTTCGACCGACCAGGTGGTGCTCCTCTTCGACCGACCAGGTGGTGCTCCTCTCGACCGACCAGGTGGTGGCGCTTTTTCCGACCAGTCCAGGTGGTGCTCCTTTCGACCGACCAGGGGGAAGCTCGACTGGACCTCGCTCGCTCCAAGCTCGACTAAGAGAGAGTGAACGATCAACTAGCTGATGCTTGAGCGACCAGCACTTGGAGAGGAGAGACCGACCAGCACCCGGAGTTTGTACGTCCAGCTTGTGTTTGATGAAATGCTGGTGAGAATTTTTGTATAGCTAACAATCGTTAACTAGACTAATCCATTTTTTCATTTAGTCGTTTTCTTCGTTCATTGATTACTTAAATGATAAAAATACATGCTATGATTCCAAAGCAAAAGAAGTGGTCTGTCAAACAAGGATAGTATTTCCCTCTTTAAAGAAATGGAATTATCATGGGGCTCACGTTGTCCCCTGGGCGGCTGTTAGAATCATTTTCTTGTTTCGAGCTTTCAAGATTCCTAATAACAGTGGTGGAAGTCATATCAACGTGAGTAACGCCAAAAAGAATTTTCTGCTTAGTGCTATCACAAGGACAAAGAGATGAAATGGAAATTCACGTGGGTTGCTTTCAATTTTACATTTGCAGAACGCTCTTTCCTAGGATGATGCAGACTCTTATGTTATGTATGCTGGCTTTTTTCGTTTTTGTTTCTACTTTGAAGTTGGAACGGCGCTTCATATTTCCGCATTATGAGCCCAAAAAAAAAAACACCTTATAGACAAAATGGTTAAATATGCATTTATGAAATTAATTATCCTAGACTTTAAGTAAATAATTAATTTGCCTAACTAAAGGATTAAGCAGCGGTTGTTAACTCCCCTTTTGAATTTTGATTTGGCTGTATTCAAACTAACATAACAAGTTGGACTTGATATCTACCAAGGTGAGCAGCCCAAACTGATATTTCAAAAGTTCAAACATCAAATATAAACAAAACAAGGAGACTGACAGTCGGACGAAGTTACGAGAGTACGCACTCAAAAATCACTAACACTACAAGGAAAATAGTATATTCTGATGGATGTATGCCGTTGAAACAGCCGTCGGAATACTGTACACGAACAGCGACGGTTTGTATCGTCTTCGATGGCACATTTCCAACGGCGATAGCAATGGTTTTCGACGATAATTTCAATAGTCCTTGGACAGCCTTTTGACGACTAAACATGTCCACGTGGTTACATAACGAAAAAAAAAATAGCTGTAGCTAGCCACAGATCATCGTTGAGAATCTAAAATATGAAAGTCATCGGTTGCCGTCAAAAAACTGGGTTTCTTTTTTTATATTACAATAGCCATTTCGTCTTTCAGCAAACCCATACCATACAATATAATTTGCAACTCATTTCACAGCTATTTCAGTTACATATCTCTACCGTAATCACATATTATATACCAAAATCAACAGCAAACATAATCAGCATCAACATAAACAACAATAAGCATAATAATAACAACAACAACCATAACCATAACCACATACAAACAACCATCGTCACGCGATACATACATCCATCACGGTCAATCAACCAATATATATAACACCAACACAAACATACCATCTTCATTGTCTATGTCTATCATTATCGAGCAATATATACAAAAAAAAAAAAAAAACTCCACCAACTTCATTATCACAATCAAATAATGATAGATTTTCTAGTAGTGTGAGGGATTGTAGAATAGATACAACTTTGCAATATTATTGATCAAGAAAAATTGATTACCCGATGTATATATTACAGTGATTTATATAGATGGAGTACATGAGATTAAAACATCCAATAACAATGTAAGGGTAACAAGTTATAAAAGGAAAATAATATAAGAGGAAAGTATTATGAGCTGGATCCATATCCTATGACACAGCGTGATATGTGTATGAGTCAGCTTGATCTTTATCCTGTAAATGAGCTGGATCCTTATCCTATGACGCTGATATTTACATAAATATACTTAACACTCCCCCTCCAGTTGGAGCATGTAAATCACAAATGCTCAACTTGCGTAATAAAATTGTAAATTGCTAACGTCCAAGAGCTTTTGTCAATATATCTGTCAATTGATGACACATCGGAACATATGACGTAGAAATATTGCCAGATTGTAACTCATCACGAATAAAATGGTAATCAGCTTCAATATGCTTCGTTCGCTCGTGAAACACTGGATTCTTTGCTATATGAAGAGCAGACTGACTATCACAGAACAGTTGCATTGGCCTAGAGTGTAGTACACCGAGAGAACGCGACAATGATTTTAACCACTTAAGTCACAAGTAGCAACTGCCATAGCGCGATATTCTGCCTTTGCAGATGAACAAGCCACTGTAGGCTGCTTCTTTGTCTTCCAAGAAATAGGGGACCTACCAAGTAGAATATAATAACCTGACAATGATCGGCGAGTTATGGAGGAATACGCTGCCCAATCACTGTCACAAAACACATTCAGATGCATATCACCAGGTTGTAACAAAATACCTTGATCAGGACTTCCTTTAATATAACGTAATACACGAATAACAGCATCCCAATGAGCAACCTGTGGATTGCTGAGAAACTGAGCCAAAGTATGCACTGAGTAACTCAACTCTGGACGAGTGACAGATAAGAAACTAAACGGTCAACCAAGCGCCTATATTGATCTGGATGTTGATATGGCTCTCCTTCAACATAGCAAGACGATGATTTTGGTCCATTGGAGTATCAATAGGCTTACAACCCAACATTCCTGCTTCTGTTAGTATATCTAATGCATGCTTTCTTTGGGAAAGAAATATCCCTTCATCACTACGAGCAACTTCAATGCCCAAGAAATATTTTAGCACACCAAGATCTTTCATATGAAAACAAGAGCTCAATTATTGTTTCAGTTGCAAAACTGCATTTTGAGAGGAACCTACAATAATAAGATCATCCACATAAAGAAGAACATACAAGGAAACATTACCCCATCGATAAGTGAATAGGGAGTAATCTGCATATGACTGGGCAAAACCAAAACTTCTCAAAGCATCAGATAATTCAGCAAACCATTATCGAGGAGCTTGCCGTAAACCATATAAAGACTTGCGTAACCTGCATACCTTTCCTGGAATAGGACTATGGTACCCAAGAGGTATTTGCATATATACTTCTTCTTCCAAATCACCATGAAGAAACGCATTGTAAACATCCATCTGATGTAGCTCCTAATTTCGTGCGACAGTAACTGATAAAAAAATACGAATCATTCCCATTTTGGCAACTGAGGCAAACGTCTCATTATAATCTACACCCTCGACTTGTCGATTTCCAAACACCACAAGACGTCCTTTAAAATGTTCAGTATCGCCATTAGCTCGATATTTGATTTTGTAGACCCATCCACTACCAATAGCCTTCTTTCCGGAAGGTAAGTCTTTCAAAGTCCATGTACCACTACGTTCAAGTGCATCAATCTCCTCTTTCATAGCTTGTCTCCAACTTGAATCTTTGACCGCCTATTTGAATGAAGTCGGCTCCTTACCTTTTGTAATTTCTGCCAAAAAAACTTTGTGTCTCGCAGAAAAATTAATATAATCAACATAACAAGCTAGATTAAAGGGTTTACCTGAGGTAATTGATTGAGCAGGCCTTGCAGAAATAACAGAGTCTATCTTATGAACAGTACAAGTCACAAAATCATTTAATCTCGAAGACGGTTGGCGAACTCGAAAAACATTGCCGAGTTGTTCGCACTCCCTTACTGAAGAATTATCTCCTAAACGTAAAGAGGTAGTAGTGTCATAAGGAACAATACCATAAAGCTCGTCACTGCTTGGGGACATTGGTTGCACAACATCATCATCATCCATTAGATTCATAGCCCTACCATCCTCTTCTGTAACTTTGTCACTATTGACCATTCGAGCATCCTCTTCCAAAGGAGGCTAGTGCAGATAGGCCTCCCTTTGCGCATCATCATTATCACCCACTGTATCCGCAAATGGAAAAATATTCTCATAAAATTTTACATCTCGACTAACAAAAAATTCATGAGTTTCCAAATCATAAACTCGCAACCATTTTTGACAAAATGGGTACCCTACAAACATGCATTTTCTACTACGAGGTCCAAATTTGTCCTTTACACCGGGACAATTTGCAACATAACATAAGCACCAAAATACACGTATAGCAGATAGGGGCGGTGGTTGCTTAGACAAAACTTCATAAGGTATTTTTCCGTCTAAAACTAAGGTAGTCGTCCTATTAATTAGATGAACAACAGTTAATACGCATTCCCCCCAAAACCCTATTGATAAATTAGCCTGATATTTTAAAGCACGAGCAATATTCAAAATATGTTGATGTTTGCGTTCCACCCTACCATTTTTGCTGAGGTGTATCGACACAATAAGTTTGATGTACCATACCATTCTTTGCATAAATAGATTTCAAAACAAACCCTTGTCCATTATCACTTCTCAAAATTTTCACCTTTTTATTAAATTGAGTTTTAATCATGACACAAAAAATTTCGATCAAATGACCAACCTCATACTTTCCAGCCATTAAGTACACCCAAACAGCACGAGAACAATCATCTACGATGGTCAAAAAATAATGTGCACCACAACTTGAAGCAATATTATAAGGACCCCAAATGTCATAGTGAATAATATCAAATAAATCATTGGCTTTATTCATACTATTTGAAAAAGAAGTGCGATGTTGTTTTGCAAGATAACATACTTCACAATTGTCAAAACAGTTCTTACTACTACAATCTACTCCAAGCAAAGGAAGCAAAACTTTTGATGAAGGGTGCCCCAAGCGTTGATGCCATAACATTGTCAAATCTGCTGCTGACGCTTTATTTGCTTAAAAACTATGAATTGGCTGATAAAGATAGACTCCATTACTCTGCACGTCTGCTCCAATCAGGTTCCTCAAAGTGTGGTCCTGTATAATACATAGCTTGCTAGTGAATAAAATAATGAACTTTTGCTTTTCCAAAAGTTGATACACATACAACAAATTATAAGTAAGAGCAGGGACAAATAATACATTTTCTAGGATCAATTTTGCATTTAGTTTTATTTGGCCTTATTTAGTAGCATTTGTAACCTTTCCATTTGGTAAACCAACAGGAGAGGAAGGTATATCATGCAAGTGGGTGAACAATTCAATATTACCAGACATGTGATTTGAGGCCCCAGTGTCAATGATCCATTGATCATCGTAGAATTTCTTACCATGAAATGTTGGAGTAGAGGATGAGAGTTTGTGTTGATTGAGAGTAGTCATCAAGATATTGAATTGTGCATCACTCAATGTAGAACATATGCTTGATCAACATCGACAACCTCTTGAGCTACACCTTGGTTATTGCTACTCACATTTGTGGTGAAATTACCACTACGGCCACGACCTCTACTAAATTTGATTTTTTTCATAGCTTCAGCATTCTATTACCAACAGTAGGCGCTAAAAAAAATAGCGATTATTAGCAATCCCTAATTCAGGGAAGCTCTGATACCATGATAGATTTTCTAGTAGTGTGAGGGATTGTAGAATAAACATAATTTTGTAATATTATTGATCGAGAAAAATTGATTATCCGATGTATATATTACAGTGTTTTATATAGATAGAGTACATGAGGCTAAAACAGACAATAACAATGTAAGGGTAACAAATTATAAAGGGAAAATAATATAAGAGGAAAGTATTATGAGTTGGATCCTTATCCTATAACGCAGCGTGATATGTGTATGAGTCAGTTTGATCCTTATCCTGTGAATGAGCTGGATCTTTATCCTATGACGCAGATATTTACATAAATATACTTAACAAGTAACCAACTTGATCAATAAAAAAAACCTCAACCAGTTATACCATACACAAATAAACATCCAATCACGAGGCTTATTCGCCTCCGGAAGCACCAAATGACGAAGGAATATACTCCGCCAAATTCTCAGAGCCATCTGTACGTTGTGAAGACGGAGCTCCTCTTGCTGTTATTCCACCTTAGCCCTCAACGCTATGATCTGAATGATGAAGGAATATTTGTTGTTTATTGTCGATCTAAATCTTCTAAAATAGTGGGATGTTACAATGGTCTAAAGAGATAAGTCTATATGCCAGAAATTTGACATATCATAATCATGTTATTTTAGTCTATGTCATCTTAGATTAAATGGTTACACTTATCGTCAATAAATCAAGTATCGAATCATTCACTTATACCCTTTTACGTGTGTGAAAATAAAGTTAGTTATTATTTGTATAACAAGTTTTATATATGCTATTAATATTGTAAGTACTACTGACTGTATACAAATTAATCTCGTTAAAATTCAGTGTGTTTATGTGTATATCTATATGTATATGTGTGCAGAGCCGGTCCAACGATCGGTTGCCCAAGCCCGAACAATTTTTTGTTGCCCATTGACATATCATTCGTCACATTTACCATAATTTTTTTTAATATAAATTGTTTTGGAGCACAAAATCACATAAAACAACAACGTTAATATTAAACTTACATACAAAATGTTACCACATCATATAGTCCACATTACTACGTTTAAAAACATAAAATCAAATATCAACCTTTCACATCATATAGTCCACATTACTACGTTTAAAAACATAAAATCAAATATCAACCTTTCACACTAAATATGGTCAATGTTTCCATAACCAAATCAAAGGAAAATGCTTCTTCTAGCATTTTTTATAGCGTATTCTTCATTAACTTGTTGTAATCAAGTATCTCCAAATACTCACTTTTAATTAAGATCATTGCAAGTCCATTTAATCGTTCTTGGGACATAGTCGTTCGAAGATAATTTTTAATCAATTTCAATTTAGAAAAACTTCTCTCGGCAGAAGCAACCGTGACAGGAATCGTTAATAAAATTCGATATGCTACCCATGCACATTGAAAACCACCATCTTCCACATATGACCTTATAAAATCAAGAATGTCGACCGATTTAGTTATTTCTTTAGGCGACATAGTTTGCAAAGCTCTTAGATATTGGAATAAATCTTTTCCATATACATCATGTTGTTGGTTGTGTTTCAAATAATTTTCCAAGCACATGTAATGTTTCATCAAATCTTCCTTACCGATATTCATAAATCTTGTTTTTAACAAAAATCCAAATATTTTGTCATAAAGCTCAATTTGCTCAAATCGGTCTTTGAATGATGTAAGAGATTGATCAATGACATGAATGAAATATGTCACTCTAAAATTATCTTCCGGTGATTGTATTTCATTATCGTTAATCCCGACATCCTCATCAAATTGTTTCTTTCTACGAATAACTGTTTTCACCGCAAATATTGGTTCAATGCCTACATCTATAGCAAGTTCCTTAGCTTCCTCCATCATTTCTTCAAAGCCATGTTCTCTAAAGTTTTGGAAAATAGAATAAGCTCTTTTAGCCTTGAAATCACTTCTTCTAAATTCATTTCCTCACGTTGAAGGATTTTGCTAACTTGATTTACTTTATCCAATAATTTATACCAAATACAAAGAATTCAAAATTTTCCAAAACAATCATGCATATACATCTTGCTTCCGCCATCACAACATCCTCTTTAGAACTATTTGCAATTTTAATCAAAGCATCCCTCAACATTGATGCTTGAAATCGAATAGCTCTTACACTTTCTACATGACTTTCCCATCGAGTAGCCGATAATGGTTTTAGCGTTAAACCTTTAACATATTTTTTAAGAACATCCCATCGATGAGTAGATCCCGAGAACAATGTATAGATCTTTTGCACCCTAGCAAAGAAACTTCTTGCTCTAACACAAGATTTGCCATATCACATAATGCAAGATTTAAACTATGACATCTGCATGTCATATAAAATGCTCGAGGATTTATATCAAGTAATCTCTTTTGTACACTTTGATGTTTGCCTCTCATATTAGACCCATTATCATAACCTTGACCCCGTATGTCATCAACATTAAGATTAAGCTCGTCCAAAGTATTTTCAAGTTGCTTGAAAAGACCAAGGCCAGTTGTATCATCAACCATAATGAATCCAAGGAAAAATTCTTCTACCTTCACTTCATTAATATCTTCAACATCCACACATCTTATAATAATTGACATTTGTTCTTCATGGCTTAAGTCGGGGGTGCAATTAAGAATAACTGAAAAATACTTAGCTTTGAGATCTTTTTTACGATTTTCATTTTGATCTCATTTGACAATAAAAGATTAATTTCATTTTGAATTTTATGGCTAAGATAATGATGTTGACTTTCTTTATTAACCACACGTCGAAGATGATCTTGCATAATTGGATCAAATTCAACAAGAAATTCGATAAGTTGACAAAAAAACTCATTATTTCTTTCATAAATTTTCTCACTGCTCCCACGGGAAGGCAAACCATTTCAAGAAAGTGTTTTCACAACTTCTATTATTCGCAGTAATATCATCTTCCAACAAACTTTCTCTTTAGCTATTTGAGCTTCCATCTTTTTATCAACCGTTCCTTTTAACTTTAATCCCTTTTGAAAATCAACCCACCTCACAATATTTTCACAATGTTTTGGATTTGTTTCATGCTCTCTAAGCTTTTGTTTCATTGTCTCTAAGCTTTTGTGGAAGATTATGCCAATCATCAATTCCATCATCGGATAATTTGCTTGTCATTAATTTATTTTTGAATAATTTGCAACAAAAGAAAAATACCTTGTTCAATGAGTTTGAATATACAAGCCACTTTCTTTCTTGTTCCTCGCCATTTGGAAAACGACGGATGTAGTGCTTGGACGAAAAGCTCCTATTCCTCCCAAACTTCATGACACTTGGAAACTTATCATTTTTTTTAATGATTTTGACTGGACCTTCTTCTACTATCATAAATCTTTTAGTGTCATTTATAGATCCCCACAAACCCGGATCAAACTCAATATCCACGTCTTTATTTAAATCAAGCATACTTTCATTGCATTCATTTCTTGTTTCATCATCGCTAATTTCATCATTTTCTTCTTCATTCACATGCTCTTCATAATCTTCATTGTTTATGTCCTCATCCACTTCATCAATTTCATGTCCTTCTATAACATTCTCAATATTTTCATCAATAGATTCGCTAACTTCTTTACTTGGGTGAAGTGTTTGTTGTGTTTTTGCACTGAATAATTTTGATATTAAACCGACCAATGATGTAGATATTGCATCTTGTCGTCGTTTTATCTTTCTATTATAAGCTCCGGAGTTTTGATTCCTAAATCTCATCCGTTTTTTTCCTCCCATTCCTTTGGCATTGTATCAACTATCTAAAAAAAAATATTAAAAATTAAATCGTAGGCAAAAGTTTTCAATATTGAAACAACTATTGACTTAGCATAGTTATCTCTAATATTCATTTAATTATAAATTGTCAAACTCAATGTTATCATTTAGTTAAATATCTAATTTGATGTAGTTTATAGTTCTTAAAAAACTACAACAATCTTGCAATTCTAAACAGCAAAAAATGAATTTTAAGCTTTAAAATAATAAGTTCTATCTATTGTATCTTTCTATTGTTCTTAAAAAATGAATTAAATCAAAAAGTTAATTCGTATTTTCCAAATACAAAAAATGTATCTTTCTATTGTTGTTTATAACTTAGAATTACCAATAAAAAGTGTATATTTTTCAAGAACAAAAGACAATCTTGCATTTTCCAAATACAATAAAGCATTTTTCTATTGTTCTACTTCATTTGCCGATCTACTGTTCAATATTCCGATATGGTTTAGCATCAAAATCAGAAAACACCAAAACAATAAAAACAGAAAATTTAGGAATTTAGATTTTCGAATTAAATAAAAAGTTACCTTTTTCTTGGTAGTTTGAAGAATTGGACACAGTAAGGGAGGAGAAAGCAGAATTGAAAACCTTGTTGCAGATGATTAATGGAGTTGTGGCTTGCCCTAATTACTTTTTTTTTTCCATAAGAGGAGAGGTTTCGCGGAATTCGACAGAAGAAGGATTGGTGCATTGTTGAGAAGCAGGAGAAGGTAAGAAGCGGAATGTGTTTTAGTGGGCTGCCCCATCACATGGGCTTGCCAATGGGTCGGGCGTGTGTGTGTGTGTGTGTATATATATATATATATATATATATATATATATATATATATATATATATATATATATATATATATTGTGACCTACACCATTTTATGTTTAACAAAATTTTATATATTTTTAATTTACGTATAGAAGTTCATCAACAATATAGGAAAACATATTAAAGCAAAATTGAAATATATACAAGTCGGTGCTAATATTAGGATATCCGTTCTCTCTGGAGATTATTTTCAAGAAAATTCTCAAAATTAGATGGAGTTGGGACCCTCAATCCCAACGCAGTGTAACTATAAAATGTCATGATGTGTTAAATTTTATAAAAATAATTCCTTGTTTTCAGAACTCTAACATGAACAGGAGTAGTTCTTAACATCAAAAGAAACGAAATGAAAATTAAAAGCTTCTACTATAATAGTGTAAACATTAATATTAGTTGACTTAATTTTGCAAATACTGGAATTTAAATCCTACCATAGACCGGATAAACACAAAGATTAATTGCAAACCTACCTAATTAATTAACTAATAAAATGAAACGGACAGACCAAGCTAATTTTCATCCGTTTGTTCATACAGATTAACCAATAAAATCAAACTAACTCAAGCCAATGAATATCCTCAGTTTCGGTGGTAGGTGCACAAAATCGAGTCCGAGTTTGTTCACACTATTTAAGGTAGTGTGAACAAAACACCGGATTTAATTGGTGGAAATCGGGGGTCCGTGTAGGTCCCTCTGGTTTCGGTGGTAGGTGCACAAAATCGGTACACTGATGTCATCAACCAATAAAAAAACAAGAATTTGACGAAAGATACAGAAAGCGAAATGTGAACAATTTGAACTTACGAAAGGATATATATATATAAATATGCAGGCCTCTTGATTCCAACTGCCGTACCTTGTCCCTTCCCTTTTTTTTTTTACTTGCAACTGTGGTCAACGCAACCAACCAAAGGACGACACGTCTGCTGCATTAACCCAAGCGTGACGTCTCGGTAGTTGGGTCTTTATCCACAACGGCCCGGTGCGAAGTTACCAAACTGCCATTCCAGCCCAGTTGCGGTATGGCGTTGTTGCGTCAATTGATGGCTTTGGATATGTTATTCTATTTTTCAAACTGACAATGCAATGCAACTAACTGGCTTGTTCTCGTGTTGCGTTGACGTTGACTTTGCCGTTAACGCTGTTGCCTTTTGTGTGCTCGAAACGTTTCAAGTAGAGTGTTTCCTTATAGTATCTTGATTCACGTTATATTTGATAGTGTGAAGCGTTTATAATCGGTGAAAATCAGGAGGTCCTTACAGTAAGTTATGTTAGCTCTAGTAAAAATAGATTGAACAAATTCAAGTTTGTTTCGTTGAACCTCACACTGTGACAATGCAACATCTTTAAAAAAAAAAAAAAAAAAAAAAAAAATCCTTTTTTCATTTAGTCGTTTTCTTCGTTCATTGATTACTTAAATGATAAAAATACATGCTATGATTCCAAAGCAAAAGAAGTGGTCTGTCAAACAAGGATAGTATTTCCCTCTTTAAAGAAATGGAATTATCATGGGGCTCACGTTGTCCCCTGGGCGGCTGTTAGAATCATTTTCTTGTTTCGAGCTTTCAAGATTCCTAATAACAGTGGTGGAAGTCATAGCAACGTGAGTAACGCCAAAAAGAATTTTCTGCTTAGTGCTATCACAAGGACAAAGAGATGAAATGGAAATTCACGTGGGTTGCTTTCAATTTTACATTTGCAGAACGCTCTTTCCTAGGATGATGCAGACTCTTATATTATGTATGCTGGCTTTTTTCGTTTTTGTTCCTACTTTTAACTTTGAAGTTAGAACGGCGCTTCATACTTCCACATTACGAGCCCAAAAAAAGATAAAACACCTTATAGACAAAATGGTTAGATATGCATTCATGAAATTTATTATCCTAGACTTTAAGTAAATAATTAAATTGCCTAACTAAGGGATTAAGCAGTTGTAAACTTTCCTTCATATTTGGTTATATTCAAGCTAACACGACAAATTAGACTTGATCAACAAAAAACCTCACCCACATATACCATGCACAAATAAACATACATATCACCGGGCTTATTCGCCTCCAAAAGGAGCGCATGATGAAAGTAACGTGTCATGCTGCTCCATATACTCGGCCAACTTCTCAAAGCCATCTAAACGCTATGAAGACGAAGCTCCCCTTGCTGCTGTTCCACCATGGCCCTCAACGCCCTGATCTCCTCCTTGCCTTGCTTCTAATAATCCTACTGCGCTGCCCCGGCATGCAAATAGAAAAAAATATTGTATAAAATTTCAACTTGTATAACATTTTTATTGCTTTTATAAAATAATTAAATTTTTAATTACTGCTTAGTTTCCATAACCAAAATGCATATTCCTCTGCGTCGACTCCATGATCGAATCAAAAATCGTCTCGAGTCAAAAAATCACGCTCCTGTCCCTCTACCTTGGTCATCCTTAACTGCTAGAATTTTCCCCACATTTCATATTAACACAATATTATTTTTATTCTTCAAAGGAAATTAATTAAACTACTTATATATATATATGTGTGTGTGTGTGTGTATATATATATATATATATATATATATATACACACACACACACACACACATTAAAATTTAAAATATACATATATATACCTAGGTATCTTTGTCCGCATCTTCTCATGAATACGTGAGGTGACCTTCTTCATCAGTCTGCTTTGCGGCATGCGGATGCTCAAAGACCTCGAAATGTGAGACTTCACGACAACATTGTCTCTCCTACAATATATTAAGAATTATATTATTTATGTAATAATATTTTTAAAACAAAAAAGAAAGAAATACAACAATAGATTTACCAAGTCCTCACGATGATTCTGGAAAGACTTAGAACCCCATGATGAGTCGCCAGATTCTTGTTTCTGTTAGCGGAGTTCCTCTGTGACTACTCCTACAATTTTAAGTAATTATTAATTGCACAATGTGCAAAAAGATGTAAATGTTGGTTTTTTTTATTAATCCCCTTATTATCACAAAACCAATTGGTTATGTGATGAGGAACATCTTAGTTTATATCCAGGATCTTAGCTCAGTATTTCCCGATGTGGGACAACTTTGAAGCACCATTCAACACACTCCCTTGCTTCAAAGTTGTTGAGATCGAAGCACTTTCTCTTTGATTTTGTGATGCACTTTCTCACCACCTTCAATTGTTGAAGCACTTTCTCTTCAGCTCTACTGAAATCCCGAGCTCCGATACCATGTTAGAGTTTTTTTTATTAATCCCCTTATTATCACAAAACCAATTGGTTATGTGATGAGGAACATCTTAGTTTATATCCAGAATCTTAGTTCGGTATTTCCCGATGTGGGACAACTTTGAAGCACCATTCAACACACCCCCTTACTTCAAAGTTGTTGAGATCGAAGCACTTTCTCTTCGATTTTGTGATGCACTTTCTCATCACCTTCAATTGTTGAAGCACTTTCTCTTCAACTCTACTGAAATCCTAAGCTGCGATACCATGTTAGAGTTTTTTTTATTAATCCCCTTATTATCACAAAACCAATTGGTTATGTGATGAGGAACATCTTAGTTTATATCCAGGATCTTAGTTCAGTATTTCCCGATGTGGGACAACTTTGAAGCACCATTCAGGAGTAAATAAACTAACGATATATATATATATATAATATATTTGAGAGATAAACCTTAAAATCATCACTATTCCACCAAGCCACTCAAGAATCTCATACCACGTCGTCCATCCAGTTAGTCTTCTTCCTCACTTTTCTAGTTCCGACATCATATCTCTATTATTTTTAGCAATCTTGGACCCGCAATGTCTCTTCACAACATTCTCATATGCATCCTACAATTCTATAGTCCCCACACAGTAGGAAACATTAATGAGTTGCAATGATATGTAGGTAAAATGATATAACTAAGTTGTATTGATATATACATTAAATGATATATGATGTACTTATATATGAATTTAAACTCCCCATAAAATCCTGCCATGTAGCCTCCCTAACAATATCCAGAATCAAACTCCATCGCGGCCAACACTCTGTCATCCTGCTCGTGTACGATTGCTTAGAGATATTAAGCACTGTAGCGGATAGCTCTAACATGAACCCCCTACATTAAATTTTACACATAATTTTAAACTATTTACAAATCACACAGTATATATTTTTACTGTCATATACTATAAAATTTAAAACTTACAATAGATTGGCTTTTGACTGTAAATATACTATCACTACAAGAACATGGTTATTTGCGGCGGCTAAAAGGCATTGGTGGCCGTCGCAAGCCATCGCAAATGGCCGTTGCAAATTAAGTCGTCTCTAACAGGAAAAGCGACGACTCCGTCGCTAAATTAGCAATGACTATTTGTCCACGTGGCAGTTAGTTTGTTTCTAGGGAAGCCGTTGTTAGCCATTATTAGTCCTTGCTAGTCGTTGCAAATTTGGAATATTTACCCGTCACTATACTTGACCTGTATGCCGTCGCAAAACTGAGTATTTTGTGTTGCACCATGCAGTAATTCCTTTTCCCCAAACCACACATATATTATCGATTCACTAATATCCACACAATACTATATCTCATCAATATCAATCCATCAAAACATACACTAAAATACCAAAATTCACCAAAAAAAAACTATCAAATCCATCAACCAAATACTAAGTACCATCATAATATATATAAAACGACTACCAGCCCATTCAAGTGCCACAAAATCCAAAACACTACCAAATCCATCAACCAAACAGTAACTACCACCAATGTGCATCAACCATATACCATACCAAGTACCATTACTAACAAAAATATGTACATACCCATAAGAAGAAACAAATTATGCGTCCTCATCGTCGTCTTCGTCGTCAGGAACAACCATCCTCCTCCCTAGGCATTGACCCATGCTCCTGATAGTACACTACAATGAGCTCGTCTATTTGCTGGACCAGGTGGCTTCTTCGCCAATATTCAGCTCATCCAACTGCCGCTGCATTCGAGTTGTACCCTCCTCCTCAATAGACCTCCTGTAAGCTCGTTGAAAAGTAAGAGCCTGAAAAATAATTCAAGTTAACATTGAAGTTAATATTCATGATGTTATCATAAGTGCCTAAAAAAAGTTTACCTCTTGATTGTCGAAGCCATATCGCCTATTTCGAGTAGGCGGATCAATAATAGAATCCCATATACGATTGGATTCTGCAAGCTTAATCTCCTCTCGTCCACTAGCTTGTGTCACTCTTGCCTGCTCTGCGTCATATCTCTCTTACAATACCAATATAATTTTGACACAATTACTATATAATTTACTTGTATACTATGATATAAACAAATATGAAACATTTTAATTACGGATAATCATATTTACCATTACATCAACATCCTTTTTGTCCACCCAATCGTATGAAACTTTCCCAACTTCATCAGTATGCTCCACCGCATGTGTATGTCTAAAACCTCTACCATCGAAGGCTCCCTTCCATGCTTTGCAAACTGAGTATATACGATAATAAAATTATTGGAAATAAGAATGAATGATATACATAAGGGTATACATGAACATATGTTAAAAATATTGAAAATTTACACCAGTTCTCTTATATGTTGTTGGAAAGATTTTGAGCCACCACGGTGTAAAGCTGAATTCTTTTTCTATTTGCCTTATTTCTTGTTGCTACCTCCTATTAAATTTGATTCACGATTAATAAAATAATGCAATCAATATAAATGTAAAAAAATTTCATTATAACTTACTTTAGCTTCTTTTGATATCCCAATATCCAACAAATGCAGCCTAAACATCGCCACTCATACAATTTGGCTTTTTATGAGCGTTCTTGGCCCTTGAAATTTCCTTTTATAATTTTTCCTCATTTTCATGTTCCAGTCATTCATAAAAAGTTCCATATCCTACGGCTACACGCGTACTACAAACTGTATATATAATTTATTTAGAATTATGTACGGTATATTAATTTTCAGTAGTAATATAAAATTATACTTACCATCACACCAGCCAAAATAACGTTTTTGACATGAGGTGGGATGCTATCCCAATGCGGCTAACATCCAGACATCCTGTCCCTATATTATTCCTTCGATACTTCTAAAATAAAGGATGATGGCTCAACCTCGAACCCCATGTATAAACGTTGACGTATATATTTAATATATTTTAAATAATATAGATTGAAATAAATTTGGTATTCACTCGACACTCTTTAGAACAATCTTAACCCGGCGTAGATCTGGCTCCAAGCTGCTAGGACCAGCTCCAACTGCAGGAGACTGCTGAGATGCACTCCTGCATCATCTTCTATCAGACTTATCTTTCACAATCATATAATGCACAAAAATAATATTGAGCACATAATCATTAATCATCACACAATCGTACCCTGTACATAATCAACAAATAATCGTACATGAAAAGAATAATGCATAACTCTTAATAATGCATAACATATATAGTCATCATCATTATTATTACATAAATCAGAATAGTAAAGAACATAAGTAAATTCGTAGCTAAGAACAGTCATCATCACTATTATTACATAGCTCAGAATAATACATAACATAAGTAAATTCATAGCTAAGAGTAATCATCAACTATGATTAGTTATCATCATCTTCTAATCCAGACTCGGTATCATACTCTATATCATTTTCTTCAGTACTTACAAATGCATTTATTAATACATTCGCTTCATCATTCGACGAACCTACATCAATGTCATCGGCTATTAATATTTCAATATTTGGCTCAAGATCCACTTGATACGTTGTTTCATCCGGAATTTTATTTCCATCAAATGTAAATCTTGCCTTTGTTTTAAAAACAGCCTACCAATCTGCTTTATCACTACGCCATAGACTGCATACTGCAACACCAGAGAAGTGATGCTGGAAGTGCCAAAAAATGTTACTATAGGCCAAAAATTATCTGTGGAAACACTTTCTTAGTATTGCGTTTTGCCGCGTTGCCTTAGAGTCAAAGGCAACATCTTTGCGACCCTAAGGCAACATCGGTACAAGTGTTGCCACAGGTACTAAATTTACAGAAAGGTGGGTCCCGCTAAAATATGCATCCCGTGTTCACGGAATCCCCACTAAAATCTATATCCCGGGTTCACGAAATCCTATTGTGGGGCCCACTTGCATTAATCTATGGCAACATTTTTACCATCCAGTGGCAACACTATATCATAGCTATGGCAACATTTAACATCACATACTGCAACATTATTTCATAGCTATGGCTATATTACATAGCATACTGCAAAATAACAACAATTAACATGACACTGAAATTAACAAAGAACTTTTTATTTCAAATTAACCAGCAACAAAAGTACTACTTAGTCAACTACAAAATAACAAAACATTGCCACTAAATTCATTTTTACAGACATTTCGGTTACAAACACAGCCAATACTAAATTCTTGTATACATCAAACTAAAACAGTTTCAAAATATAGCGCGAGTCTCCGTTCAGTGCCTCTACGGCCTTGAGTACCTCTAGTACATTCAGTAACAAGTTCTTGAACAACCTTATCATTGCCTCCTTCACGTGCATGCCTCAGTTCATTTGCATTTCAGCACAAATTGAGTTTCATTTGCATTTCAGTTGCATAACTAAATTACATAACTGAGTTTCATTTGCATAACCGAGTTGCATTTCATTTGCATTTTAGTTGCATTTCGGTTGCATACCTCAGTTTATGGCCTGCATGCCTCAGTTGCAAATTGATGCAATGACTCGATTTCTTCAAAGCACAAACGATACTGAGTAAACAATTAAACAGTTACAATGTGGATAAAATTATCACTAATCAGCACTATAGGTTTAATGGGAAATGTGACAAAAATTATCACTAATTTGCTATGTGGCAAAATTTATCACTAATCTACAATGTGACAACTTAAAATTATACCTGAAAAATTGTCCAAACATTGCCATAGCAAACATGATTCAGGACATAGCTAAATCTGTTGCAAAGAATTTTTCTCCTTTCCTGTGTTTTCCACATTTAATGCATATTAGGGCCAACACTTCCTTCATATCTGCCACAAATTCAACGGCTTTTTCCCTCTTTTTCTTTTTCTTCAACATCTTTTCTTCAATTGTCTTCCTTTCCATGAGCAATTGCAATATAGTCTTTTCTTTTTCCATTAATTTAACTGTAACACCCCATAATTTTAACAACACTAAAGATGATAGAATAAAGAACAATTAATTAAATATTCAGAATTAAGTGAAACGGAATACGCCATTGCGTTCGTCTCGGGACACAGAATAGGACCACTTAGATCAGAATAGCATTCACAGAAATGTTCTAACAAAGATGAAAATCGAACATGGAAAAAATTAGTTGACAACGGTAAAAAGATGGGGCGTCAAATTACTAAACAATAGGGGTCTTTCTGTGCAAGTCAGCCGAAGTTCATGAAATAGTCTAAATAAACAAATAAGCTAGAATCATGGTCAAAATAGACACCTGGTTTGCGTTAAACGAACACCGTATTAAAAAAAGTTATTAAGGTTTGAAGTCTGTATACGCATAAGAAGAATATATATGAATAAAATAAGTTCAAAATTCAATTTAATTCGAAAATTAAACAAGGCGGGACAATGCGGGAATCATGCATGTTGGGGGTCGACCCCAACCCTAAGGGTGTCGACTCATGGGTCGACACCATAAGGGGGTGTCGACACCCAGGTCAACACCCCGAATGATTCTGGAACTGCTACGTTTCCTGGTTCGCTGGCTGACGGCTATAAATAAGACCCTATACCCATTGTTTTATTCATCTAAATGAATGGCGACGGTGAAATGCTGCTTCAGATCAGATTAAATCAAGCTTTTTCTTCTTCAACAATCAAGTCATTTGTTGGCTAGCTTTTAGACCAAGCCACCAAGGTTCACACACAAAGGAAATAAGAAGCCTCGCATGTCAAAACCCTTAAACACCCGATCGTGGTCACATTGTCCTCCCCGACTCGTGGCGCCCATCAACGATCATGAATCCTTATCGCGATCCGATTCCTCCACGCCATCTTTCCACGATCCGATCCCAGAAGCCAAAACAAGAAGGATAGGACTAAGTCTACCACGATCTGCGAATGCAGGATCTAACGACACCCGTCCATAACGTCCATATTGACTATTTTTCCATCAAGCCGCGAACCAGTCTGAGATCCTCGGGATTTGTTCCACGTGTGACCACGATCCACCTGCAGATATCAGCTATAAATAGCCCTGTGGTTGACATTTTCAGGGTCTTTTGGCAGTTCTAAGTACTGTTTCCACCATTATTGTTATCTTGCAAATTCTTATCAGTCTTAGCCCAAAATTATTAAGTGAATCATCATTGTACAAGTGAGATTGAGGGAAAAATCATTGATTGTACTCGAATCTAACGTATAATCATAGATATAAAGTGGATGTAGGCTCGTTAACGCCGAACCGCTATAAATCTTGTGTGTTTTCTATGTTTTCTTGAATTTCTAAATATAAATCTCTGCCTATTCAGATAATCTGGGTGTTAGACCCACTTTTGGATCTAACATTTTGGTGCTTTTACTGAGAACGAAGTCTCAGCATATTGGATTGTTGTTCTATTGTTTGGATAGTCAGGTCCAAAGAAAACATTCCAAAACCACACTGTTTCGATTTTCGAAGATTTCAGCAAATCCAAAGTATTATGGATGGAAAGAAGTCCAAGGATGTACGAGCTTTACATGCCGACAAAGTAACAAATGAAGCTCGTGATGACAACGTTCAGGATCGGGTCGAGGTTAATTCTTCGGATCGTGACGTGGAGGGGGCGATCTGACCCACTGAAGGTACCACGAACCGTGTGACTGAGGGCATAACGACCCGTTCTCAAGATAATGCCATCCTCCTTCCTGTTAATGCTCCCACGATCTGAACCCAGGGGACCACCACGAACCGACGCCAAGAGGGTACCACGAGCCATCAGCCTAGGGGGACCATGATCCGAAATGACAATCAGACCACTACTATGGCTCGTTCCGCTCATGCTGGTACTTCTGCTCGACCTGGCTTGAGTTCCTTGCGTATAAGAAAAGATGATGATCACCAGTTCAACCTTCTGCCCCAGCTACGGAAGGAGATCTCTCTCGCATAATTGAAGATTGGACAAACAAAATGATGAATTGGCCGCTCAAATGCGGGAGAGCTCATTGCTGCGTCGGAATATTACTACCCTAGGCAGACGAACTGATGATATCCAGAGGCAGGTTTCGCCACCGCCAGTTCACCCTCTTTCCCTGGAACACACATCCTCATCTGAAGAACCTCGAAGAAACCGACGATGGCCTCCGTTAGAAAGGTCTGAGAATATAAAGCAGCTTTAATTTGGAACACTTCCTACTCGAGAAGAAGAGGCACTTAATCAGGGAACTATTAATCGTAACTTAAATGAGCCCATCATACCACCTAGGAATTGAGACGTCATTGACCCTGCTCAAAATCAACCCATTCCTCCTGCTCATCGCGTGACTGATTGCGATAATAGGGACAAGGGAGTTCTACTCAGGCCCCAGACCTTGCAGCAGCACGTCAAAAAAATGTCGGAGAGGCCCGCAGGGTAAGAATTGCTGATCCCGAATCCACCCTGACCCATGCAAATGTTGAGGCCATGATTCGACGAGTGAGAGTAAAAAACTGCGGATAAAGAAATGAGGATTGGGGTATAGGCCGCAGTCATACGCCCTTCACGGATGACATATTAGAGGTCCGATTTCCTAGGAAATTCAATATGCCACCTATAAACCACTATGCAGGAAGGGCGGATCAAGTCCAGCACCTAATGAGATATTCATGGTACATGAATGCAGCTGTTGCCTCCGACGTTGTAAAATGAAAGGCATTCCCGATATTTCTAGAGGATACGGCGCTAATGTGGTTTAATCATTTGCCAGCGCGATCGATCTCCAGTTTCAGGGAATTAAGTGAACAGTTCATGAATCAGTTCCGACTGCATACTTAGAGATCTAAGAAAGTCATCGAATTATCCCTCATTAAGCAACGTCTGGACGAAACTTTGAGGTCCTATCTAGATCGCTTCAGTCTAGCAGACACGGAGGTTAGTGATCCCAATGAAAAAACTGTTTTGATGGCCTTGATTGACGGAGTGGATAAGGATACTGAGTTTGGAAGATACCTGGCCGGTAAACCACCGTTGACCAGAGAAATATTTTACGAAAAGGCCAACATCCTCCTGCGTCGAGAGGAAATTTACGCCAACCAAAAAAGGAAGGCTGCTGATAAGGAGGATATCCAAAGTAATGTGGCCATCAAGCAAGCGGGAGATAGCTCAGGAAAGGTTGAAGTTAATGTCGGGAACAAGAATCAAGGCAATGGTCGCCAATCGGGGAATAATAATAATAATAATTGGAAGAGAAATCGAGGGAATGACTCTCAAAGAAGATCTCGGCCTAGGCCATTTGAGAGTTTTACACCGTTAAACGATACATTGGAGAATATCTTCCTGGATATGTACAATGTCCTCCAGTATAAGAGGCCTCCTCCGAGAGATTCGACAGAAAAGGAATGTAAGACTGGGAAATTTTGCCTTTTCCACCAGACTCATGGCCACACCACGAATGAATGTCGTCATCTGAGAGATGTGGTTGAAAAGCTACTCTGGGAAGGAAAACTCGATGAGTATAAGAAGACACATAGAGATAGGGGCAAGCCGCACAAGCCCCGAACCAAAGCCAACCTGGTGCCAAACCAACAGCTAAGCAAAAAGGAAAAAATATCGTTATCAATACCATAGTTGGTGGGATTCATCTGGCAGGGCACAGTTTCAGGCGATGGATCAGTACGATAACACGGCTAAACAACATTTTGAAGTGGGGGAATGTAGCAATCCTAAGGATAATGCCTCGATTAAGCATTAGAAGACGATGTCTGATGACGTCGTATTTCATGACCGAGAGAGTATTGGAGTCCTTTCCCAAACTGAAGACCCATTAGCGATTACCGTCACCATCGGTCTAGCTATAGTCCACAAAGTTATAGTGGATAACGGGAGTTCGGTTAACATTCTATTTAAGAAAACGTTCGACCAAATGAAACTCGAGCCAAAGGATTTGAAACCATGTGAGGGTTGGATATGTGGATTTAATGGAGCCTCAACTTCTCCGATGGGATACGTAGAATTATCAGTAACCCTTCGGGAAGGAGAACGCCAGAGAGTGAGGATCCTCCCCTTTGTGGTTCTGGATATTGAATCGCCGTACAATGCCTTCTTGGGCCGATTGGCCCTAGCCATATTCAGGGCCTGCATCGCACCCTGGTGCTTATTGTTGAATTTCCCGATGGATGTCGGTGTAGGTATAGTTAGAGGAGATCAAATTGTTGCACGAGCATGTTACATGGTGAGCTGAAGTTGCTCCACAAAGGAAGAGATGTAGAAACAAAGGGCACTTCTTCCCCTCCAAGGGAGGAAACGTCATAGCAACTAAAAAAAGTAACTCTGGGAGAGTCACCCAGAGAGCTGCCCGAGGATATAGATCCCAGAGAGGATGAAGAGCCTGGGGGCAAAATGGCGACTCCCAATGAAGTGACTGTGGACGTACTAATCGATGATAGTGACCCAGAGAAGGTCCTAAAGATTGGATCCTAGTTGGACCCTGTTCGAGCCAAGGAATTAACAAATTTCTTAAAATCTAACTTGGATGTATTCGCCTAGACCCATGCGGACATGTGTGGAATATCTCCCTCGATTATGAGTCATTCATTAAGCATCAATCTGAAGCATCCCCTCGTCAAACAGAAAAGGTGAATGCTTGGCCCAGAGAGGTCCGCTGCCTTGAAGGAAGAAGTTGAAAAGCTGAGAAGTAAATGGTTCATTAAAGATTCAACATACCCAAACTGGATTTCAAACCCGGTTCTGGTAAAGAAGGCCAATGGAAAGTGGCGCACATGCATTGACTTCTCAGACTTAAATAAAGCCTGTCCAAAGGATAACTTTCCGTTACCTAGAATTGATCAACTAACTGATTCAACGGCGGGTCACGAGCTTCTTTCTTTCATGGATGCCTACTAAGGGTACAACCAAATCCCCATGCACGTCCCAGACCAAGAGCACTCCAGCTTCATTACAGATCTAGGATTATACTGTTACGTAGTGATGCCTTTCGGTCTGAAGAATGCCAGTGCTACGTATCAACGATTGGTGAATAGGATGTTCTACAACCAAATTGGGAAAACGATGGAGGTATATGTCGACAACGTGTTGGTAAAGTCCAGACAATCATCCGACCATACCGCCGATTTAGCAGAGATGTTTGAGATTCTCCGGAAATACGGAATGAAATTAAATCCTTTGAAATGCTCATTTGGGGTAGCATCTGGAAAATTCCTAGGGTTCATTGTCTGCTCGCGTGGGATCAAGATCAATCCAGATCAAATTGCGGCAATCAGAGACATCCAGAAACCAAGACAAATCAAAGATGTGCAAAGACTCGCAGGGAAAGTAGCTGCGCTAAGTAGATTCATCTCCAAAGCTACGGACAAATGTATTCATTTCTTTGAATTAATAAAGCGAGGAAAGCGCAATTTTGAATGGGCTCCTGATTGTGTAGGAGCATTTCAAAACCTTATGAATCATCTGGAAAGACCCCCGATACTGTTTAAGCCCGTGGGTCACGAAGAATTGTTTGTGTACTTAGCAGTGTCATCCCATGCGATGAGTTCAGCCTTAGTGAGAGAGGAAGATAAGGTGCAGAGACCAGTGTACTATGTGAGTAGAAAAGCTTGCGTATAGCTTGCTGATCGCACCTAGGAAACTTCGCCATTATTTCCAGGCTTATCCCATTACTGTGTACACTGATCACCCACTCAAACAAGTCCTGCAAAGTCTAGAAGCATCAGGAAGACTACTCAAGTGGAACATTGAGCTAAGTCAATTCGATTTGAACTTCCAACCCCGACGATCGATAAGGGGGCAGGTACTTGCAGACTTCATAGCAGAGTTTACTATCCCAGAAGATGATGTAGTAAGTAAAGAAGCCGACCTACCAAAACTACTCCTTGACCCCAGTTCCTGGAAATTGCACACTGACAGAGCTAAGAACGACAGACGATCTGGTGCTGGAGTGGTGCTTGAAACTCCATAGAAACGACTAATATACTATGCTTTTAGATTGGAGTTCCACGCCACTAATAACAACTCCAAATACGAATCTCTAATTGTTGGGCTGAAGCTCGCAAAGGAGTTGGAGATCACAAAGCTGGACATCTTTTGCGATTCCAAGATAGTTGTGAACTAGGTCACTGGAAAGTTTCAGGCCAAGAGTCCAAGGCTGATATCATATTTGGAAAAAGTAAAGAAGTTGCTGGACGGTTTCGATCACCATAGCATATCTCATATTCGTCGAATGGAGAAAAAAAGGCAGACAAGTTAGCAAAGATGGCTAACTCTGATAATCCTGAAAATACGGAGCTAGTCCCGATTGAAGTGCTACAGTCCCCTAGTGTAGATCAGATGGAAATTGATCTGGTGCCAGAGATTGAATCCGAGAGGGAGTCATGGATGACCCCTCTAAAGAATTTTTTGATGAATGGAACGCTTCCAACAAAGACAAGTGAGAGGCGTGCAATTATCCGAAAGGCTTCCCGATATGTGTTGCAAGGAGAAGTCCTGTACAGACAGGGTTTCTCGATGCCCCTCCTTCGGTTCATCACCCATGACGACATCAACTGTGTACTGAAAGAGGTCCACAAAGGTGAATGTGGCGACCACACTAGAGGGCAAACATTAGCAAAGAAGATATTGCAATATGGCTATTTTTGGCCTACCGTAAACAAGGTTGCAGCCAAGTATGCATGACGATTTAATGCATGTCCGAAGTTTTCCAAGATTCCTAGGGCACCTCCTGGCCAGTTGAAGACGATGATGAGTCCGTGGCCCTTTGCTGTTTGGGGAATCGATATTATTGGAAGCCTCCCCATAGCTAAGGGCGGAGCAAAATTCGCCATTGTGGTCATGGATTACTTTACCAAATGGGTCGAGGCTGAGCCATTGACCACGATCACAACCAAGCGAGTGATCAATTTTGTCGTTAGGAACATTATATGCCGATTCAAGATTCCGAGAGTCGTCATAACCAACAATGGAACTCAGTTTGATAGCACTGAGTTTCGAGATTTCTGCCAGAAGTATCATATCGAGAAAAGATACACCTCCGTGGCACATCCGCAATCGAACAGGCAGGTCGAAGCGGCGAACAAAGTGATTAAGTCTATTCTGAAGAAAAGATTGAAGTGGGCCAAAGCCATGTGGGTTGATGAATTACCCTTAGCGCTATGGGCCTATAGGACAACATACAAGTCGGCAATGGGTCACACACCCTTTTCCCTTGTTTTGGAGCCGAAGCGGTCATTCTGGTTGAGTTAAAAGTACCATCTCATCGAATCACTTATTATGACCCGATGACCAACAATGAGCTGCTCCTTGAGTCTCTGGATATGATTGAAGAAAAGAGGGACGAAGCCGATCTATGCGCCTTTAGACACAAGCAACAGGTCGCTCGGTATTACAACAAAAAAGTCCAAGCTCGAACCTTTGAACTCAGAGACTTGGTTCTGAAACGCGTCTTTCCACCCCCAGTATAGATGGACCCGAAATAGGAAGGACCGTACTCCATTTTACGAAGGCTTGATAATGGAACCTTCAAGCTAGTAATCGTGGATGGAGATGAAATCCCCAGAGTGTGGAATGCCCAGCATCTACGGCCTTATCTGATGTGAAATTGTCAGTTTTGCTCTTTTGTTTTTAGGACCATGTAAAAAGGCACGAATTGCATAGAACAGTCTGGTTACTTGAGCAAAAGACTATAAAGTGGACGTAGGTCATGATTCGACCGAACCAATATAAAAATATTGCATGTCATTTACCTTTACTGCACCATTTCTTATCCTCTCTTTTATTTTTAACTAACATCAATCATTATCATTTCGAGATTTGTTATAAACTATGCAGCAATTTCGAAACACCTAATTCAAAGTTCCACCTATCAAATTGGAAGGCTAGCGATAACCAAGGTTCCAAAAGGTGCAGCAAGGTAAATCGCTCTACTACTTGCACTCTAACTCTCGAGATTGGAGAGAGAGTACAAAGGGCGCAGACATAACGTCCCCAAGGCGTGAAGGTGCACCATGATAAAACCGCCTTGATAACACTCTAACCCGCTGAAGGATCGAGAGAGTATTAAGGCGCTAGAGACTTAGCGCCCCCAGAACTTCTGCCCCGCTGAAGGATCGGTGAGCAGACTAAGAACCGAGCTTGAACTCTAACCGCTGAAGGATCGAGAGAGTATAAAGGTGCTAGAGACTTAGCGCCACGAGAATTCCTATCCCAGCCAAAGGATCGGGAAAGTATAAAGGTGCAACAACATATGCCGCCAAATGACTCGAACCCCTCATTTCTGAAAATGAGGGATAGCGCACGCATGACCCTAATCAATCCTCAATGAACCCTGGCCAGGCATCATATTAATGATTGATTGGGGGCTTATATACACACATATTTGTGCAGTCACAGAAATTTTGAATTTTTTTTTCTTGAAATTTTTGTTGCAATGCTTCGTGGTTCGATTTTAACTTAGTTAGGATCTATAGGTTTATGACTAAGTACAATAAGTTAAACTTGTAGGTACACAATGGTGCAAAAGAAACAAATTTTCATTCACTAAGAGTAGGTTTACAAGACCAAGAAGCTAAACAAAAGTGAGGGTCATTCTCACAACTACATTTATTGGCCAGTGGAAAGCCTAAAAGCAAAAATATGAGCTAATAAGTGCATCCTATTTACGCTTGGGAGACGATTTTGATTTCTTCTCCTTCCTCTGTTCCTCCAACTCCACCTTGTCAGCATCAAAGCGGTCACCCTTCTTCCTCTTCCTCTTATCAACAAAAGACTCCTGGGGAGAATTAGGAGGCTGGGAGGCAAGCTGTGCAGTTATTGATTTGGAAGAGAATCTTATAACCAACCCAGTTTTGGGATCGACTTCTGAGATAGGAGGCAAATATAGAGGGTCCTGCCCCTCCTTCAAAGCCAATTGCTTCTCTCTCCTAGTCTGCATATCAGCCAAGGTCTCGTTATCGTCATCCTTGATTTCTTCTGTGATGACTACGTCATCCTCTTCATCTCCATGACCACCATCGGTGTCTTGCAAAGCCACAATGACTTCGGCATCCGCAGGAGCATTAGTGCTAGATGCCACAATAGCCTTCTCACTTGTTGTATCCTTGATTTGCTTTGGAACCTCAGAGAACTCAGCACTAGCACTTAAGGGGACACTAACTTTCTCTGCCTTTGCTTTCTCTTCCGCATCCTTCTCGATCGGCTTGACACCTATGTCATGAGAAGCAAATGTTAGTGATTTGGGAGATAATGTGGTTATCTCAGTTGTCTGTCCCGCGATACGATGAAAAGTTATAACTGCTTTACGAACTGTGGAGAGAATATGGAGATATCTTCAGTCGATTCCATCGCCCAGATTCTTGATAACAGCTCTGACAACTGAAGGAGTGGGAGCCAAGGGAATCAACGGATCATCAGGATTGTATTCCTCAATTTCGGAGGCCTTGGGATCCACAACCGAGCTAGAGCCTTCCTCAGTTTTATCCTTGCCCTTGAGTTTTGTTCTCTATTTCTCGATTTCCTCTTGGATCAAACGTCTGCCTATTTCCAAAGCCTCAGACTCTTCACCTTTGAGATAAGTCTGTATGAGCTGTTTTTCATCAACTTCTTTGGTTTTCAATCGACGCTTTTCGCCCTCAACGATCATATCCCACACATTAACCAAAGTAATGTGATAATCCTGAATCCGCGAGATATCTCGGGTCTTAAAAACTTGGCCAAAGAAGTCGAATAATAGTTCTTCGAAACCCTCTATCTCTTTTTTGGTTGTTGCACGCTCATCAGCAGTGGCGGAGGCCGATTCAAGAGCATTGTTTGCATTACTTTCAGCGAAAGCTGCGCGCTCTTCGGCTTGGACAAGGCGATCATTCAAAGCTGCTTTCTCTTTTTCAACAAGAGCGAGACTGCCCTTTAATCTCACTTTCTCTTTCTCCCAGGAAGCCTTCTAAGCGGCAAAATGTTCATATGTTGTCTTCAATTCAGTATTGATTGTTCTGAGATCCTCCACTTCTTTTTTCAAAGCCAAATGTTCTTGGCTATTTGAATCGAGCTCAATGTGAAAACGCTTCCTGGCACTCTCTAGCTTTGATTTGTAATTTTCCGCATCCCGCCGAGCTAAAGCGAGCTGAGCTTGTGTATCCTCTAGTTCCTTTTCCATTTTGCACGTGGCCCTCCCATCATATCAATCTTCACTCTGGTTCTAGCTGCTTTCGTCTCCAGGTGGCGGATGGCAGCGGAAAGAGTGGCAGCATGCTTCTTCATCGCCCTATATTGTTTGGCCACATGACTTACCTGCCCTATGACTTTTACTTCCCAGTCCTCGAGAACAGGTTCAAGATCTGGAACAAACATCATCCTTTCGAAGAAAATATCAGGAAACTGCTTCCGCAAACGCTCCAGCTTGACCTGATTCTCAGAAGCATAGACAACATCCTACGCAGCGGCAGTATCCAAATCGCGCTGGCTAGAGGGGACAACAGCTATTTTCTCCTTTTCTAAATCCTTGTTCGGATCGTTGCTTTTATCTTTCGGCTCATGGTGTTTCTTGGAAGACTTGCTATGAGAGGGTGTTCTTTTCGGAGGAGTCAAATCTTTGGGAAGCTTCTTACCCCCCGCCGGTGGCACTGGACGACTATGGGACTTCCCAGCTTCTTGCATTGATGGAGAACAAGACCGTGTAGAATGAGATTGATAAGAATCACGGGGTCAATGACCATCTCCCCCCGGCTATCACTGCGAGCATGCCCAGAATCAGAAAGAAGCCTCAGTGTGCTTGCTCGGAGAGAGCAATAAGAATAGGATTGTTTACGAGGCATTTTCCTTGCAAAGAAAACAATTGTGTATCAGAATCATGAATACTGGTGGTGTAGAAGTGCTGTGACGAGTGGTGCAAGTGATTCGTGCATCCCGTATAATCCCCCCTAACAGACCAAGGCCCAGAGTCTGGCTCGTCTGTGTGTTTTATTTTTCCCCAACTGGAACATTCACTTCCTCATAGATGGAAAAGAATGGTTCCCCTTCGAAGTCTTCTTGTGTGTAAATATCATTTGGTAGAGGAATCTTGTTTAGTTCCCCGAATATCTGTTCCTCTATTAATTCATCATGAGCAGGAGGCTCAGCTGGTGGTGAAATCCTTAAGGGAGATTGCCCCTTAGAGTCTAGGACTTCCTTTGGCTCATTGGCTCGGACCTCGCCTCCTTTATATGCATTCAAATCCTCATCATCCTGATTGATCATTGGTGAGGGGCTCTTACGAAGTTCAGTGGTTTTCGTGACCCCCGAGGTCCCTTCACCTTCAGTCGGGGGCACATATTTATAAGGAATACCACCCGCACCAAGTCCGAACCTTATATCCAGAAGATGGTGCTTGTAAAGATTCTCATCGGTGATACATTTCTTGATTTTTAAGAAGTCTGATTTGCTCTTAAGAAGGCAGGATAGTCGATCATCATATACCGAGCCTTCTGTTTTTGGGAAGCTATGATCTGTATAGAGAAAAGAAACATGTCAGTGCTTTGGTTACGTAATCAAGTCACACATCTAGAGGCTTAAAGCTTACTTGATTTTAGCCACTTCCTTGCACACCTGGCTTGGTGTTTTATATAGAACCAATCGGCTTTGGGATCCCCTATGCTGCTATGACCCTCCGGTAAAACCTTCCTATTGGCTACCGAATCAAAGAAAGAGAAGTTTGGAGTCGTTGTGGAACAGTGTTTGTAGAATTTCAAATCTTTGAAAGTGAGCTCAGTCTGTAGAATCTCCACATACGCAGTGCATAAAGTATACAAGGCTGCGTAAGCATTAGGATGAAGCTGCATAAGGGCAATGCATGATCGTCTTAAGGTCTCAACAATGATTGGTGGAAAGGGAGCAATAGCGCCTACCCGGCACATTAGCCTACTAACAGTTATGTACCCTGGCGGGGCAGAATGAGGCCTGTCCTCACTTCCTGGAGTCTTAAAATCGTCCCGGGGAATCCCGTGTCTTATGCATATTTTCTTAAGCTTTATGTCATCTAACTTGTAAGCCAGGGAGTCACTGAGCTTCTCCTCCCCCACTTCCTCAACTCCAGGGATCTCGTCAGGAGCCCGATCATTTACTTCTTCCTCGTCTTCAAGAGATGTACTTTCAGAAGTCCTTGATTCAATATCGGTGTCAGTATCATATTCGAGGTCGGAATTTTCCAAAACTGAATCTATGGGAAGCACATTGGGATCATAATGCTTGGATGACTCGGATTCTGTATCTCTCTCTGATATTTCGGTTGACTGCTTATCTGACATAACTGTGTTGGCGAGAAAACGTGAGAAGTTAGAATACAATTACTCGTTCCCCGTGTGTGTAAGTGCAAGTGTGTGTCTGTGCATACATTAAAGAAAAACATGAAGTTAGTTAGACAAACGGGATATTGGTCATTGTATGCTATTGAATTATGCTATTGTCCAGTTTAAAAGGTTCATCTCGAAGGCTCTAACCTAACTGTCCATTCGTATATCACAATTACATTGTATTTTCTAATGAACATGTATATCGGATCGTTGGTCAAGCTGGCTCGTGAGACAGGGTTTGGCTCGTGATACATCATTGGTTCATGAAGCAAGTCCTGGTTCGTGGGGAAGCATCAGCTCGTAGAAAGGCATCAGATCGTGGGACACTTAAGCTCTTGACCCATTCCACTTATTTGATCGGATCGTGACAGACCCCCCACGTTCCACTTTACTTCCTGTTTCCACGAACCGATGATCCCCTAATACTACGACCCAATCCGTTCTCCAGAACAACACTAAGACTTCCTCCTTCGTCCCTCCATCTCACCATTGCCATGAACCAAGTCATCATCTTATCCACGAATCGGCCTGCTCAAACTCGTCTTCTTCCTCATACACCCTTTTTCGGCCTAAAGACCACACCCTTTTTCTGAATCAAACCCAACCACATCTCGACCTTGCGCCTGAGGGCGGCGATTCTCACCACCAATGTCTGACTCCGGCGATAATGCTAGTGGCGTGCTCACAACTCACGATGGCGGAAAACCCACCAAAAACCGGATTTAAGTCATGCTAAAAAAGGATAAGATAAATCGGATTCTAATTACTACCTATTTGAAGTGGTTGGATAATCTCAAAAGTATAAGGAAACCACGATTTAGGGTTTGTAAAGGAAAGAAGCGGCTGCAGTGTAAAAAGGAGGAGGGGAGCGGATGAGAGAGCCCAGCTTATATATCCATCGAAGTGACTCTTGGTCTCCCCCTTCTTGTCGCGACTCAGTACACAAAGATCCATGGGCCACGAGTGTTCGTGAAGGCCCATCGAAGCTTAGATGGCGATCCTCTCACCTGATTAGCCCGTGACACATACCACGATCACGAACCGTGTGGAATTCCAAAGACCCAGACTTGAGAACGATGGCAAAATAAGAGAAATGGAAATACTTATAAAGATCTAAAACCTTACTCGACTGATTAATGATCGCAATATTTTTTGGAAGTTTAAGAGTTGGGAATCAGCCGACGAACAAAGAAGTGATTAAAGGATTAATCTAATATTTATACTCCTCAAGAGGTGTAACCATTTGAAATAGTGCGACGCTATAAATGGATGTGACAATTGATTCATATTGTTTCGTGAAAAGGTCCATTCAGAATCTTCGAAGCATGTTCCATCCTTGATAAAACATACTTCGAGGGGGCAAAATGTTGGCTAGCTTTTGGACCAAGCCACCAAGGTTCACACTCAAAGGAAATATGAAGCCTCGCATGTCAAAACCCTTAAACACCCGAACGTGGTCACATTGTCCTCCCTGACTCGTAGCGCCCATCAACGATCATGACTCCTTATCACGATCCGTTCCCTCCACGCCAGCTTTCTATGATCTGATCCTAGAATCCAAAACAAGAAGGATAGGACTAAGTCTACCACGATCCGCGAATGCAGGATCTAATGACACCTGTCCATAATGGCCATATTGACCATTTCTCCATCAAGCCACGAACTAGTCCGAGATCCTCGGGATTTGTGCCACGTGTGACCATGATCCACCTGTAGATATCAGCTATAAATAGCCCTATGCTTGACATTTTCAGGATCTTTTGGCAGTTCTAAGCACTGTTTCCACCATTATTGTTATCTTGCAAATTCTTATCGGTATTAGTCCGAAATTATTGAGTGAATCATCATTGTACAAGTGAGATTGAGGGAAAAATCATTAATCGTACTTGATTCTAACGTATAATCATAGATATAAAGTGGACGTAGGCTCGTTAACGCCGAACCACTATAAATCTTATGTGTTTTCTGCGTTTTCCTGAATTTTGTAAATATCAATCTCTGCCTTTTCAGATAATTTGGGTGTTAGGCCCACTTTTGGATCTAACATCATTCAAGTTTAGAGATCTGTGATTTAATATCTGCAATCTTTCTTCTATTTTCTAGATCCAATCACGGTGAGTTTACGTTATTTTTCGATCTAAATACTTAAAAGTTAATCTTGACATGATTATAACTTGGATCTAAGCCTGTGACTATTGAATCATACCAGATCTGCAATAACCTGTGTATCTAGGTTATTCTGACATGACTATGAATGAGATCTAACCCTATACCTATTTGAATCATGTCAGATCTATCATTATTTATAGATCTAAATTACTATTTAGATCTCATAATGCATTTCCCAGTGATGTTAATGGTTAAATCAATGCTATTGTCACAACAGATCTGTTATTAGTTGGATATCTAATTCATTGGTTAGATATCATCATGCCTGTTTATGATATTAGAATCAGTTCTATGGTCACATGTTCATCAAATCTGTTCCTTTATGCCAATCTTATCATTATGCCCAACTTTTTCACCATATGTTTATTAGTTGCTATGCCTATTTTACCTCCATATGTCAATCCTGTTATTGTGATTATTTCTGTCCTCTTCCCCTTTTATTTTTATAGTCAGGCTACCTTCGAGCCAAGGCATGCCACTGAAATATGCAAATGCGTAAAATTGGGAACGAGGGGAAAACATTAAATTTAGGGCATAACTTGTATTGGAAAATTTGGGCATAACTTGAATGAAGTACATGATTATAGATTTGGGGGCATAAACCAAACTTGGATTAAAGACCTTAATTTGGGTCATATGATTCACTATGAACATGACATAGTGAAAAGGTATGAAAACCTATAATGACATTGGAATAATTGGTTAATAATGAAGATGCCTAGAATCACAGTAATTAGAAACAGTAACTGCGCTTAGACACGAAGTTAGATTACACTTCTGGTGGAAGTCTGCCCGGAACCGCCCGTTATATCCAACGACCACAAGTGGTGAATATAATGTGAGGGGTCTAAGTGCATAAACACGAGACATGCTAAGACATGAGGTTAAACCCGACTTGTGGAAGAAGTCTGCCCGGAACCGACATATCCAGCATCCATAAATTGTAGACTTAATGTGGGAGGTCTAACACATTATAACCATAAATGACTATGGTAATAAACTTGAATACTTAACCTGGTTGAATTCATAGGGACTGTATATGTTAACTTGAGTAGGGGTTAAGTAAAATTGTATAAAATTGTGTGAGGGTTAAGTATATCTTGGGTTGGTGGGTAACACACACACACACACACATATATATATATATAGGCCCACAAACTTAACCTGTGGGGTTATCCAACCTTTTACTCTGGTATGGCATAACCCGTGGAAAACTTAGTGGGGTTGCAAGCGTAGGGGGAAGATTGTATCATCTTGTGTGTGGGACCCGTTTCAGTCAGTGACCCATATATAGGTATCAAACGAGTAGTGCGAACTAGGTCGAAGTCGGGGCACGCTTACTAGGCTAATTGTAAGAGATCCAAATATAGGGGACGGTGTGGGCGGCACATTCCGGCAGGGTCATGTGCGTGCATGGGTCCGACAGAGGAGGTTTAGATGTCGTGACACCTGTAGATATGGTTGTGAACATCCTGAAAACGAAGGGTTGCCACTTTAGGAAGTGATACATCCTAATGTGGGGCCAGCACAGGGTATCTACGGAGTAGGGAGCCGATCAATTGGGGTAGTAATTAGGGTACATCTAGACTCTGGTATGTTTACATGCCTATTATTATCCTTTGGGGTAACTCTAGTATATTGGGCTGCCTGTTATTGTATGGGGTTAAAACCTCTCACTAGAAGTACAACTAAGTCTACCATCTTATACATGTTAGGGATCATCTCATTCTGGTTATACTAGTATTGGTGTAGAGACAGAATGGGAAAGTACTAGAGAAGCGCAATATAATTTATCATGTTTATCCTGTTTACCTTGTCATACCTGCCTTTTATGATGCTATGTCCCTTATCCACTTTATATGGCTGTCGTGGTACTTTTACTTATTTATATGCTAAAAGTAACTGGACTCGCCAGACTTTAGTCTAAACTATTTTGTTTCCTCTTCTTTCTCTTCCGTTCCCCCCAAGGTTCTTAGGGTTGGAATACTCAAACTTGATCAGGACTCTGCTTTCATCCTACTTGGAGCTATTTTAGATGTATAGCTTAATTTCATATCTCTCTACTATGGCTATGTTTTGGGGATTACGCTTCTTTTATTATTGTATTTTGATGTTTTAAATATAAACAAAAGTTTTAAATTGATGTACTGGGTTTATGCATTTCAGACTTGTAATGTAACTATGTTTTGAACCATGATGTTTTCTTCTTAATAAAAGTTTTAAATTCTTCTGCTATTTTATATCTGTCTTGTAATATTTTTGTTTCTGTTTACTTGTAGCGCTTCATGAAACTCAATGCATTCTCTTAAGGAGTGACATTAACAGACGTGGGATGTCACACTTGCTATCAGAACTGAAGGTTACCAGATCGAATAAAAGATTTTGAAAATTATTTTCAAAGAGGTTTTAAAATGTAGCATTTTCAAAAAAGAAAAGTCTGTTTTAAAAAACATATTCCCTAAAGCCATATGTAATTCTCTTTCGATTCTCTGTTTGAATCCCTTTTCCTTTTCCTTTTCTTTTCAGCATGTCTGGAGAACCTAATATTCCTAAAGGCGTTGCGATACCAGGTTGGTTTCATCGGTATCTAGAGGCCACCGCGCCTGCCGGTGGTCAAGCAGACGTTCCTCCCCAAGCTACACCCGCTGTTCCTCATCCTCCTCCTCCACGAGCAGATAATTTCTCTAAGATCTGCAAAGATTTATGTGCTATGGGTAGAAATCCATTCCGAGGAAACAAAACTTTTGTAGAGGCAAAGAATCAACTTAAAGAGACGGAGGATTTGTTTTGATTTTTCGAAGTTGACGATCGTAGGAAGATTCATTTAGCCGCTTGACTGCTGAAAGATGAGGCTTCCTTCTGGTGGGAAGTGACGCAATCAGAGCATACAGTGGAGACTTAGGATGATTTTCGTCGGAGGTCTGAAATGAAGTTTCTTTCTCAAGCTGAGAAAAGCATGCAAATGGAAAGGTTTCTCGAACTCAAGCAAGGAGGCATGACTGTCAAAGAGTATGTTAACAGATTCAATCGACTGGTGAGGTTTGGGTTAGAGCTAGTGGATACTCCGCATAAAAAAACTTTTGGTTTGCTATAGGACTGAATGAGACACTCCATGGATTAACTATGTCCCATATTCCAATGGGAGCAACTTTTGAAAGGCTCGTTGATATGACATTGAAGCATGAGGAAGATAAAGCTGAAAAGAAAGAAGCTAAGGTTAAGGAAACACAAAGCAAGAAAGTATGGCCCAAGAAGGAACAACAAAAAAAGAAGGGTGGAAAGAATGACAAGGCTAAGGATAAGAGGAAGTACAATAATTGCATATGCGAGGGTCAATTGATCAAGGACTGCAAAAAAAGGAAGAATGCTTGCTTCAGTTGTGGAGAGGTCGGACACTTTTCTAAGGAGTACCCGAAGAAGCAAGGACAAGGTCAAAGAGCAGGAGTTTCTGGAGGGCAGGTGAATGCTCTCATGACCAGTGCTCCAGATAGATGTAAGAAAGTTTCCGTGGAAGGTTTGATTTCTCTTTCCAATCATCCTATTAGAAATCTTTTTGATTCTGCCGCTTCACATTTATTTATATCTGATTCTGTGTTGAGTCTCTGCACCTTAGTACTAGTATGGTAGTGGATCCCGTCGTTGTCTCAAACCCTATTAGGGTTACGTCTCATTTGTCCATGATTTGTCAGTGTTTGAGAATATCTGTGTTAGGTGTCGAGTTTGAGAGCGATGCATATGTGCTTGGTTTCATGGGCTATGGTTTGATTCTAGGGACGGATTGGCTAGCCATGTATGGTGCCATTCTAGATTGTGAGAGGACGGTCGTTAGACATTTGACTTGCCATGGGAGGACCGTCAATATTTCTTGTGACCCAAAAGGGTCTGTCATGCTTAGTTTCCTAGAGTCACTTGATGCATCTATCGATGACCTGCAATATGTACCACTAGTCCGTGAGTATCCTCATGTTTTTGATAAGTTTCGGGGCATACCTCCAAGGCGTGAGATTGATTTCCGTATATACTTGGTGGACAATGAGAAAACAGTTGCATTGCGTGTGCGCCATATGGCTCCAAAGGAAAAAAGAGAGCTCAACAAGCAAGTCGAGGAGCTACTTAAGAAAGGGTTTATTGGGCGAAGCATATTTGAATGGGGTTCTCCGGTGGTATTCACAACTAAGGCGGATGGTTCGCTTCGCTTATGTGCAGACTATATAGAGTTAAAAAAACTCACTAAGAAGAACAAGCACCCACTCCCGAGGATAGATGATTTGTTTGACCAACTTGTTGGTGCATCAGTTTTCTCTTAGTTAGACTTGGCCAAGGGGTTTCATCAGTTGAGGGTGGCTGAAGACAGTATAGATAAGACCACTTTTAGGACTCCACATGGTTTTTTTGAATGGCTCGTATGCCATTTGGGTTGACGAATGCACCCGCCTATTTCGTTGATCTGATGAGTAGGGTGTTTCGGGAGTTTCTAAATAAATTTGTTGTGGTCTCTGTTGATGAAATCTTAATCATCTCGAAGAGCAAGGAAGAGCATGCCTTACATATAAGGAAGGTTTTGAAAACTCTGCGTGCGAATCAGCTTAAGGTGAAATTCTCCAAATGTCATTTATAGAGAAAAGAGGTGAGATTTCTAGGGCATGTGGTCTCTAAAGACGGGATAAAAGTAGATCCTGCAAAGGTAGTTGCAATCCAAGATTGGGAAATCCCAAGGAGTGCAACGGAGGCGGAAGTTTTCTTGGATTGACAGGTGTAATGTCCCGAAATTTTAGCGATTAATAATTAGTTAATTTAATTATTTTGGTTTGATAATTTAAATAGTTTGAATTCAAATATCTTTAATATTTGAATAATATAAGTAATGTGATAATTACATATTTATTTCTGAAATAGTCAGAAATAATAAAATTGGAAATATCGTGTAAATTGGATAATTTAATGGATTTAATTTAGTCTAGAACTGGATTACTATAACGAATTTTATTTATTAACGACGGTTGAATATATTAATTATAATATAAATTATAATCGAGCTCGTAACGTCGTGGCAGTTCATAATATTACGATTTGAACTTTAAACGACTATACAAAATTCGTTATAAGTCGGTTTTCCTCAAAACAAGAAACGTTCAAATCTAATTAACTGTACTTCTAATAAAAGAGAAAAATGGAGATTTCGGCTTATAGATTGTGAGTTATCTCCAAATCAAATTTTCAGAAAGTCGTTATAAAATCATTTACAAACCATAACAATAATTTAATTATTTTAAATTATTTATTTCGAATTTGGGCGAGATATTTGAGACGTAGTTATAATTTAATTTTTAGAATTTTACTGTAATTTTTAATTTGAAAAATAGGCAACTATTTTATTTGGAGTATTTAACACCATATATCAATGTTTTGGGGTTCTACAGAATTAATCAACTTGTCTATTTCATTGTATTTTCGAAATCGTAACACAATGCAGAACCCGATCGTATTAATTTTTGCGTCCCCAGCGGTTCGTATGTTAACAGAGTTTTATATAATGGTGTACCCCTAACCTTTTTTTTACCAACTAGGATACAGACTTTCCTGATGTATACCTAGCGTGCATTAAATCCTTTAGCCTATTTTTCTATCACTTCATAGCTTAACAAAACATGCCACTGTTCATTTATTTTCTTAGCAACGAAGACAACCTACAAATAGCTGAGCGCATGCCCAAAATCAAACTGCTGTCCTTATATTTCTTTTCGAATTTAAATCCCCACTTGCCTAAGACCTCATTCTGAAAACCGGCCTATCCAAATTTCCTCTGCTGTACATGGCTAAGCAAATGCTTCATAACGAAGGAAACCTGTCATGTGTTGTTATACCAGATATATGTAAAAGCTGAAACACCTATTTTCTCACGTGGATGGTTTGAAACACTTGCCTTAAGTCTTCTAATATATTAGTAACGCACATGCATATTTGAACATGCCTACCCTTAGAAAGCTAACTTCTGCCTAAAGCACATACATATCAATAAAACTGCTACCCCAACATTTCTTTTCGTAATTAATCTTTCCACATGCCTATGGCCTGGTTCATTTAGCTCGCATTGCTCACCCTGTATGTAGTTGCATTCGTTCCTTCATTATATAAGCGTGCCTCACTTCTCGTTTCCAGCAAGCAAAAGAAAATGAAGAGAGAAAAGAAAAAAAGTTTTATAATATGCTGCAACCTATAGGAGTACAGGGCGGTACCTAGAAACTTAGAAAAGGGGGAGGGGTATTGGCATGTGGGAGACATTGGGGTATTCAGTAATGTTTATTAGCGGAGCAGCGTGCTCATTTTTTTAAGGCAAGTGGAGAAAAATATGTAACATGCTTACATGCATGTACACGCCAGGGATCATTTCACTGGAGTTGGCAGAGCAATGGGGAAAACCAGAGGCGAAGGAATGAAGTCATGCATGTGAGTAAACATGGGAACTGGGCGGAAGAAAATCAGAGCAGGGTTCTGTTTAAATGGTTGATATGAGTTAAGACTAAAGAGGGATCAAGCTTAACGCTAGGGGTTACAGATTTTGGAGATTCCGATGAGGGGTGGCCAGTAGAAGACGGAAGTTTTATACTGAGAGTGGCGTTTCTATTGGGGAAGATGAAGTTGAAAGAGTAGAGGGTGGGCTTGAATATGGTAGATGGACCATGTGATTTAGGGTGAGGCCCAGCATGGAAGAATAAAAATAACAATAAAACAAAAGGGTAGTTTGCGTTGGAACAAGGATGCATGCAAGAAATGGAAATGGACATTTCACTGGAACATTTGCTGAAGCTTGCGGATTTTTTTTTGTGTGGAAGAAAATTGATCTGTTGTTTGGAGGCGGGTGACTTTAGTTGGGTGGGCCGACTTTAATAGGTAAAGATCGATTCAATAATAACTTAAGTTTTATTTAATTATATACGTACACAAACTTATTACTATGATATCTTGTGCATATGGACCCAGTTGTATGAACAGTTGGTCACGTTGGGATCGTATGGTCACAAGATTGGTGTTGGAACTGATTTGGAATCATTTAGAGATCGTTTCAATTTTAGGCAAGATAAACCACCTGATCCGGTCTATCGACCATTAATCGTATTTAATGATTTACGACTAAGGTGAGCAAACTCACTAACTGTGTCCAGTTTTATAATTTTATGAATGTTATTTAATATTGATAAAAATGATTGAATGCTATGTGTGATGATTGTTTGGATGATTTGTTGATTAATCGGTTAAAATTGTATATACTGTTATATATATAAGCCGTTGTTTAAATATTAAATCCATTTATTACAATAGTTGATATCGATATGAAATTAGTGTTATTATGTTGATTAACATCTGCGGTTGCAGGGAAACAGGTCAGAGGAATCCAATTGGATTCCTCAACAATTTTATTGTTGATTTTCATAAATTACATTATATGATGTGACGAATAATCTATGGCTGATTATTGTGTGATTGGGATGTTTGAATAATATTGACCCTGAATTAAATTGGTATTTAAATACCATAAAATATTGATTGGGTTTCTAAAAGGGGGAATAATCTACTTTTAAGTAGAAATTAAGATTCGAACGGACTAGAAAGGAATGACCGTTTTAATAATAAAAGCAAGTAGTTGATTTATAAACAACATTTATAAATGAGGTGAAATAATTATTTTTAAATAATTTGGAAATATAAATTAAGGAATGAATTTAAAAAGGGAAATGGGAAAAATGTTTGAAAGGAGAACGATAAAATTATTTCAATGTTCAAAATGTAAAGAGAATTGAAACAACCACATAAGTGTTTGTAATTAGGATTCGATGATGTCAAACAATTTATTTTTACAAATTACATATTATATAATTTGTGACTTGACAAGATAATTAATATTTGGGTTGAGTCTAATAATTTGTAATAAAATAGGTAATCAAGATTAAGTTATAAACTTGATATTTGTTGAACAAGAAGTTAATTTATAAATGGAATATATGAAATGAAATATGAATGTAATTTTATGAATGGGATTTTAACTTGTAACTAGTATTGATTATTTAAATCAAGATTTATTTTGATAGAACGAGTCCAAATTTATGTAAAGGAATGATATTCATGTTGAAAATGGATAATGATTTCAAAGCAAACATTTTGCAGATTAAATTGGCTATAAAAGAAAATTGGTAAATGTTAGAAGTGATAAATTAAAAAGTGAATTTAGGAATCAAATTGACCTGAAACGGTGAGTTTATTCTAAAGTTCGGAACATCAATCTACGTAGATTGTTCGAATGGGAGTTATAAGTTGAAATTCGATTATATATAATTAAGTAAATTGGAATTGAATTGAAGCTAACCAAGTGAAAATGTCCACAGCGGTTCATATGTTAACAGAATTTTAAATAATGGTGTACACCTAACCTTTTTTTACCAATTAGGATACATACATCCCCGATGTATACCTAGCGTGCACTAAATTCTCTGGCCTATTTTTCTATCACTTCGTCGCCAAACAAAACATGCCACTGTTCATTTCTTTTCTTAGCAATGAAGACAACCGACAAATAGCAGAGCACATGCCCAAAATTAAACTGCTGTCCTTATATTTCTTTTCGAATTTAAATCCCCACATGCCTAAGACCTCATTCTGAAAACCTGCCTATCCAAATTTCCTCTACCGTACTTGGCTAAGCAAATGCTTCATAACGAAGGAAACCTGTCATGTATTGTTATTTCAGATATATGTAAAAGCTAAAACACCTGTTTTCTCACGTGGATGGTTTGAAACTCTCACCTGAAGTCTTCTAATATATTAGTAACGCACATGCATTCTGAACATGCCTACCCTTAAAAAGCTAACTCTACTTAAAGCACATACAAATCAATCAAACTTCTACCACAACATTTCTTTTCGTAATTAATCTTTCCACATGCTTGCGGCCTAGTTTCGTTCGGCTTGCATTGACTACCCTATACATAGTTGCTTTCGTTCCTTCCTTATATAAGGGTGCCTCACTTCTCGTTTCCAAGAACGTAGATGTATGATTTGGGTCTCTTTTGCTCGGACTATGGCTTTGGATATCACTATGGGGATTTTTGTCACTTTATTTATGTTTTCTGCTTCTTTAATTATCAAGACAGTAATGATGTTGTAATGTTGGAAGTATTTTGAGACAATGTTTGGTTTTGAACACGTATTGATGAATAAAAGTCTGTTGGTTTCCGCTATTTAAAATATGTGTGTTTTTATCTGTCTTGAGTTTATCTGTGGCTTTTACTTATAAACCTCCACCAAAATTAAGGCATCCCCTTTGTGAGTGACCTTAACGGAGGTGGGGTGTTTCAGAAGGTATGATCTGTCAAGAGATACGTTATAACCTCAAGCCTCATCAGCCAGGAAATGACAAAAATCAGTCAGGCAACATGGGTATGTGGGTCGCCCCCATTAGGGTGTATTGTCACCATCTAGAGAAATTCCTTTTTATTACTTCTTTTCGCTTCTGTATCTTCCAGGAACGATTATGTTGCTAGCAACCGTAGGTGACAATATATTCGATACATTCAAGAGAAATGAGTGATCGGTCATGTGTGGCCTGGTTGCAAGACGTTCTTGTTGAACCCAGTGTATTCCTCTCGAGAGATACACTATCGGTAGGTGGTTCCATACCTTGTCATAGTCGGAATCCAATCTCCAGTAAGAGCCAGCAATTTTGATTGAATATTATATATGTGGAGCGTGAGGTGCAAGCATTCTGCTAAATTTTATTTACTTGTGATTAGACACTATTATAATATCAAAAAAATATTGATTTCGAAAATGTTTTGGGTTATATTAAGGTAAAAACCGTCCATGTTTATGTGTGGGCAGGTCTTACTATTATCCTTTTCTTTCAAAAGGATTTTCTAAAAGTTAAGCCGAATGGTTGGAGTTTACTCACACCAGTCCTATGACTGACCCAGAGTTTGTTTTGTTTTCCCTAAACTCTTGGGTGCCCAAATTTGTACGGGCAGTCAAGTAGTTTGGATTTTGCAGGTACTTGGAAGAGCTTGGAGCAGGAGGCTTCAACACTAGTTATATATAAAGTTTATTTCCATTGTGATATACATGTGATGTACTCTGATGATATATGTAAGTACAAATGCAGTTAATATTTTAAAGTTATGTTATATTCTATTCTATTCGTTCCACTGGGAGATTCGTGGTTACTCTAATTCTGTTCTATTGTGATCTTCTTCTTCTTCTTCTATTCTAAACTTTCTTTCTATTCCTTACCCTCTAACTTCTTTGTATTAATTATCTGGTATTTTCGTTCTCGAATAATCAACATGGGTTTTTTGTTGACTTTCGGGGTCGAAAAATCCTTAGTCGTTACAATAGGCTATTATAGGAAATTCATTAAGGACATCGCAAAGATATCAGTTACTAGGCTGATAAAGAAGAATCTGACATTTTCATGGGATGTAGATTTTGATGTGGCTTTCCAACAATTGAAGAGGGCTTTGACAACAGCTACAGTCTTAACCTTGCCTGATGGGAACAAAGTGTTTACAGTATACACAGATGCATGTGGTACAAGGCTTGGTGTGGTTCTGATGCAAGAGGGAAGGGTAATATGTTATGTGGGTAGACAGCTAAGAGTTCATGAGAAGAACTATCCTACCTATGATTTAGAGCTAGCTGCCATAGTATTCGCTCTTAAGACGTGGAGCCATTATTTGCTTGGAGAGAATTTCGAGTTGTACACTTATCATAAATCTCTCAAGCACTTGTTCTCGGAGTAGGATCTTAATTTAAGGCAATAAAGGTGGATACAGTTCCTAGCATCTTATGACTTTGAAATTGCTTATACCCCTGGCAAAGGAAATGTGGTGGCGGACGCAGTGAGCAGGCAGAGGATGGCCATAAGTCCTCTGTTTGTGGAAAGGAAAAGCTTGGCGTTTATATCAACTTTTGAATTTAGACCCTCCACTGAATTTTTGCCTGGTTTGTTTGAATCACTAGAGGTGCGACCTACTCTTATGGATCAAATAGGAGCTTCGTAGCGAGAGGATCCACATATTTTAGACATCTTAGATAGGCTCAGTAAAGGGGAGGCTTCTAGTCACCTCAGTAGATATTCCATAGACAATATAGGGTGGTTACGACGAGATAGAAGGCTTTATTTTCCCTGAATTGGGAGTTTGTTAAAGACGGTCCTAGAGAAAGCCCATCATTCTAAGATGACTATTCATCCAGGTGGTGATAAGATGTATAGGGACATGAAGCGGGTTTTCACTTGGGCTGGGATGAAGAAAGATGTGGTAGAGTTTGTTTCTTAATGTTTGATTTGCCAGCAAGTCAAGGTTGAGCAAAAGAAGCCCGGTGGTTGACTTCATCCTTTGGAGGTCCCACAGTGGAAGTGGGAGAGCGTCTCTATGGATTTCATAGACGGTTTAGCTAGATCGAATAAAGGCAACACCAGTATTTGGGTAGTAGTAGAAAGACTTACTAAGAGTGCTCATTTCATTCCGGTTAAGAGTAAGTGGACGACAACATGGTTGGCAGCAGTTTACATTCGAGAGATAGTCCGTCTTCATGGAGTACATTCCAGCATCGTAAGTGATCGTGACCCAATCTTCACCAGTAAATTTTGGAGGAGCTTGCAAGAAGCATTAGATACACAGTTGTTTTTTAGCACCACTTACCACCCCCAGACCGATGGATAGACGGAAAGGGTAAATAGAGTTCTTGAGGATCTTTTAAGACCGTGTATCCTAGATTTCGGAGGGACTTAGGAAGAGCATCTTCCTTTAGTAGAGTTTGACTACAACAATAGTTATCAAGCTTGCATTGGCATGGCACCCTTCGAAGCATTGTATGGACGACCATGTAGATCACCGACTTGTTGGTGGGAATCTATAGAAAGACAACTACTTAGACCAGATATGGTTAGAGAAACGTCCGAGAAGGTTGATCTTATTAGATGACGAATAAAGACCGCTCAAGAGAGGCAGAAGTCCTACCAAGACAAGAGAAGGTCTGACATTGAATTTGAGGTGGGAGACATGGTTTTCATTAAGAAGTCACCTTTAAGGAATGTGGTTCGCTTTTGATCAGTAGGAAAATTGGCACCAAGATTTGTAGGTCTATTTCCCATAACAGAAAGGATTGGCCAGATGGCTTATAGAGTAAAGCTACTAGAGAAAATATCTGGTGTTCATGATGTTTTCAATGTTTCCCATTTGTGGGAGTGCTTGTATGATACCGCAGAAGTAGTTGAGCCAAGTATAATGGAGGAAGTAGAGGTGGAACCGGAGGTGACAGTTAGATGAGTTCCTACCCGTATCCTTGGATTAGAAGTTAAGAAGCTACATACTAGAGAAGTCAAGTTGATAAAGGTTTAGTGGGGAGATAACCAAGAGGATGCAACTTGGGAGACTGAAGACCAAAATCATGCTTCGTACCCTTTTCTTTTCAAGGGTATGTTCTTAACTTCCTTCCCAAAGCTTTTGTTTTTGCTTATTTCTATTATTTAAAGTATCGATCGAATCTTCGACCTTTAGGTAGGAAACCCATGGATGTAAACATGTGCTTGAGACATGTTATGTTTGATGGATGCAAGTGGATGCAACTGTTTACTAGTGGTTGCTTGTGGATGCATACACACACACATTAGGCACTAGATCGGCTCAATAACTCTCATACTGCATATGGATGTGTGTGTGTGTTTCATCTTTTAATGGATGAAAGTGAGTGTATCATCATATGGATGTTGCATTTGGATGGATGAGTGTGCACACATATAAACTTACATGTTATAATAGGATTATTTACATACATGATGGATTCATGGCACTAACATACATTGCATTAAGGAGGTCAACTGAATCAGTAGACCGCCTGATCTTTCGCATTAGTTTAAGGACATATACACACACTTTTGCAAAATTTTCATAAGCATTAGAAATTTTTAAGGACATTGGATGCCTGTGATTGGTTGATGAGTAAATAGATGATGGATATTAGGATATACATTCTTCTTATCTTAGAGATTTCGGGGATGAAATCCTTTGAGTAAGGGAGAATGTAACACCCCATAATTTTAACAACACTAAAGATCATAAATTAAAGAATATTTAATTAAATATTCATAATTAAGTGAAACAGACTGCGCCATTGCGTTCGTCTCGGAATTCTGATCAATATAGATACTAGTTTGTGTAAAATGGACACTGTACGAAGTAGTTATTAAGGTTTGAAGTTTGTATATGCAAAAGAAGAATATATATGAATGAAATAAGATCAGAATTTAATTTAATTCGAAAGTCAAACAAGGTGGGATAACGCGGGAATCAGACCCGTTGGGGGTCGACCCCAGCCTTAGGGGTGTCAATTGTTTTGTTCATCTAAATCAATGGTTCGCTGGCTGACGGTTATAAATAAGACCCTATACCCATTTTTTTACTCATCTAAATCAATGGCGATGGTGAAATGCCACTTTAACTCAGATTAAATCAAGCCTTTTCTTCTTCAGCAATCAAGTCATTCAAGTTTAGAGATCTGTGATTCAATATCTACAATCTTTCTTCTATTTTATAGAAGTGAGTCTACGTATTTTTAGTTCTAAATATTTAAAAGTTAATCTTAACTTGACTATAACATGGATCTAAGCCTGCCAGTATTTGAATCATATCAGATCTACTATACCTGTGTATCTAAGCTATTCTTACATGACTATGAACTAGATCTAAGCATATACTTATTTGAATCATGGCATATCTATAATTATTTGTAGATCTAATTTACTATCTCATCATGCCTGTCCCTATGATATTAGTGGTTAAATTAGTGCTATTGTCACAAAGGATCTGTTATTAGTTGGATATCTAATTCATTGTTTAGATCTCATTATGCATGTTTATGTTATTGGAATCAGTTCTGTTATTACATGTTCATCAGATATGTTCCTTTATGCCTATCTTATCATTATGCCCAACTTTGTCACTATATGTTTATTGGTTGATATGCCTATCTTACCGTCATATGCCAATTCTGTTATTATGATTATTTCTGTCCTCTTCCCTTCTTCTTTTACCTTTTTATTTTTATAGCTAGGCTACCTTCAAGGCTAGGCATGCCGCTGAAATATGCAAACATGTAAAAATGGGAACGAGGGAAAAACATTAAATTTAGGGCATAACTTGTATTTGGAAATTTGGGCATAGCTTGAATGAAATACATGAATACGGATTTGGGGTACAAACCAAACTTTGATTAAAGAACTTAATTTGGGTCATATGATTCACTATGAACATGAATTGGAGAAGGGGCATGAAAACCTATAATGACATAGGAATAATTGGTTAATAATGAAGATGCCTAGAATCACAGTAATTAGAAACTGTAATCGCACTTAGACACGAGGTTAGATGACACTTGTTAACAATATTTTTCGTCAACACCGAAAATGGGACAGTAGGAACAGATCCAAAGGATAGGTAGGTGGATTGGCTATTTCTGGGTCAAATCGGTTCACCACCCTAGATATCGAAGCTTGGAGGTGCGGATTGTAAAGGGGTATCAGAATGGATTTGAACTTAGGGAAGGAGGTATATTCTCCTATTTGAGAACATGTATGGATGGGAATCCGCAATTATCAAGGAAATTAACAATAAACTGCAACAGTGATGATGGGAAAATAACAATATAAGCTTATAGACCAATTCTCTTATAGGAAGATCCCTTTCTACTAGAGTTTCATTCAGAGTACATAGATATAATAGGGGAAATCCTGAATTAATCTCAGCATTAAGCTTCTTTTTTAAGAGTACAAGTATAAAAGAATAATCCCCTCTTAAATATGACCCCTGGGGTCTTATTTATAGCGGTTCAGGGCTCCTTCCGCTGATGGGCTATTGGTCCTGTGGGGGTCTTTGTTGGTTGCTTTTTCCTTGGTTTCGGGCGCTTGTCTTTCGGTCATCTTTGTAGTATCAGTTATGGTCCTTGGATAATATATGAATCCTTGATAACAACTCCTGGATGGAAGTTCTTGGACGTAAGCTTTCGGATGTAGGCCTCCGCCTTTATCGTGAATACTTAGAGGGGATTTCCCTCAGGATGTATGTTAATACCTGCCGGTTCGAAGCCGCTGCGAGTTTCGGTACTAGGTAGATCAGTACGGGTAGCCTGTATCTCTGCTTGAGTCCCGGTTAGTTCTTCGATGGAGTTCTTTAAGCTTCCTGAATACTCGAAAGGGGAGTTTCTAGTGTCACTTCCGTTTATTTATGGACATGACCTCTCGGTATCTGTGTGGCAGGTACTTTGGAAACCGGTTCTGGATGATTGTAACATCCCGTATTTTTGGTGATTAGATACTTAATTTAATTTATCATATTAAATATTGTTTTGGAATTTAATTTCTTATTATTAACATTCTACAGGCCTTAAAAATATATTTTTTCTAACGTCCTCCGTTTTCAACGAAACAAATTTTATTGGAAAACGTATCATTAGTTATTACTATATTTTTAATTTGGAGCCCATTAGAGTTGTTTTATTGGAATGCACAATTAGAGTTGAACCGATAAATTTAAATAACAACGTTAAGGAAACGGAGTCTGTTTTTAACGAAATAAATTTCATTGGGACTGAAACATTGAGATGTAATGGTACGTCCATTTACATTGTATTGGAGCTTGTGTGATGGTACGAATTCAACGGTTACGGTAAAATAACGAATAATGGAAATTTCAACACCATATAAAAAAACAAATATATATATGTCTCTATGACTTCATGCTTAAGGAGAGGGGGCACATCCTTATCCTTGCCTAAAGTGTGTACTCACAAAGACTTATCAATGTATTTAATTCACATACCAAAACAAAACACACAGCGGTCAACGTCAGCATATAACCATGCCATACTTTGCTAAACAAAAGCTACCCCATTTTCTTTCCACCACAAATATTACCACTGTCATCATTTCACTTTAACAGAAAAGAAATTTCATTTCACCTAGCCTATGCATGCGAAAAAAGAAATCACACAACAGCTAAAGCCTAGAACTGAAATGAATACTTAAGAAGCACAGCTATCTAGCCTACATGGCTATTTAAACATATTAAAATTCGCAACATGCATTCATCCCAAGGCGTTACTGCAGCCTTCACCCTGGCACATGTAAGCTACCCTAAATTATGTTCTCAAATCAACTGTGCATATTATCTCAAATCATCCAGTCTTGTATTTTCAACATCACACTACATGCAAATCTACTTTTCTGCTTCCTTCACTCCTAAGTTCTGCAAACACCTTACCCAACGACTCTGTTGATGAGACAAATGTAGACCTAGCCGAGATAGGTGTATACAGAGCTAATCTAGGAAACATGCATGCCAAGGAGAATCGTCCTATAAATACATAAGAATTTCGTTCATTTCCTAAAGCAGAGAGCAGAGAGACTAACTCTCTGTACTTCTTCCCACCGTGCAAACAACGAAAACCCGAACTCCACTCATTAAGGAAAGCCTAAACCCGCAGTATCCTCACATGAATATAAAGTAATATATGTATTTATGTATATAGGAAAAGCATCATTATCTGTAGCTTGCGCAGTTGATTGGCGAAGCGGTGGTGAGAAGACTCTGGCATGGTGATGTCCTAACGCATGCGAACTGTGTTTGCATGAGTGGAGCGAGGTCATACATTTTTGGGGTCGGAATGTTGTAAGGGGAAGAACAGTAGAAAAGGAAGGAAGAATATACAGTAGAGAGAAAGAGGAGTAACCGATGCAGTGGCCATGGGATGGGCTCCTGGTAGCAGGTGTTGGAAAAAGAACTGAAAGGAAGAGAAATAGTAAACCAAAATATGGTAGCCTAAGGGTGTGTGAATGGGTGTGAAGAAACTAGGCAAGTCTTTTACGGAGGAGGCAGCGTTAAAATGAACAACAGTATGTAGAAGTTCGTGGCTACTGTGGCGGCATGAAGGAAATGGTGACGCAGAAGAAGCTAGGTGGGTGAGCGATGTACGATGGTGGTCGGGTCTGTAGCAGCGCAGTTCGAAACATGGTAAGGGGACGTTTCCAGTTTTAATGTAAAAGAAGTGGGTTGGAGCATGATTTACGTGCTATATAGGAGTGATGGTGCTTCGAACCATCAGGTGCCAAGATGAAGTGGTAAAGTTGATGAGTGGGAGCAGTGGAGTATTATAGTCACAATTTGGAATGGGATTGTTGAAGGGAAGGATGATTGAATGCAACATGAGGAAAACGTGGGCATTTGTTTAAGGAGCTCAGTTCAAAAACAATGAAGGCAACATGGAAAATAATATACAAGTTGGGTAGTTTCTAAATGGAGCATTTGAGTACGAATAAAATAAGAAGGACTGCCTGCATGTAAAGGCAATACATATGGAGCGAAGCAGAAGGAGTAGCCCGGGGGATTGTCAACATGGAAATGAATGTGTGCAGAGAAGTGCGCATGGGCGGCTCTGTTTTATATTGGTAAAAGGAATTAGTTTGTTCGAAAAATAAATTGAGTGGACGTGGAAGTATGAAATGTAGTTTAAGGGAGAATTTGCACTTGTATACAGAAGGTGCGGAAGTGGTTAAGTATGTCACATTTTTGTCTAAAGAGCAGTCACAAAAACTGTGCATGGAGTTTATGGCCTCAACGTGAAGTACATATATGGATAGATAAACGAGGTTGAGTGGCAGGCGCACGAAGAAGCAGGTTAATGGCGGTTCATATGGGAAGAAGTATATTGGCAGGAAGAGACATTTCAATAACAGCATATTAAAAGGAGATGGATGAACAATGAGGTGGGAAGGTACGCTGGTGACTTGTGCATTTCAGCTTTAACATTATTTACGAATTCATAAGTAATCAACTAAATTAATAAGGATGCCTAATCTTTATACTTTCCGTGACCCTATTTAGTGTAAATGCAGAATATACTATGCCCACCACTATTTTAGGTAAATGCCTAGTTGAAGTTAGATTACAAGTAGATGGTAACTAAGAAAATAGATTATTATCAAGTTTTAATAACATTAAATCATAAAGCAGATACCGGATTAAATTATAGCTTGGTGATACCGTGACAGAATTGAATAAAACTAGAGACGCTCGCCATATACCGTTAGACGTGAGCTTTTGAAGCTGGGTTGGGCGCATTTGGAATCAACTGAAACCGGCTGGTTTAACAGAGAATCAATTCAATGTGAGTTTACTCACTCAGTTTTTATGCACTTATATTTTATTGGAGTCGGGATTTATTTTGTGTGTTATGGTTGATAATTGTTTGTTGTTTGCTGTGTATTTATATACATTGGTTGGATTAGTTAATTTACACATTAGTGTAATTTAATAAAAAAAATCTAATCGTTATGTTAACGATAATTTCCAAACGAGGTAACTTACCTTGTTGGTTATGTTTATAATAATATAAACATATTATATAAAATATGGATGCTTGAATTAATGTTAATTATTTATTGTTGAACATTATAGCTGTTGATTGAATTGAATTTGAGGTAACATATTTGGATGTAGGGAAGAACAGGTTGAAGGGATCCAACGGGACTCCTCATATTTAGTATTTATTATTGTGCCACATTATATGAACTGTTTGACAAACCTGATGAGATGATTGAATTGTTTATTGATCGTTGGACCTAAATTCAACATTTGTTATGTTATTAACCAATTGACATTATTGGTTTGGTAATTGGCAGCATTTGGTCTATAAATCAATCGTTTTGTAAATGTTGATTTACCGCCAAGTAAATCGACGGTAATGAAGTTATAAATTTATTTTATAACTGAAATAGATTTCAAAAAATATTAATTGGAATTAAAGTTTTTAAAAAAGGAAATAGATATTTATTATTTATTAGATAAAGTGTATAAATTATTATTAAATGATTTTATAAAGAGAATACTTATATTAACAAGATTTATATGTAAATAGGCAGAAATTAACCAAATGGGTTAAAAGTTGGATTAAATGGAATTATTTAAATTAATTATATTATTAATTAATTTAAAATGGGAATTAAGAAGAATTGTTTAATGAGATAACCATATTTTGAATTCGATAAGTCGACCGAGATTGATTATTAAATTAATTTAGATTATTATTAAATAAATCTAATGAAACTGTCTAATGAATATTTGTTAATTTTAATACGATTTTAAATAGAGAGATATTGTTTATTTTAGTTAATAAAGAATTAAATTTTCGATAGTTAATGATGTATTAAATTATTATTTTAATTTAAGTTAATACATTAAAATAACCAATGTGGAATGGAATATGATTAAGTTTTGAAAAGAGATTATGAGTTGATGTGATTACTTAAACAAATGTTTATTTTACATTTGAAAAGGAGATCAAGATAAAGAGAAGTTTTAGTGAACCCGAGTTTTATCAATAAGGTTTATATAAAGGGCGTGAGGCTAAAACGTTGGTTTTAAGTGACGGTACTTACTAATGAGATTAAGTGAAACGATTGTAATTGAAACGAGATTTTCAAGATGAAAATAATTTAATGAATTTGAAGTTAAATACTACGAGTGATAAGTGGTTAAGATAAGAGGATTAAGAAATGTAAATGTTTGCGACTATGGAAAAAGGGGTTCAAGGAATTATTATAATAATTCCGAAGTAATGAAAAAAAAGGATTTGAGAACATAGAATAATATCTCCAATGTAAAGGAAATAGAAAGAAGTTTTGTGAAATCATACGATTTAGGAAGGAATTTAAGAAATGAGTTCAAATGGTTTGTTAAAAAGGGATAAGTTTTAATTATTGTTTCAGAGCAATGAGAACCAAAGAGATTTCATAATGATGTTTTATGTTAAATTGATTAAACCCAATGAGGAGAGTATTTATTTATTTACTTGTGATTTTATTTTAAAGTATATAAAATGGTTTTGTGAATACTCTTATAACAAAATAAGAAGTAATCTTGTGTTTTAAATATTAAAAGATAAAGAAGTTTTAATTAGTTTTTAACTAAAGAGGCCAAGTGATGTTGAGTACTGAACCAGTAAATTGAATGGTTGTTTATTTGATAGTTAAATAACCGACTATCAAATCTGACCTATACGATTGTTGGCGCGGAAAGACCAGGATCGAATTATATTCGAAGACCATTCCGACCACCAAATACGAAATTGACTAGATATCAGATGTTGATCAAGACGGTGCCATTAAAGACCATAAATCTTCATAAAATTGAAGGATTACTTTTATCTCTGTTCAACCCCCTTATTTATTCAAAGTCTACTATATATTAATATACGCTATATTTTTAACTAGAGATATATTGTGGCTCTATCGTGTTGAAATCTACGGATTTGCAAGGACTACTCGCTACTGATCTATAGGGTGATTCCTAGGATGTGGTAGGAGTGTGCCTTCGGTTCATCCTGTTCCTGGATGACTTGTATGGACGAATGTCTGACAGAGTATTTCTTAAAAATCACGTACGTTGATTTTTACAAACGTATCTCTGTAGGTGGTAGAGAAGACAACTTCTCATAGCATAAACACCTAGAGTATTTTTGTGGGCGTCAATTAGTGATTTGGCGGATCTGACGACGTGGCATTCAAAGATATTGAGTTGTTCTAAAGTTAATTCGATCCTCAAGCCACACAACCGGGAAATGACAATAATCGGGCAGGCAGCATGGCTATGTGGGTCGCAGCCATTAGGTGTATATTCACCTATCTAGAGAAATTTCATTTGCTTTTTTAATCTGTCGATGTTGTCCCTTTTCGGGAAACAGTTGTTGATCCCAACCGATGGTGATATACATTCGACACACTCAAGCGAAATGAGTGATCGGTCATGTGTGGGCCGGGTTGCAAGATGTTCTTGTTGAACCCAGTGTATTCGCCTCTACAGATACACTATCGGAAGGTGGTTCCATACCTTGTCATACTCGGAATCCAATCTCCAATAAGCGGCCACGGTTTTGATTGTATACTATATTTGTGGAGCATGAGATGCAAGCGTTTCGCTAGATTGCTATTTACTTGTATTTAAACACTATTATAATATCATAGAAATATATGATTTAAAAAAAAAGGTTATAGTAAGGTAAAAACCATCCGTTTTTATGTGTGGGCTGGTCTTACTATCATCCTTTTCTTTCAAAAGGATTTGTGACTTTAAAATCAATATGGTTGTTATATAAACTTAGCTAGTTTTCTTATTCTGGTCCACCAGACTGATCCGGTGTTTGTTATGCTCAGATTAGCCCGGGTTGTACAAGTTCAGGTTGGATGATGCGAATCTCAAGAAGACGTGTTGGAGGAGTGCAGGCGTATTTATATTTATTCCGCTGTGTGTTGTATATGAGGACAGAGATTTATAACTATCCAGTTGAGATTGATGTACTCTGATGATTGTAAGTATAAATTTCAAGCTCTCAATTAAGTTTATTTCTATATTATATTCTATTTCGCTACAATGTGAGACTCTGATGATGATGTGTTCTTCTTCTTCTATTATAATATTTCTTTCTTTCTTATCTCACTCTCTATTTTCTTTCTAATAACTTGAGTTCTGACAAGTAATATGGGTTCTTATGTATTATTGTTGGAATTCGGGCGTCGGTTCCGCCGGGTCGTTACAGTGGTATCAGAGCATAAGGTATAATAATAACCTTGGCTCTGTGGAGTAACTCGATAGAGATGGGGTTAGTAATACCCTAGATTGAGTTTGAGTGTATATATTTGAGAAAGCATATTTGTATATTTATGTATAAATGTTTTGTATTGTGTTATTTGATCGTTTCAATCTTGAACTGGTAACAAACAAGGTATTGTTTTGTAAAAAGGATCAAATGAAATAATTTTGGCTAAAATATATTTTTGTATAAAAAGGTAACTATTTTCTCAAATGATTGATATGTTGGTGTGTTAAATTGATTAGAATGAAGATTCAAATTTGAATATAAAATTTGAACGGTTTGATAACCAGGAGATTTCACATCTGAAAATTTGGGAATGGGGATTTCAATTATAATTGAATAAATCAGAATTTAACTTAAAAACTAGTTAAATAAAATTTGAAGAGGAATTGGATAATATTTGGAATAAAAATACGAATTTGGATTTTTAAATTGAAGTGAACTAATTGGGAAATAAATTGGTAAATTGAATATAAATTAAAAGTAAACTTGGTCAAGTGAAGTTAATCCAAGAATGGATATGGATAGTGGAATTAAATAAGATAAAAATAGAATTCAGAATTGAGTTAATAACAATGGAATGAAGATCAGTCTAATATAAATCGATTAGTGTTAAACCCAAGTGAATATATGTAAACATGAATACTGAATATTACTTATAGTTAGTAAAATTTGAATGATCTGGTTATGTTGATTATGTATTGGTTATTGATTGTGTGTTAATTGGTTGGATAATTTTTGTTCAATAGTTTAAAAAGAGTTGAACGAATTGTAAAAGGCCAATATAATAACTTGAATAAATCGAATATAAATCAAGATTTTAACCCTGCATTTGCAAGTAAATGACACTATGTGATTAGTTGTGGAAATTTTTTTAGTTAACCTGGTTAATAATTGAAATATTACTTAAAATTACATGTATATATTGCTTACATGATAAATTGAGTTTAGTACAGATGCCAGAAGGCTTTGATGTTGATTTTGGTAGATTATATCGAAATAAATTGAGCAAGTATGCTCAATAGCAATCGCATAAGGTACGCCTATGTAAAATATAATTTTTGGTTTTGAAAATTGTTTTTTGACTGTATGGGTCGATGTATATCATGCGATATCGCAGAAGTCCCTTCGTACAGGGGAGATTCTGCCGAATTTTTTCGGAAACTTAAGAAGTTAGAAATTTTTCGATATTTTGGAAAGATTTATTTATAATAACAAATTGGTTTTCGATTAAAATAAATTGGGGTTTGTGGCATTTCTTCAACCTTAGTAATTTCAGGGACGAAATTCTTTTAAGGGGGAAGGAATGTAATGTCCCGTATTTTTGGTGATTAGACATTTAATTTAATTTATTATATTTAATATTGTTTTGGAATTTAATTTTTTATTATTGATATTCTACAGGCCTTAAAAATATTTATTTTTCTAACAACCTCCGTTTTCAACGAAACGAGATTTATTGGAAACGTATCGTTAGTTATTGCTATATTTCCAATTTGGAGCCAATTAGAGTTGTTTTATCGGTAAACACAATTTAGAGGTGAACCGATAAATTTGAATAACAACGTTATGTAAACGGGATCGTTTTTAACGAAATAAATTTCATTGGGAGTGAAACGTTGAGATGTAATGGTATGTTCGTTTACATTGTATTGGAGCTTGTGTGATGGTACGAATTCAACGGTTACGGTAAAACAACGAATAACGGAAAATTTCAATACAGTATAAATAAAATAAAATATGTATGTCCGCATGACTTCACGCTTAAGGAGAGGGGGCATATCCTTATCCTTGCCTAGTGTATGTACTCACAGTGACCTATCAATGTATGCAATTCACATACCAAAACAAAATACACAGTGGTCAACGTCAGCATATAACCATGCCATACTTTCCTAAACCAAAGCCTACCCCATTTTCTTTCCACCACAAATATTACCGCTGTCATCTTTTCACTTTAGCTGAAAAGAAATTTCATTTCACCTAGCCTAAGACTGTGAGAAAAGAAATCACACAATAGCTAAAGCCTAGAAATGAAATGAATACACAAGAAGCACAACTACCTAGCCTACATGGCTATTGAAACATATTAAAATTCGCAGCATGCCTTCATCCCAAAGCTTTACTGCAGCTTTCACCCTCGCACATGTAAGCTACCCTAAATTATGTTCTCAAATCAACTGTGCATGTTATCTCAAATCATCCAGTCTTGTATTTTCAGCATCACACCACAAGCAAATCTACTTTTCTGCTTCCTTCACTCCCAAGTTCTACAAACACATTACCCAGCGACTCTGTTGATGAGACAAATGCAGACCTAGCCAAGATAGGTATATACAGAGCTAATCTAAGAAACGTGCAAGATAGCTATATACAGGGCTAATCTAAGAAACGTGCATGCCAAGGAGAATCGACTTATAAATACATAATAATTTTGTTCATTTCCTAAAGCATAGAACAGAGAGACTCGCTCTCTGTACTTCTTCCCAGCGTGCAAACAACGAAAACCCGAACTCCTCTCACAAACGAAAGCCCACACCCACAGTATCCTCACACGAATATAAAGTAATATATGTATTTATGTATATAGGAATAACATCGCTATCTGTAGCTTGCGCAGTTGATTGGCGAAGCGGTGATGAGAAGTCTCCGGCGTAGTGATGTCCTAACGCATGCGAACTGTGTTTGCATGAGTGGTGCGAGGTCATACATTTTTGGGGTCGGAACATTGTAAGGGGAAGAACAATAGAAAAGGGAGGAAGAATATACAGTAGAGAGAAGGAGGAGTAACCGATGCAGTGGCCATGGGATGGGCTCCTGTTAGCAGGCGTTGGAAGAAAAATGAAAGGAAGAGAAACAGTAAACCAAAATATGGTGGCCTAAGGGCGTGTGAAGGGGTGCGGAGAAACTAGGCAAGTCTTTTACGGAGGAGGCAGTGTTAAAATGAACAACAGTATGTAGAAGATCGCGGCTACTGTGGTGGCATGAAGGAACTGGTGACGCAGAAGAAGCTGGGTGGGTGAGCGATGTACGATGGTGGTCAGGTCTGTGGTAGCGCAGTTCGAAACATGGTAAGTGGGTGTTTCCGGTTTTAACATAAAACAAGTGGGTTGGAGCATGGTTTGTGTGCTACATAGGAGTGATGGTGCTTCGAACCATCAGGTGGCGAGATGAAGTGGTAAGGTTGATGAGTGGGAGCAGTGGAGTATTACAGTCACAATTTGGAATGGGAACGCTGAAGGGAAGGATGATTGAATGCAATATGCGAACTAACATAGGCAGTTGTTAAAGGAGCTTAGTTCAAGAACAATGAAGACAACACGGAAAATACTGTACAAGTTGGGTAGTTTTTTAATGGAGCAGTAGAGTAAGAAGAAAATAAGAAGGATCGTGTAACAACCAGCATTCTACGCATCGAAGGATCGCAGAATATTTATTTCTTTCACATACGAAGTCATATGGTCATGTAACTTTGGGAGACGACTAGTGGGGTCATTTCCCATGTTCATGATTTTTGCCGATTTTTAAATGACCATTTTGGCCCTAGCTGATCTTGTTTTGTCCATAACATTTGATTGGAAAGGATTTTTGATCTGAAACCACTTCCATTAGGTCCAGATGATGGTTCACCTTTCCGTAGAGTGGTCAGAATAGCCAAACGGACTCACCGTTTGGGAGATATGGCTGAAACAAGTTTCAGATGGTGAAAAAAAAAACTTAATTGGGCCTAACCGGGTGATTAACTGCTAAGCCCACTGGGGTATTTCGGGATTAAGAGTATAAGAGGGATGCTAGGGTTTAGAAAATGAATTTTACTTCATTTTCCAGCCGCCTAAGGCATTCCTCTCTACCTAGCAATGCCTCCACTTGCTAAAACACCCAAATCACCTTCTAATCGCTAATTAAGCCAAATCTATATCAAATCAAAACGGATTAGCACAAGAATCGAGGTAGAACTGCTGTATAGCCTTGGGAACAGTGCCAAACAGAGAATCATTTCAGATTTGAAATTTTATTTGTGGCAAAGGTGAGTGATTTGCATAATTCCTCACTAATTATGGTAAATTAAGGATAATTAGTGATAATTAGTGAAATTATACATGTTAAAAATATGGAAAAATGTTTATAAAATTTGAAATGATGTTTTAGACCTCTGTTAGAAACTTGGGTTAATTTGGTTAAGTTTTGCTAATCCTATCATTAATTATACTTGAACATGATTAAGGGAAAATATGGGGTTTTGGTTACGTTTGATCGATTTTAACCTATCAAGTTGTTGTTTTGGTGTTTGTGATCACTTCTTTTTGTTGCTATGACTGTATGGTATGCTTTGTGATTGTCTAAAATAGTTAGAGTGGTCAAAAACGCCGTCGAGTGGCGTATAAAAAGTCGTTGGAAGTTGCAGGAAAAGTGCAGGAAAGTACCCGAACCAGATCGGATGGGAACCCGAACCGAACCGCATTGAGGTGGGAACCCGAACCGAACTGCATTGAGGAGGGAACCTGAACCAAACCGCATTGAGGAGGGAACCCGAGCCGAACCTCTTTGAGGAGGGAACCCGAACCGAACCGCATTGAGGAGGGAACCCGAACCGAACTGCATTGAGGAGGTGAACCCGAACCGAACCGCATGGAGGAGGTGAACCCGAACAATGGTGAAGGAGGGGAAATAAGCTGAACTAAATGGGGAGCCTGAGCACCACAGACCGAACCGAACCGAGTTTGGACCTCTACTCCTACTACGCGATGACTCTTCTGATGACCAACACCAACTCAACCAAAGACCCCAGATGCGAAGGTCGTCCAAATAGGAAGTAGAACTCAGAATCCAGTTGGGAACCAAATGAATTAACGTCATGATTGGACTCTGCTGCGGGACGTGTGCTAAGGGGTTGTCGATGTCTAGGACTTTAGATCACTATGTATGAGAGGTACGTGGACGGATTCAGGGCCACAGTGGCCTAGGTACGACTAGTGGGCTATAGACCAATGAAGTGGGGTCATTTGAAAAGGTTTGGTCATGATCCCATGGGGTAAGCTTGGTGGTAGCAGTAGTTGTACAAGTCGAACTCCGTCATTACCTCGATGGGTCTAATGATCGAAGTGGTAGACATCGTATGCTTTCCGCACTAAGTGAGAGATGTGAGGATGGTTGCCATGCTTGATTTGTTTGCCATCACTATGACATGAACACCCCCACCCCCGTATTCTGTACACCATATGTTGGTGGCACCTTAGAGTATTGTATAGTATGTAGTGCTAACTCTTTGGTTACAGGTCCAGGTTCAGGTATGGTTTAGTATACCTTTTATTGTTCTGTTTTGATGCTTATCGTTCATACCAGACTTTTGTCTGACCCAGAGTTTTATGTCTCTTCTTATTACTTTGGGTGCTCCTAAACGAGCAGACTAGAGACAGGTTAGCTGGTGATGCACGAGTAGTTGTACCGGAGACGAGCAGGAGGCTTCCACGTATGATATATATAGATATTCTCCCTGTGTCGCTGTTGGTCACTACTTTGGGCATTAGTAGTGTACCTTTTCTTTCTTTTGCTTTAGAGACAGTTTTAAAGTTGTAATAATGATGATGTGGAACATAAGCTGTATTTGGATCTTACGCTGCTACAATTTTTAGTTTTCAGCTTGTGCACTATCTCGCCTGTTTTATGCCAAGTATGTTGTTATTATATTTTATTTCGTGCCCTGTGAGACATTCTACAGGTTCTTTGTTAGTTCACTCTCTTCTTTCCTTTCTTTGGCGATCGTTCCGTGCTAGTCGGGTATGTGTACATCGCACTTTCGGAGGAAATGCCGACTGGTCCGGGTTGGCCGTCTCACTTGGTATTAGAACTCTAGGTTGCGTAGTTAACCTAGGGAAAGACACCAGGGAAAATAATACGTATATGAGAGCACGTAATTGTGATTATTTTGGGTTTTCAAAAGCTATATATATATACTATTAGTATAGCTAAGGATGAAGTTGCACTGCACTGACACCACAAAGAGAATGGTTAATCGTTTCCCTTTACAAATTGAACGATGAGCCGATATACGAGGGGTGCTGGTAGAGGAGCAAACAATGGGAATGCTCCTGACATGAGGTCTATTTTTACTGCCTTCATGAGAGAGATGCTTAGAAATGTGCAAGGAGAAGCTCTCAATGCTGCAAATAGTGGTGGTGTAGCGGTGCAGGCGCCTAGAGCCGATTTCGCCAATCTATGCAAGGATTACACTAGTCTTGGTGGAAAGCCGTTCCACGGAACGGAATCGGATACAGAAGTTCAGGATTGGTTGGATAGCTGCGAGTGTATCTTCAAAGACTAAGGCATCGAGGATACGATGAAAAGGAAGCTAGCGTCCCGCCAGCTGCAAGGACGGGCAATGAATTGGTGGAATGCTATAAAGGCAGCTACTCCCAAGGATCGGATTACTTGGGATCAGTTTAAGGCTCGCTTTAGCGATAAGTTCATTCCAACTGCTCAGAAGTCAGTGTTGTTTAAGAAATTCTTGGAACTCAAGCAGAATGCCAGATCTGTCTCGGAGTATATTGCAGAATTCTATACTTTATCGAAGTATGGGTTATCTCTTATTGACACTCCCGAGAAGAAGAATGAGAAGTTCATAACAGGCTTGGATCAGTACTTGGGGGATAGGCTTACTAACCACATCGATGAGACGTTTGAATCGATCGTGGGGAAAGCTTTGAGATCAGAGAGCCTATACCCTAAGTCGAAGACTGAGGTCGCATCTGCAGAAGAGCCAAAGCTGCAAGCCAGCGGTGGAGGCAGGAATGGTTCTCAGAATAAGAGAAAACAGAATCAGACTAAGGATGGCCAGAAGAAAAAGAATAAGAAAGATGTTGAGTGCTTCAGCTGTGGTAAGAAGGGCCACTATGCCACAGAGTGTCGAGCCAAGCCAGCGGATAAGAAGTGCTTCAACTGTGGCCAAGCGGGACATCACAAGGACAAGTGTCCGCAACCCCCAAGGAAAAGAAGATTGTGAAATCATGTGCTATCAATGTTGTTCCTTCTTCGTCGAATGCCCCAACTGCGGCGGAGAAAGGAAAGAATGTCGTTATCCAAGGTATGCTTTCTATCTATGATGTTCCTGTTCGAGTATTGTTTGATAACAGAGCGTCCAGTTCCTTCATATCTAGTGACCTGGTAGATAGGTTGGGATTGGAGCCCGAGATTGTCGATAGGCCTTTAGTAGTGACGAACCCGATTGGTGGTTCGACTAGCCTTAGCATGGTTTGCCGTAATGTGGTCTTATCGAGTCATGGATGCATGTTTGTGATTGCTTTGTTTTGGGCTTTACTGGGTTTGGCATTATTCTGGGAGTCGATTGGCTCCAAAGATACGGGGTGGTGGTAGATTATGAGGGCTTTTTGGTGACAGCTAGAGCGAATGATGGGCGGAGGGTAGGGTTTGGTGGTCTAACTAGTGATGAGGTAATGGCTAGTTTTCTAAATTCCCTCGACATCCCGCATGATGAGTTGTCAGGTTTGCCCATGGTTGGCCAGTATCCGGACGTCTTCGAGGAAGTGACCGGGCTTCCACCACACCGAGAGATTGAGTTCCATATAGATTTAGTGAAAGATGCCAAACCTATAGTGAGGCCTCCTCGTCATATGGCACCAAGGGAGCAGCGAGAGCTCGGGGTGCAAGAAAGCGATCTTTTGAAGAAGGGATTTATCAGAAGAAGTGTTTCTGAGTGGGGAGGACTACTTGTGTTTGCTACCAAAGCAGATGGTTCCCTTCGATTGTGTGTGGACTACTGCGAATTGAATAAACTGACGAGGAAGAATAAGTATCCTCTACCATGGATAGATGATTTGTTTGATCAGTTGAGTGGCGCGAGAGTATTCTCCCAGTTGGATCTCGCGACAAGTTTACATTAGCTTAGAGTGGAAGCTGAGAGTATAGCTAAAACGGCCTTTCGGACGCGGTTTGGATTTTATGAGTGGTTGGTCATGCCATTTGGGTTGACCAATGCGCCAGCATATTTTGTGGATCTTATGAATAGGGTATCCAGAGATCAGTTGAATAAGTTTGTTCTCATGGATGATATTTTGGTTTACTCAAAGAACGAGGAAGAACACAAGGAACATCTGAGGACAGTGATGGAGGTGTTGAGGAAACACCAATTGAAAGAAAATTTTTCTAAGTGTCACTTCTAGAGAAAGGAAGTGAGGTTCTTGGGCCATGTTGTTTCAAAGAATGGTATTGCCGTGGATCCTGCGAAAGTCGCTATGGTACAAGATTGATCTACGCCCAAGAATGCAATAGATGTAAGAAGTTTCTTGGGGTAAGCTAGATATTATCGTAAGTTTATCCAAGACTTCTCCAAGGTACCGGTACCGTTGACTCAATTGACTAAGAAGAATCAAGCTTTCGTCTGCGAAATGCATTCAAGAGTCTAAAGGAAAGGTTGACGCGCGCACCAGTGTTAATTATTCCTAAGGGGAATGAAGAGATGACGGTATACACGGATGCTTGTGGTACCGGACTAGGTGCTGTATTGATGCAAGGAGGTAGGGTTGTAGCTTATGCAAGTCGGCAACTGAAACCGCATGAGAAAAGATACCCTATCCATGATTTGGAATTGGCAGCGATCATGTTTTAATTGAAGACATGGAGACACTATCTCTTGGGAGAAAGATTCGAGTTGTTTAATAATCATAAATCGTTAAAATATCTTTTCTCTCAGAAGGACCTAAATCTCCGACAGCAAAGATGGTTAGAATTCTTGGCTTCTTATGATTTCGATATCGCATATACACCGGGGAAGGGCAACGCGGTAGCTGATGCATTGAGTAGAAGACATGCCAGTTTAGGGGCTATGTTTGTAGAATGGAAGCAACTGGAGTACATCGCTGGGTATGTTTCAGACCAAAGTGCGAATTGGATCCAGAAATGTTAGCAAGTTTGACAATCAGACCCACTTTGATTGAGCGGATTGGTTCCATTCAGAGGAACGATCCTAACCTATTGGAAATCATCTCAAAGTTAGAGATAGGAATCAACAAAGGGATGAACAAGTATGGGCTTGATCGAGATGGATGGCTTAGAAAAGATGGAAGACTAGTCGTACCCAATGTCAATGGATTGAGAGATGAAGTGCTTAGAGAATGTCATCACTCAAAACTGACTATACACCTCGGTGGTAACAAGATGTATCGAGACATGAAGCAGACCTACTACTGGGAAGGAATGACAAGAGATGTTGGGAAGTTTATATCCAAATGCATGAATTTCCAGCTAGTTAAAGCTGAACAAAAGAAAGCCTAGTGGTTTGTTGCAACCATTAGAAATTCCAGAATGGAAATGGGAACAAGTCTCAATGGATTTCATTGATGGGTTACCAAGGACTAGATCAGGCCAAGATAGCATTTGGGTGATTGTGGACCGATTGACTAAGAGCGCAAGGTTTATACCCGTCAAGTTGAGTAGAACGACAGCTAAGTTAGCCGAACTGTATATGATGTGGGTAGTGAGATTTCATGGAATACCCAAAGGCATTGTGAGTGACCGAGATCCGTTGTTCACTAGTGGACTTTGGAAGAGCTTACGAGAGGCGTTCAGATTAGAATTACATCTCAAAACCGCGTATCATCCTCAAACCGATGGTCAGACAGAGAGTGTGAATCGTGTATTAGAAGATCTCTTAAGATCTTGTGTGTTGGATTTTGGTGGATCATGGGATGACCATCTGCATCTAGTAGAGTTTGCTTATAATAACAGTTATCAATCCAGTATTGGTATGGCTCCATTTGAAGCTTTGTACGGAAGACCATGCAACTCACCATCATGTTGGTTACAGACCGGTGAGAAATATGTGCTTGGACCAGAAGTAATAAGAGAAACATCATACAAGATTAAGGTTATCCAACAGCGAGTGAAGGTTGCCCAAGATAGGCAGAAGACTTATGTTGATAAGAGGAGAAGAGAATTAAAGTTGTCTAGTGGCGACTTGGTGTTTGTCAAGATTTCTCCGTTGAAGAGCGTGATACGATTTAGTATGAGAGGCAAGTTAGCACCAAGATTTGTTGGTCCATTCCCAGTTCTTGAGCAAATTGGGAATTTGGCATATAAAGTTGAATTACCAGACAAGATGGCTGGAATTCACAATGTATTTCATGTTTCCCAGTTAAGGAAGTTCGTGCACGACCCCGATGTGACTATTTCACCTGATCAGTTGGATGATATCAAGGTTGAACCCGAGGTGGTTGGGAACCGCAAGCCTATGTGTATTGTTGGGAATGATACAAAGCAACTTCTAAGGAAGGCGGTGAAATTAGTCAAAGTTCAGTGGGGCGAGGATGAGAATGATTGTAATTAGGAGACAGAGGAGAGCATTAGGAAGACGTATCTAGAACTCTTTGCCTGGTAAGATTTCCGTTTCGATTTAGTCTTTCCGCATGCTAGGATAGGTTTGTTTTGTTTGTTTTACATGTTTGACTATTGTATATGGCTAGTAGGCATGTGGGATCCTTTGTATGTTTTGGGTTAAGGAATTTCGGGGACGAAATTTCTTAGGGGGGGGGGGGGAGAATGTAACGACCCGCATTCTACACATCGAAGGATCGTAGAATATTTATTTCTTTCACATATAAAGACGTATGGTCATGTAACTTTGGGAGACGACTAGTGGGGTCATTTCCCATGTTCATGATTTTTGCCGATTTTTAAATGACCGTTTTGCCACTATCTGATATTGTTTTGGCCATAACTTTTGATTGGAAAGGAGTTTTGACCTGGAACCACTTCCATTAGGTCCGGATGATGGTTTACCTTTCCGTGGAGTTGTCACATTAGCCAAACGGACTCACCGTTTGGAAGATATGGCTGAAACAAGTTTTAGATGGTGAAAAACAGCTTAATTGGGCCTAACCGGGTGATTAACAGCTAAGCCAACTGGGGTATTTCAGGATTAAGAGTATAAGAGGGCTGCTAGGGTTTAGAAAACGAATTTTACTTCATTTTCCCGCCGCCTAAGACATTCCTCTCAACCAAGAAATGGCCTCCACTTGCTAAAACACCCAAATCACCTTTTAATCGCTAACTAAGCCAAATCTATATCAAATCAAAGCGGATTAGCACAAGAATTGAGGTAGAACTGCTGTATAGCCTTGGGAACAGCGCCAAACAGAGAATCATTTCAGATTCGATATTTTATTTGTGGCAAAGGTGAGTGATTTGCATAGTTCCTCACTAATAATGGTTAATTAAGGGTAATTAGTGATAATTAGTGAAATTATACATGTTAAAAATCTAGAAAAATATTTATAAAATTCGAAATGATGTTTTAGACCTCTATTAGAAACTTGGGTTAATTTGGTTAAGTTTTGCTAATCCTATCATTAATTATACTTGAACATGATTAAGGGGAAATATGGGGTTTTGGTTATGTTTGATCCATTTTAACCTATCAAGTTGTTGTTTTGGTGTTTGTGATCACCTCTATTTGCTGCTATGACTGTATGGTATGTTTTGTGATTGTCTAAAATAATTAGAGTGGTCGAAAACGCCGTCGAGTGGTGTATAAACAGTCGCTGGAAGTTGCAGGAAAGTACCCAAACCGGATCGGATCGGATGGGAACCCAAACCGAACCGCATTGAGGAGAGAACCCGAACCGAACCGCATTGAGGAGGGAACCTGAACCAAACCGCATTGAGGAGGGAACCCGAACCAAACCGTATTGAGGAGGGAACCCGATCCGAACTGCATTGAGGAGGGAACCCGAACAGAACCGCATTGAGGAGGGAACCCGAACCGAACCGCATTGAGGAGGGAACCCGAACCGAACCGCATTGAGGAGGGAACCCGAACCGAACCGCATTGAGGAGGGCACCCGAACCGAACCTCATTGAGGAGGGAACCTAAACCGAACCGTATTGAGGAGGTGAACCCGAACCGCATGGAGGAGGTGAACCCGAACCGTGGCGAAGGTGGGGAAATAAGCTAAACTAAACGGGGAGCCTAAGCACCATAGGCCGAACCGAACCAAGTTTGGACCTCTACTCCTACTACGCGATGACTCTTCTGAAGACCAACACCAACTCAACCAAAGACCCGAGATGCGAAGGTAGTCCAAATAGGAAGTAGAACTCAGGATCCAATTGGGAACCAATGAGTTAACTTCATGATTGGACTTTGCTGCGGGACGTGCACTAAGGGGTTGTCGATGTCTAGGACTTTAGATCACTATGTATGGGAGGTACGTGGACGGATTTAAGGCCACAGTGGCCTAGGTACACTAGTGGGCTATAGACTAATGAAGTGGGGTCATTTGAAAAGGTTTGGTCATGATCCCATGGGATAAGCTTGGTGGTAGCAGTAGTTGTACAAGTCGAACTCCGTCATTACCTCGATGGGTCTAGTGATCGAAGTGGTGGACATCGTATGCTTTACGCGCTGAGTGAGAGATGTGAGGATGGCTGCCATGCTTGACTTGTATGTCATCACTATGACATGCACACCCCCACCCTCGTATTCTTTACACCATATGTTAGTGGCACCTTAGAGTGTTTTACAGTATGTAATGCTAACTCTTTGGTTGCAGGTCCAGGTTCAGGTATGGTTTAGTATACCTGTTATTGTTCTTTTTTGATGCTTATCACTCATACCAGACTTTTGTCTGACCTTGAGTTTTATGTCTCTTCTTATTACTCTGGGTGCTCCTAAACGAGCAGACTAGAGACAGGTTAGCTGGTGATGCACGAGTAACTGTACCGGAGATGAGCAGGAGGCTTCCATGTATGATATATATAGATATTCTCCCTGTGTCTCTGCTGGTCACTACTTTGGGCATTAGTAGTGTACCTTTCCTTTCTTTTTCTTTAGAGACAGTTTTAAAGTTGTAATAATGATGATGTGGAACATAAGCTGTATTTGGATTTTCCGCTGCTATGATGTTTAGTTTTCAGCTTATGCACTGTCTCGCCTGTTTTATGCCAAGTATGTGTTATTATATTTTGTTCCGTGCGCTGTGAGACATTCTACAGCTTCTTTGTTAATTCACTCTCTTCTTTCCTTTCTTTGGCGACCGTTCCGTACTAGTCGGGTATGTGTACAGCGCACTTTCGGAGGAAATGCCTACTGGTCTGGGCGGGCCGTCACAGATCGCCTACATGTAAAGGAAATACATATAGAGCGAAGCAGAAGCAGTAGCCTAGGGGATTGTCAACATGGAAATGAATATGTACAGAGAAGCGCAAATGGGCAGCTCTGTTTTATATTGGTAAAAGGAATCAGTTTGTTCGAAAAACAAATTGAGTGGACGTGGCAGTATGAAATGTGGTTTAGGGGAGAGTTTGCACTGGTATACAGAAGGTGCGGGATTTGTTAAGTAAATATGTCACATTTTTGTCTGAAGAGCAGTCACGAAAACCGTGCATAGAGTTTATGGCCTCAATGTGAAGAACATGCATGGATAGATAAACGAGGTTGAGTAGCAGGCGCATGAAGAAGCAGGTTAATGGCGGTTCTTGTGGGAAGAAGTATATTGGCAGGAGGAGACGTTTCAATAACAGTATATTAAAAGGAGATGGATGAACAATGAGGTGGGAAGGTACGCAGGTGACGTGTGCATTTTAACTTTAACATTATTTACGAATTCGTAGGTAATCAACTAAATTAATAAGGAAGCATAATCTTTATACTTTCCGTGGCCCTATTTAGTGTAACGCAGAATATACTATGCCCACCACTATTTTAGGTAAATGCCTAGTTGAAGTTTGATTGCAAGTAGATGGTAAATAAGAAAATAAATTATTATCAGGTTTTAATAACATTAAATCATAAAGCGGACCGGATTAAATTATAGCTTGGTGGTACTGTAACATAATTGAATAAAACTAGAGACGCTCGCCACATACCGACAGACGTAACCTTTTGAAGCTGGGTTGGACGCATTTGGAATCAACTAAAACCGGTCGGTTTAACGATGAATCAATTCAATGTGAGTTTACTCACACAGTTTTTACCCACTTATATTATATAGTAGTCGGGATTTATTTTGTGTGTAATGTTTGTCAATTGTTTGTTGTTTATTTATATACATTGGTTGAATTGGTTGATTTACATATTAGTGTAATTTAAAAAAATTCTAATCGTTATGTTAACGATTATTTCCAAACGAGGTTACTTATCTTGTTGGTTACGTTTATAATAATATAAACATATTATATTAAAATATGGATGCTTGAATTATTGTTAATTATTTATTGTTAAACATTATAGCTGTTTATTGAATTGAAATTGAGGTAACATATTTGGATGTAGGGAAGAAAGGTTGGAGGGATCCAACGTGTTTCCTAAAATTTGTTATTTATTTTCGTACCACATTATATGAACTGTTTGACCAACCTGATGAGATGATTGATTTGTTTATTGATCGTTGAATCTAAATTCAACATTTGTTATGTTATTAACCAATGGAAAATATTGGTTTGGTAATTGGCAGCATGCCAATAACTCGATCGTTTTATAAATGTTGATTTACCGCTAAGTGAATAGACAGTAATGAAGTTATAAATTTATTTTGTAATTGAAATCGATTTCAAATCTATTAAATGGAATTAGTGTTATTTAAAAAAGGAAATAGATATTTATTATATAAAGTTTATAAATTATTATTAAATGATTTTATAAAGAGAATTCTTATATTAATAAGATTTATATGTAAATAAGCAGAAATTAACCTAACGGGATAAAAGTTGGATTAAATGGAATTGTTCAAATTAATTATATTATTAATTAATTTAAAAGAGGATTTAAGAAGAATTGGTTAATGAGATAACCATATTTTGAATTCGATAAGTTGACTGGGTTGATTATTAAATTAATTTAGATTATTGTTAAATAAATCTAATGAAATCGTCAAATGAATATTTTTTAATTTTAATAAGATTTTAAATAGAGAGATATTGTTTATTTTAGTTAATAAAGAATTAAATTTTCGGTAGTTAATGATGTATTAAATTATTATTTTAATTTAAGTTAATACATTTAAGTAACCAATGTGGAATGGAATATGATAAAGTTTTGAAAAGAGATTGTGAGTTGATGCGACAACATAAACAAATGTTTATTTTACATTTGAAAAGGAGATCGAGATAAAGAGAAGTTTTAGTGAACCCGAGTTCTATCAATAAGGTTTATATAAAGGGCGTGAGGCTTAAAACATGGTTTTAAGTGACCGTACTTACTAATGAGATTAAGTGAAACGAGTGTAATTGAAATGAGATTTTCAAGATGAAAATAATTTAATGGATTTGAAGTTAAATACTACGAGTGATAAGTAGTTAAGATAAGAGGATTAAGAAATGTAAATGTTTTCGACTATGGAAAAAGGGGTTCAAGGAATTATTATAATAATTCCAAATTAATGGAAATAAAAAGGATTTGAGAACATAGAATAATATCTCCAATGTAAAGGAAATAGAAAGAGGTTTTGTGAAATTATACGATTTAGGAAGGAATTTAAGAAATGAGTTTGAATGGTTTGTTAAAAAAGGATAAGTTTTAATTATTGTTTCAGAGCAATGAGAACCAAAGGGATTTCATAACGATGTTTTATGTTAAATTGATTAAACCCAAAGAGGAGAGTATTTATTTATTTACTTGTGATTTTATTTTAAATTATATAAAATGGCTTTGTGAATATTCTTATAATAAAATAAGAAGTAATCTTGTGTTTTAAATATTAAAAGATAAAGAAGTTTTAATTAGTTTTTAATTAAAAAGGCCAAGTGATGCCGAGTACTGAACCAGTAAATCCTTTTTATTTTTATGGTTGAATGGTTGTTTATTTGATAGTTAAATAACCGACTATTAAATCTAACATATATGATTGTTGGCACGGAAAGACTGGGATCAAATTATATTCGAAAACCATTCCGACCAGCAAATATGAAATTGAGAAGATATCAGATGATGATCAAGACGGAGCCATTGAAGACCATATATCTTCATAAAATGGAAGGATTACTTTTATCTCTGGTCTACCCCCTATTTTTTCAAAGTCTACTATATATTAATCTAAGCTATATTTTTAACCAGAGATATTGTGGTTCTGTCGTGGTTGAAATCTACGGATTTGCAAGGACTACTAGCTACTGATCTATAGGGTGATTCCTAGGATGTGGTAGGAGTGTGCCTTTGGTTCATCCTATTCCTGGATGACTTGTATGGACAGATGTCTGACAGAGTATTTCTTAAGAATCACGTACGTTGATTTTTACAAACGTATCTCTGTACGTGGTAGAGAATGCAACTTCTCTTAGCATAAACACCCAGAGTATTTTTATGGGCATCAATTAGTGATTTGGCGGATCTGACGATGTGGCATTCAAAGATATTGTGTTGTTCTAAAGTTAATTCGATCCTCAAACCTCACAACCGGGAAATGACAAAAATCAGGCAGGCAACATGGCTATGTGGGTCGCACCCATTAGGGTGCATAATCACCTTACTAGAGAAATTTCATTTCCTTCTTTAATCTATTGATGTTGTCCCTTTTTGGGAAATGGTTGCTGATCCCAACAGTTGGTGATATACATTTGATACACTCAAGCGAAATGAGTGGTCGGTCATGTGTGGGTCGGGTTACAAGACATTCTTGTTGAACCCAGTGTATTCCCCTCTACAGGTACACTATCGGAAGGTGGTTCCATACCTTGTCATAGTTGGAAATCCAATCTCCAATAAGCGGCCGTGGTTTTGATTGTATACTATATATGTGGAGCGTGAGATGCAAGAGTTCCGCTAGATTGCTATTTACTTGTATTAAGACACTATTATAATATCAGAGAAATATATGATTTCCAAAAATGTTTTGGGTTATAGTAAGGTAAAAACCATCTGTTTTTATGTGTGGGCTGGTCTTACTATCATCCTTTTCTTTCAAAAGGATTTGTGACTTTAAAATCAATATGGATGTTATATAAACTTAGCGAATTTTCTCACTCTGGTCCACCAGACCGATCCGACGTTTGTAATGCTCAAGTTAGCCCGGGTTGTACAGGTTCAGGTTTGGATGATGCAAATCCCAAGAAGACGTGTTGGAGGAGTTCAGACGTATTTATATTTATTCCGCTATGTGTTGTATATAAGGACAGAGATTTATAACTGTCCATTTGAGATTGATGTACTCTGATGATTGTAAGTATAAATTTCAAGCTCTCTATAAAGTTTATTTCTATATTATATTCCATTCCGCTGCGATGTGAGACTCTAATGATGTCGTGTTCTTCTTCTTCTACTCTACTATTTCTTTCTCTCTTTCTTATCTCACCCTCTAATTTCGTTCTAATAACCATCTGGTGTTTTTGACACTTGAGTTCTGATAAGTAAAACGGGTTCTTATGTATTATTGTTGGAATTCAGGCGTCGAATCCACCGTGTTGTTACAATGTTCCCCGTGCTTTCTTGTTCTAGTACCTTCGATGCCCTCGCCTTTAGGTGTATCGGTATTTAGGCAGGTCCTTACCGAAAATTCATTTGAGCATCATCCGACGGGTTTGTTTCTTTTGACTTTCTTGGTTTCGGATTAAGATAACCCATTGCTATAGAACCTTTCTGTTTTACTGATACTGTCGGAAGGACTTCATTGGATTGACCCTGGCGGATAGATCCCATTAGTTATACTCGTAGCTTTTACGATCCTTTCCCTTAGGAGGGTTCCTGTGGATGCTACTTTTTGTGTTATTTCTTCTTTCTCTTAGCCCTTCGTAGTACGTAGTCCCACTTTCTGTTGAGCCTTTCGTGAGCCTTCGGTTATCCGATACCCCTTCATTGCCCGCTCATTCCACTGTTAATTTTCGGTAGTAACATTTGCCCCCCAGTAAAGGGGTATTTTCGACTTTTAAAGTCAAGCCTTTTGTCTTTTTCTGGGGTGTTATTCCCATACCTCCTGATTTCCCTTATTTGGTTGCATTAATTGGTCTTCTTTTGGGTGGCTCGGATCGTCTATGGATTCTGAGTACAGATTCTCCTTCTTTTCACCTTTTACCCCTGACCAGCATTTTCTGTTTCCTTCATATGAATCGTGTTCGTCTATTTGGTCTTAGATGTACGACTAAGAAGCAAGGCGGGCCTTTTTTCCTTTTCTCTTTTCTCCCTTTTTCCTACACAACATTTCTCTAAAGCAAGATTACTGTCCATCGAAATTTGTTATACTAATTCCCCCAGGATTCCAGATCCTTCTAGTTGCAAGTTTTCCTATCCAAATTCCAATTACTGATTTGGATATCGCTTTGAATCGAAATTTATTGATTCTAATGCAGATTACACTTTCATTAGTCGCCTGAACTAGCGATCAATGACGACCTTTTACGAAGTCACACCCATTCTATTCATTATCGGGGGTTTTGGAAGTAAAACTTGTACAAACAAACAACGTGTAATAGTAGATAATTTGACATGATGACATCGATTTTCCCAGATAAGGTCGTTATCCCATAGGATAATGAAGTCTCATGTCGCTTGTATGTATGTGTGGTGTTTGTGTATAATCGTCAAACAAAAATTAGATTAAAATACATGTTTATGTTATGGTATCACCTGGCAGGGTTATGTCTAAGATTTCACAAATTGGTTATTCTATCCCGAGTAAGTCCGGGCTTTGTCTGATGGAGGAGAAGCTTGGAGTGAAAGGACTTCAAGTGAACAGTGCCATATGCGAACTCCTAAATGTCTTGAACCAGCACTCTGCCCTATTATTCTCGAACTTTTCTGGCGGGCGCGCCTCTTCACCTTTGAGACAAGATCTCATAGAACAACCTTCTCTCTCATTCTGTCTTTCTTTGGGATGGCCCATACCAACTCTCCATGGTTTCTTCCCCTCCTAAATTTTTGTCTAAGAAGATATATGCCTTTTCCTACAACAGCGGTATTTTTAGAGACCATAAAAGGGAAAATTTTGCTTCCCATTCTCGTGGGGATAAAATTGCTGGGTCACCTTGTTGTCGACTACTACATACTCCTTTCACACCTTCTTATGGAAGTTTTCATAATGTCTGACCTTCCTCAACGGAGACTATAGGAAGTGATTTTGTTACTAATTTCCTAAGATCTGATTCTCAGGGAGATTCAGATTTAAGAGAGCGCAAGCTGCTCCTTTCTCCTTATCAGTAGTGTGATCCCATGGGTCTTTCTTTTCAGACCTTGGACTTTGACAAAATCATCGGATCTGCCATACCTTCTATTGATGTCTCCGATGTTCAGGAATTTACCTCCGAAGAGTGGTTTAAGTTTTACTTTAATCTCATTAAATGACACCTTTCGGTTTGTACTCTTACTTTGCTGGAAATTTTATTTGTCTTATTGAGGTAAGGTCTAACATCATATCGTTTTTTTGGATGTTCATGAAATGGTATGTTGCTAGGGTGTCAGCTACCTCCTTATCCTGGGAGAAAAGGAAACTCCAAGAAGAGAAGACCATGTCAAAGTCTAAGCTTCGCGGTTTAACCTTTGTGAAGAGTAGCAATGAAGAGGTCTGTAGCCGACTGAGGGTATCCCTTGAGAAGGAAAGGGATGACAAGTGTTCTCTGGCTACTGAAGTTTCAGCCCTCATGTGTGAGCAGTCGGATACGCTGATGAAGCATGCATGGTGATTGAAAATAAGGGAAGTGATTCTTTCTAATGCCAGGTGGGTGATTTACGAGACTCGGGATCAGATTTCCTTATTTTTGAGGGTGCATCTTCCAGATATGATGTTTGATTGTTATGAAAAGGCTCTCTTTTCAGTTTACTGTAATAACTGTGACAAGTTCCCTGGTAAGAACTTTCCTTCTCTTCCCTCATCCCTTCGGAATAGGATCTTGGGGGGTGTTATGGCTTCAGATTTGGGCATTGTGGTTTTTAAAGGGGGAAAGGAGAAGGTTGAGGATCTTTTATTTGTCGAAAAGCTACTCGACTATTCAATATCTGGAGATGACGAAAATTTGATTTAGCATATAGGGGGTGATAATGTAGGCAATGCGTGCATAGATGGTGGGCTTGCAGAGGCAGTCAATCTTTTGGAGCTTGATGAAGGAGAACAGGCGGTGCACACGTCCTCCCCTATTTCTCAGGTATGAATTCCTGTTTCTGAATTCCTTCTTTTCTTGTGGAAGTTGACCCTTGATGACTTGTCCTTGCGATTACGGAAATTCTGTTTTTCAAGGATGACCTTCATTCTCTCTTTAAGTTGAAGAGGGAATTTCTTGCAAATCCTCCTTATAAATCCGGCAGGGAACGCTTCTTGAAGGAGCTCAAACATATTTACATGAAGTACACTCAGCTGTCTTTCAACTGCTTGGGGAATGATAGGGAGATGATATAAAAGAAACTTAGGACTCACCATGCAAAGTTAATATGTAATATGAAGGAAAAGAATAATGGGGAGAGAAATAACTTGTTATATTCCTTCTAGTTGACAACAGCGCATATGAACACGAATTTTATTCGTTTTTACTTTCTTTCTGTCGCATGCCTTTCTGGGGTTCAAATAATGATGTTTTCTGGTAATAAATCTCGCAAAAGATAGCTTATTTGTTTAAATAAACAGGAATATTTACTTGAAGACACTTCCTCTTTCGTAGACAAAGGTGTTTTGCTTACTTGGTGTTCGGGAAATTTTCCAGGGAATTCCCTTACCAACATTGGTGGTAGACGTGCCTTGTCTGGGGAATGATTTGCGCAACGTTTTAGTAGAACAAATAAGTTTGTTGGAGACTCAAATAAGGCAAAAAGATAAAGACATCCTTGAGGTAAAGAGGAGTATAAAGATGAATCAATCTGTCGAGTTTGATGGAGAAAAGGACGAACTTCAGCATCAAGCTATGGACTTAGAGGTGAGACGCAAAGGCGTACTAGTAAAATGTAAAGAGTAGGGGACTGTCTTTGGATGCACTGTTAGGATCTCCTCCTCTGGCATATCGCGGGGTTCGACGGGATTCGATTCTTCAGAGTTTGAGATTAGGGACCTTCCCCTCGGAATGGATTATTCCTTTGCTGTCCGGTGGCACAGACAGGTTAAGGCAAGCATGAGAAGTTTCTATGACAGGAAGGGGATTCAGGGAAGCACTCGTCATGCCGACTTTTATGCCTCTAAAATTAGGCAATTACAAAAGGGGAAACAATTCTTGCGTAGAGATGCTTTTGACTTGAGGAAGGAGAATAAAAACCTTCACGCGATGGGCAAGGCTTTCAATCAAGCTTTAAAGTGGGAACCTAAACCTTTGGATGACCTTGTGTGGTTATGGAGAAGGTGCGAAAAGTTGATGGGCTTTTGTGTGCTGCAATTCATCGTTCCGCCACTTCTTCCTTGTTCCATGAATAAAGTGCATCCTACCAGGGGTTGGACTGTTGCTCATACGGGAGTTGTAGTGTGGGATGTGGTTCCTTCCCTCCTCCCCCTTTTTTTGAAATAAAATTTATCTATTTCACAAGCTTTCTCGTTAATCAATTATGTGATGTACGAAGTACTTAGTATTTTGTTAATGGAGTGTAGTATTCTGTAAAGACAAAACACACGGGTAAGGGTAGGACCTACAATGAGGTTACTTGGTATGCGATTGTGCATTACTATATAAACGCTTTACCTTTAGCTATTGCTATATTGTGACAAGGTGCACATTTCCGGCATGTTTTGTTGGGAGTCCATCCCGTGGTCTTTTAAATAGCGTCCCATACTCTTTGTGGGATCAACAGTACCATAGTGCATTAAACATAAAGGGTCTATAGTGCTCGTTCATGTTTTGTGTGTTAGCGCGAACATTTGATATACTAGTGTAAATCAAAGACACTTTTCTGAGCAAAAAAGGAGAAATAAGAGAGGCTACCAGTTTGTGCCTAACAATGGTAGAAATGCGCTTCCAAGCCTGATCTGAGTTGGGATAAGGATTGACTAGCTTCTTCCTGTTCATCTCTAAGAATTTGAATAAATCCAGATCCGAACGCCTTGTGATGAGACTGAGGCTCTACATCCAATTGTAATTTGCGACGAGGTTCGATGTCGAGAAAGAGTTGGATTGCTTCCTCCAACAATTGTAAATAACTGAATTAACTCTGATTCGGGTATATTAAGATTGTAGGCTAGATATTCCCTTTCGACCCTACGGAAGTCCCGAAATAACCCTTATCCAAATGATTTAAAGATTGGGAATCGTGAAGCCCCCCTTTGGGTATTCGTGAAGCCTTGAATCGGCCGGGATTCTGGTATTAAGATAGAAGCCGGAACTCCCTCCGGCATTGGTGAAGAACCGAACTGACCCGGATTCGGGTATTTATATAGAAGATCAGAACCCCCTCGGGTATTTATGGAGAGTCGAATCGACCTAGACTTGGGTATTAACATAGAAGACCAGAACCCCCTCCGGTATTTTTGTAGAGTCGAATCGAACTAGATTCGGGTATTAACATAGAAGACCGGAACCCCCTCCGGTATTTAGGGAGAGTCGAATCGACCTAGATTCGGGTATTAACATAGAAGACTGTAACCCCCTCCGGTATTCGTGGAGAGCAGAATCGATCTTGATTTGGGTATTAACATAGAAGACCGGAACCCCCTCCGGTATTTGTGGAGAGACGAAACCACCCAGATTCGGGTATTTAAAGATTGAAGGTCGGGTGACCCCTTTCGGGTTTCCTTGTGACTTCCGGGAAAAGGGCTTTCCATACCTTCGAATCATGTTTGGTAATCCTTTTCCCAAGGACTCTTACCGAATTCATCTCGATCTATTCATAAATTCTCGTAATTGGCCTTGGCTAACAAATCTAACGATGGTTTCCCTCGAGGGTTCTGCAGTGATTAGTCTCATGTCCATTCATCAGGTGGTAGTGGCAGTAAGGCCCTCCTGTTTTTCTTTCGTATTTAGGCTTCTTCTTCGTGAATATCCAGTAGTTAAGTTCATGTTTGGTTTGGAAGTAAACGTTCTTCGTTGAAGTAGTGATGTAGTATTCTTTGGGTACCCTCGGCGTACATTCTCCTCTTTGCTACTAGGGCCTAATCCTCTTATGGCTTAGCCTAGCTGCGGTGCTCATACTTCCGTTATTTCCTCCCGGAACACACTGAAATTGAGACAACATCTCTTTAAACCATTTGTTAGCGAAGCAGTTGTAATCGTCCATTATCTCTCGCTCGAGTGTCATTCCCTTAACTTGCCCATAGTGCGCATCCTTTACGTGAGAGAAATCACTAGTATCCTCTAATGTAGATCCACTAGGCGGGAGCGCTAACGTTTGTACTATGTGGGAAAAGCTATCATCCCCAGTATCATAAGCATGTAGTTCCATTTTTCTCTTCCGTTTTATCACCCGCAAGGCTTCTGCTCTTAACTTTTGCTCCTCCCTCACTCTATGGTTGGTGGTTTTTGACTTATCCGCTCAAGATCCTAAAACTTTTGTCTGAGTCTTTTACTCATAATTTTGCTTCTTCAAAGGTAGTCCAATCCAGGAGAGAACAACTTAGATATATATGTGATGGGGTTAACCACAAGGTCGGTGGTTCGAGCCCCCCTTTTAGCGCCAAAATATTAACGATATTTTCTGTCAACACTGGAAATGAGTGAGCAGGAACGGATCCAAAGGCAAAGTAGGTGGATTGGCTATTTTTAGGTTAAATTGGGTCACCACCCTAGATATCGAAGCTTGGAGGTGCGGATTGTAAAGGGCTATTAGAATGGATTTGAACTTAGGGAAGGAGGTATATTCTCCTATTCGAGAACATGTATGGTTGGGAATCCGCGCTTATCTGGAAAATGAACAATAAATTGCAACAGTGATGATTGGAAAATAACAATATAAGTTTACAGAGCAATTCTCTTATATGACGATCCCTTTCTATTAGAGTTTCATTGAGAGTACATAGATACTATAGGAGAAATCCCTGGATTAATCTCAGCGTTAAGCTTCTTTTTTAAGAATACAAGTACAAAAGAATAATCCCCTCTTAAATGTGACCCGTGGGGCCTTATTTATAGTGGTTCACGGCTCCTCCCGCTGATGGGCTATTGGGCTTGTGGGGATCTTTGTTGGTCGCTTTTTCCTTAGTTTCGGGCATTTGTCTTTCGGCCGTCTTTGGAGCATCAGTTATGGTCCTTGGATGGTATTTGAATCCTTGATAACAGCTCCTGGATGTAGGTTCTTGGATGTAAGCTTTCAGATATAGGCCTCCAGCTTTATCGTGAATACTTAGAGGGGCTTGCCCTCATGATGTATGTTGATACCTGCCGGTTCGAAGCCGCTGCGAGTTTCGGTACTAGGCAGATCAGTACAGGCAGCATATATCTCTGTTTGGGTTCTTTGACGGAGTTCTTTAAAGTATCTTGGATTCTCGGAAGGGGAGTTTCTGGTGTTACTTCTGTTTATTTGTGGATGTGGCCTCTTGGTATTTGTGAGGTAGGTACTTCGAAAATCGATTCTGGGTGGTCCCTGTGCTTTCTTGGTCTAGTACCTTCGATGCCCTCGCCTTCAGTTGTTTCTGTATTTAGGAAGGTCATTACAGAAGAATCATTTGAGCTTCATTTGACAGGTTTGTTGCTTTTGACTTTCTTGGTTTTAGATTAAGATAACGCTTTGCCATAACCTTTCTGCCTGACTGATACTGTCGGAAGGACTTCATTGGATTAACCCTGGAGGATAGAACCTGTTGGTTATATTCGTAGCTTTACGATCCTTTCCCTTATGAGTGTTCCGGTGGATGCAGCTTTTTGGATTATTTCTTCCTGCTCTTAGCTCATCCTTGTACTTGGTCCCACTTTCTGTTGAGCCTTTGGTGAGCTTTCAATTATCCGATACCTCTTCACTGCCAGCTCATTCCACTGTTAATTTTCGGTGGTAACAACACTTGTGGTGGAAGTCTGCCTGGAACCGCCCAACATAGCGACCACAAGTGATGAATCTAATGTGAGTGGTCTAAGTGCATAAACAAGAGACATGCCAAGACACGAGGTTAAGCCCGACTTGTGGAAGAAGTCTGTCCGGAACCAACCGGCATATCCAGCATCCACAAGTTGTAGTCTTAATTTGGGAGGTCTAGCACATTATAACCATAAATGAATATGGTAATAAACTTGAATACTTAACCTAGTTGAATCCATAGGGATTGTATATGTTAACTTGAGTAGGGGTTAAGTAAAATTGTATGAAACAGTGGGAGAGTTAAGTATATCTTGGGTTGGTGGGTAATATATATATATATATATATATATTCAAATATATATATATGCCCACAAACTTAACCTGCGGGGTTATGCAATCTTTTACTCTGGTATGGCATAACCTTTGGGAAACCTAGTGGGGATGCAAGCGTAGGGGGAAGCTTGTATCATCTTGTGAGTGTGGGACCCGTTTCAGTCAGTAACCCATATATAGGTATCAGACGAGTACTCCGAACAAGGTCGGAGTCAGGGCACGCTTACTGGGATGATTGTAAGAGATCCAAATGTGGGGGATGGTGTGGGCGGCGCATTCCAATGGGGTCATGTGTGTGCATGGGTCCGACAGAGGAGGTTTTGACGTCGTGACACCTGTAGATATGGTTGTGCACATCCTGCAAATGAAGGGTTGCCACTTTAGGAAGTGATACATCCTACTGTGGGGCCAGCACAGGGTATCTACGGAGTAGGTAGTCAATCGATTGGGGTAGTAATTAGGGTACATCCAGACTCCGGTATGTTTTGGAGCCCGTTATTATTCTTAGGGGTAACTCCAGTATGTTGGGCTGCCTCTTATTGTATGGGTTTAAAACCTCTCACTAGAAGTACATCTATGTCTACCATCTTATACATGTTGGGGATCATCACATTCTGGTTATACTAGTATTGGTGCAGAGAGAGAAAGGGAAAGTACTAGAGAAGCGCAATATACTCTATCATGTTTATCCTGTTTACCTTGTTATACCTGCCTTTTATGATGCTATCTCTCTTATCCACTTTATGCCTGTTATGGCATTTAACTTAATTATATGCTAAAAGTAACTAGACCCGCCAGACTTTTTGTCTGACCTATTTTGTTACCTCTCCTTTCTCTTCCATCCCCCCCTAGGTTCTCAGGGTGGGAATATCCAAGCTTGATCAGGACTTTTCTTTCATCTTGCTTGGAGCTGTTTTAGATATACGACTTGATTTCATATCTCTCTACTATGGTTATGTTTTGGGGATTATGCTTCTTTAATTATTGTACTCTGATGTTTTAAGTACAAGACAAAAGTTTTAAATTGATGTATTGAGTTTTATGCATTTTAGACTTAGGATGTAACTATGTTTTGAACCACGATGTTTTCTGCTTAATAAAAGTTTTAAATTCCGCTGTTATTTTATATCTATCTTGTAATGTTTTTGTTTCTGTTTACCTATAACGTTCCACAAAACTTAATGCATTCTCTTAACGAGTGACAATAACGGATGTGGGGTGTCACATTAATAGAAGTATCATCCAATTCCACATTGCTATTGATTTCATACACTTCGCCATGCCACATAGAATACCCGCAATCGCCATTCTGCACATATCTTAAATTCTCGACTAAAACATCATGAAAGGTATCATAATAGAGAAAGAAACCAAAAAAACCTAATTTATACTTACCAGCCACATGGAGCAACCAAAAAACTTCTTCCTTGCATTCGACCCTGCCTTCATAGTCCTCATCTTCGCTGGGATTTTGTGGCGGCAGTCCTTTCTTGCAGCCGTTTTTGATGAATTTGAAGTAGAATTTGATTGAGCGGTCATTGAACTCGAATTGAAGGAAGAATCGAAGTGATACCACAAATTGCAAATCATTTCATTAATATCACAAACTGCAAATGATTATGTATATATTCCATATCATAAATTTCATGTAGTAGGCTTTCAGGCATGTATTTCATGCATTCAGTACTTGTGTTCGTATATTTATTAGACAATCTTACACACACACAAACACCAAAACAAGGCTCATGTCAAATTTTAGAAGCATGCATCATGAAGAAACAATTACCAATTAACAATTTATTGATCCATGTGTGCAGATACAATGATCTCAATGGTGATGCACACATCAATGTACAACGGGTTTCTTAAGAAATTTCTGATTGGGAACTAGGTGAAAAATCATGCATATGACAAACATTAAAATATTAAAGAAATGAATAGTATATTGTATATGTAAGCATCCTTATGAAACCATTTTCATAAACCATTGTGTATATTATTAAAAAAGCTAGCAGTATCATGTCCCAATCACCACTGTGTTATTAAATTGATTAACAACCCAATAGCTACTCAAAGAACATTTCATCGAATCAACGTAAAGAAGAACCAAAATAACAGAATTAGGTTCATTAGAACCGTAATTGTAAAGCATAGCTTGAATTTAAATTTCGTAATTTTTGGACTTAATATGTGGTCGTGGTAATTTAAAACGTACGTTTAAATTTAGTATTTAACATTATATATTAATTTTCATAAAAACTGATTGAAACAATCGAATCGGCTTACAAAACATATCCCATTGTGTCCGGAATGAGAGTATTTTGTTAGAGGCGAAAGTCGTTGGGATTCGTTAGGAGTTCAGACGCAAAAATGTCAATGGTAAGTAATAAAAAAATTAAAATATTATTAGATAATGTATATATGCCCTTAGGAAAAAAAATCAAAACCCTAATCTATTCTTCAGAAATGTGCCGCCGCCATTTATAATTGAAAGGCCAGAAACCTTTCGATTTTGATCCTCAGTCATTCACAAAGCAAGCCGAATTAAATCATGAAATCAAAACAAAAGTGATAGATCTACTCGAGGGCTTTAAAATAATACAGGTAAGATCTAAATTCATCGAGTGAGTTTCTCAAAATCGGGGCTCAAAGTCAACCGATTCGAAGCCATTTTCAGGGATGGATGGAGCGCCGAGCGTGACGCCGAGCCAGGTGTAGGCCGAGGGGACTGGCCGCTTCGAATGGTGGTAGTTGATCGATGGTCTGAGGTCTGGTGGAGGCGCGATGGTGGTGAAATGGTTTGGTGCGTGGGTTTTTTACGGTTATAGGAAGTATACAAAGAAATGGGGAAAGAGAAGCAATTAAGAAATGTAATTAATTTAATTATATTTTTTATCGGTTATTAATGTTTAAAATTCCATAACTTATGCAAACGAAATCAGAATTTGACGAAACCGAGTGTGTTGGAATCGTGATGAAGAGAGCTTCAAAATGAAATGAACTAGAAGAAATTTGGAGCTAGTAGCAATTTCTGGTTAAATTAAATGCTCAGTTTAATTTAATTAAAATGTCCGTTTTATGATGATTCTAAACCGACCAATGTGAGAACTTTCTCACTCAACTTATTTGTACAGTTATTCTATTTTATAACTGAATATATATTGATTGCCTATATTGATTTATATTTGATTTAATTGTCATAAATTGTTATACGGTATATGGTAGCTCGCATCACAGTTGTTTGCAAACTAGATGGATGAATGGATGATTGTTTGTGTTATGATTTGAATGTGATTTTGAAATAATCAACATGTAGAAAACAATGTTAAATTATTTGTGGTAGTTGAAATTGGATTAAAACATCCATTTACAAGTCAAAAGGTTTGTTTATGTTAACCCGTTTAAGTAATTTCGATTGGAATGAATAAATAATTTATTAATTGATTATTTACCGGTTGAAACCCCACACGGGACTGGGGATGATAATAAATTGACACATCTCCCTTGTGTTTAGTTTGTATGTCAATCAATTATTTAATTATTTAAAGCTTATATAGTTGTAGATGCACTCTGGATGTGAACTGGATGTTTAATAGTTGTTTATAACTATTGTTAAATACATATAATATATGAAATCCGTATGATTAAAATTATATGGTAATTGATTGAGACTCATTCCTACTCGAAAAAAATGAATACTTTTAATATGATATTCAGTAAAGAATTGAAGTTTGATTTTGATGTTCGATTTTGGAGGGACATAAAGATTATAAAATTATAATGAATATCTAGAAAATTGGGTTTAAAATCTGATATTTTGAAAATATTATTATTTTGATAATATAATAATATGGGATGTCCAATTTTGATTTAAAATTGAAGCAGAAGTTGAAATCATTCTTAAACATTTTATAAAATACGCTTTGAATGGAAATCGACGAAATCTATTATATATATTATAATGGTTTAATAAGAAGATATTTGATTTTAAAGTAAAATGTTTGAAATAAAATTTCAAATGGTAGTAGAAAATATTTTGGATTAATTTATAAACTATTTTGGAACGTGATTTGACTTTATTTTTAATTATAAATCAAATTCGGGCTTGAATAGAATGCGTCGCACAATGACAGTTCGCGAACGTCAACCTGTAACTTCGAATAAACGTAATGGGAGATCCGACCTTCGGATTCTTCTAATGCCGGAACCATTGGGTTTGTATTGAAATGATATTTCAACTGAATATAAGAGATTTAAAATCCAACTGTTAGTTTTTGAAATATGTCAAAGTAAGTTTCGGGAAAAGTCGATTTGGATGCAGTTCGGTGGCTGATATTGGAAACTCACTGTAAGGGACTTACTAAACTTATTAAAAATAAGAATAAATTACGTAAACCCATAATAAATGATTTGGAAAGATTTAGGATGAAATTCTCCAAATTTGAAAAGATAAAAGATATTTTTATCTGAATGAACTAGTCAATAAATAGAAATTGTAATGGTTTTAATATAGCCAAAGATCTCTAATATAAAAATTAGATGGGTTTTAAACGGAAATAATCGGATATTTCGATATGGGATTCCGTAATTATATGGATATTTTTTAGGAATTTAGAAGATATAGATATCATTCTCCATACGATACCTATTGGTTTCAGAATTTGATGTTGAATATAATTCGATATGATTTCTGTTCAGAGCCTTATATTTAATATCAAATTAGATTTTGGGTTCACCTTGAACGATGTTTTAAATAACACTATTCTTAAACCCAATTAACAATGAAAATATGATTTGGAATTTATGAACCTTTTACTTAAGATTTAATGGAATTTTCAAAGTAAGTTTCTAATTTAATAAACTAAATTGGAATTGAATAGAATTAGATTTAATAATAATTGAGATAAGCTTCTGTGAATGAAGACCGTTACTATTTAAGGAATTTAAAAGGCTTTGTCGTTATTCCACTTATAGTATTAGTATGATACAGGAATTTATGTCTATTATGACTAATCTGTTTTTCGTGAAGGATCCATATTAAATCGAAGATGATTTTGGGTTTATCATGAGTGTTGTTTTAAAAGACATTCGTTCTTTAACCCTGTTAAGGACAAGATAAATTTCCGAAGATTGAATAAATCATCAAGTAAGGATTTTTGAGATTAAAACAAATTTGGAGTTTTAATGAATATTTATTCAGATTGAAATGTAAATGAGGTAATTAAGTTTACCGAATTCGAGAAGTATTCGAGAATGGAGTACCGCCAGTTTTACCCCATGCGATAGTTGAATCTTTAATTAAATTTGGAACGTAAAATGGTAAATAAATTTACCGATAACACAATGGGTGTTAAATATGAAATACTACCAATTTTGCTCCACGGAATGAATAAGTTGGGATTGTGATAATAAAATGAATGATTTCTTTGGCAAGGCTCGATAATCCTAACTAGTTTTATAAACCTTAATCTGGTTTATGTTGCGAAAGATATCATAGAATCTTTTGAAATGATTTCCAAAGAATGAATTAAACAGTAAATTTAAATGAGATAATCTTTGATAAGATTAATGGGAACCTTTCCCCAAAGCATTGAGTATTTAAATAAAAGAATATTATGGATTGGAATGAGGCATATGATGTGTTTTTATATCACATGTTTATAAGATACGCGAGTTATTCAGAAAGACCGGGTTTAACCCATTCTGAATAACTAATATGACTATTAAAAGTCAAAGATTTGAAGATGGTGATTGAAGACCGGAGATCTTCACATCGGTAGGATGATTACTGGTGTCTCGATTGGGCTGTACACCCAAGATGAGGTAATAAGTGGTAGTCATACAAATGTACTTGGAGATCGACTAAATATGCGAGGACCTTTCTCCTATATTAGACATATGGGACGAGGAATATGGTGCCTCCGGTTTTGTTCAGACCCAGAACAGACACGCAAATGGATTGTATGTCTGACTACCACATATGGGACGAGGAATATGGTGCCTCCGGTTTTGTGTAAATTGACCTCGACTATATATATATATATCTGTTTGGTGGTGGAAAATTTGTTCTCTTTGTTTAACACCCTTCTTTGAGACATACGTGCTTAGAGGCTGTATATCGGTAGACATCTATTGTATGGTATGAACTGACAATGTGATATGCTGAAATGCATAGATCAAAGCTTTTGTTGAAAAAAAAAGAGCTTTGTGGATGATGATTAAAGCATGACTTTAATATAACGTAGCTTTGTGTATAGCGTTAATTCGTAAGCTTCTTGCCCTGTATGAACCAGAAACGGGACGAAGGACAGCAGAGAAATGGACATACATTGATTTCTAGACAGGAGTGATGTCATGGTATGAAGCCTATACATGTTACTTATGTGGTTGTTTGATGATGGATAGTGAGGTTCCTCGGATTTGGCCGCACAAGGCCCTTGATAGTCGACATACTGACCAACATGGTCAACGTAATGACCTGGTTTTAGGTTCGACAGGACCGGGGACTGTATTGTTTTTGGCATAACCAATCAACGACGGCTGACCGGCTCTGCGTGATCCAAGGACTCACCTGAGTTTGGGTCATGAGGCATGGGCTAGATTGTCTCGAATTGGAAAAAAAGATCTCTTGCCTTGGTTCAAAGATGAAAACCCAGTTTCCATTATGCAATTTTACAGTTTTAGTTGTAAATCTATATGGCGGCATAGTGGTATGGGACATTCATGTCTCTAGGATTGAAAAATTTATATTCAACATTGATTTCCGCACTGTGCACTAATAATAATAAAAGATATATTTCCCGTATCAAGCATATTTGGCTATTATAAGGTAAAACTCTATCCTACGGCTTGTATTGCATTGTGTGATGGGACCTGAGTCTTCCAATAGCTTCATTTTTCTTTTAGCATTGCGTTGTTGTTTTATGCACTGGTATTAATGGGGTAAACCAACTCCGTGTTATATGGCGTGATCCCGTGATTTACCTAACTTTAAAATAAAAATTAATAACTGTTTTAGTTCTCACACCAGTCTCATGACTGATTCGGAGTATAGTCTTTTCACCTAAACTCCGGGTGTCCATATTTTCCACACGGGCACCTAGTCACCTAGTAGTATTGGTTCTGCAGATATTCAATTAAATAGGATGCTGGATTATGGCTGAAGCTATACTATGGAATGCTTTGTATTCGTGTATTTCCTTCAGCTGTCGTAGTTGATGTTTTTCCTCTATGCATTATATTTATATATTATATTTCCGTTGTCTTGTAATTTTATTCTCTGATACTTTCCGCTGTATATTATTTATTTGTACTCTGATGTAAATTGTTGTAATAGCAACGAAGTGTTCTCTTGTTCTGTGTTCTGATGCGACGTGTTCTCATGACAATCTGTCTTCTTGTTCCGTTTAGGTCAGCCAGGATGATCGGGTCGTTTCAATTGTTATCATCAAAACCCTCATCACCAACATCTCGGTTCCTAACGTGAGAGTCATTTTACTATTTTTCTTCGAGAAAATAATGTTTATTATAAATGTAACGATATCTTCCAAAACTAAATTTCTTTAATAAATTTCATGTAACATAAGATTTGAATATATTTCTAGTATATCAGTTCTTCCGGACTTTTGTTTTCCATTTAAGCCTTTTCTTTTATTGAATTTTCAAATTCTTTTTCTTTATCGAAGTCTCAAGTCCACAGCTGAAGGAAAATATTACATATAGTTTTTTGCTTTAAGGCTTTATCTTAACTTCCAAAAGCTTTAACCTTTCATGTTTATACATGAACTTCAAGTTCTTTATTTTAGATTACAAATAGTTTAATTATTTTATGAATTTTCAAAATTTGCTTTTCAGTTTGATATATCAATATAACCGTTGGATTCAATATTTCCAAACGATTACATAGAAAAAGTAAAAGTTGATAAAAAAAAGTTAGATCCACCGCTATATCCCCAATGTTGAAAATAATACATATACTATCAAAGGTCCATAAAATTGGATTTGAAAAATAAAAGTAAAAAAATTAGGTTCGTAGAGAATTGAAAGAATAAATCTAAAAACATATTTGAGATTGACAAAAAATAATAGATTTGTCCATTAGAACCCAAATCTAAATCTGATATTTTTTTTTTTTTTTGAAAACAGCTCTAGAAGTGTAAATCAAGAATTCTTAAATAGAAAATAATTAGAAAACAAACACAAAAATCCATAAATCAAGAATTTTCGAATAAATATTAATTACAAAACAAATTCATAAATGTTGATTTATAAGATTTCAAGCCTGGATATGAAAAATTAAAATAGCTTTGATAGAACCTCTCGACAATGAGTTGTAAATTGAAGAAAAAAAAAACCACTTAAGGAAGAATAAAGTGAAATATTATTTATAACAAAGGTTACAATGAACCTTGTATACAGGCATGCTACAGAAAATGAAATTTATAATGATACCCTTATAACATTAGCATATTTGTCTTTATAAATTTACATAACTTGAAACATTCTTATTATTTGGGTGTTGTTACCAACACCCCAGTTTTAAATTAGGAGAGACACGTAGTTGAAATTTGGTAAGGTGCTGCCGAATATATCAACAGAATTCGACGAGGTTAGGTCGAGTTTAGATCCGTCGAAAATACTTAAAATCGAAAAAGTGGGGTATACCGAATTTTTGTTTTCGGATGTGACTCTCTTTGTCCAAAACTAGGGTGCTAGTAATAATTCTATCATTTTTGGTTTTCAAACAATTTTAAACCACTTAGCTGATGTATATTAGAAAAACGAAAAAAGAATTGCCTCGTAACACGCTAAATATGACAACTGAAAAGCGAATGGTCAATGGTCCTCTCCTCGTAAAGGAACGGGGTTAATTTAGTCAATTCACTACAACCATGAACCAGCAGCTATTTTCTGTATCTTATTTAAATTTTTTTCCATTCAAAGTCAATACCAAACTTAAATTACGTCTCTTCCCATCTTCTTCTTCCTCCTCCTCGTTTTTTTTCCTTATTTTCTTTCCTCCCAAATTTTGAATTCAATGTATTTCCTGATTCTTTCCCCAATGCGTCAATCCCTTTTCCACCCTTCTTTCTTATAACGATGTTAGATAATCCCGATTGATCCGATCCCGATTTAATCATTAAGAAGTTAAAATTTTCAAAATTGGTAGATGGAGAGTACAAGTTGCATGGGGTTGATGGCGGTTGTTGCTGTATCGAGCAGTATCGCGATTGTTTCGGTTCAAGTTCATAAGCGGCTCATGTCTGATTTTTTGAAGAAGGTCCAGGTTGAATTGGGTAATTGTTCCGCTCTCAATTTCTAATCCATTTCGTTTTTCCGATTTCATAGAAAGTTAAATGAATTGTGTACTTCAATTACTAACTGCTTAGAAGATTGTGCTCCTTAGGTTAAACGATTTCAAATTTGCTCCATCGTACTAAATTTGTTTTAAAATTCGGTAAAATATACAGTTTTCTGTATAATGAACATGAACTTTATCTTCATTTGGCATGGATCTGTTGAGATGGAGCAAAATTTGTATAATTTATTGTATAGTTATTCATTCATTATTTGGATTTCTTAGATAGTTAGATTGATTAAATAACTAATCAGGCCGCAATGAAAGTAATCTGACACATGAATAATCTTACAAAGGGATTTTTCTCTTTTTTTTTTTGGGTTAGGTATCAAATCTTTTTAAAGCAGAAAGATCACATGAAAATTGTTGTTGTAGGAAAAAGAAAAAAAAAATGTTTTACAGCTCAGGAACTTAAAAATGATCAAAAATTGTGTAGTGTTTGGTTTATTTTATGTTTTGAGTTTTAAATTTTTAAAGTTAATTTCGAAAATGGGAAAATTTGAAAATTGGGAAGGTGATGGACCAAAGTAGTATGAAATGCCGGAGCGACGATAAATGGATGAATTAGTCATCGTTCCGTTGTTTCTTAAAATACGGAAAATAATAAAAAAATTGTTTGTTTTGTGTGTTATTTCCGTTTTGTAAAATAATCGTTTTTTCATGGTATGTGTGTCACGTTCGTACTTTTGTATGTATGAAACCCAAAATTAAAAAGTATTAACGGAATACACCCTTATTTATACAATCAACAAAAAATGCTTTGTGCATCAGAAGTTGCAATGTATTTTCATAACTTATACAATAAGAGCTGAAAAAAAAAAATTACCATGATTTGTCCGTCATATTTCTTTTGCAGATAAATTAGACAAATGTATTTTCATAAACTCTAAATTAAACGAAGGCTACTTTCAAATGTGACATAAATTACATAAGTAGGTACACAGAGATTGAAAAGTATGAAATTGAAATATGAAATGGCAAATAGGTGGAGAGAGCACAAAAAGAAACAAAAAGAAAGTGAGGTTTGCGGCAGATGTGATGGAGCCATCTTCAAACAATGAAGAATACAGAAGGAACAGAAGATCAAACTCAAAGTTACTGATGGCGTAATCACTCAGATACTCCTGTTTGGTGCTCTTTTTTAATGGTATAGTTAATGTAAGCTAGTCTGCCATTTTGCATAGTTTATGCTGTAAATATTGTTGTTGGTGCAAGTTGCGTCCTTTTGTAATGTGATGATGATGTTGTATATATTGTTTTGACCATTGAGGGTCCTTTTCTAAGTGATGTAATGAAAACATTGAAAATGAACGTTGATTGGTAAGGTACGAGTATTATATTAGCAATTTGACTGACTAGGTAGTAGGTACTGGCTATGCAGTTGGTTGGTAGAAAGCTAAAGATGTGTTCGGCTGGGCCAAACAAACCGTTTGTCCAACAGACGCGTTCGTTGGACAACGATCCATTTTGACTTGTTTGTCCAACAACTCAAAATTGAGCTGCTGGACACCGACGTGTCAGAGTCCAACAACCCTATTTTGAGTTGTTGGATATAAATGTATATTTTTATTTAATTTAATTAAAAATTTTAAGTTTTTATAAATTTTAAAAATTAATAATTTATGGAAATGAGATCCGTTTGAAACGCGGTTGCGATCGTATCGAAATGCTCTACACGTAATGGAGTTGGTTTGAACTGAATTGAAGTAACTTATAATTTTTTAATTAATTAATTTGTGTAAATTATTGATACATATTATTTATTAAAAACGAACAATAATTAATTAACCACTAATTAATTAAATTACAAAATAAAAATATAATGCTTTGCATAAATGGTTTGCTTAAAGCGCCAAGCACATTCTCCGCTAACTACAATTCTCTGCTAAAATTCTCCGTTTAAATTCTCTTCTTTCGCTCCTCTCAAACACACCCTAAATTGCCTTTAATTGGTTTGAATTGTTTTCAATTGAAATTTCATATTATTTAGCATGTGTCATTTGTTACTTTGTTGCATCACAATGTAACACTATGATGAAGGCAGATTCTATTTCAACCCAAGAATTTGTGTAAAAGCCCCTCCGGGTTGATAAAAACCGATGAAACCTCTGATTTTGCTGAATAATTTCACATTGAAAAAAAAACCCAAAAAATACTCTCTTACGTAGGGAAACTACATAGTTTTTCAAGGTACCACGTGGTTATCTAATTTGGTTTCTTAGAGTACGACGTAGTTGCTCTCCATGGTTCCTTCAGAGACCATTTAAGACATGCGTATATGTATATTTATGCATACAGAAATAGGTATGCATGTGCGTGTATGTGTTAACCTGCTGTTTTGGAACGCCATTATAATAGATTTCGATACAATGATTGCTTAATCATCCTAGCGGATAGACCTCGTAACTAATTGTGGATCGTTTGGACTTGAGCACGAACAGTAATGTGAAGCTCGCACAATGAACTTTGTTTCAGTGCAGCCTTGGTAAACTTCGAATTTGGAACCATTCAAATCACTTACGATCGGCATGGCGTGAAGAGCCTCCGATCGTCTCTTCAAATGAACATCGGATCAGCTCCCTTGGTAAATTTCGGATCAGTGCCTACGTGGACATCAAACTTCAATTGTTCGCAACTTAAAGATGGTGAGCCGGATCAGCAAGCCTCAACAACTTGGTACAAGCAGGGGAAGCAAGATATTCTTCAGACGGATCGCGTGGCCCAGAACGAAGAAGATCCAAATTGGTACTAATCCAGACCTTATAGTGCATGTCCCACTTTTAGGACTTAGTCGCCTCGGCCCTCCTGGCTTTCCTATGAAGTTTCAACCCAATCTGGATTCACCTGTAAATATAAACAGGAGACATATGGCATTTGAAATGAGGATCTTCTCCATTGAAAAAACACGTTGAAGCTTTGTTATTTCCTGGGCTCAACTTTTTATTCTGGTCTCTACATTCTTGACCAAAGCAACAATACTTATAATCAAACAGGATAAATAATAGTTTACTACAAGTCGACTATTCAATTCAGAGAAAGCAAGAACTTTTTATTGTATATAAAACTGAACTGTTAATACACTGCTTGTACATACTTATATAGATGCAAATTTACATGGATTGATGTATGGGCTAGACGCTAATTTACATGAACGAAGTGTGGGCTTCGTGTGTGGGCTGAGGGCAAAGCCTATTTGAAGTAATGAAGATATACGGGTATCAAATGTAGTGTAAACACACTTCACTTAATACCCCCGTCAAACCCTAGTTTTGAAGCTAGGGTTTGGAGAAAAAATATGGCGGACATCAGCAGCTGCAATCACCACAGCTTCTCATTTCTTCGTTGAAATTTCTTCACTTCGCTTAAGTTCTTTCTTCTTCCACTCTCTCTTCTTCAGATTCAGGTTTCTAAGTTCGGTTGTAGGCTTGAGAGTGATCGATTTGATGTCTTTGTGAACATGCTGAAGATAATTGCCGCTTCTAGATCGATTTTCATCGGCTATCTGGGAAGTATTTTCCTTTTCGTTAATTATCAGAGAGTTTTTGACTTTAGGGTTTCTGATAATTTGTTCCTTATTTGCAGATGTCTTCAGATCTTCTTAAGATTTGATCCTTTTTGCTTCGGCTACGCAGAGTTTACTTCGAAGTTCTTCAAATCTGAGTCTGGAGAGAGGCTTGGTTAAGATGTCAGCTATCTGGTAAGTTGAAGGTACGTGATTGACTTCCAATCTCTCTTTTTGAACCAGTTCCCTTACAAAGTATATGCCCAGTTCTAGATGCTTGGTTCTAGAGTGTAATACAGGATTAGCAGTAAGTGCTATAACACTCATATTGTCGCACCATATTATTGCTTTGTCATTAGCGTTGAATTTGATTTCACTTAGTAAAGATTGAACCCACATAATCTCTGCTGTTGTGCTGGCAACACTTCTGTACTCAGCCTCTGTGCTAGATCTTGATACAGTGTTCTGCTTTTTTGCACACCATGATATTGGATTTTTTCCTAGAAATATACAGTAGCCACTTCTTGATTTTCTGTCATCATAATCGTTTTCCCAGTCTGCATCTGCATATGCACTGATGTTTAGATTCATGCTTGGCTTTAAAACAAGACATTGATTAATTGTGCCTTTTAGATATCGTAGGATTCTTTTAACAGCTTGTCAATGATCATTTAAAGGTTTTTGCATAAACTGGCTTGCCTTATTAACACTGTATGAAATGTCTGGTCTGGTTATGGTCACATAATGTAGAGCTCCAATGATGCTTCTGTATAATTTCTCATTGCATGTTGGCTCTCCTTTGTTTTTACTTAAGTGAATGTTTGTAATCATTGGAGTAGGTAGAGCTTTGGCATCTTCCATCTTGGCCCTGACCAGTATTTCTGAAATGTATTTTCTCTGACATAATTGAAGTTCATTTTCACTAGTTCTGTGAACTTCAATTCCTTGAAAATAGGATAGGTCACCCAAGTCTTTCACTAAGAATTCCTTGTTCACTTGACTTGTAATGCTCTTGATCTCTGTAATGCTATTCCCTGTTATTATGAAGTCATCCACATAGATTAGGACATAGGTAGTAGTGTCTTCAGTGAACTTTGTGAATAGTGAATTGTCAGACTTTGTAGGCATGTATCCCAGTTTGGATAGAGTTGTCTTCAGTTTATTGAACCATACTCTAGGAGATTGCTTTAGACCATATATTGCCTTGTTTAATTTGCATACCATTCCTGTGTTTGTCTTTTCATCATGTCCTTGTGGAAATTCCATATATACCTCTTCCTACAGTTCACCATTCAAGAAAGCATTATTGACATCAATTTGTTTGATGGTCCAATTCTTATACAAGGCTATGGTTAGTATGATTCTAACAGTGGTTGGTTTCACAACAGGTGAGAATGTCTCATTGAAGTCAATTCCACACTGTTGTGAATATCCTTTTGCCACCAGCCTAGCCTTGTATTTTGATATTGTACCATCTGCATGTCTTTTTATCCTGTAAGTCCATTTGCACCCAATTATATTTTTATATTTGGGTGTCTGAACTAGATGCCAAGTTTGTTTTTTCTTTAATGCATCTAGTTCTTCTTTCATGGCACACCTCCACTTATCATTTTGCACAGCTTGATGATAAGTGGTTGGTTCAGTATTATCAAAGTCAATATGATAAATTTTTGGTTTAAAGATACCACTTTTTGCCCTAGTTGTCATATGATGCTGATTATAAGTTCTAGTGGCTTCCCTGTTTTCATCTGAGTGTGTGCTTTCCTCCTGACTGCCTGTGTCCTGATCTTGAGAGTCTGCATCATTTTCTTCAGAACTGTTTTGATTATTTTCACTACTTGTTGCAGTATTTTGTGATGTCCTTGCACTTTGTGGACTTTGAGTGTGTTTCACATTGTCACTTGAGTGTGGCACATGCTCAGTCTCACTTATAATTTCAGGAACAGGTAAAATAACAGTTTGAGGGTTGTAAATTTTTCTTGTTGGCTTGACAGACTTACTTTTGAATGGGAAAACCTTTTCATTAAATATGACATGTCTGGAAATATATACTTTGCCATAATTGTCTAAGCACTTATAACCCTTATGATTAGGAGAATACCCCAGAAATGTACATGGTTTGGACCTATAGTCAAGTTTATGTGTGTTAAATGGTCTTGAATGAGGAAAACATAGGCATCCAAAAATCTTTAAGTCATTGTAATTTGGTTTGAGTTTGTTCAATACCTCAAAAGGGCATTTTAGATCAAGCATCTTTGTTGGTAATCTGTAGATTAAGTATACTGCTGTAGTAAAGGCATCTGGCCAGAATTTTAGTGGCAATGATGCCTGTGCTAACAGTGTCAACCCAGTCTCAACAATGTGTTTATGTTTTCTTTCAATAAGACCATTCTGTTCTGAGGTGTGTGGACATGTTAGTCTGTGTGTTATCCCCTTTTTAATAAAATAGTGTTTTAAGGGCAAAAATTCCTTACCACCATCACTTTGGAGAGTCTTGACTTTATGATTTAACTGGTTTTCAACATTAGCTATAAATTGCATGACTATATTATAAGTGTCAAACTTTGATTTTAAAAAATAAATCCAGACATATCTTGAGTAAGCATCAATAAAGGAAATATAGTAGTTATATCCATAATCATTGTTTATTGGTGCTGGACCCCACAGGTCAACAACAACTAGTTCTAAAGGGTTTAGATAATTAGTTTCAGAATTTGTGAATGGCAGTTTGTGACTTTTTCCCATTTGGCAGTATGTGCACACATAATTATTGGGAATGTCTACAGAGATATCACTGTCATTTAGAATTTTTTCATAACTTTGAGACTTGGATGTCCAAATCTAAAATGCCACATATCAAAATCAGTATAGTCACTCTGATTATCCAACACTGTCATATTACAGACATTTTTCCTTAATTCATTAGTCTTGGTAGTTCCAGAGTCAAACTTGTACAATCCATTTTGTTGATTATCCTGCAATAGAATGGTTTTGGTTGTCACGTCCCTAACAACACAGTAGTTTGGGTAAAATTCAAAGAACACTTGATTTTCCTTTGCACACTGTGACACATTAATTAGGTTTTTTCTTATATGTGGTGCGCACAATAAATTATTTAAGTAAAGTTGTTTGGCACCTTTAATAGTGGCATGTCCAGTGTGAGAAATGATTATAGAATTACCATTACCCATAATTAAAGATTTTTTACCTTTGTATTCACGATTGCCAAGGTTTAGATTTTTTAGATTGTTGGTAACATGATGAGTTGCCCCTGAATCTGGATACAATGCATCATCCTGAATATCTTCAATACTGGCAGTGTTTGATGTTGAATCTTGAGTGCTTTTGCTTTCAGTCTGACTGTTAACCATATTTGCATTGGGATAGTTATTTTTGTTATTGTTGCTTCCTTGCTGACTTGTGTTGAAGTTGTTGTCAAATCTGAAGTAGCATTTGTTGGCTGTGTGGCCAAGTTTGTCACTAATCTGGCACTTTGGTCTGTTGTTGGTGTTCCATCTTCCACCTCTGCCTCTTGCGCGGTTAGATTGGCCTCCTCTTGGGTAAGAATTCTGATTTCTTTGAGTGTTTTGTTGGTTTTTGGCCTTGTTAGTAGTAGTGTAATTGACATTGAACTTAGAACCTTGATCTTTCTTTTGCATTAGTCTCCTTCATGAGCAAGAAGTGTGTTATAGACACTTTGTAGTGAGGGAGTAGGTTCAATAGATGTAATGAATGCTATGACTGCCTCATATTCTTCTTCCAGACCCCCAACAATGTACAACACCTGTTCTTTTTCTTCGATTTTGTTGCCAGTGCTTGCAAGTTGATCACACAAGTTTTCGACTTTCATAAGATACTCATTCATGCTAGAATTTTCTTTCTTAATATTCTGAAGTTGTTTTTTGAAATGTAACACTCTAGCAGATGATTGACTTGTAAATGATCTCTCTAACGCTGTCCAGACTTCATGTGCAGTTTTTGTACCTATTAACTGTGGCATAAGAGAAGCACTAACAGATGACATTAACCATGCACTGATCAAATTGTCTTGCCTCTAGTAGACTGTGAATTCTTGATTAGGAATAAGACTGTTATTAGTGTCTCGTGTGTATTTTCCTGGAACAGGTTTAGTTCCATATATGAATTCTTCAAGACCGTAACGCTTAGCTGCTGTTTCAACTTGCAGTTTCCACGGGAGATAGTTTGATTCATCGAGCTGAATCGAGATTAATTGGCTTTGAGGCTTTAAGATGGTTTTGATAAGGTCTTCAGTGATCGCTATACTTGTCTGATTTGATGTGGATGATGATGTTTGTGGAATTGGAGGATCTCCTTCAACCATGATGTCAGGATATTGAGTTGCTGCTGTCCCACGAGAAAGGTAAACTTTTCTGAATCTTTAAATTCTTGAATTGAGGAGTGTTTTTTATTTCTTTTATTGAAACGAGAAAGCAACCAGACTGATGCTTGACTGATTTCAATCTTGGATTGGTTTCAATCTAGATTACTTAAAAAATGATGTCAGGCTGACTTCTCGGATGGCTTCTCGACTTGATGACTGATTTCACCAAACTCCTTGATTGAATTTAAAGGTTTTGACGATGTTTACCACCAAGCTGTGGTTCAAGAATTGATGCAGCCACTCTGTATTGGCGAGGCACTGTTCTTGAATTACAGCCTCAACTCTCAAGTGAAAAGATCAAAGATCTGGGATGAGAGGTACCCAAATAATGATAATATTCTGATGGGTAATCTATCTTTTTAGATAGATTTGCAGAGATTACAATATATGGATCGAATTTGATTGCAGTTAGCAAATCAGCTCTGATACCATATTCAATTCAGGGAAAGCAAGAACTTTTTATTGTATATAAAACTGAACTGTTAATACACTGCTTGTACATACTTATATAGATGCAAATTTACATGGATTGATGTATGGGCTAGACGCTAATTTACATGAACGAAGTGTGGGCTTCGTGTGTGGGCTGAGGGCAAAGCCCATTTAAAGTAATGAAGATATAAGGGTATCAAATGTAGTGTAAACACACTTCACTTAATATCGACGTAGGCCAAAGTTTGTTGAACTACTATAAAAACTGGTGTTATTTTTAGAGTTTGTCAAACTACTATAAAACCGGTGTTATTTTTCGATATTCAGAATCTATGCCAATTGATCTATGACTATGATTTACCTATTAAACGTTTTGGGTGTTTTTGCTATTTTAGACGTCAACATTTTGGTATGTCAGGTAAAGGGCGCTTGAACTAAGGATATAGGATTTGGATCTGAAGAAGCTTGGAAGAGGATTAGCAATGGAATAGAGGAAAATAACTACAACTCAAGATGAAGGAATTGGACGTCAGGGAAGTCGGAAGGCTTCCTCAACTGAGAATACATCCATATACCTAACGAGAGAGGATATGGACAACATGGTGAGCCAAGTACAAGCTAGGCTAGTTAGGCAAGCGAATATGTTGATACACATAAGGGAACGATGACCATTTTTCTTCGATAGATTGGATAAGCAGGACAATTTGGAAATCATAACTAAGGCACTGGATTCGAGCCCAACAGGTGAGAAGTTGCAACACATAATGCAAGCTTTAAGCCTTAGATCAAGTAATCTTACTATAACAAAAATACCCTCTTACAATGTCACTTTTACATTGGTCGTTTTCTGCCCGTTGTAATAGAGCGCCACTACAACGGTCCACATAGGCATGTTGTAATATATGCCCTATACAACGCCCTTTTTACAATGGGCAAAGATAACCCGTTGTATTTGAATGTTATTACAGTGGTCCTTATGAGTCCATTGTAATAGATTTCAATTTTACAACGTTCTCAAAATACCCGCTGTAATATATGCCAATTTTATAACGATCATAAAATGCTCTTTATAAAAGGTGCTAATTTTACAATGGTCATAACGCCTGCTGTAATAAATGTCCAATGCGAATTTTCAATAACCAATAATTATTAATTATAATGCTTTCTTAAAATTAATATTTATTATTTATTAATATTTTATAATTAATCATTAATAATATTATTTTAGTCATGTGTTTCTAATTACTAACTACAATACTACATTACCAATTACAGATCATTAATAATATAATATTATTTATTATAATTAGTAATAAATGGTTAATATTAGTATATTGTAACCAATAATTAATAAGTAATTAATGTTTAATAACTTTTTAATAAGTAATTAATATTTAATATTTGTTGGTAAGGCGAATTACTATTTAAAATTTGAGAAGTAATATGTATCATTTAGTACTTGATATTTAATAATTAATGGATAATATTTATTTTAGTATTAAATATTTCCTAATCATGATTAATGATTAAATTTAAAATATTGAATATTTTGCAAGTATAATTAATAACTAATAATTTATAATAAATAATAATCTGTAAGATAATTAGTATTAGATAACTATTAAAAACTAATATATAATATCAAATAAACACTACTAAATAGTAGAAATTAAAAAAATTAATTTGATACTTGGTAGCCTACTTTGTGAACTTGGCCACATAAAGATAAAAGATCAAAGAATGAAGATCACTCACCCAAAGAATCGGGATAGGTCGAACCGGATCGGTTCAGTAAAATCCGATCCGCCCTCCAATTGGAGTATTTCCGATCCAATCCCAAGCGCCTGAAATTACAGAAGCTATGCCCACGTTCCCTTAAAACTTGGAGCGGTTATACCCACTTTCTCCCCATGTTCACCACTAACCTGGTGCGCTGTCGCTATCATATCCTATCCGAAACCGATAGTAATGGAATGAGCGCCACATGGATCCGAACCGAAGACGTTTCATGAGCATTTTTCACCTATAAATACACCCCAAGGCACATTTCAGAGTATCTTTTGGCATTTTCAGAGTTGAAACCCCTTTGAGAACCGAATCCCATCACCATTTTCATATTGCAATCATCTTATAAAGTACATTTTAGATAGCATTGAGTGAATCTATGTATGATATGAGTGAAAGTGAGTAAGAATCATTGTTGTATCTATATTTAACTCATCAATACAAAAAGTAGAAAGTGGACGTAGGCTATTTAACGCCGAACCACTATAAATTGTGCGTTTTCTTCATTTTTAATTTCATTTCATTAGAAATTATTCCTATTTTGGGTGTTAGAGCCATTTTTGGATCTAACATTTTGGTGCTTTAACTGAGAAATCTTTGAATTCTTCGCTTTTTGGGATTACCCTTCTACTATTTGGACCTTCAAGTTCAAAGAAGTTAATCCTCTGTTTCTGACACTCTTAAGCATTTGCTGATTAATTATTGAAAGATTGGACATTATGGCCAAAGGGAAAGGAAAAGAAGTGCAAGGCGCTAGGGGGAACGAGATCAACAAGCCATTGTGTTGACGAGGTCGCGGTGGCAAAGCTCTGGACTAACCCAATCCGAACACGACGTTCCGAACCGAACTGACTAGGAGAACCCGAACCTATCAGGAAGTACCGGAGCTGCTCAGACCCCTCCGAACCGAATCCCCTCCGACATCCTACTCCGATCCGAACCGAATGAGGCTGAAGCTGGTACTTCTACCCGAGCACCCACCAATGCTCCAATGCCGACCACGACAACTAGTGATCAACCTGCTCCATCTGCACCCATCATGCATCAGAATTTTTCGCGATTTCTTGACATGCTGGAGAGTAATAGAAATGCATTGGAAGCCCATAAACGGGACAGTCTTCGCATGCAAGAGAACATGATCGCCATGAGTAGGGAACTCAATGAACTACGAACGCAAAAGACACCTTCCCCAACACGCCACCTTGCTGCAGACTATTCATCTTCTTCAGATGAAGGGCGTCCTCGTGAGAGACGGCCGCCTGAGCGACCTCAAAATCTTGATCAGTTGACCTTTGGATCTTTAGGATCCCGTGAAGATGCGACTCGTGTGTTAGGACCTGATGACCCAAGCTTGCAAGAGCCTATGTTGCTACCTATGCGTGGATCCCACGTTCTACCCAGGGATCCTAATATTGCTAATCCTACGCAGCAACAACTTCTCCAACCCCTTCCTCCTGAGATCGACCGGGAGAATAGGGAGCAGTGTAGAGCAGTCGCCGCAAGAAACAAGAGGTTATCCCCTAATCAGGAACCCAGGGGTAATCCGAATATCAGACCTAGAGAACCTGTGCAAACAATAACAAATGCCGATGTGTGGGCAATTGTACGTCAGATCATGTCTGAAAGCCGACGATACACTAATGAGGACTGGGGCATTGAGCGAAGTCATACCCCCTTCACAAATGATATATTAGACTTCCAGTTCCCTCGGCGATTCAACTTGCCACAAATGGATCGATATTCAGGGAGAATGGACCCAGGACAGCATCTGATGAGGTATGCATGGTTCATGAATGCCGCAGCAGCTCCATACGCTATAAAATGCAAGGCCTTTCCGATTTATCAAGAAGACGTGGTGTTAATGTGGTTCACCCGACTCCCTCCACGGTCAGTATCAAATTTCACAGAATTAAGTGAGCGCTTTATGAACCAGTTTCGACTTCACGCCCGAAAATCCAAAAGCGTCATAGAGTTTTCAAGGATTAAACAAGCTCCAAGTGAATCTCTGGAACAATATTTGGATCGCTTCAACCTGGCTGTCATCGAAGTTAGTGACCCTCATGAACCCAATATTCTGATGGCCTTAATAGAAGGAGGTAACCCGGACACAGAATTCAGGGATTATCTATCCGGGAAACCACCCCCACCAGGGAATTGTTCTATGAAAAGACTAATATTCGCTTAAGGCGAGAAGAAGATCATGCAAATAGAAAGAGAAAGTCCGAAGGGGCATCGAGGGAAGGTGTCCAAAGTAATGTTGCTGTGAAGCAATCCGGTGACAGTTCGGGGAAGGTTGAGGTGAACGTCGGCAACCAGAATGGAGGCAATAACAACAAGAATGGAAACGACAATAGGAGGAGTAGGAACCGAGGGAACAATTCCAGCAAAAGACTTCGATTCCAAACTTTTGAGAATTATTCGCCATTGAATGATACCTTGGAAAACATTTATTTGGACACATACAACATATTGCAATATAAGAAGCCGCCACCCAGAGACTCCACTGAAAAAGAGATCGCCACGGGAAAGTTTTGTTTGTTCCATGGAACCCACGATCATTCCACCAACGAATGCCGTCATTTGGGAGATGTAGTTGAAAAATTGCTGCGGGAAGGGAAGTTAGACGAGTACAAGGTTGCCCCATGGGACAAGGGCAAGGAGGGCAAGCCCCGAACCAAAGCCACCCTACTTCTAAACCTACAGCCTAGCAGAAAGGTAAGGGGATCGTTATCAACACCATTATAGGAGGACCCCATCTAGCTAGCCATAGTTTCAAAGCGATGGATCAGTACGTTAATGCCGCCAAGCACTTTGAGGTAGGAGAATGCAGTAACCTTGAAGACATTAGTCCAGTAAAACAACAGAAGACGGTGTCAGACGACGTTATATTCCGTAGTACAGATGATAACGGAATTCAATCACCAACTGAAGAGCCACTGGTAATTACCACGGCCATCGTCCCCGCCTTAGTCCATAAGGTGTTCGTGGACAACGGAAGCTCAGTCAATATCCTCTTCAAGAAAGCTTTTGAACAAATAAGACTCAAAAAAGATCTAAAGCCCTACGAAGGATGGATAAGAGTATTCAATGGGGGCGTCAATGGCTCCGATGGGCTGTGTAGAATTACCAGTAATGTTAGGACAAGGAGATCGCCAGAGAGTGAGAATCCTGCCATTTGTAGTTTTGGATGTTGAGTCACCTTACAATGCTTTCCTAGGTCGACCGACCCTCGCCGAGTTTAGGGCATGTATTGCACCTTGCTGCTTACTGCTTAAATTCCCGACAGATGCAAGAATAGGGGTGATGAGAGGTGATCAAGCTACGGGACGAGCTTGTTACATGACGGAGTTGAAGATGCTAAAGAAGGGGTTGAATATAGAATCTAAGGACGATTCATCCCCTTCGAAGGAAAACTCAGCATTGCAATTAAGGGGCCCAACCCCAAGAGAGTCGCCCTTAGATGTGCTCGAGGATACAGATCCCAGAGAGGATAGAGAGCCCGAGGACAGAAAGGAAACTCCCAACGAGACAACAAGAGATATATCTATTGATGAGGCAGATTCGACACAAGTACTAAAGATCGGATCGCAGCTAGATCCAATTCAAGCGAAAGAGTTGGTTGATTTCTTAAGGGAAAACTTAGATGTATTCGCTTGGACTCATGCTGACATGTGTGGGATTTCTCCTGCTATTATGAGCCACTCTTTAAGCATCAATCCAAAGCACCCCCCCGGTCAAACAGATGAGATGGATGTTAGGCCCAGAGCGGTCAGCAGCTTTGAAGGAAGAGGTAGAGAAATTGAAGAATAATGGATTCATTAAGGATTCGAAATATCCCGACTGGGTATCAAATCGTATCTTGGTCAAAAAATCTAACGGGAAGTGGCGTACATGTATTGACTTCTCTGACTTGAATAAGGCTTGTCCGAAGGATAGCTTTCCTCTTCCCAAGATTGATCAACTAGTAGACTCGACGGCTGGGCACGAGCTTTTATCCTTTATGGATGTCTATTCGGGGTACAATCAAATTCCCATGCACATATCAGATCAGGAGCACACAAGTTTCATCACAGACTTGGGTTTATATTGATATGTGGTAATGCCATTTGGATTAAAGAATGCAGGAGCCACGTATCAGCATTTGGTCAACCGCATGTTCTATAATCAAATCGGAAAAACCAGGGAGGTTTATGTAGACGATATCCTTGTGAATTCTAGACAATCTTCCGACCATACAAAGGACTTAGCCGAAATGTTCGACATTCTTCGAAGGTATGGGATGAAGTTAAACCCCCTAAAATGCTCGTTTGGGGTTGCATCTGGGAAATTCCTTGGGTTTATCACGAGTTCTCGAGGGATTGAGATAAATCCTAGTCAAATAGCAGCAATACGGAATATTGAAGAACCACAAATGATTAAGGATGTTCAAAGTCTGGCCGGAAAAGTTGCTGCATTGAGCAGGTTTATCTCTAAAGCAACAGATAAATGCATACCTTTCTTCGATCTAATCAAAAGAGGGAAACGAAATTTTGAGTGGACTCCTGACTGTGTGGAGGCTTTCCAGAATCTATTAGAATTATTAGAGAAGCCTCCAATATTATCAAAATCCGTGGAACATGAGGATTTGTTTGTCTACCTAGCAGTATCGTCTCATGCCGTCAGTACGGCGTTGGTACGTGAATAAGATAAAATCCAGAAGTCTATATACCACGTAAGCAAGAAGCTAGCCGCTGCCGAACGTAACTATCCAAAAATAGAAAAACTTGCTTATAGCCTCCTGACTGCTTCCCGCAAACTTCGTCATTGCTTTCAGGCTCAGCCGATAGTTGTATGCACCGATCAACCTTTAAGGCAAGTGTTGCAAAAACCCGAAGCACCGGGGCGGTTTCTTAAGTGGAACATCGAGTTGAGTCAATTCGATTTAAATTTTCAGCCACGGAGATCAATAAGGGGGCAGGCATTGGCCGACTTCATAGCTGAATTCACGATTCCCGAAGAGGAAACGGTGGGTGACAAGGTGGTTACTTTAGAACAAGAGTTAGAGCTTAGTCCGTGGAAGTTACATACGGACGGAGTCAAGAATGATCGAAGGCCCAACGCAGGAGTTGTTTTAATCACTCCTGAAGGACGATCTATTTACTATGCCTTGCGATTTGAATTTGCTGCTACCAATAACGATTCCGAGTATGAAGCCATGATTGGCGGGCTGAAGCTCGCCAAAGAACTAGGAGTGAAGACACTGGATATATGCTGCGACTCCAAGATAATTGTATGCCAGGTACGGGAGAAGTTTGTTACTAAAGGACCTCAGCTCGTTACTTATCTCAAAAAAGTAATGGAGTTGCTGGGTAGTCTGGAGCGTTACATCATAACACACATTCCATGAATAGAAAATCAGAAAGCAGACCGATTGGCAAAACTAGCAAGTTCTGACAACCCCGAAGAAACTGAAATGGTTCCAATAGAGATTTTGGAATCACCGAGTTTCGACTTGATGGAGGTGGAACAAGCCTTAGAAGTTGATCCAGAGAAAGAATCATGGATGACACCGATTAAGAACTTCCTCAAGAATGGAACCCTCCTATTGAAGAAAAGCGAAAGACGAGCTGTAACACGTAAGGCTGGTAGATACGTTTTACAGGACGACGTCCTTTATCGCCAAGGCTTTTCAATGCCACTACTACAGTGTATCGCACATGACGACATCAAACGTGTACTGCAAGAAGTACACGAAGGTGAGTGTGGGGACCACACCGGGGGCCAAACCCTAGCAAAGAAAGTGTTGCGATATGGATATTTTTGGCCTACTGTGAATAAAGACGTGGCTGATTATTCACGATGCTGCGACAAATGTCAAAGATTCGCCAAAATTCCCAGAGCACCTCCGGCTCAGCTTAAGTCAATGGTAAGTCCATGGCCGTTTGCCATGTGTGGAATTGATATCATTGGAGTGTTACTTATTGCCAAAGGTGGAGCAAAAGTACGCGATTGTCGCCGTGGGCCATTTCACGAAATGGGTGGAAGTTGAACCTTTATCCACGATCACGGCAAGGAACGTGATTAGTTTTGTGGTCAGAAACATTATTTGTCGATTTGGGATACCTAAAACTATCATAACTGATAATGGAACCCAAGTTGATAATACTGAATTTAGAAACTTCTGCCAGAAATACAAGATTGATAAACGATACACTGCTGTAGCTCACCCGTAGTCAAACGGCCAGGTTGAAGAAATAAAAAAGGTCATTAAAACTATTCTTAAGAAGCGGTTGGAGCGGGCCAAAGCCAAGTGGGTAGATGAGTTGCCACTAGCTTTGTGGGCCTACAGGACAACCTTTAAGACGGCTATTGGCCATACCCCCTTTTCACTCTTCTTCAGGTCAGAAGTAGTGATCCTGATAAAACTAGAAGCCCCTTCTCATCGAGTAGCATACTATGACCCAATGACGAATAGAACATTCCTCCTAGAGTCTCTTGATATGGTTGAAGAAAAAAGAGATGAAGCAGACTTGCGTGCCTCAAGGCATCGACATCAAGTAGCACGTTATTATGACCGGAAAGTCCACTTCAAAACCTTCGAACTAGGAGACTTAGTATTGAAACGAGTCTTCCCGCCTTTAACCCAATTGGGTCCAAAATGGGAAGAGTCATACGCCATCCAATGGAAGCTTGATACAGGAGCATTCAAGCTAATGATCGTGGACGGTGAAGAGATTCCCAGAGCTTGGAAGCACTTGCGGCGATATCTGAGCTAAATATGAAATGTCTTCTTTCTGTTTTTGTAGACTATGTAAAAAGGCACGGCTTGCCTTAAAAATTCTGTTTATATGAACAAAGGATTATGAAGTGGATGTAGGCTACGACTTAGCTGAACCACTATAAAAACATCGTGTGTCATTTATCTTTCCTGCACTGTTCTTATATTTTGTGACTGCTTTGTCTTGATTATGAAATGCTAAATATCGAATTAAGTTTTAAAAAAAATTAAGAACAATTCTTATGCAGGAGCAAGCGAAATGACCGTTGCATCATAGGATAGAAGGAATGGGAAGACGACATTCCTAACTCTAATTCTCACGAATTGAGAAAGAGTATAAAGGACGGGAAGACGACGTCCCTTGAGGCATGAAGGTGCACCCCAATAAGAGAACTCCTCGATAAAACTCTAACCTGATTATGAAACAGGAGAGTACAAAGATGCTAGAAGGATAAGCATCAACGACAAAAGAAAATTAGCTCCGCCAGAGAACCGGGGGCAACTGAATGTTAAGTCTAATCAATCTCGAATAATCCTCAGTTAGTCAGTCTATTCAAAATTGATTGGGGGCATACATATGTACAAGTTCCCTTGATAATGACTTCATTGAATAACTGCGATATGACATGTTGTTTATCTGCATTATTACTTAAATAATAAATTTACAAGTATTTGATATTGCGGGAAATAAACTGCTTTATTCACAAATACGTGAGTTTGTACAGGAAAGCAAAGCAAAATGTGCAAGGGCCGCACTTGCTACTACAATAGCGAACCAATGGAATATCAAAACAAAAAAAAACGCATTGTCACTTGGACTTTGGAGTAGACTTGGGCTTCTTGGCAGCCTTAAAAGCTTTTTTAGCTCCTTTTTCAGCATCGTACATGAGACGCTTTTGTTTCTTTTTCTCTGTAATTGAGGTACCAGAGTCAACAGATTTTTTCCCACGAGTCAGAGAGTTGGGATCGAGAGAAGATTTTTTTAGCAAGCTCCTCTGTAATTGACCTAGTTGAAAGCTTAACAACTAACCTCATTCCAGCATCCACCACTGCAAGGGGCTTAAGGCTTTCGGGGTCTATCTCCTCGACTTTCAGCTGCATGTGCTTGTCTTGTTTGGCCTTCATTTCAGCCAAAGTCACGTCATCAACATTCTTCGAATCCCTAATTATAGTAATATCGGGATCTTATTCATGCCCATCATTACCATCGTCATCTTTCAAAGCGTCTATCATTTCATCATCATGAGAAGTGTAGACGTTCGGCGGTATGGGAGTCTTGTTGATAGCCTCCTCCTTTTTACCTTTGGCTCCCCCTCCGGACTCAACGATGGTAGCCTTATCCTGTCCTTCCTGAGTCTCTTCGATGGATTTTTCCCCAATGGCGGTTCCCCGTTGCTCGTCAGTCTTCTCGGTTGGTTCAACACCTACAGAATGAGAAGCAACAGTTATCAACTCAGGAGAAAACAAGGAATATTCGATCGATTTCCCAATGATGTGACGGAAGGTGGAGTCTGCCTTGGCAAATTGGGGTGAAAGGTGGAAATACCTTCTGATGATTTCTCAATTGGGGTCGCTACCGTCCCTGATGCTGATTCGAGTACAGGAGATAAAAGAGGCGCTTTAGGAACTCCTAGATTCTCGGGATCATATTCCTCTACTCCAGTAGCTTCGACGGTAACAGAAGAAGAACCAACTTCAAGGATATTCTTTCCTTTGGCCTGGCGTTTCTCGTCTTCCATGGCAGTAGCAATAAGGCGACGCCCCTCGGCCAGGCGTGCCGGTTCATCATCTTTCAGATACTTCTCCATGAGCTTGTCTTCATCAACGAAGTCTACTTTAGGTTCGTCCTTTTCCCACTCAATGATTTGATTCCACACGTGAACTAGGGTGGTCGAATAGTCCTCGATTCAAGAGATGTTTCGGCGATGGATTATACGAGCAAAGAATTCTATCATCAGTTCGCCAAATCCGTCCAATTCCTTCTTAGCCTCAGACAGCTGTGTGTAGGCCTCCTCGACGGACTTGATAGCGTTATCCGTGTTCCCCTCAGTAAGGCATCTCTAGTCTCGGCCTCCATTAACTTGGCCTCCAAGTCAGCATTTCGTTTCTCCAACTTGGCATTCTTCCTCGCTAACTCGGCCTTTTCTTGCTCAAGAGTACTGTATGCTAGTTGCACCTTGACACTTTCTGACTTAGCATCTTCAGCTTGTTTCTTCAGATCTAAACGCTCTTGACTGTGAGATTCCAGTAGGTCATGGTAATGCTTTTGTAATTCTTCAAATTTCTTTTTAAAGTTGTTGGCATCTCATTGAGAATGGCAAGTTGAGCCTGTGTAACTTCTAAGTCCTTCTCTAGATTTTTCAAAACCTTCTCATCAGAGTCTGCAACTTTCTTCATTGCAACGACGTCTGCAATTAGGTCTCGAATGATTCTGGAGAGATTGTGTGAATACTTGTACATCTCCGAGTACTATTTCTCTACTGCTTCGATCTTTGCCCTAACATCATCTGCCCACTTTGAAGAAATAGGCTCAAGTGCGGGTAGGAAAGTTAAATGCTCGAAGTAGTGATCTGGGAACTGCTTCTTCAGATAAGCCAGTTTCGTTTTGGAATCAGAGTCCAATGGTGGGGATTTGGAATAAGATAGCTCAAAATGTTTACTCTTGGCGGGGACGATGGCCGCATCACCTTTTTCAGGTCGCTTCTCAGGGATTTTGTGCTTGTCTTGCGAATCAGTGTGTTTCGGTGGATATTTTTCTTGGGAATATCTATCTTGGGGAAGAATTCGGTCTTTGGACTATGATGTGTCTCCCTCATGACGACTTTGATGGCTCTTATATCTGTCCGGATTCGACCGAACAGGAGAACGAGAGCGTGAAGTGTGAGGTCGATGGCAATCATGATGCCTTTTGTCATCTCTGCCCCGATTCTCATGGCGATCATGCTCGGTGTCAGAAGGAGGTCTGGACATGCTACGGCGAATTTTCCTGATATCATAGTAAGGGCGTTACATTGTACCTACACAATTATATAAGTAGAATTCAGAATCGAAATTCACATAAGACATAAGTGCTGTGACGTGCGGTGCTAATGTGTTATGTGCATCCTAAGTGACGTTCCCCCTAACAAACCCGAGCCTGAAGCCAGACTAGCATGAGTAGGCCCTTTGGTCTTCACGGGAGTAGTCTCTTCTAAAGAAGTGAAGGTTAAAGGATCCGTTTCGAAGTCCTCTGAAGTATAAATAGTTTCGGGCAGGGGAAGATTTCCTAAATCCTTAAATGTAGAATCACCGGTAGTAGGAGCATCTCGTTGAGAAGCACCTAGTGGAAGCTCTTTAGGTGATGTTGACTTTTCAGGAGAAATGGCGTCATCAGGAATGATATACCCTTCTATGTACTTCTCAGCTATGTTGGCTGATTCATCGTCCTGAGTTGAGGACGGAGAGGGAGGAGTCCTAAGGGGTATCATCGGACCTTTTGAACCCTCACCTGTCTCAGGAATAATGTCGACAGGAGGTACGTACACATATGGACCTGTCCCATGACCTATACTACGGGTAATAGATAGTAACCCGTAACAATGGAGATACTCATCCTTAAGAACATCGTTGATGGTTAAGAACTTTTGATCACCATTGAGCAGCTAGTGCAAACGATCAAAGTATAACTGACCCGATATTTGCTTTGGGTTATCAACTGCGAGTGAAAATGAAAGCAAGTTAATCTGTTGACATAAACATATAAAGTTGGAATTTAGAAAGTCGATGCTTTACTTTATTTGGTCCATCTCCTGGCGCACCTCGGTTGCTGTTTGATGTAAAACCATTCGGGTTTTGAGTTACCACCCTTGCTGCTATATGGAACAGTGATGATTTTCCCTTTTGGAACTGATTCAAAGTATGAGAAGGAGGGAGTCTCTTGAGTCTGACGCTTGAAATTATAAAAGAAGTGGACGTCATCGAAGGGAGGCTCTATACCTAAAATCTCTTTGTATGCTATATAAAAGGTGTATAAATAAGCATAAGAGTTGGGATGTAACTGCATGGGGGTAATCCGCATCTGTCTTAGAAAATCGACAACAAAAGGCAGAAACGGAGGTATTGCTCCAACTACACGCATTAATCGGGTAATAGCCATAAATCCTTCTGGTGGATTGTGGGGGTGATCTGTTTTCGAAGGCAACTGGGTATCTCTTTTTAATATCCCATGCTTTAGACATATTCGGGTGAGTCTATCATCATCGATCGTCGACTCAATAGAATCTTTGGGTAATTCCAATATGGTGGCAGTTTCGAACTCATCGGGAGCATGATCATCTCCTTCCTCTTCCTCACCAAGAGAGACATCACCCCCGGAAGATACTTCACTATTGTGCACTTCCATTTCATAATCTGGACCCTCATCATCCCATTCAGGGTCTGAGGAAGAGGATATGTTATCAAGAGTGAGTTTGATGGATGTTTTTATGACTTCTCCCTTTTCTGATAATCTAGATGAACGTCTCTCTACCATGGTCGCTAAACTATTGAAGAAGCAATAGCATAAGCTAGAGTAAAATAGGCCGTATCCCCCCGTGCATATGTGTAAACTAAGGTGTGTACAGTGTGTGCAAGAGATGCAAAGTAAATACGTAAGAGCATAATGTAGAACTTTGGCAAAACAGTAATGTTCACAATTGTTTTAAATGTTTTCTCATGTTCATAAGGCACTATCCTAACTGTTCATTAAGTTATAGGTCACGGCAGGCATTGATTGGGAAAGTAGGATATTTCTTGTGCATTGAGTTTCAATTCGGTTCGGGTGCATATGCCAGGACCGGATCAGATACATCATGAAGAAAAGGGTTCGGGTTGAGGGAAGCATCATGTTTGGTTCAAAGCAGAAGTTAATTCCTTACAGGAAAAATCGGTTTGGTTCGGAAATGGGTTCTCTAAGAAGTCCGGATCGGTTCGAGTACCTATGCTTTCCCTTGTCTACTTCTTTCATTCCAACCCGCCCCGGTCAGATGAACCCCTCTCGCTCCTTCACTCTTATGCCTTTTCTCCCGAACTGATCCCATACCTTCCTCTCTTCTTCTTCTTCTTCCTCCCCTCTCTCCCTTAACCAACACCGAACCCAGTCTCATGCCAAAAACCCAAGTCAAAGCCAAGCACTTATGTGCTGACACGTTCAACATTAGATCCTAGTCCACTCCGTAACTACTTCGAGATGGCGGTGAGGCCATTAACGACGATGGCGGAGGGGGGAAAGGCCATGACGTCAAGGTCAACTGAACAACATTCCCAAATCGCTCAGATTTTCCACAAATCCTAATTGAAATCAGCCATAACGAGGTTAATCGAAGTTATGAGCCTACCTATGTGTTCGATTTGAAGATTAAAGTGAGGATTCCAGAGTTTTTGAGAGTTAGGGTTTTCTGTGCAAAACTTAGAAGACGACAAGAATGAAAGGAAGAGAAGAGAGATGGAGGTGCGACGAATTTATATATGGATTTGTGGTGGCTCTTAGTATTGGATTTGTGGTGGCTCTTAGTATTCTCAATACTTCATTCCGATCGGACCGGAGTGCTGGCCCACATAGGTATTTAGCCCAAATTCAGTTACCAGAATTAACTCGACTTATGAAACGAACTAAAAGAAAAAATAAACAAAAAGCTTACCTAGAGGAGTCGCTGGACATCAAGAAGAATTCTCAGAGTTGTTTAAAATGAAGAAGATGATTCATACGTTCTATGATGTATATATAAGCAAACAAGAGACACGACTTTATGAAGCAACGCATCCCTACATGCGAATGAAAGCAACTATTCAATGGTTCAAATTCAGAGACCGGTAGGCAAATAATGTCAAAGCACGCTCCATCTTCAATAGAAGCATCATTTGAGGGGGCAAAATGTTAGCCTACTTTGTGAACTAGGCTGCACAAAGATAAAAGATCAAAGAATGAAGATCACTTACTCAAAGAATCAGGTCGGATCGGAGTCCATTTGGTCAAGACATAAGGCACCAAGTGAAGAAGAAGGGGGGACAGGTCAAACCGGATCAGTTCAGTAAAATCTGATCCGCCCTCCAATTGGAGTATTTTCGATCCGATCCCAGGTGCCTGAAATTACAGAAGCTATGCCCATGTTCCCTTAAGACTATAAGTGGTTATACCCACGTTCTCCCCATGTTCACCACTAACCTAATGCGCTGTCGCTATCATATCCTATCTGAACCAGATAGCAACGGGATGAGCGCCACGTGGATTCGAACCGAAGCCATTTCATGAGCATTTTTCACCTATAAATACACCCTCAAAGCACATTTCAGAGGATCTTTTGGCATTTTCAGAGTTAAAACCCCTTTGAGAACCAAATTCCATCACCATTTTCATATTGCAATCATCTTATAAAGTACATTTTAGAGAGAATTGAGTGAATCTATGTATGATATGAGTGAAAGTGAATCATCGTTGTATCTACATTTAATTCATCAATACAAAAAGTAGAAAGTGGACGTAGGCTATTTAACGCCGAACCACTATAAATTGTGCGTTTTCTTCATTTTTAATTTCATTTCATCAGAAATTTTTCCTAGTTTGGGTGTTAGAGCCATTTTTGGATCTAACAATACTCGAGTTAATCAATATATTATAATTCACTAGTAAACGTAATAACTAACATTAATTATTTAATAAATAATACTTCATAACTAGTAATTATAAAATGATAAATTACATCATTCATCATTTATAATTTACTATAGCTGATGATTATTAATAAGTTATTTCTAATAAACAAATAATGGCTAATAACTTATGATATTTTTTTTAGTTTCCTTCTTTTTAAGTTTAACATTAAACTTCAGCTCAAATTTTATCGTTAAACTATCCTACCAGATTGTCTCATTGGAAATGGTATAATTAAAATTTCACACCTCTTCGTTTTATAGCAAATCAAATTTCTGTACCTTTACATTTTAACTCCCGCTTCTACTTTTTACTCCCCACCTTCACCGCCTGCATCCCAATTATTTAGAAACCCTAATAGCCTCGAACTTTCAATTATCGATCCGCCAAATTCAGTGAATCAATCCGCCTAATACAAAAGTGGAATTTTCCCAAGCACCTTGGGTACGTGGAAGATTTTAACTCAAAATGCAACCACCTAAAACTCTCATATCCTTCAATCCACACAAAGTGGTGTTATGAGGCACATCACTTCCATTTAAGCTAGCCTCCTTGCCATTCTCAATCGACCCATTGTTCATACCTTTAAAGATAAACTCTCCAGCAATGCGTCGGGTCTGCCGCTCAGGTGAAAACTATGAAACAAGTTCGCGGTAGTTTAAAACTTGAATTGTCACAATATCGCGAAGTGGTCGCCTTCGCTAAATTTGGATCAGACCTTGATGCAGCGACTCAGGCATTACCCAATAGAGGTGGAAGGCTTACAGAAGTGCCCAAACAACCACAATATTCACCACTTCCAATTGAAAAACAAATTGTAATGATTTATGCAGTTGTCAAGGGATTTTGTGATCAGATGCCACTAGACAACTCCTCCCAGGGTTGCGTTATCAAAGTCGAGCAGGGAATTGTCATTAGTGGACACCTACACCGGTTAGAGAGGCCCTCTTTAATACAAAAAGAAAATGTCCACAGAGGACAGAAAGACTCGGTCATAGGAACTTAGACCACATACGCGCTAGTAAACGGAAACCACCTCGACTGGATCTATCGTACGAATCGGGAATCAAGCCGTCCGAATGTATAGCTGATATAGGATCTTGTGGAACATGATTTAGTTCTGCAAGCGGTTCGGTACGAATGAAGAAATTTCGAACAAAGGGATCGAAACTCGCTGATAGGAAAGGGGAGAAAAAAACAATGCCAAGAGCTCCATCTATCGATGAAGAGCGGATAGACGGAGCTCTCAATTTTTCATCTCGAGCTAGATGTAACAAAAGAGTAGTCCTTTTTCCTTCTCGCAAACCATGGGAGTGCCTAGAAGAGCAAAGCTCATTTTCTTTCCAGGGTAAAGTGGCGCATCAAAATGGGCTGGCCCGTCAAAAGTCCAGTTCCTTCGTGAACGAAATTCAGAATCAACAAGGATAGGACGAAAGGGAGTGTACAACTAGGGCGCAGCCCCGTCCCTAATTCTTGATTGGAAGGAACACCAAAGGCCTCTGCCTTTCCCTATCTATCTAAGGGAAGGAAGAGAAGTGGTTTTGATTTTTTCATGTTGTCAAACAGTTAAACAATGAAAATAGATGTCGAGTGCCTGATTGAATTGATCAGGTCATGTAGGAGCGAGGTTCAACTCTCTCGGTCTATTAGGATGCCTCAGTTGCATACTTCATTGCACTTCCACTTGACTCCTATCGTAATGATAAACGACTCATCTCGTCGTAGCCTTATCTTGGATTCTCAATACTACTATCGCTCCATCCCTGCAGGGGCAGAGAACCCAACGTTTTCTCGGTTGTGCTACCGAAGGCTCTGGGAAAGTCGAAATAGGAGAGCACCCATCTTAGGTGGGCTTTAGCTGAAACATTCAGAGTTGATGGCCAGCTCAGATTTGTTGGTTCAAGCTTGTATTGAAGGAAACTTCAGATCCATAATAGAGATGAATTTAGGGAGATTCGAAGTGGGGGTATCGATTACAAATTGACCTAAGAGAAGGGGTGGAAACTGTTTCGTCTTGCAAGGCATAGAGAGGATGATACGAAGGGAAGGGGCACGAGAGCTAGCTAGAGGAGTGACATGCATGGGGAAGACCAGGAGTGCCTAGAAGGGTTGGTACAAGTTTTATTGAACACTGGAAAATTGGAAAAGGATGGAAGGCAAGAAGTTTATGAAAGAAAAGTCGATTGATTTTTTTTAAGGTAAGTTTTTTATACGCACCATTATGTTCAAATACCTATGCTTGATGCACCAAATCCATCTCCTTTGTTGTAACTTGCTTCTGTTTAGGTCACTTCTCTTTCTTTAGCGTCCTCGATAGTTGGTATCTATCATTATTGTTGTCAATTTAGAGTAGATCAAAACTTTGGCTTGTCCATTTACAACCCATTTTGTGATGTTAATGGTGAGAATGGAGATAATAATGGGGCTCGATTGGAGGATGGAATCTTGACAGGGTTACATGTCGCACTAGATGGACAAAATAGGTACAGCAATTTTTTTGATATGACATGCCTATTGTTTTATTTGTTACTGCATTACAAGTTAGAACTTTTTTTTTGAAAGTTTACCAGAACATAGTTATGATAATTTCTATTTTCATTGTTTTTTTAAATTATGGCTTTATTTATATGAAATCAGAACAATCATACTATATATGAGGGTTAGTTACTTTAATATCTATGAGCTACTAGTCTGAGACTTTGCAATTATACCACACCTAACCCTACTAGCTTCATATTTACTTCTAGTTAATTACTGCAGAATGAGGAAATTAATTTGTTTATAAGATTCTAGGTCAATTGAAGGAGAAGTGGATGTGATTTCTTTGTAAATACTGTCTCAGAGCATTTATATCATCTCTTACAGGTTGAATCAACATAAAGAAGGCCTAGCTGCAGTTGAAAATGTAGCCTAAATTATGGGTGACTTATCATTTTGTAACGACCCGATAAAAGAATTCGACGCCCGAATTCTGACATTAATACATAAATCCCATATTACTTGCCAAAACTCAAGGATCGCAAACACTAGATAGTTAATAGAAAGAAATTAGACGGTGAGATAAGAAAGAAAGAAATATTAGAATAGAAGAAATAGAAGAACCAACACAGCACAAAGTCTCACATCGTAGCAGAACAAAATATGATACAAAAGTAAACCTTTACTGAGAGCTTTGAAAAATACTTACAATCGTCAGAGTATATCAACACATCTGGACAGTTATAACAACATGTCATCATGTACAACGCACAAGGGAAAAATATTATATAATATCATACGTCTGAACCCATCCAGCTCGTCTCTTCATAGCATCCGATAGCCTAAACCTGTAAAACCCAATCTAACCTGAGCATTACGAACGCCGGATCAGCCTGGTCAACCAGAGTGAGAAAACACACTAAGTTTAAGGGTATCATCCAACTTATTTTTAACGTTAAAGCTCTTTTCGAAAGGAAAGGATAATCATAAGACCAACCCACACATAAACACAGGCGGTTTTTACCTTACGATAACCCAAAACATTTTTGAAATCATGTCTTTTCTGATATTATAATAATGCCTAAAAAAAATAACAAACTGGCAGAATGCTTGCATCTCACGCTCTACATACATAGTATACAATCAAAACTGCGGGCTCTTATCGGAGAATGCATATCCTGAGAAGGTATGAGACCACCTTCCGATTCTGTATCTCTAGAGAGGAATACACCGGGTTCAACATTAACATCTTGCAACCCAGGCTACACATGATCGGCCCCTCATTTCGCTTGAGAGTACCAAATGTATTGTCACCTTACGGCTTTTTGTTGCGACCACCATAGTTTCCGGGAGATACAGGAATGAAAAGAAGTAACAATTACAAATATTCTCTAGATGATGACAATACACCCTACTTAGGTGCGACCCACTTGGCTATGCGACCTACCCGATTTTTGCCTTTTCCCGGTTGATGAGGTTTGAAGTCATAATTAACTTTAGAACATCTGGCCACCATACACTTTGAATATCATATTGTCAAATCCGTCATATATCACTAATTGAGATCCACAAAAACACACTAGTTGTTAAGCTAAGAGAAGGTGTCTTCTTCGCCACAACAGAAATACGTTTGAGGAAATCAACGTACGTGATTCCTTTGGAAGTACTCTGTCAGACATCCATCAACACAAGTCATCCAGGAACAGGATGAATTGAAGGAACCCTCCTACCACATCCTAGGTATCACCTTATGGATCAATAGCAAGTAGTCCTTGCAATCCGAAGATTCCAATCATGATAGAGTCATTGCCGAAATACCTATGGGAGCTAACCAGATAAATTCAACAACTATTCCTTCCGCTCATGAAGGTCCACGGTCTTCAACGCTCCATCTTTAAACAACATCTTCTATCTTCTACGTATTTGCTGGTCAGAATGGTTTTCGAATATAAATTCGATTCCAGTCTTTCCATACCGACAATCATATTGGCAAGATTTGATAGTCGGTTATTTAACTATCAAATAAACACCCATTCATCCATAAGAACAAAATAAATTTACTAATTCAATACTCAGCATCATTTCGCCTCTTTAATTAACTATTTCTTAATTGTACTCTTTAAATCTTACGATGTTTGGAATAGGGTTTTCTACTTCTTATTATAACATAAGAATATTCTCGAATCATTTGGTTTAACTTATAAACCTTCCAATACAGTTTATAATATCATTTACGGAAATCATAACTTATTTCCCTCAACTCCTCTCGTTTATAAACCAATATCATCCTCGGATAATCATGAAGTCGTTCAAATTGGGGTATTATATTTACCTCTCGGACATTGATCAACAACATTCTCATCCTCAGAATAGATAGAAGTTTATTAACCCATCCGTTTTCCTTTGAAAACCTTATTTAAATCTCAACATGTTTACTTAATAAATTCTTAAGTAAACTCTTATTCAAGCGCTTCCTTTTACTTTATTAATTCTTTACAACATTTCATACTAGCTTCGATTCTATAAATAGAATCCTTTATAAATCTCTTGAAAAATTCTTTTATATATACATATATACATACATATATATATATATATATACACTCACACACACATTTCAAATCATATGCAATATCATTTACTATTCTGATATAAATATTGTTACTATTCTCATATAATTATTCTTTACAAATCTTATATACTATTAATCCAAATCACTTCATTTAAGGCATGTAACAATGTTACATATTTATTTTCAAAACCCTTAGTCCTTATTTATCGTATCATTTTGAAATAAATTCCAACAACTTATTCGTTGTATAATTCATATAATGATATTTTTTAAAGATCTTCTATTTATTAATCAAACAGTTCAATTTATTATTATTTGTAACAAATGTTACAAATCTTATTTCAAATCCTTTAGTTTCATTTACAATATCATTTGTAAATCATTCGTGATGACTAATATTTGATCCCATTCCAAAACTCTTAACTTCATTTGAAAATTCCATTTGCAATTCATTATCGACAACTAATATTCGTTGTCATTTTCAAACCTTTAACTTAGTTTACACTCTCAACTTCACTTAACATTTCGAACTTCGAAATATCACATTCCGAACCTCGGAATAGAAATCATTTTAACCATTTCATATCATTTCCCAATTTCTCAATTTATACTTATCCAATTCCTCTATCCTAGGAGTTTATTTACAGTTCTTTCATGAATAAATCAACTCATATTCGTATATCCAGTTATATTATATTTTGGGAAAATCTTGATTTAACAATCTATTTCAACTATCGGATTTAAATCCAATTATAATTCCATATTTGTCATTTCAACTCCAGTCCCATTTATAAATTCAAATTCCACTTATAAATTCAAATCTCATTTATAAATTCAAATCCCAATTATAAATCCATATTCATAACTTTAACTCCGATTTCATTTAAGAAAACTAAAATCTCATTCCCAAATCAATATTCATCTACAGTTCCATTGATTTGTTAATCTTATTCATGAAAAAACATTTTTTTATCACATTTCATACATTTATAAACAACATTTATAATAATATTCATTAGTTATGAAAAACTATCTTTCAGCTCATTTAAATCAATTCTCATATATTCCACTTCCATTTGTACATTCTAGCATCTTAAAATCTTTTAAAATTCCCTTTACGCCACTTAAACCCTTCTTCGCAACTATTTTAACATTTCCATTTAGTTTATACTATCTAACCATTTATTTATTAATATCTAAGAATTTCCATTAATTAATTTATGATTTAAATAGTTTTAAAAACATAAATAAATCTTCAATGTTTATATTTAGAATAAACATCGTTTTTCATTTATAAAAATATAACTTTGAGAATGTTCACAATCGATTTAATGACGATTTAAAAATCATTTAAATTTATCGATGGTACTAAAGAGGTAAATATATGCTAAAGTACCAAATCGTGAAATATAAACAACTTTCACGTCCAATGAACACAACAATCATATTGATAAACATTATCAATATTATTGAGAAATCTTGTTGGATTTCTCCAACTTGTCAATCCCTACATCATAAATTCATATTATTCAACATATATTATAATATAATAAAATTTTACAACTATTGTGAGGAATCAAGTTGGATCCCTTCAACCTGTTATTCCCTGCATCCTAATACATTATATCCAATTCATATATCGATATAATTTCAATAATCGGCCAATAACATCAATTTAACATCATCCATTTAATTTAACATGTTTATATAAATATAAACGTGATCAGAAAGGTAAGTTTACTTAATTGGTTCCAATCGTTAAAATAATAATTTGGTTTTACACTAAAATTAAACAACGTTTAATTTCTCGGTTCAATCAATATATGAATATATATTAATAAACAGCCAACCATTAACAACCATAGCACACAATTATTAAATCCGACTTATATAAAATATAAGTGGGAAAAACTGAGTGATTTTAACTCACTTTGATTTGATTTGCTATTGAAATGGTTTCGTTACATTAAACATTCGTTTAATTTACTATAAATTCTCACTGCATCCAGATCTGCCCGGATTAGTTCCATAGCGTTGAGCTTGTCGCCACGATCATAACACAATCTATTTAGGCCCATTCTGTTAACATAACAAGAAGTTATTAACGTTTTAGCCAATAAAATTAAATTATACTAATTATTCCTTAATTAAATATTTTACTCTACGAATCTCTGATTAACTAATTAATTAATTTCATTAACTAGTTGTACCTGTGCATATACAAAATTGGCACGTTTTAAGATGGGTTTAGGTACATCTTTATATAATCGGTTTAGGAACAAAGAAATAGTTTTGATTAAATTTTTAACTAAGTCAACGTTAGAACCTGACCATGTTAATGATGATTAGTCACCATAAAACAAAATTAGGTACAGTAACTTCCGTCTTCACCTGTATATCATCATCTTCAGGCCATTATTTAACCCATATCATGAAACGAAACCTCTCCCTCCCCCGGTCCACCAGACTTCGCCTAAACATCTTTAAGCACATTTACCATCCACTGCTGCACCGTGACTCCAAAACACTCCAGCTCTCCTCTCGTTTGATCATGCATCACATCCAACTCACGAACTCCTCCTGCTATATTTCTTTTTCTTTTATACTTCGAATTCCTTTTCCTCATGATCAAACATGACTGCGCCACAAGCATGCCATCCACCGCCACATGCCTTTCCGATCAACAACCTTACACCGTCGTAAGAGAACCCATCGTCGTGCTCCTCCGTCTGAACGCCAGTTTATCCTCACGCCGAGCAACCCACGCGACTTCCTCTTTCCCATCTTTGCTTCTAGTGTTTCAAGTGCAAGGGAGGCGTTTATTTGATTGTATTTTTATGTAATGGTGCTTTCTGAAATGGAGACTCTGTTTTAGCTTGTCTACGAGTAATATGGATGAGCTCGCGTTAATTAATTTTATGGCAAGAAAAGGAGTCAGCTTCATTTTGTTGGAGGAGAAATAAGAATCTTGGTTTACGGCGAGGACCAGTGTAGGGTGCATATATATACAGATGTTGCGAAAATGGATAGAATCGATTTCATTTCAAGGATATGCGTAGGGTAATAACTTCAAAAGGGTAGGATAAAGGTTCTTTTCAGTTGAGAGGTGATAAATCGACACAGCTAGGGTAATAAGAAACGACATAGGGTTAGTTTTGCACAGTGTAGGTTAGGCCACGTCTGTGATTTTTATTTTTGAGAAAGCTTAACAATGAAGACATATATATATTCTCATAGTTAAATTGCTAGTGTTGGTTATTAATTCTACCACCAACTGTTAAATTCATGCCGCCATAAACGAGCTCTAAACAAAATGAAAATGGACACCACACTACGTCTCAACATTCCGATCTCAATGAAATTCGTTTTGTTGAAAACCTACTTCGTTTGCACAATATCGTTATTTTAATTTATCGGTTTACATTAAAAAAGCACGCACTGATAAACAACTCTGATTGGCCCCAAACTGGAAGTCTAGCAATAATTAATTATACGTATTCCAATAAAACTTGTTTTGTTGAAAACGAATACCGTTTGAAAAAATTCTATTTCTAAAGCCTATATATTATCGATAAAATATAATTAAAGTTCCAAAACAATCCGATTAATAAAAATAAACCAATATTATCGTATATACCCAAATATAATATTATATAACTTCAAAATAAACACATTCGGGTTTCAAACTCAACATTTAAACATCCCGAGTTAAACGATATTCAAATATATATAAAAGTACCTTTATAAATTATTAAATAAACATTATCGTTATTAACGAATTTCATAACGACTATTTGAAAATTTGAATTGGATGAAACTGACAATCTATAATATGAAATCTCCATTTTTCTCTTTCATTAGAAAAATATTATCAAATAGATTCAAATGTTTCTTGTTTTTCAGAAATCCAATTTATATCGGATCCTGTGTATTCAAATGAAGTTTAAATCGTAAATTATGAACTACTGCGACGTTTTGAGCTCATTTTAATTATATTATAAATTATATATATTCAAACTCAATTTTAAAAAATTATTTGGATATAAATTCCATTCTATTTCCATAAAAATATATAAAATAGATTTAAATTTCACAATTTAAATGGCAGAAAAATCTGGGATGTTACACATTTCCTGCTTGACAAGGTACAAGTACAACAAATTTTCAATGAAGCTAGGTGCTTAATGGGTGTTTTTGTTGTAGCAGCTCTAAACTTCCGATTATTTTTAATTGGTTTAAATTTGTATAGGAATTTATGTAAGGCATTGCCTGCAAATGGGGCTAATGCCTTTATAGACAGTTTTGTTATGCTACTTTAGTTTAGTTCATGCACTATTTAATCTGAAAAAAATGTTTTAAATTGTTTTCTACTGTATGGTAATTATTGAAAAATAGGTGAATGGTTACTGAATCATTTTAGCTTCTTACTATAGTGTTAGAGATATTCTCATCGAATTCAACGTTTGCAAAGATATCAATTTTCATGTGAAGATTGAAATCTTTACCAACTTACCATTTAAATGAATTATTAGTATTAGCTGTTCAAGGTATTGAATAAAAATAATGACAAATCCTTTTGTATTATTATATCTGCACCGGTAATGTTATCAATAAGAATATGTAATATATAATCAAAATTCCCTAGTAATACACATAAAATTCCAATGATTTTAGCTTCCTTAATACTCTCTCATAACTCCAACCTTAGATTTTCTAGATTTAGTCTACAACAGCAGTGAAGGTGATTCTACTTCACATAGGTATGAAAGGTGAAGACATTGAGTGTGAGAGTGAGTGTAACCGAGTGTATGTAGTGAGGCAATGCTTGTACAAATGAGCATTTTGTAGTTATTGTGTAAAGAGATTAACCGAACTTTGTACTATTCAAAAGTGTAATAAAATATATTTTTGAATAAAATATCTATTCAAAATCAAAAAATTTGATTCGAATATTTTAATTATAGCTAATATTTATATTACAAAGGTGATCTATTACAATGTGGGGTAATACAACGGGCATTAATTATTGTCATAGAATCTATTGCAAAGACCATTGATCGTTGTAAACGGGTAATCAATTACAACGTGGTTAATACAACGATCGAAATGTCCATTACAAAAACCATATTACAATAGGCATTTTTCCATTATAAAAAGGCCTTTTTCAACGGGCAATGGCCGTTGTAAAAGGGGATCTATTACAATGTGGGCTAGTACAACAGTCGCAATGCTCGTTGCAAAAACCCTATTACATCGGGCATTGCTCTTGTAAAAATTCTGTTTTATTGTAGTGTTTGGATCGATACTGACCGAAAATGCTGGATCGATGTCGATCTGGTTCACATGTGGCACATGGCGCGGGACCCTCAAAAATTGATGTTGAAGCTGGCGAAGTTCAAAATTTAAAAGCTGTAGCAAAAAAATGAGGAATGGACGAAGCTGCGAACGACCACGGGCCAGCCTCTATTGAGGTATTTGGGGCTCAAACTGAATGAAATCCCAGGATCAGTACCAGTCAAGATGTAATCATCGGAAGCGAGCATCTTGGTTTGTAGGATTTTGGAATTCTTGTTGCAGGGAGTGGTGCTAATGAATGGATGATGCTATTGGACAATGATGGCAAGAAGTGGACATTATTCAACTTGCTACGAGAAGCGATTTCGCAATCAGGATGTGGAGAGACTATAGAGATGAAACACCCCACGTTATTTAATGTCACTCACAAAGGGAATGCATTAACTTTAGTGAAGCATTATAAGTAAGAGATGCAGATAAATTACAAGACAGACAAATAAACAACGGAAAAACTGAATTAAGCAACGTAGTTCAGTCAAGCTTTTACAACAATTGACTCAATCATACTTAAAAGTATTACATAAAACTTCTGTCTTGATTCAAAAACTTCCAAGTATATAAGAAGCATAAAACATAGCAAAGTAGCATAAGTCCCCAAATTAAAGTGCAATCACAGCCATGGCCAAAGATAAGAGGTTCCAAGCCATACATCACAGAATCTCCAAGCTTGGAAAGAGAAACGGTCCAAACTAAGCTGAGCTATTCCCTCCCTGACTACCTGGGGGAGGGGGGACCGAAGAAAAGAAGACGAAAGAAAACAGGTCAGACATAAGTCTGGTAAGTCCAGTGATTTTTCAGCATGTAAACAAGATAAAGGATTATGACATGAATAAACTGAAAATAGGACAATAACATAAAACAAGATAATTTAAGACAAGATAAGGCAAGATAAACTGAATGCGCTTCTACTTTTTCTCTGCTTCGCTAATACCCTGTTATTCTGATTTCTATATCTCTGCACCGCTAAACTAATGTCCCAACTAGTAATCTATATAAAATGATAATATTACAATGTGTTCCCAATCCCCGCAATTGTGGTAGCCTTCAGGTGTACATCTAGTAGGAGGATCTTACCTCAATCAGCATAATTGCCATGAAGATGTTAGATGTGCCCTTACTACCTTATTGATCATCTCCCTACTTGTATTAATGTTCCATGTGTCTGTGTCAATCAGCCCTCTCTTGCGTGTAGATACCCTGTGCTGGTCCCACCATAAGGTGCATCAATCCTTATAATAGCAACCCGACACGATTCAAGATGCACAGTGTGTAACTACTGGTACCCAGTGCCTGCTTTTTCCCACTCCGGAGTATGTGCACGCCCGTAAACCGTCGGAACCTACACTAACGTACCCCCTGCCACTATTTTGACTGCTTATAATCAGCCCAGTAATCGTGCCCCACCCTGCCTAGTTCAGGGTACTATGATACATCTATGTGGGTTACTGCTGAAATGGGTCCCCGTTACTAGGGTTTCCTACTGGTTAAGTTTGTGGGCCTATATATACAAATATTGCCCACCTAGACGAGATGTACATGACCCTCCCACCAATTCAAGCTTGTTTATTTAACGGTTAAGTTTGTGGGCCTATATATACTAATATTACCCACCTATTGGAGATGTACTTAACCCTCTCACTGATCAAGTCAATACGTATTATTCGTTAAGCTTGCCTTAACCATATCTGCTTCGTTCATGTAATATTGGTTAAGTCTTATCCATTCATGTTAACTTAACCCACTCACACATCATGTTGTATTAGTTAAGTGTTTTCTATTAACTTAACCCCACTCGTTCATCGTGTTATATTGGTAAAGTGTTGCCCTCTTGTGTTACTTAACCTATCATACATCATGTTATATATATTGGTTAAGTGTTGTCTTCTTGTGTTACTTAACCCTACCATACATCATGTTATATCAGTTATGTGTTGCCTTAGTTAACTTAACCCTACCATTTGTTCAATTAACATGTTGTACTGGTTAAGTGTTGCCTTAGTTAACTTAACCCTCCCATTTGTTTAATTAACATGTTGTACTGGTTAAGTGTTGCCTTAGTTAACTTAACCCTACCATTTGTTTAATTAACATGTTGTACTGGTTAAGTGTTGCCATAGTTAACTTAACCCTACCATTCTTAGCATGTCTTGTTCATTAGCATTAATTGACTTATTAATGCACCAACCTCTAACATTAGATCTGTGTTGTTGCGTTACTGGATGTGCCGGGCGGTTCCAGGCAGTCCTAAACCACAAATCAATCTAACCTCGGGTTCTTCTTGGGCATGATGCACTAACCTCTCACATTAGATAGGTGTTGTTGCAGTTACTGGACGTGCCGAGCGGTTCCGGGCAGTTTTACACCACAACTCAATGTAACCTTGGGTTAGGCATGTTCATCCTTTATTTAATTTACATATTCGTCATTTATGTCAAGTTTATATGTAAATTATCCACAAGTGTTGTCATGTCACATTTACTATTTAAATTATGTTCATAATTAATGGTATACAAATTATACCATTTCATGCTATTAATCATTTACATGATTTTGAGCCAATCTATGCCATTAGCATGTAATTTAATGTTTTACCCAAACGTTTTCCACGTTATTCATTCGCATAATTTACATAGAACGTTAGGCTCGCAAATTAGCCTAACTCATAAACAAAAGGGAAAAGAAAGGAACATGTAGCATTCCATCAGCACAAAATAATATGAATCTAACTAAGCATGTGTAATTCAAATTTTTCATGAACAATATAAACTTAATCAAGCATATCAATGTGAACTTGTACTTGAGTTAGATACAACTAACATAGATCTTAAGCATATGAACATGAATTTACATAGATCTTAAACATATGTATTAACTTGGATCTAAACAGGTAAGCATGTAGATTTAAACATCAAAGCATATATGAACATGACTTAGTTTATGAACATGTACATAACATAACATAAAAGCAAGCATGTAGATCTAAACATATAAGCATATATGAACATGACTAGCTTATGAACATGTATATAACATAACATAAAAGCATCACCAAATTAATATACAATGTGATAGGTCCAATTGTATAAATCACAATAGTCTCATAGGCATAGTTAATTTCAGATTTGTCACAAGGATAAACATGAATCAAAATCACAATTTGGCACAATTCTAGATTCGATTTATTCCAAGTCATGACTTCTATATATTTAAATCTGAAATATAACTGAACTTGCAGAAAAAGAACAGTTCTTGTATTCTGGAATCTGATTTCTGAATTTGTTAAGCTATTCCTTTGATGCAGACTATTGATGTTCTTCTAATTGATTTCTAGTTGAAGAAGATACTCTAGTTTTAAGAAGATGGAGGCTACGCTAGTTCAGAGAGAGACAGCATGACGGCTTCATAGAATGTGTTTATGTGTTTTAGGTTTAGGGTTTGAGTTGATTATATAGAAGTCTAAGATTAATTCTAGCCTTTAGATTAGTCTAGGAGAAATCTGAGCCGTCAAACCAAAGAGATGTGTCATCCAACTAACCATAGCATGACACATATACCCTAATACCTCAGAAATCAGTCATTGGCCAATCAGAGAAGGCCACATCAGCACAAGGTTGTCAAAATTCGTCACTGGCCAAATCTGGCTGATGGGGTCGACCCCTATAGGGGGGTCGTCACCTATGTCGACCCCGGTGTCGACCCCAAAGAGCCTGAGTCGACATAGGTGTCGACCCAGTAGCCAAACGTGGTCGGTTCCGCGTTTCCTCCTCCCGCCTTCGCTGTTTTGATATTTTATTTTAATTCTGGTTTAAACTGAAATCTTCTAACCTCCATAACTTCTTCATACTGTATCCGTTTTACGCAAATTCGGACTCTATCTCAAGTAGAATTCTGAGATGAACGCAATGGCGCAACCTATTTCCCTTAATTCTTCTTTTAAAGATTAATTATTTTTTAATTATCTCTTATGTCCCGTTTTAAAATTACGGGGTGTTACAAGAGAAGTCCCTTCACTACAAATATCAAAAGTATAAAGAATCCATGGGAGGTCGAACATTTGGTACTGGAAGCTTACAATGGATGGACGAATCCCACTGTACATCTCATGAGATACATGAGGCATATGGAAATGCTGGGGGCATCTAGAGAGGCCATGGCTTAGTGTTTCAAACATTCCCTATTGGATATAGCAACGTTATTGTTTAACAGTTGGAGAATGAGTCAATCTATTCTTAGATAGAGCTGGTAGTGCAGTTCATGAAGTAGCTCAAGGCCACATCATGTGACCAAAAAGATGATGACTCTCACAACGATCAAGCAGAGGACATGAAGCCTTTAGAAGCATTCTTATATAAATTAAATGCTTCAATGGTATTTGTGAATCGACCACATCTATTTTTGGTGTTGATGGCAATGTTATCGGGTGTTTTGGATAATTCAAAATTTAAAGTATAATTTTAACGAGATCCCCCGAGGGATCCTGGTGAATTTTATTGTGAGGGCGGTCGATTTCTACGATCCCTATGAAAGGAGTTTGAAAAGGACAAGGGAAAACAAAAGACTGAAGCTGACTTTGGCTAATCAGAAAAAATAAGAAGAAGGCCAAAGTACAACTCTTATGTAGACCTAAACATGAGCTTGGAAAAGATTTATTTGGATATAAGAGAATTTCTTCCAATCAGAAGGCCTAAAAGAGAGGAAGGTATGAAGTGAGAATGAGCTTTTGGAAAATACTATTTGTTCCATGAAATAGGTAGGCATATTATAAATAAGTGCTATCACATGAAGGGCATGATTGAGGATCAAGTTAGGAAAGGATAATTGGCATAGTATGTCTTGAACAAAGCCACAATGATGGAACATGAGTAATGATTTACTGTGCGAGATTGGAGCATGCATATCACGTGAGAGGGGATTTCGTTAATTGATAACTTGAATTTGGAGTTAATTAAATGGTTTGGTTGCATACCTATGTACAAGAACTAGCAGGATCCCTATGCATGTTCTTAGATGATGATAAATCAGTCCTTTTGCATTTACTTATATATATATAGAATTGTTATAAATTATCCAAGCCACCTATATTTTTATTGGAACAGGACATATTCCTAGTTAAGCTCTGAGACAACGATAAATCGATGACATTTCCAGTGTAATATAACTTATTTTTTCAATCTTTAGTAAAATTATTTGGCAAGTATGGTTTATGCTCATCAAGTCTGAAATTAGAAATCGAATTTTTAACTTTAATAGATCATTAGATCTTTGTGTGTAGCTTACGCATGATATGGGCTAGGTAGTCTTATCAAGAATTTGGTGAAGCTTCCTAATCAGAGTTATCAAGTATAGTTTATCCCAAAAAAGGTCGGTATATTTCAGATGTGAGGTCACTTGATCAGTATTGTCGAGTATGGTTTATGCTCGAAAAGAGCCCAGTGAGGCTAGGATCCTCATCTGTGGTTTATGCATGGCAAGAGTTTTTTCATCCGGTCAACTAGGTTGTTTACCTAGGATCGTCAAATATGATTTATGTTTTGTAAGTGACATAAGACTGCTCGATCATGATTATTGATACACGACAAAAGTCAAAGAGGATATGGATCGTTGAATATGATTTATGCTCAGTGAGATCCCGATAAGACTACAAGATGTTGAGTGTGGTCTACATTAAGTAAGAGCCTGGAGAGGGTATGATCCTCGAGCATAGTTTACACTTGGTAGGAGCTGGAAGAAGCTAAGGATTCACCTGGAGAGGCTATGGACTTGGATATTAGATCGACATAGTCACGAACCTAGATTCAATTATGGATTTACTAGACAAAATAAAGAGATCATGAACTTCGACTTAAGTAACGATACAGTGTAATCGTGGATTCAAACTTTAGCCATCAAACTTGGTAAACGACTTGGAAAGATCGACAACATGACTTTGGATTTGGATATCAGCTCAAAGCAATTACAGGACTCATGGATAATCTAGAGAGATTTTGGATGTTGTTGAACTAGATTGGGATTGGCTAACTCTGTTGCCTGCGTGTTTTGAACTTCAGGATTAAGGCAATAAAACACATCTTCCATAACATGATATGTTTGGAGGGAGCAAGTGTTAACCTTTCTTTTTGAAAGGCTTTTAGACATCATATTTGGATGCATTGATTTTTGATCATCATGGATGATGACCTAGAGAGATGATTAGATGGATCAGACTTGGGCATTAGCAATAATGTAGAGTATGTATAAGAGGAATCACTTGAGCAGAGCAATGAAATCGGCTAACTGCGGAAACATATCAAGAGAAATACAAATCTTAATACCCCAAACTAGAGCTCGTACAAAAAACTTTAGATCGGTGTATACTTAGTATCGAATCAATATCATTTTAAGTGCTTTAAATCAGTGGATGGGCTTCAGATCGTCCCATCAGATGATCATTGGATCGGCTCCTCTAGTGCACCTTGGGTTGGTGCGCACATGGACATCATACTTAAACTTTTAACTTTGACAATGAACAACTTAAAGATGGTGAAGGGAATAGAGATTTGTCTGCCATTTGGAGCAAATGCTAGAAGCAATATATTCTAGGGATAGATTGCGTGATCCGAGTCGTAGAAGATCTAGATTGGTACCGGTCTGAATCTCTGAATGGTTTCGTACAAGCCCCACTTTTAGTACTTGGTCGCTTCTGTGCGAGTGACTTTCCTATGAAGTTCCAATCCAATCCGGATTCACTTACAACTTCGAAATATGAGATCTTAACATTTGTAAGGGGGATCTTCTTAGAGAATACGCGGAAGAACTGCTATTTTATGAGCTCAACTTTATCTTCTATTTTCTACATTCTTAAGCAAAAAACCTGTACTTGTAATCAAATTGTGTAAATAATAGATTATTACAAGTGGATGTAGGCTAGAGTTTGTTGAACCGTTACAATATTTGGTGTTACTTTTCTATGTTATGCTTCTTTATTCATTGATTTGACTGTGATTTATCCATTAAAACATTTGGATGTTTTCGCCATTTTTGATGTCAAAAGTATGCATGTGCATGCATAAATATATATGTATATATTATGTACATGTATGTGTTTGTTATCCATATATTTAACACTCATCAATGGTATTAGAGAAATGAAGGGGAAAAAGTGTGGAAAATTGTAGAAGTTATGAGTATCAACCATCTGACATGAAGATGGTTAATGATCTCCTATCCAGAGTTTAAAAGATCAAAGCGATTAGCAAAGAACTAGAGGTATTCAGCCTGAGGGTTACTTGATAAAATTAAATGAAGCATAGTAGCAAATCACAACCAATTCTAAGGATATATCCAAGGTATTGGATTTCAAATAGTTATTGAGTTAATAGAGGGTATCGAGTAACTAAAGAGGTAATAAAACTTTACTACCAAAAAGGTTGTCGAATGTCTAATAAACAGAGGAAGATTTTGAATCACTGAGTGCATATATATACTGAATCCTTACAATTCAGGAAAAAGTAGATATCGTGTCTCAACATGTATGAACGATGTCCGACATATAAAGGCAAAACTAAATACCACATCTTCATGATAATTGCGTTGTCAAATGCCTAAACAAAATGGCAAAGAGATATCAAGCATCTAAGGGATGTCAAGGCAAAGCTACAAGCTTGGCATTATCACTGAGATAAATCTAAAAATCAGTCTTTCACTTAGATGGTAGTCTTTTCACCTCCTCAAATAAGTCCAGATACTCGCTCACAATTGGTGCAAAATCAATATCATCAATAGAACAATCTAGGGAATAAAGAAAACTCAATATGAATGACCCTCGTAAGTTGCAAAAAATCTCAAGGGTCCTACCACTACAATTCGTCAATCGAATGACCCTCTTGTCGTAGTCAGGTATAGCATTATCCATTGCTAACCAGTCCATCCCTAAGATCATACCGTACCCCAAAAATCCAAACACTTTGGTATCACAGTAAAACTCAATGCTTAAAACAGAAACTTTCAAACCCCTACAAACTATAGATAAGTACACCGTTCGACCTAAGGGGTTTGAAACTACTATGGGATCGGTAATAAGGGAGATATCTATGTGCAATATGTCAACCAAGCGCTAGAAATAGACGAATGAGAAGCTCCCAAATGAAAGGATTATGTATTAAAATTTGAAAATACAAATCGAACCTTCTACGGTCGCTTTTCTGCCTCGATGCGCACATGCCCTATTAAGATGTCCACGTTATCCATAGTTAAAAGTCTTTTCTCTCGTCATCATCTTTCTATAATCCTTGATGAAATGCTCTACCATCTCGCAACCATTACACTTAAGCTATGTCTTAATCTTCCCTTTTCGAGAACTACCATCTTGATTCTTCTTACCTTTCTTATTTTCCCACCATTTCTACTTAGAACTGGAAAACATAGAAGCTCCACTCTTAACATCCTTGACCCTTTCCTTTTTATCCTCGTGCATCAAAGCCATCTCAACCAAAGCTTCGAAAGTAGCTCCCATTGAAATGTGAGTCATCACCAAACCTTAAAGAGGTTGATTCAGCCCCTCGCAAATCTAACAACCTTCTTGCTAGATGTGTTGACCAAGTCAATCCTAAACCTTGATAACTCATTTAATTGATTGATGAAGAACTATTGGAATTGCAAAAACTAATTTTGAGTCCAGACCAATAGCTGTAAGAACTCTAGCAAATCTAGTAACTATTTTATTAGCAGTTTTTCAATCAGATCTAATCAACTTACCAATAAAACTAGCTATCATAAAAAGAGCTTAGTTCGACCACATTTCCATATTTATATCAAATTTCTTAATCCAGATATGAACACTTTTAGCCTTAAACTTATCAAATTCATAGCCCGGAAACCATTTGTTTACCATTAATAATTTTCCAAAGTATGAATAGGTCGATGCCTTTAGAACTGATAAACAATCTATAGCATCCTCAAATTTGACTGTATAGTGAAAACCAGGAGCTATATGGATTATAAATTTACCATTCGATCTCCATACCTTTGTATTAAACTCCCTCAGCTTAACTACTGATAATCTGAAATCCATAGGATGAAGAACAATGGCATTTATCCATGAATTTGGAGATAACTTAAATACTTTCGGGTAGAAAAACATGATCAGTCGAAGGCTGAACAAAATGGAGATTAAGATCTAATTCACTTGCTTCGAAAGACTGATTATTAATCCCAGAAGTATTCATCATTTTTTAAGAATAAGATTGAAATTAATGAAGAAATGTTTAAGGAGAATGATTTGGGGAAATCCCCTCCTCATTCTGCCATTTTTAGAATTGTAACCGTTTTAAAATACTTCTCATGCATATTACAAATGAGAATATATATATTTGTAGCGTTGACGTGATAGGACGGCGTCTTAAGTGGATAAGGTCTACCATAGGGTCTTAAGTGATTATAGGAATCCACCCTAAATTTAATATACTAGTATGGCCTTAAGTGAACGAGAATGTCCACCTCGTTGGGTATTAAGTGATCGAGGATTCGCCCTAAAGTGTTAATGAAGGTATTAAGTGATTGTATGAATGTCCACCCCATTAATCAGATTTATTGCCTTATGTGTATGCTTATTCATGTAGATATATTGTGAAAAATCTATCTTTCCAAATATAAAAATAATTATCCTTCAAGCATATGTGGTTTTCATTCCCCAGGACCTTATGTTCCGACCTTCCTCCTCTTAACATACTTACAAGAAAGTAGGTGCTGAGAGATGAAGTGGTGGGAGCCTGAAAATAGAGGAAACTTATCTATCTATGTTTAATATATTATTAGCAGTATTATCGTTGTTGTTATGTATTTGAGACTGTAATTGATTTACCTGATATAACTGTCTGAATAAAGGTTGTAACCTACATTTTGGATTTTTAAAAAAATAGTATATCTATTTTCTCATTTTTATATTTTATCCCTTCCGCCGTGTGAGATTCCATCTTATTATAATACACAGTTATTCTTAACAAATGTAATTTCTCATAGGAACCAACAATCCATTTAAATTGGCTCTAGGTTTTGATGGGCCTTTTCTACACATCTCATTATATTACACACTTATTCTACAAATTTTGTATCTTATAGGATACGAACCTCGTATGATCCAGGATACAAAATTTATATCCCCGAATAAGAAATTTCGTATCCCCGTATACTAAAATTTGTATTCCTCCGGATATGAATTTCACATCTCCTATATGCCAAATTTGTATCTCCTATGAGGATGCGAAATCTTCTATGCAACGCACTTCAGGATACAAAATTTGGCATGTAATCCCTGTTTCTCACCTACTCCCACCTATTCCACTACCTACAAATACCTCCTACCACATACTTGAAGGATGTTCGCATTTTCTTGAGTTGACACGTTGAAAGGACCTTGGACACCATTAATGGCCTCTGGAGCTTTAGGGAAGAAGAACTAACTTGTTCTCAAGGCTTTGATAGCCTTCAAATAGCGACTCCCGAAAACTTATTAAATTATTTTAAACCACTACAATGATGATGTCCATCACTGTAACCCTTCAATAGTGATTAAAATTGGCAAACGCTTCAAAGTGGACGTTGGCTCAGTACAAACCGAAATACTGTAAATCTTGTATTTCTGCTTTTTGCATTTTACTTTCCATACGCGAAACTTTATTCTCGTTAACTCGAAAATCTTTGTGTGTGACGCCAATTTTATGCGTAAACACTTTTGTGCTTCCACTGAGAACGATTTGAAGCCTCAAGACTCAATTCTTTCCGACCAACTTCTATCTCAAACTAAAAGATCTATTTAGGTCCTTCCAACCTACCCTCTGAGTTTGCTTATGATAGTTAGAAAAGGAAAGTTCTAAATGATCGGAACTTCCACAACGGTTGACACAAAAAGTTCTCCTTTGTCGAACCATCGGAAAATCTAGTTGACATGGAAATTGCTCCCTCTTACAATGCCGACGCTCTGGTAATCCAAGCTCAATTCTATGAACTTAATAAGAAATTGAAAGAGAGGACGAAGGAACTTAACGAAAAAATGACAATGAACAACAAGCTGATGCGTCCACTTCAAGAAACTGCTCGACGCATCGTTGCTCGCCTCGAGATTAATAGAAATTGCCCTCTGCCGAATGTCTCAGAAATCTCTTCTTCTGACACCCACTATGAGAACCAAAGCCAAAGGAGGAGGATCAACACCAGCAGAAATGGAAACAAACAATAACGAAACTATAGTAACCTTTTGTGAGGGAATGCATCAATGCGACCGTTGCGGTTGGATATTAATGAGGAAGCATGACCTAGAGCCAACTTATTCCTCGACAGAACCTACCTGTCGTCGCTCAGAACTTGACGCCTATGCATCCACAGCCCAACAAGCCCAAGTTCCACCCGACTAACCTAAAAAGAATCAAGCAGTCGAGGTTGATGACATGGTCGAAGATGATGCTAACGTTCATCCCTGAAGGCGTCCATGGCCCCGAACTCCCGAGCTCGACCACGACCGTTGGAATCCAGCATAGGCTTACAACGATTCTCACAGACATGGTATGAAGGATCATGAGAAAAATGTGAGGGCACGCCACCGACGTTTGGGAAACCAATATAAAGCGTAACACCTTCACCCGGGCCGTCTACGATGCCAAATGACCTCGACGCTTCAATGTGCCCCAACTAAGGGCTTACTTGGGGAAGACTTATCCTTGTAACTTCTTGAACCATTATGAATGGCATATGAACTCAAGTCACCGACGTAGTAAAATGCAAATATTTTCCAGTTTTCCTTGAAGGTGTCACTCTCCTCTAGTCCTCCCGACTTCCAGCACGATCCATCTCTACTTTCGACCAGCTAGCTTCCCATCTAGTGAAACTATTCAGGATGCATGTCGCAATGTCGAAGGATACCTTGAATCTTTCTAACCTCTAGCAGGGCACGTGGGAAACCCTCAAAAGTCACCTCGAATGCTTCAGCAACGCCCTAGTGGAGGTCGAAGACCCAGAACCACAGACAGTCTTGGTTCGGCTTGCTAAAGGCATTTTGCCCAACGACGAATTCATAGATTAGTTCGATAGGAAGCAACCTAAGATTCCAGAGGCTTTCTACCAAAAAGTGAATGAGATTTATGCCAAGAAGAAGCGCACAGTAATAGGGCTATTCAGACAGGCTATCCTCACAACCTACACCCAAGCACTATTCAGGACAGAGTCATGGGAAAAAAACCCGGGGAATCTACTGATAAGTGTAAAGGGATAGCTCCGTTCAAGCTCAAGCCTAACGATGGCAAGCCAGGCGGCCGTAACAACCAACCACCTAGAGATATGAAGAAGTGTGATTGCTATCCTGCCTACAGTTCTACACTCCACTCAGTTCTGAGTTGGAGACTATCTATTTAAAGACCTATAGCACTGTCCAGTACAAGAAGATGAACACTAGGGAGTCTATCGACCGGGAGAAGAACTCCGAAAAGTATTGTAGATTCCACAACATGTTCGTCCACAATATGAACGATTGTCGTCACCTCAAGGATGCAATTGAGAAGCTAATGCAAGAGAAGCGCTTAGAGCAGTATGCTCAGGTCCCTGCTCTTCAAGAAGCAGCTGCGGGCCTTTCAATGCGTGCACTTCCTCCAGCTCGAGTGGCCCTAGAGCCGTCCAATCCGAGACCTCCTCGCGGAAATATTATGATTACCACCATCTACGGCAGACCTCACCCCGCAAACGAAAACTTCTAGCGTATGGAAGAATACACCAACTCTATTAAGCATGCTGACTTGGAAAAATAATCTACCCAGAACGAATCTGTCCCGGCAAAGCTTCAGAAGACTATACATGATGATACAGTTTTCCATGAGAGTGATTCTACCAAAATCAAGATTCCAACCATTGATCGTCTTATCATTTTTGCACAAGTAGGTCGTGCCTACATCTGAAGAATCCTCATAGACTCAGGGAGCTCCATCAACATTATCTTCAAGTCGGCCTATAACCAAATGTAACTCGAGGCCAAAGACTTAAAGCCTTGCCATGCCACTGTCCATGGCTTCAATGGATCAATAAACCGGCAAAGTGACTGGTAGAACTGTCAGTCAAGATTGTGGAAGGGGATCGCTGCAGAGTATGGATCCTCACTTTCTTATCGATGCCAATTCTCCTTCAACATCTTTCATGGACGTCCTTTTTTGTAGAACTCCAAGTCTTCCTACGTTCGAAGAATCCTCTCATCATTTATGCACAAGTAAGCCCTACCTTCGTCCGAAGAATCCTTGTGGACTCGGGGAGCTCTGTCAAATTTATCTTCAGGTAAGCCTACAACTAAATGAAACTTGAGGCCAAAGACTTAAAGCCTTGCCATACCACTATACATGGCTTCAATGGCTCATTCAACTAGCAATTATGACTGGTAGAATTTTTAGTCAAGCTCGGTGAAGGGGATCACATCAGAGTCTGGATCCTCACTTTCGTATCAATGTCACTTCTACTAATAACGTATTTCCTGGACGTTCTTTTCTTGCATAATTTTGAGTCTGCGTGGCATCATGGTCCCTTTGCATGAGGTTTCAAACTAGTAATGGGATCAGAACCATCAAAGTAAACAAGCCACCATAAGAGCATGTTATCTCGCTGAATGAAAAGGCGCCATCAACAAAGAGAACGGAAAGAACACATAACCAATCCACTGTGCCAAAACCACTAGTGCATAAAATCCACTGGAGTCTGGGTCCTGGGTCAGACGCCATTGCTGCCTTTCCAAAGGGAAGTGGAGAAAGTGTGTCAACTACTCAGACTTGAACAAAGCTTGTTGAAAAGACATCTTCCCACTTCTGAAGATCGACCAACTCATTGATTCAACTACAGGCTACCAGCTTCTCTCATTCATGGACGCGCACTCAGGCTACAATCAAATACCAATGTACCTTCCAGATTAGGAGCACACTTCATTCATCACCGACCTCAGGCTCCATTGCTATGTTGTTATGCCCTTCGGTCTTAAGAATACTGGAGCCATCTATCTATGACTGGTCAACCGCATGTTCAAGGATCAAATCGGGAGATCCATGGAGGTCAACATAGACGATATGCTCGTGAAAACGAGGGTGTCGAACGACCACTCGTGGAAATGTTCGACGTTCTCCGTAAATATGGCATGAATCTTAATCCCTTGAAATGCTCTTTCAGCGTTGCATCGGGAAAATTCCTGGGTTTCTTTGTCAATTCATGGGGAATTGAGGCAAATCTGGAGAAATAATCCAAGCTATTCATGATATTCAACCCCTTTGAGCATCAAAGATGTTCGAAGCTTAAACGGGAAAGTAGACGCCCTAAGTCGATTCATATCCAAAGCTACCGAGATAAGTGCACTCCTTTTTCGACTTGGTCAGAAAAGAGAAGCGCGATTTATTTTGGAACTAGAGTGCATTATTGCAGTCCAGAACCTCCTGAATCACTTAGAGAGACCGCCTATCTAATCAAAATCCATGGACCGCGGAGATTTATTTATATACTTGGTTGTTTCTATGCAGGAAATTAGCTCGGCACTAGTGCGCGAGAAAGATCGTGTCCAACGACCCGTTTATCCGAAGCTTGAGAAGCTGGCTTATTGCCTGTTGATCTCTTCTCGGAAGCTACAACCATACTTTCAGTGTCATCCAATCAAACACTACACTAACCAGCCATCACGGCAACTTCTACAATGACCTAAGGCATCTGGGCGACTCTTGAAATGGAATATAGAGTTGAGTCAATTTGAGATTACATTCGTTGTAATAACCCGGAAAATGTGAACCAATTTAAAAATTTTAAATTTGGTTATTACCAAAGAATTTGAATAATTGAAATAGCATATTTCAATAAAATAAGGAATTGGGTATAGTATTGCAGTTTGAAATTTTGAATACAAACTTTGTCTGACTGTATCGGGCGGAAAATATAACGGATTTTAGCGAAACTAAAAATATTTAAATCTGTTTATGAACACCTTTCTAGCAAATCTGAAAAATCGAAGTTTCATAGCAGGAATCAAAAGTTATGGCCAAATGAATTTTCAGAAAGGTCGCTATATAGCATATATTGCCCCTGAAAATTGATATTTTGCATACGACCTCGGAATTCGACGAAACCACTTTTTTTGGGTCCGGGATGTCAAATTATTGCTAAGTTTCAAATTTCATGATTTTTGAAGCTAGTATGTGAGCGGGGCAAAAGAAAATGTGATTGGTCAATTTCTGTTAAATTGGGTCGACCTAAAAATGGCCGTTTTTCAAACGAGCTCAGAATTCGACGAAACTGGTTTTGTTAGGACCGTATCGTCAAAACAAAGCTAGATTTATTTTTCTGGAATTTTTCGATTCAGTTTGTGGCCCTGGCAAATTGAAATGTACGTTCAAATTAAATATTGAATGTTTTATATTTTAATTTGAAAAATAACTGACTGTAACAGTCGAATTGGCCAACGAAACATATCCCATTGTGTCCGGAATGGGGGTATTTAGCTAGTGGCGACAGTCGTTGGGTTTGATTTCGAGTCCGTTTGTGAAAACACTATTTAAAATTTCCTATAAAGCTTCGACCAATAGGATTTTTTCTATAAAAAAAAACCTACGAAACCCTAGCCGCCAGGCGATTTCAACGGCGCACCGAGCTCAAAGCTTCCCATCGTTTTTACCGCCGCCACAGCCAGTTTCGCCACCACCTCCAGTTGAAGATTCTGATCGCCTCCCTCCCCTCTTTAAATCAGACCAAGCCTCGCCTCAAACCATCGATCGTACGCGTCAAATTTCAAGGAGGAAGTCGGCCCCTTTGGAGCGCCGCCGCGACCTGCTGGAGCCGCCGAGTCAGACGCCACCACCACCGACAGGGAGCTGGTTCGTAGCTCTTCCGCGTGGCACCACCTGATCGGAGCAACAAGGTACGGTTTGACTTTAAAATCAAAACCTAGTTTTGAAGGTTTAAAAACCTTTCTGCTTCGAAATTCTGAAATGAAAATAACACTATAAAGCATTGCAAAACTTTGAAAAATAATATCTTTTTCGTTCTTTAACGAAATTTGATGAAACAGGAGACACCATGACCGCAAGGAGGCTCTCTACATTCTAGAAGAAGCCGCGGATTTTTCTGATCTTCCTAGGATTTTTAGCACTGCAATAACCAATGTGAGGAATCTAAACTAAATTATGTGAATGAAATCGCGTTGTATACATTATATAAGCGAAGTGTAAATTATATACGCATTGTATACCTCATGTACATGTGTTGTATAAGTTATATTAGCGATGTATAAATTATACAAGCGTTGAATGAAACATATATGCTTTGAATTGTGATGAATTGCAAGTGAATTATAATATAATATATATATATACTCCCCTCGTCCACAGACCATGGACGATATTTATTGCTTGTGATTGACGTGATATTATATGGTATGACGAATGGTTGGAAATAATTGTTTGTGGTTGATATGATGGTTGAAAAATACCTTTGTGGTTGAAAAATACCCTCTTGTGGTTGAAACAAATTAGAATAGGATTTTGGAAATGAAAATAAAACATGCCGCCTGCGTGCGAACTAGATGCATGATCCCCATTGTCTAAAACCGCGAGGTTTTAAGGTAGAGCGAGGAGCCGTACTAGGGACGGTCCCGGTTTTAACTACCCTGTCGTTATGCTGCCGAAATTTTCTGAAATATACATGTGTTAGAATAATTTTCATTCGTTGAAATAAATTACATATGTTATAACTAATATTCATGTGTTGATTTGCAATTCATTCGTTGAGTTGAAATTCATGTGTTGAATATTATTTGAATTTAAACAAATAGCTTTAGCGATAAAAATCACATTTTTATATATGTTCAAACTATAGCGAATATTCATGTGTTGAGTTGCAATTCATTCGTTGAGTTGAAATTCATGTGTTGAATATTATTTGAATTTAAACAAATAGCTTTAGCGATAAAAATCACATTTTTATATATATTCAAACTATATCGAATATTCATGTGTTGAGTTGCAATTCATTCGTTGAGTTGAAATTCATGTGTTGAATATTATTTGAATTTAAACAAATAGCTTTAGCGATAAAAATCACATTTTTATATATATTCAAACTATAGCGAATATTCATGTGTTGAGTTGCAATTCATTCGTTGAGTTGAAATTCATGTGTTGAATATTATTTGAATTTAAACAAATAGCTTTAGCGATAAAATAACATTTTTATATATATTCAAACTATAGCGAATATTCATGTGTTGAGTTGCAATTCATTCGTTGAGTTGAAATTCATGTGTTGAATATTATTTGAATTTAAACAAATTGCTTTAGCGATAAAAATCACATTTTTATATATATACAAACTATATCGAATATTCATGTGTTGAGTTGCAATTCGTTCGTTGAGTTGAAATTCATGTGTTGAATATTATTTGAATTTAAACAAATAGCTTTAGCAAAAAAAAAATCACATTTTCATATATATACAAACTATATAGAATATTCATGTGTTGAGTTTCAATTCATTCGTTGAGTTGAAATTCATGTGTTGAATATTATTTGAATTTAAACAAATAGCTTTAGCGATAAAAACCACATTTTTATATATATACGAACTATATAGAATATTCATGTGTTGAGTTGCAATTCGTTCGTCGATTTGAAATTCATGTGTTGAATGTTATCGTATTTTAAAATAAAATGAATCGACAATAAAAACTACATTTTATTGTGAATATGAAGTGTTAAAACATTCACGTGTTGAATAAATATTTTTGATGATAAAAATATTTCTTTTATCATGTATACGCTTTGATAAAAATACACACGTGTTGAAATAAATAATAGTTTGCTAGAAATATTATTATTAGCTTTGTTCTGCATATATATACATGTGTTGAACAGGAAAAATGGATTAGCTGTAGAGTAAAGAAATTATTTGTGTGCCCGACAAATAGGTAAGCCTTGATGAGTTGGCTGCGCAATTTTATTTTTATATCAACTCCTGTGAATGCCATTGGATGCGGAGTGCTGGTTGTTCTGTGTGAAATAATAAACATCGCCATAGGATAGTAACAATTAATTTTGAACTACACTACATGGCATACTTCTTGACGATAGGCATACTTCATCATATTCCACATAAGCAATTGGAGCTTGTGTGACGAGGTGGGAGATTTACCATACGAGCGAGAGGCTTGTATGGCGAACTGATGACTGATATGGACTATATAAAATATAACGATAAATTGCCAGATTAATAAAAACCCCACACGGGTCTGGAGTTGACAATAATCACGTCGCTCTAGTTATTAGATACGGCACATGGACTATTTATTTCCACACGGAAACGGGGTGACGAGAATTTATTCTCTGGAGTGATTATCTGTACATACTCCCCCGTAAACACCAAAATATATCACTATAAATATGTGAATGCTTTTTAGGATTTATTGGGTACCTAATACGGCCCAATAAATTTCCAAACCCCTCCCCGTACAAAGGAGGTTATGGCGAAAATTTTCGAAATATTAAGGCGTTAGTGAAATATTTGAAGTGAAAACGAAGTTGAAAATATAGAATGAACTATAGTTGGAATTATAGAATGAACTATATTTATAAATATAATTAAAGGGAATCGAAGCCGTGCAGTTCGTGTTTCGGAATCGTAATTTGAAACGATTAGTACGAGAAATCCGACCATCGGATTTTCCCGAAACTGCAACCGCTGGGTTCGCCTTGGAAATATCTTCCCAACGGCACCAACCTTGTAAAAATCCAACGGTTGGATTGTCCGAAATGTTTAATTCAAATCTGAAGAAAAACAACGCCAGAATCGTTTATATTTATATATAAATATAAATATAATTAAATTTAATCGAATAATGATGCTGCAGTTCGAATTTTGAAACCGTAACTTCAAACGACTAGTGTGAGAGATCCGACCGTCGGATTTTCACGAAACTGGAACCGTTGGGTTCGCTTTGGGAATATCTTCCCACTGATATAGACTTTGTAGAAATCCAATGGTTAGATTTTCCGATATGTGTAAAACAAATTAGGGGAAAAACAACGCCAGTGCCACGACACGACCTGAAACGTCGTTTAATTAAATATGGCCATTTTTAAATAAATAAAAATGGCGAAAAATCGTTATAAAATATTATAAGCAACATAGATTGAAAATAAACCAATTGGGCTTGAATTTTTGGATATTTGATGTTTGTATGTGCTTGACACGAAAATAACACTAAAGAACTGAAATATGGATGTCGAATAATATAACCATGGAAAGAATTGATTTAAATTCTAATTACGTGAATTATTTGAAAAGGCCGAGCTAACCCTCATTTCAAATAATTTATCGAGCGATTCGAATTGGAAGACACAAAGACGATTCAAGACCGACGATCTTCGTATCAGTTGGATGGGCGCTACTGAGGTTCCTGACCGGAGTAGCTACCGTGAAGGAACGGAAGTAGTAGCCGTCTGAACGTATGTGTTGATTGTACGGATATACGAAGAATTGACGCCTCCGATTTCGTTCAGACCCAGAACGGACTTGTAAATGGACTGTGTGTCTGACATTGGATTTTGTTCTATACTGATTGATCTCTGTTAAATATATATCTACTTGGCGGTGGAGAATTTATTCTTTTGCTTAACGCCCTTCTCTGAGACATATGAGCTCAGAGGTTATATATCGATGGAAATCAATCGTATGGAGTGGACTGCCTATGTGGCATGCCAAGATGCTGTGATCAAGGCTTCTATTGCAAAGAAATGTCTTGTGGATGATGATCAAAGCACGGTCTACGTGGCCTGGCTTTGTGTATAGCGTGGATTCGCGAGCCTCACACCTCGGTATGAGTCAAAAAACGGGATACGGACCGCTGGGAGAGCACGGCGTTTCTTTCTAGCTATGGTGGTGTCAGTGACTTACCAGCCCTGACATTTATATCTACTTTTCACCTTTGTGGTTGTTGGAATGCGAGGCGCCTCGATTATAGGTCTGTAAGGACCGGGAAACGTGTGCTCAGGCATAATTAATCCTCAAACGTAAGAGAGGATCGGCCCAGCCGAATCCAGGGTTGCCCAGAGTGTGTAGTCCTGAAGCATTTGCTAGAATGTCTCGAAGCGGAGAGGAGCTTGCCCCTTGCCTCGACTCATGACGGAAATCCAATTTCCAATATGAAATAACGGACTCGATTGTAGAACTAGTATGGCGACATAGTAGATGGTAGCTATGCCGCCTATGATTGATATTTATGATGCTATTCATTTTTGAAACATATATGCACTAGTAATAATATCAAATGATTTTGCTTTACACGTATCAAGCATATTTGGCCATTATAAGGTAAAACTCTATCCTCCGGCTTGCGTTGCATTGTATGATGGGACTTGAGTCTTATAATGGCTTCATTCTTTTTAAAAGCATTGTGTTGTTTTAAAAGAATTTACTTTGTTTTAAATGCACTAGCAATCACTGGAGTAAACCCGTTCCGCGAAAGTGGCGTGGTCCTATGATTTGCTATTACTGTTGTTTAACTGTTGAATAGATTCCTCATACCAATCCCCATGACTGACTCGTTGTTTGTTTCACTTTGCAAACGCGGGTGCCCTTATTTTCACACGGGCAGCCTAGTTCATAGGTGACAGGTTGTTTTTGGCTCTGCACTGTTGCATAGAGTGCATTTTGGCTCATGGCGAGGCTGACTTCAGAGAGACGACTTTGACATTTTCCGCCATTATTGTACTTATATTATGATTCCGCCACGGGCGATGCAGACTGATTTACTTTCAGTACTTCTTATTGTATGTATATGTACCGCCTTCGGCGATGTAGACTAATACCCTTATTATGTCTCACTGCATGTATGTATTCCGCCTCTGGTGATGATGACTGATCACTTCCCTTTTATTTACTAAGTTATATCCTACGCTGTGCTATTCTGATGTTGTTACATGTTGTGATTCCGCTGTCATATCCATGTAAAATTAATCTATTTATTGTTTCTGCTATTATCTGTACTCTGCTATGATGATTAATGTGTTATATTCCAATGATTATCCTTAATACCGCCCCTCGGATTTTGGGATCGTCACATTCGTCCCTTGTCGAGCCATCCTTAGGCAAACCCAATAGATTTCTTCGCAGAATTCACTTTTCCTAAAGAGCCCGGAAAATAGTGAGCCTCCCAACATTAATTGGAAACTATTCGTGGATGATTCATCTAACCGTTAACGTTCTGGTGTCGGAGTTATACTCATTACTCAGGAGGAACACTCGATTTGTTACGCTTTGAAGCTCAACTTCCCTACCACCAACAATGATGCAGAATATGAAGCCTTGATTACCGGACTCAGCATTGCAATCAAACTTAATATCAAGGCTATCCAGATATACTCTAACTCATAGCTCATTATACACGAGGTGCAAGGCGATCCTACCTTTCTCGAGTTCGCGAAATTCTTACCAACTTCGACCACTACATCATCACTCACATCGCTCGAGAATAAAACAAGTGGTCAATTCATTAACCAAAATACCAATTCTAGGGATGAACAACTCTTGGGACTTGTCCCAGTTGACGTACTCGACTCTTCGAGTATTGATTAGATACAGACTGATTCGATATCAACAACAGGGACCAAGCCTGAACTAGAGTCTTTGATGACTCCGATCAAAGGCTACCTATAACATGAGATCCTCGCTAACAACCAGAATGAAGGACGAGCACTCATCCGTAAATCATCATGCTATATCATTCAAGATGAAGTTCTCTACCAAAGAGGATCTCTGTATTATTTTAGTGTGTAGCCCATAACGATACTGGTTGTGTCCTGCTGGATTAGCACGAAGGCGAGTGCGGTGACCACACTCGAGGGTAAACTCTGGAAAAGAAGATTATCAAATACAACTATTTTTGGCCAACACTCGAGTGGGATGCAGCGGACTATGCCCACAAGTGCGAGAAATGCTAGAAGTTTTCCAAAATTCCAAGAGCCCTGCCTACCAAACATACGCAAATGGTTAGCCCATAGCCATTTGCTATGCGAGGAATCGATATCAATGGAACTTTTCTAATAGCCAGAGGCAGTGCACGATATGCTATTTTCGCGGTTGATTATTTTACCAAGTGGGCTGAAGATGAGCCCCTCACAACAATTACTACCAAAAAGGTGATCAACTTTGTCGTTTGCAACACAATCTGTCGTTTTGGAGTTCCCAAGACTATCATTTCTAATAATGGGGCCCAACTCGAGAGTGCTAAGTTCAAAACCTTCTATCTACAACACAATATTGAGAAGAAAACTCTTGATAGTATCTCATCCACAAGCCAATAGGGAAGTCGAGGCTGTCAACAAAGTGATCAAGTCCATTATCAAGAAGCATTTGGAAAAGGCCGGAGGATTATGGGTAGATGAACCCCCTCTACCGATTTGGCCTTATCGGGGTGCACGTAAGTCAGCGACCGATCATACTGCATTCCCTCTCTCATATGGATCTGAAGTCATAATTCCCATTGAGCTTAAGCTCCAATCTCATCGGGTCACAGATTACGATATGAAGACCAAGCAAGATCTTCTCTTGGTTTTACTTGACTTACTCGAAGAGAAAAGAGATGATACTGAATTTAGAGCAGCCCCACGACGTTAATGAGTCGCTCAATACTTCTATTCCAAAGTCTGCCCAAAGCATTTTAACATTAGCGACCTCATCCTGAAGCATATCTTTCCCACACAGTTCTATTTTGGTCCTCACTAGGAAGGTCTGTATGCCATACAACAGAGGCTTGGAGATGGAACCTTCAAATAACGACGATTGATGGCGTCGTACTACCAAGATCATGGAATGACAAATACCTCCGCCGCTACTTCACTTAGTCTACTATATAGATTTATTGCTTTCCGCTAATTTTTTATTTTCAAACTTCAAGGCATTATAATGAAAAGGCCATTACTGCCCAAAGTTATCAGTTAAGAGATTTTAGACGACCATGTTCTTGGTGTGTTTACTTTCTATATAGTATGTTTGAGCTATGAAACTACTGACTTGAATACATGAGCACACAGCACTAGATCAGTATCACGAAAGATAAATACACCTCGAGTCTTTACAAAGACCCAAATCTTGTGATCTGGTCCGCCCTTCACACATCAACTCAAGTCTCGAACAAATGATGAGACCGAGTATAAATAACACGCGACGTTCCTTAACATCAGTGTCCAACTCCGTCTCTTTATCTCCAGACTTGGGGGAAACCCAAAATCCACGTAAGTGTGGTACCGACTACTTGCGTGACTAACTTCAATCCATATAACATGGGTACGAGTATAAATTGGCGAACTTATAACACCATCAAACTCTAATCCAAACGAAACGATGAGAGAGTATAAAGGATGAAACAACGATGCCCACTCACGACTCCTGATGGCTCAGGACCAACGTCCAAAAGGAGGTTTTGAGAATGGTGCTCACCCATATAGATTTCAAATGACTCGAGATCGACAATTGAAAGTAGATCTCGAGATTGCAATCTCCACACTTGGGCTTCACATGTCTTGAGAATCTCAAGAGAGGACCCATAGAAGACGTTTGTTTAAGTGTAAAAACGAGTACATTTATGCAAGCACAAAGATTCGAAAGCATAGACGAATGTTCAAACGCTCAGAACTATATGTGATGTAAGCAAAAAAATTCATTAGCAAAAGAAAACTACAACTGTCTATTTCTTTCAAACAGCGTGATGTACATGATAACCACATCACACCTCCAAAAAAACTATTGTCCTCCTATATTTATTTTTTTATTGTCCTCCTATATCCTGTCGTCCTACATAACTAAAAAGCTTTCTATAACCATCACTTGACGAGCCTCCTGTTGATGTCAAAAGTTGGTCTAGTGACGATCAACCCCCAACATGTGTTGAGAACACACGAGAATAATCAAAGAATATGAAAAAGTGTAAAACAAAGAACACACACTCAAAATTTTTATAGTGGCTCGGCAAAAGTAGGTGCCTACGTCCACTATATATACATATATATATATATATATATTGATTGGCTTTTGATTATGAGTACAATTCTTTTTCCTTTTGAAGAAAGTGGGAGAGGACCACAAAATCCTTGTGTTGTAGGGAAAGAGTTGGCTAATTTTGGAGTTAACCATGAAATTTGATCTTGAGAGAGGTAGTTCCCAAAAGAGGTCCTCTTCCATTTTGGGCATGGATGTATTTATAAGCAGTGATGTGGGCCGAATTGGAGAAGATGTGCATGCAATTCTCTTGAGGTTAAACATGTGGAGCTCGACCAATGGTTATAGTGTTAGGCGGTGGGACCCGGTCTACTGCTGAGTAATAGTATCTTCGGAAATTGTGGCCTGCATGACACTTGAGCAGTGGTGTATCAAAAGTAGAGCTTTGGCTAGGAGTGTTGACCGTTTTTATTGCCTTGAGAATCGGGCTAAGCAATGAATGACTCATCTGGATATTTCCAGGTAGATCCCGGGATATATGATCGATCCGAACTTTAAGGAGATGATTGACTCGGTCGATTGAAGAGCGATCTTGCCAGGATTTGATATGCCATTATTTGAGGGAGAAAAGGCTCGGGTCGAACCTTATTTGGATCCTTGTGCATAAAAGGCCGACCATTAGAATCAGTTGGTGCGGGGCTGGTCCCTTTGATGTTGGGCTTTGATCCGTTGAGTGGTACCAACTTTTGCCAAAAAGTTGGTCAACACTTTGAAAAACAAACATAATCTGGTAAAGGTAGAGTATTAGCCATACTCGGCTTATTAAAGGTGGTCAACATATTTATAGGTGGCGAGTATTAGCTATACTCGGCTTATTAAAGGGTGAGTATTAGCCATACTCGGCTTATAAGGCGGGCGAGCATAAACCATGGCCGGCTTATAACAATCCAAACATAATCCAGTTTGAAAAACAAAGTTTTATTGCCGCTAAAGTGCTATTATAGAAGTTGGAATAAACCTAAATAGGTTGATAGTCAAATCCAGAGCATGCCTAGGGATTACATCCAAACCCCGTACGTGTGTACTCCAATATAACCGTATTATTATTGGAAAAGAAAATTTCTTAAATCCTAAGAAATGAGGTGCATGAGCTGGATCAGTTAATGATAAGGCCACGATGGCTTGGATCGGGGTCTTTGCCGTTTCGAAAGTCTCAGAGACCAGTTTGAGGAACTTAAGGCGGTTTCTTTGGAGGCGCGGCTGGTACGATTGTTTGACGTGCTCGGGAAATCTCCATGCCTAACTCGCTCCTCAATAAGGTCATGCAAGTGCCTACATTGCTTAGTGTTATAACCGGCCGAGTTGGGATACATGAAGAGCTTTCTTGATTCTCGCTCTCTTTGGGTGGCTTTGGTAAGGGAAGAGATCCACATACATCAAGATAGATGTCTAGTAGGGAGGAGTTGAGCTTGGTATATTAATCATACTTGTCCTCTCTATGGGAGTGTACGTTCCAATCTTTCTTTCCCAAGACTTTTTCTTTTCCCTTGTTCGGACAAGATGTGTTGGATGGACCTGCTTCCCTGGCAGCAAGTACCTCGAGGTAACCATCTCGATGTTAGAGTATTCTTGTCGAAGGTATCTTTCCGCTTTGGTGTAGAAATCCTCGACCTCTCGGGGAGGATCCATGATTAGAGATATCTTGTAGTCAGAGTTGATGTGAACACCGGCTATGGCAGCCATAAGCACCATTGATGGATCGGGTCGATCGACAGATGCCACATCCGCATTGAATCTTTCCAAGAAGGAGCGAAGGGTCTCTCCACACCACTGTTTGATATAAGTGAGGAACATGACGTTCTTTGGTCGAGAGATGTGAACCCTGAATTGCTCGATGAAGCGGGTGACCAACATGTTCCAGTCGTTGATGGACTCTGTTGTTAGCTACTGAAACCACATGCCGACTATATCTGTGAGGAAGAGTGGGAAGAAGTTAGCCATAACGTTGGTCGAGCCAGAGAGTACTTCCATGTGACGCATGTATCGCATGAGATGAATGGTTGGGTCGGTCCTGCCGTTGTAGGGCTCCAGGACCGGAAGCTTGAAGTCTGGTGGGTTTAGAGAGTTTCGATGTATCGAGTGAACGGGTTGCGATGGATGTCATCCACATCTTGTCGAGTGAACGGGTTGCGATGGATGTATCGAGTGAACCGATTATGTTTAATTACAAATTCTGATTGCATCACGCAAAACCACATGAAAATGTGTTAGTGCATACGCGATACTTTGTCGACAACGATCCTTTTATGTTACAACATAAGTCGGAGTCGACAATTAACGTTTAATTTCTTAAGTTGACAAGAATTAGATATTCGCTGAAGCTACCAAAGAAATAGAGTTCTCAATATGCTCAACGGAATTGTCGTTATCAAGCACTCGATACAGTCTAGAGATATTTCCAGCTTCCAAAGATGCTCGACTCAACTCAAAGTACATCATGTCCAGACAATACGTACTTTGGGGGCAAGTGTTAACCGACCTTTTGGTCCTGTTCCTAAAAATATACGTGCCTACTCAACTTGGCTCATTGCGTAATACAAAAGCTTGAAGGTGTAACGCTAAAACTCTCAGCATTCTGACCTAGAGGGAGTCGCACGAGTGTAGGCCTTAGAACCCCTAATATAGACCACTGGCACGATATTTTGCATTCTCGATCAACCCAAGCTCCTCAAATCTTGTATCCTTTAGGATACACATTTTGTATCCCTTGGAATATGAGATTTTATATCCCTAGGATATGCATCTCTTATCACTCAGGATACAAGATTACGTTTCCCGCTGGATATCGGAATATGAGATTTGGTATCCCATGAGATACAAAGCCGGTATCACACGGGATACGAAACTCATATCCTCTAGGATACAAATTTCATATCCCCAAATATGAGTTTCGTATCCCCAGGATTTGAAATTCGTATCCCCATGGGGATGCGAATTCTGCATCCCCTGGATCTGAAATACTTATGCTCCATGGGGATGTGAAATCCTTATGTAGGGCACTTCGAGATGCAAAATTTGGTATGTACTCTTCATTTCTTACCTAGTCTCACCTAATCCACTACCTATAAATACCTCCCTATATCATACTTGAAGGGGGTTGACATTTTCTTGATTTGACACCTTGAAAGGACCTTGGCCACCATTAACGAACTCTTGAGCTTTGTGAAAGAAGAACTAAATTTTTCTCAAGGCTTCTCTCAAAAACTTAGTCAATTACTGTAAACCATTATAATTATGATGTCCATCCTTGTAATCTTTCAATAGTGAATAAAATTAGCAAAAGCTTCAAAGTTGACACAGGTTAAATTTTTACCGAGCTGCTATAAATCTTGTGTTTCTATTTTCCGCACTTCACTTTCCATATGAGATACTTTATTCTCGTTAACTTAAGAATCTTTGAGATGACGCCAATTTTTCGCTCAACGATTTGAATTTTTTTAGCTCATAAAATGTTAGTAGGAAAAACTGAATCGTATTTATGTCGATGTGTCCGATGTAGGGTAAACGGAAATATGGAAATATTAAGTGCAGTTCTAACTTCAAAGAAGAAAAAGAAACGAAAAACCCACCATATGTAAAAATTCTGCATCCTGAAAGCATCTCCAACAATGGAGTATTCAGCCCCTGAATCTTGAATTAAAGCATATTTTTTGTCCCAACAGCTACCTTTCCCCTGAATATTCAAGGGCCAATTTTGAATTCGGAATTGGCCTCGCGCGTTGATATTATCGGCACGGTTTAAAGCGTGCTGATTTTTTTGATGCACACTGAATATATCGGTGCTCTTCAAATGGTGTAGATAATATCAACGCACTTCCAATACTTTTGTAATGTTGGAGAAATATTCCTCAATGGCTATAAACGGTCATATTTTTGGTACACTACAGAACAACGATCATATTATTTTCCAATGGCTCTAAAACAGTCATATTATCTTCCAACAGCTGGAAAACGGCTATATTTTTAGTTATAAATTGCTTCTTTTATTACATTCTACATCACAACATAATTTCACTCCCTTTCTATCTCTTAAATCCAAAGAAACTTAAACTTTATAATGTCTTCACCGTTTGGAGATTTTTCACATCCGACAATGGAAGGAAGCTAGTTTTCTCTAGACAATACAGACTACGGTTTAGCAGTCCTCGAAGCAAACCATCAACTATGCGTGGACATAGGAGGAAGACATCGATCTATGCAACATTTACTATCATTTCTCACAGGATTCAGCTATGGGAAATAAGCATTCAGCCGCTACGTTTTGGAATAAAATTAAGACTGCTTTCGTTGAGAAGCATCCATTATGCTTTCGAATGTTGTCAGCGATTCAGGGTCCATTCGGCAAAATAAGTCATCAAACAACGTTTTATGAATCACAAGTTTATAATATAAAGATAGCCAATCCATGTTGCGTGGGAGGCGAGGATAATCTAGTAAGTTTCCGTATAACGTATGTAAGTGGTTAATTAATTTTTATTTATGCAGCTTATTCCATATTTTTATTAGAAACGAATGAAGAATGAGGAGTTCAAGAATGGAACTCTGGACTTGCTAAGAGATTGCATTATTATGAAGTGTTCACAAGCCAACGAAAATGGAACTCTGGGCTTGCCAAGAGATTGCGCGATATTCAAACTGCTTCAAAGGCCAAGAACAGAGCTTCAAATTTTGGGTATTTGTCTAGTCCTAGCGAGTCAGGGCGAAAAGTTCTCCATGTCAAGGTGAAAACCTACTTGGTGAGTTCAATAACAAAATTGATGAAGATTTTAGACCTTCGGGAGTCAAAGGTGCGAATAGAAAGGGCAAAGTTGATGTGGTCGTTGAAGGAAAAATCTATACACACTATGAAGAAAACGATCGTAGGCATGTGAAAAGACGTGAAGATGCAAAGAAAAAATAGAGGTTATGAGCATGTTTGCCGATCTGGAAGAGAAGAGGCTACAAATTTTATCAAATGAGTTAGCATATAAGCAACAACAAGAAGAGAATGTAATCACGGCCAAAGATTTTACTGGAATGGATGACTACGAGAAGGAATATTGGATGGGAATGAAACAGCGTATTCTAATCTCAAAGTTTCCTCAGTTGTAGATAGATTGTCCATCACTATCTTTATTACTAGCTGCTTGTATTACGTTGATGTCATAACGTTATATTACCTATCGTAGTAACTATATAGTTATCAATGAAATGCGTGGTTTAATTATATTCCTACTTTTACCATTTGCTGATAGTTTTAGACGTTGTAGTAAAGTATAAAATTGTAGTTACTCCATATTTTCATAGGTTCATAAAATAAAACACAAATTTAACCATGAAAATAAAATAGAAAAATACCATTAGCATACTCATCCCCATATCGGCGTAGCCAACTACAACGAAGTTTATATGCTTTGTGGTTAACAAAATCAGTACTTTACTCTTCCAAGTAACGAGAATCAAAAGTTGATTTAGTTGTTTTAATTATGTCTTCGTCTTCAACTGTCTCAATAATCTTATGGTATCGTTCACAAGCTTCTACGAAATGACGATGAGCCATATGGATTTAAACAGAAGAAAATCTCGTAGTGCAGGAATGGTGGTGGTTATGTAATCATGTTACCAACGACCAAAATTCTTCATGGGTTATACCCCTCCATTTTGCAATAGTAACTGATTTCTTCGATTAACTTCAATATAGGCTTCACGAGGATAAGTAAATCCCGAGGAGAAAATTCGGTTGTGGTAGTACTGGAGCTTGCAGTACTTCGGTTTTGACGATTTAGATTACCCATATGCTTCGCAATGTTGGATCGTGAACGTGGTTGTGGACTTCATACTTCAACAATTCCTTGGGTACCACAAATTATTTCATTCTGACCTGGTTCTTCCACCTCTTCTATTTGTGTATCTGCAACGAATCCTCCCTCTTTCTCGTCCTCCTTGTTTCGTTCATACTCATCATACATTTTACCCATAGTTTTATCACTGATTTCCTAATCATCCATTTAAATTACACGAAATAAATAGAATGCAATATCTTAATAAACAAAAAAGAGAAACTTGAAGCAGAATGTATAATGATTTCTCACCTTAATGGCTTGGATGATCAAGTATGCACATATTTAGTTTATGGTTGGAGGGCGAAGGATAAACTATTTAAACGAATGGCGTTTCCACACTCTGTCATCAAATAGTTGAGTTGCCTTCACTTTAGCATAAAACAGTTGATGTTACTACACTCTACAAAACTTGGGCAACGTGATAAAGTTTGTTCAGCAAAAAGAAACAAGATGACTTGACAAGACTTAATGATTAAAGCTACGTGCAATCATAGTAAGAAATGTTTAATGCTTTAACAAAGTAGAGTACAAAATAAGTGGAATTGCATTATTAAAAAGCAGCCAATCTCTCTTCCTCTCTTCGTTATTTTTGAACTCTCCTTTTTGTTTTTCTAGTTACCACTTCTCATCTAGGTAAAAATGTCTACTTTGGAGTTCGATGATGAAACCATGGTTTAAATGTTAGATAAGTATGAACATAATAAGCAACAAGCCGAGCATGTCGAATTTGTGCCAGAAATGCAATCGGAAGTCCAAGTGGAAGCTAGAGAAGTAGAGTCTGAACTCTTTAGTGCCACGTAACCAAACGTTGTCATCCCGCGTATTGGACCGGTTCAAAAATCCCTCAATGCTCTATTGAGGTAAGTAATTGCTCGGCAGAACCCCAATTGGTCAAGCTCTGGCATGACGAGTCGTTCGGTCCTTTGCTATTGCGGAGTCGAATGTAAAGTGCTTGTTTCCAAAAGTTAAACGAATGCAGGTCATCGCTTTTATGGTTGCAAAGCGTACATTGATGCACAGAATCGACAAGGGTTGCAATGTTGTAAAAAAATCATGGCTTGATCTACTATTGAAGGAGAGGGGTGTCCTGTATGCATTAGAGATGAAAGCAGAGGTCAGTCGCTTGGAAATATTGAATATTGCCGCAAAGGATGAAATGTTGTATAGGTGCTATAATTCATCCCGAAACTATGGGTCGTAGTTATGTGATACTGTGTTGTAATTATATGTTTGCATTCAACGTTATGTCATACCGTATCATAGTTGTATGTTGGGTTGAAAGATGACTGTATCCTTTATCCTATATTGGTTATATTGAACAAAGTTTGTATGCAAGTTAAAGGTTGTGTCTACATATATGAACGCAAAGGAGTTAAAAACTAGGGTCGTCCCCTTTTGAAGTAAACATTTCATAACATAAAGGAGTTAAAAATTACGGTCGTACGCAACCACATGAATGTTATGCTTGTGACTTTTCAGCTTTTGAGCAACTTTAATCAATTTAGTCAATTCGTACTATTTCAATCTCCTTTAATAAGTGAATAGTCATTCCATATTACAAACATCATAAGATACCTTGAAGAAGTAAGTGGGTATTTATAGAGGTGGATAATGCAAATCAGACTTAATTATATTTTAATCGACGTTTGAGGAAATTATGAAATGAATTTATTAGTTAATCGACATTTGAACGTACAATTTATAAATTATATAAAAACGAGCTCGTGACATCGCGATAGTTCGTAGTTATACGTTTTGAACTTCAACCGAATCTACGGGGTCCAATATACGTTCGAACTCTTTAAAAATATAATCATCTGGATCTATTTGGTTATTGAATTCCAATGAAAAAGAAAACTCGGGTTTTCGTATTGTAGTTTTTGAGTTATGTCAAACTCAAATTTTCAAAAGGTCGTTGTATAATCATTTATGAAATTTTGCGATTTATTTAATTATTAAAAAGGAAAATTTGAAAAATAAAAGGGTTAGAATATTTGTCGTATTACACACAAAGATAGGGTCGTCTTCACCCTCTTGGCTATAGTTCTTGTGGCTTCTCAGCACGATATCCAAATTGGCTGCAGTATAAAGTGTTACAGTAGATACTATAAAGTTTAAAGTGACTGTAATTGCACAAATTTCAAAGCACTTATCAGGTTTGACTCATTTTACCCATAGTTTTCTCATAGACCATTAGTAACCATAATTGTCATATTACATTCAAGAAATCAAAGGAGTTAAAAAATTAGTTGGATTACATAGAAAGCATACGTAGAAAATAGGTACTACAACTAATCATACAACAGAACAACTAAAACATCAACGTCAACAAAGGAAAGAGTACTAAAACTTAAGATACAACAGATGTTAACTAGAAAAATAATTAAGCGCGCAAGCTAAATGTTACATTCAATCTCAAGGGATATTCTAAAGCAGTTCTAAGACGCCTTATCTCTTGTTCTAACTCATTGGCATAAGAAATACCACTTGGACATAAACGGTCGTCGATCCATTCAGAGTAACCGCAACTGTTCGGCCATAATGAGCATAACTGGATCCTACGACCAATATTTTATCCATCCGCCCTAACCACATCCTCCACCGCGTACCCACAGTGGCAACAAACGAGATATGAGTCAACCTCTTGCTCGTTTGAGGTTGTTCATAAATGAAATGTTCCAAATGTTCCTCCCGAGACTCTTTCGTAGAATTCCAACAATTTCTCCCACTCAATTGAAGCCGCTCGTGCCTCTTGTTCATACAGAGTTTGAACTACTAAGAATTGTTCTCTCACTTCTTGAGTTGGAGGTTGAGTAATTGAAGCTGATCGTACCTCTTGTTGATATAGAGGTGGAACTATTTGATGACTAAAATTTGGGATCGTAGTATTAATAGGTTCTTGAAGTTTAAGTAGGCTAAAATTTAGGTACTCACGATGCACATCCTTGTAGTGTTGCTCTTTGTATTCCATAAGCCAATCAACATCAGTTCTTAGCTGGCGGAGGTTGAGCTAAATTGTGCTCCCAGTCAGAATCCATAAACGAGGGTCATAAAGACACGACTTTTGGTATGCTAAGTTGTGTAGAGCAAAAAACTTGTTTGAGTGAGTAAATGTAAGCAAAACCCTTAGAGATATATAGACATAAAGTATCGAGTGAATAAAACAAGTTATGATGTAATCGGTCACTGTTCCCACTTTGCTTTACATGCTTGACTAAACTACTAAGCCTGGCGTGATACTATAACGAATCTGCTTTACGTAGTGTCCTGCACTATTAGGCCTGAGTTATAATGTAGCAAATCTGTTTTACGCAAGTTAAAGGTTGTGTGTACATTTATGAATGTAAAGAAGTTAAAAACTAGGGTCGACCTCGTTTATAGTAAAGATTTAAGAACGTAAAAGAGTTAAAATTGCAAATCAGATTAAATACGTTAATTATCCGTAAATAAAAATTTTAAACCGATTTACTAGATTAATAAAGTTAAGCAGTTATTATATTTATTAATCTAAACTAATAAATAATCCTAAAATAAAATTTTAAATCTTTAGAAAAGCTGCCGAGATAGCGTGCCGAATTTATTGGTGCGTCAACGTAATGCGCTGATAAATTTGGTGTGCTTCCATTTTATGAGAGTGCGCCGATAAATTTGGTGCGTGTCTATTGGGAGATTTTAACAAATCTCTCCCGAATCTTACGAGTCGTAATATTACGACTCGTAAAACCGTTGGAGATGCTCTAAGAAAGAGTGTCATGTAAATGTATTTTGAAAGCAACCCATCTCAATTTTCATTTCATTTTCTTTTCCTTGTTAGAGCAATAGGAAAAATTGTTTTTTAGGCACAAAGACAAAGTTAGAGAAAAATTTAGCCATAAGGACAAGATGCCAAAAATTTAGACATAAGGGCACTTTTTAGTGTAAATCGAGGAATTTCGGGATCCATTACCATTTTTCATTTTACAATAAAAATGTTTTATGCCTAAATTTTGGTCTCTTGTCCTTATACCTAAACTTATCTTTAATTTTGTCCTTCACGCTATTTTCTTGTAGGGAAAAACTATTTTTCAGCATCCATTTTAGTAGGACTTCCGGTGTTGGGAATCAAAGCTCGAAACAAGAAGTATTCAAACAGCCGCCTATAGGATAAGATGAGCTCATAATAATTCCATTTGTTTAAGGGTGGAAACATCCTTGTTTGAAAGAGCACCTCTTTCACGTTGGAATCATAGCATGTGTTTATATTTTAAGTAGTCAATGAGCAAAGAAAACGAATAAACTGAATAAAGAAAAAAAGATTGTCTACTGTAATAAAAAAACATTTAAGATGTTGCATTGTGGGGTTTGGAATTAGAATAATATACCCAAAGCCATCAATTGACGCAACAACTGGGCTGGAATGGCAGTTTAGTAACTTCGCGCAGGACGGTTGAGGATAAAGACCCAGCTACCGAGACAATTACCTTCAGCTGCAACCTTTGCAAAGAGCAGGGTCTGAAGTGGCATTACAAGTGTACTAATCCAACATCAACATGCGACTTCCAAAACATGAAAAGACCAATAACGAAAGTTTAATGACCTATTACAGTATGAGACCCAGAACATTCTGAATGTGAAGCTAAATAGTTAATATACATATGCATATTTATTTTTACAATAATTAAAGCATTAAGAATTAATGTATGGTATCCTTTGTTAGGTTTCAAATTGACAATTTAATTATTATTCGTTATTAACAGACTGTGAATCCTGTTATATGAAGATGGTACAATATTCTTCTTTTTTCTTCTATACATTTATGCATCATATTCATAATACATACAATGAAGAAGAAAAGAGCCAATGCCGAATATATTTTTATTTCCATCCCCATTAACACTAACATACAACCTTTAAACCAAGAAAATACTAAGTAATTATGTATGACTTCATGAATATCTTAATTGAGAACTTTACATGCAAACTTGCCATTCTGGAAACCCAAAATTGAGCATATATGATGGTTTAGGGGTGAGCAAACCCCAGTTCGATTCGGTTTTGGCGTATAACCGAAACCGTAAGACCTCGGTTTTAAAAATCGATAATCGAACCCGTAACTGAAGCATTGATTTCGGTTTCGGTTTCAAAACCTCGGTTTCGGTTTTTATCGGTTCGGTTTTAAAACCGATTTAAACAAAAAATATTATAAATTTAAAAAACCATAAAATAAATTGTTTCAACCGAGTGTAGTGAGACACATGCTACTGAGTACAGACTAATAGACTATAAGTCATCCAAAGTAGTATAAAGCTAAACTAGCTAGCTTTAAACCGAAAACAAGAAAAAAAAAGGAAATAAGCAGGAGCACTCCAGTGAACCACACAACAGCAGACCAGTAACAACTTGGAATTCTAGAAAATAGTCTACTAGTACCACAACTTTCATCTTCAATTCAAAACATCCAAGAATCTACAAAAATAAGAAATGATTAGTCTACCCCTAATCCTGTATTTAGCTAAATCAAATGAGTGAACCAGTGGCTAGTGCGTATATACTATATAATACAAAACAACATGCAGCAAGAGTCAATGTGCAACATTTTACAATTCGGTTCGGTTCGGTTTTTTTGGTTCGGTTTGAGCCTAAAACCGAAACCGAAATATTAGTACGGTTCGGTTTTTTTATTTTCGGTTTCGGTTTTTTCAATTTTCATTTTTTTCCGTTTGGTTTTTGTCGAATTCAATTTTATTTCAGTTTTTTGCTCACCCCTGACGGTTGCACACAATCCACTTGGATATCCTACACTGGGTGAATAGTGGGCTGAAATAGAATGAATCTGATTCTGCATTGGATAAGATGTGGACTAAGCCTAAGACTAATAACATAATCAAATGTTTGTACTATGGTAGATGAATGTGTACATTTGTTAAGCAAACATTAGAATTAAGAAATATAGTGACTTTTGAATATTTAAGATAAGTTAGGATTAAGAGATCAATGAATATTTATACTGCGTACGTGCCAACTGAAAATTGGTAATTGCATATCAATTTAAAACATAGACATAAGTTCATACGCATATCTCATGGTAAGTCTACAACTCTCTTCCTCCAAATAGACAAACAAATAATACAAATGGATCGAGCTATACTTACCTTCCCTCCATCTTAAAAAATAGCGATCAAACACTTTTGTTGCATTATCAAAATACCACAATAGAATAAGCTAACTGAGCTCGGATAAATAAAGAGATAATGGTGAAAAAACGATGGTAAAATGTGACGGAAAAAAACTACTTGTAACACCCCGAATTTCACTTAATATTAATGTTTAGTAATTAAAGAATAATTAATCTCAGACGTGAGAATTAAGGGAAACAGGTTGCGCCATTGCGTTCGTCTCGGAATTCTGGTTGAGATAGAGTCCGAGTTTGCGTGATTTGGACTTCGTATGAAGAAGTTATGGCCATCCGAAGTTTCAGAAAATTCAAAACAGATTTAAAATATTCAAAACTCAAAATTCAGAAGAGGCGGGAAAATTCCCGCCAGACAGAGGGTGTCGACACAGGGGTCGACATGGGTGTCGACCCCCCCAAGGGGTCGACCCATGTGTCGACCCAGGGGTCGACCCCCCCTGTCGGCCAGTTTGGCCTGGGTGCAATCTGAAGGGGTTTGGGCTGTGTTTTGGGGCTTGTGACGAAATCTGACGGCTCTAACCTAATCTAGGGTTAATCTAAGGGCCTAAACTACATACTAAATCTATAAATACACCCTAAGACTACCCTAATCCATACTAAAAATAGATACAACGTCGTTATGCCGTCAAAATGCAACTTGAAGGAGCCTCCATCAAATTGTAGAAGAAGATAGCTTCTCAAATCAACTTCTAATCAACTCTAGCAACTTAATCTTCTTCATAGGAGTGCTAATCAACAAGTTGTGAGTTTCTATGCCTTTAGCAAGCAATTTCTAAACTAATTATGATAGGATATAATGAGGTTATGGTTATGTATGTGGATCAATGCAAGTTATGTTATCATATGCTATGTGTTCATGATGTTATGCAATTATGCAAGTCATATGCTATGTGTTCATGATGTTATGCAAGTTATGCAAATCATATGCTATGTGTTCATGATGTTATGCAAGTTATGCAAGTTTTATGCTATGTGTTCATGATGCTAGTTATGCAAATCACTATGATAAACATTGATCCATTATGACACCATGTTATGCAAGTTTGGTGTTTGATTATATGCAAGTTCATATATGACATGTTATGCAAGTTTGGTGTTTGATTATATGCAAGTTCATATATGACATGTTATGCAAGTTTGGTGTTTGATTATATGCAAGTTCATATATGACATGTTATGCAAGTTTGGTGTTTGATTATATGCAAGTAACATGTGCAAGTTTACACCTTTGTATGAGATGCATACATATGCAAGTTAACCCCTTTATATGTCACACACATATATATGCAAGTTTACCCCTTTGTATGACATAAGTAACTTATGCAAGTTACCCTCTTTATGACATATGTGATTCATGCAAGTTGGGTTGATTATTTATGCTAGTTGGGTTTGATGCCATGGTCATATATGCAAGTTGACACCTTTAAAACCCATATTGATGCTAATGTTATGTTAAGTTGAACCCATTGTATTTGTGATGAATCTTCCCTTTTAAGTATGTCATGTTAGCGTATTACGTGGGGAACGATGGGGTTAATATTCATGTTAATAAAATGGTGTGAAGTTGGTATGATTATGCATACCATAAAGTGGATGGACATAATTGATTCAATTATGTACATCGTTAAATTTGTAATTAATTAGGGATAATTAATACAAATTATGGAGGTGATTAATTAGGTGTAATTAATCGACTAAGACACGAGGTTGGACCCTTTTGTAGCATAAGACTGCCCGGAACCGACCGGCAAATCCAGCGGCTACAAATGATTGGCCCAATGTGAGAGGTCTTAGGCATAAACTAAATACGTGACAAGTGTAAAGACACGAGGTTAGACTCTGTTATGGCGTAAGGCTGCCCGGAACAGACCGGCATATCCAGCTGCCATAAAAGACAGTCTAATGTGAGAGGTCTTTACAAAGGTTACGTTCTTAATCAATTAAGAAACACTTAACCAGATAAGCATGTAGTGGGGCATGAGGGGTTAAGTGGTTGCCTTGGGTGGCATGTGGAAATCAAGTAAGTGCCTTGGATGGCATGTGGAAATCTAGTGGGTTGCCTTGGGTGGCAATAGAAAATACGATTAGAATACTTAACCAAGTGGAAACATGTAATTAAACATGATTAAAGGGTTAAGTGGGATGCACTAGAAAAAGGGACAAGCTTAGGGGTAGCTTGTGGGGGCCCATTTCAACCAGTAACCCATATGTATCTTATTGGGCTCGACCCATGTCGAGGACGGGACACGTGTACTGGGCTTGACTATAAGAGGCCAAAACGGGTTAGCGGTGGCAATGCAAGTCCAACGGGTTTCATATGCGTGTGTGGACCCGGGCTGGTAGGTAAGACGTTGTTGCATCGTGTAGGTATAAGCCGTGCACCGTTGGTTGTATCGGGTTGCCACTTTGGGGAGTGATACACCCCATTGTGGGGCCAGCACGGGTATCTACGTTAGGGAGCCGATCGCTTGGGGAGTAGTGGGTACACCTAGTGGAGATAGGGGCAGACGACACCTATGTGGTCAGCTAGGGGTACAAGAAACTACTAGTTATATTTTCTAAGTCCTTGGGTGGGATCAACCTTTAAGTAGGAATGACTGGTGTGGTGCAGTTAGTAATTACCCTTGGGTGGGTAGATGCGTCTTTACCGTTATCTTAGTTCATCCTATGTCTAGTTGGCTGCTTAGTGTAATCATTTATCCCCAGTCATCACCGTACCAAGTTTATATCATACCCTAATTACTTTAATGATTGTATTGTTAAAGTTATAGGGCTCACTCAGACTTATGTCTGACCCCGTTGTTTTTATCTTTTTCCCAACCCTCAAGTTCTCAGAGTGGGCCTAGCACTAGTGGGCTTTGATCAGATTGCTTTATCTATCTTTTGGAGCTTGGACCGTGATGTAAAGCCCAGCTTATCTTTTCTATTATGGCTATTAGTTATGTAGTGGGATTATGTACTTATGTTTTATCAGGATGGATATTTAGTACTTGACTCTTGTTTTAGTTGGTTTTGATATGTAACCAAACATGTTTATCTTCTGCTGCAATGAAATGATGTTTTAGATTTCAAGTATTATTTATATCTGTCTTGTTGTAATTTTTCTGTTCTATATTCACTTAAAATACTCCACCGAAGTTAAGGCATTCCCTTAGTGAGTGACCTTAGTGGGTGTGGGGTGTTACACTACTCTCAAAAGAAAAGATGTTAAAATTTTAAAGTATAAAGTCATAATATTATCTACAACATCATGAAGAATCATTGATAGATAAAGAAATGAATCAAATGATTATGGCCGCTTGTGAGATGAACTGACACATATAAGGGCATGTCCAGTGGCTTAAGGATGTAATATTCAGTGTTCTGAATATTATGTCCTTAAGTGCTGGATTTTCCCCAGTGGTTCTGGCGCCTAATAATTAGACACCAGAATATTTTCACCAAAAAGAAAGAAAAACTGGTAAAGGAGGAATAACTGACCAAAAAAGGGAGGAAAACCGAAAGAATATGTGTTCTGGTGCCTACTTATTACGCGCTATAACACACCCGTAATATTCAGGATCCAATTCAGGATCCTGAATATTAGCCTTAATCTTAAGGCTGAATTGCACAACTGGGGAGAGAATGCTTAATTTTCATGGTTGAATTGCAACCACTGGAGATGCCCTAAAGAAATGATTAGAATCTATTTGTTGACCACCTTTCCAGTAATTTATCAATATAATTAGGTATTAAATTTATTCTACAGCTAAAGCCGCATGAGAGGAAGTATCCTACCCATGATTTGGAATTAGCAGCGATCGTGTTTGCGCTGAAGATGTGGAGACACTATCTCTTGGGAGAAAGATTTGAGTTGTTTACCGATCATAAATCGTTAAAGTATCTCTTCTCTCAGAAAGGTCCGAATCTCCGTCAGCAGAGATGGTTAGAGTTCTTGGCTTCGTATGATTTTGATATCGCATATACACCTGGGAAAGGTAATGCTGTAGCCGATGCCTTGAGTAGGAGACATGACAGTTTAGGGGAAATGTTTCTTGAATGGAAGCAACTGGAGTATATCGCGGGGTTTGATTTCAGACCAAAGTGCGAATTGGATCCAGTCATGCTAGCTAGTTTGGCGATCAGACCAACTTTGATAGAGCGGATTGGTTCCAGCCAAAGGGACGATCCTAATCTATTGGAAATCATCTCCAAGTTAGAGATGAACATCGATGGTGAGGAGATGAATTTGTATGGGCTTGATCGAGATGGATGGCTTCGAAAGAATGGAAGACTAGTTGTACCCAACGTGAATGGTTTGAGAGATGAAGTGCTTAGAGAATGTCATCACTCAAAACTAACTATACATCTCGGTAGTAATAAGATGTATCGAGACATGAGACAGACTTACTACTGGGAAGGGATGAAAAGAGACGTTGGGAAGTTTATATCCAAATGCATGAATTGCCAGCTAGTTAAAGCCGAGCAAAAGAAGCCTAGTGGGTTGTTGCAACCATTAGAAATTCCCGAATGGAAATGGGAGCAAGTCTCGATGGATTTCATCGATGGTTTACCAAGGACTAGACCGGGATATGATAGCATTTGGGTAATTGTGGATCGATTGACTAAGAGTGCAAGATTTATACCAGTCAAATCGACCAGGACGGCGGCCAAGTTGGCAGAATTGTATACGAAGTGGGTAGTGAGATTTCATGGAGTACCTAAAAGCATTGTGAGCGACCGAGATCCGTTGTTCACTAGTGGGTTTTGGAAGAGCTTACAAGAGGCTCTAGGGCAGGATTGCATCTCAGTACCGCATATCATCCTCAGACCGACGGTCAGACGGAGAGGGTGAATCGTATATTGGAAGATCTTTTGAGAGCTTATATATTGAATTTTGGTGGATCATGGGATGACCATTTGCATCTAGTAGAGTTTGCATATAATAATAGTTACCAATCCAGTATCGGTATGGCTCCATATGAAGCTTTGTACGGAAGACCGTGCAACTCACCATCATGTTGGATAGAGACTGGCGAGAAGTTTGTGCTTGGATCAGATGTGGTGAGAGAAACTTCGGATAAGATTAAGATCATTCAGCAACGAATGAAAGCTGCCCAAGATAGGAAGAAGAGTTATGCTGATAAGAGGAGAAGAGACTTAAAATTCTCCGTTGGTGACTTGGTGTTTGTCAAGATTTCTCCGTTGAAGAACGTGATACGATTTGGCAGGAGAGGCAAGTTGGCACTAAGATTTGTTGGCCCATTCCCTGTACTTGAACTAGTCGGGAATTTGGCATATAGAGTTGGCTTACCAGAGAAAATGGCGGGAGTTCACAATGTGTTTCATGTTTCCCAACTAAGGAAGTTCGTTCACGACTCAGATATGACTATTTCACCTGATCAGTTGGAGGACTTCGAAGAAGAACCCGAGGCGGTTGGGAACCGCAAGCCGGCCCGTATTGTCGAACACGACATGAAGCAACTTCGAAGGAAGGCGGTGAAGCTAGTCAAGGTTCAGTGGGGCGAGAACGAGAATGATTGTACTTGGGAGACAGAGGAGAGCATTAGGAAGGCGTATCCAGAAATCTTTGCCTGGTAAGATTTACTTTACAATTTAGTTATTCCGCATGCTAGGATAGACTTGTTTTACTTGTTTTGCATGTTTGATTGTTGTTTTATGGTTGATAGGCATGCGGGACCCTTTGTGTGTTTTGGTTAAGGAATTTCGGGGGCGAAATTTCTTAAGGGGAGGAGAGTGTAACAACCCGCATTCTACGCATCGTAGGATCGTAGAATATTTATTTCTTTCCCGTATGAAGTCGTATGGTCATGTAACTTTGGGAAACATTCATTAGAGTCATTTCACATGCTTATGATTTTTGTTGATTTTTAAATGACCATTTTGCCCCTAGTTGATCTTGTTTTGGCCATAACTTTTGATTGGAAAGGAATTTTGACCTGAAACCACTTCCATTAGATTCGTTTGATGGTTTACCTTTCCGTAGAGTGGTCATAATAGTCAAACGGACTTACCGTTTGGGAGATATGGCTGAAATAAGGTTTGGAGGGTGAAAAACTGCTTAATCGGGCCAAATCGGGTGATTAGTGAGTAGGCCCATAACCCATTTCGGGATTAGGGTTGTGGGAAGGCTGAAATGAGATAGAGAATCATTCCATTTCAGTTTTCTAGCCTCCACTTATCACCAAGGAACCCTAAAAATGGCCTCTAACCTCTAAATCACCTCCAAATCACCTTTTGGTCAAGGATTTGGCTTAGTAACCTCTAATCAAGGAAGATCTACACCAAATCAACATTGGAGCTGCTGTTTAGCATTGGGATTTGCATCCAATCAGAGATTTATTTCAGATCTTAGTTTATTTGTGGCTAAGTTGAGTGATTTGCATAGTTTTGCACTAATTATGGCTAATTAAGGGTAATTAATGTTAATTAGCGAATTTATACACTAATAAATTCGGGAAAAATGTTCATAAATTCCTAAATGATGTTTTAGACCTCTGATATGAATTTGGGTTAATTTGGTTAAGTTTTACTAATCCTATCATTAGTTTCACCTAAACATGCTTAAGGGGAAATATGGGGTTTTGGGGTATGTTTGATCCACTTTAACCTATCATATTGATGTTTTGATGTTTGTGGTTGATTATGCATGTTGCTATGACTGTATGAAATGCTCTGTGATTGATTTCAATAGTTAGAATTGTCGAAAACGTCGTCGAATGGCGTAAACACTTGCTGGAAAAGTTTCAGAAAACGGTGCAGGATCGGATCGGATCGGATATGGGGGCTCGGATCGGATATGTGAATTGGGCAAGGGATTCGATCTGATCGGAACCTGACACTTGAGAAAATTGGCAAAAAGGAAGGCCACGCTAACTGAACTGGGATCAGATCGGATTAAGGAGGAGGGATCGGAGCGGATAGAGGAGGATGGATCGGATCGGAGCACGTGAAGGATGAGGAGGCGGATCGGAGCGGAAGCACGAACTGGAGGGGGATGGCACCCGACCCGACCCGAGGAGAAACACCCGACCCGAACCGACGCGATGAAGAGGACCCGAACCGAACCGTGCCAAAGGAGGACCATGAGCTAACGCAACGCAGACACCCGACCCGAACCGATGGTTTGAAGAGGACCCGACCCGACCTAGTATTTGACCAATAACTCGAGATGCAAAGGTAATCCAATATGGGAAGTTAGAGCTCAGGATCCAGTTGGGAACCAATGAGTTCACTTCATGGTTGGACTTTGCTGTGGGACGTGTGCTAAGGAGTTGTCGATGTTCATAACTTCGATTCACCACTAAAAATGAATGATGGGCTACTTATCAGTGCAGTAGAGTCATTGCGACTCGAGGGGCAAGGTGATGGTAGCAAGACTACGTTATCAGTGCAGTAGAGTCACTACGACTCGAGGGGCAAGGTGATGCGTAGTAAGACTATGAGCCAGCGCAGATGGGGTGAATAACTCCATGGGGCAAGTGGACATAGTAAGGATTGGTAAGGCTATGAGCCAGCTCAGATGGGGTGAATAACTCCATGGGGCAAGTGGACAAAGCGAAGGATTAGTGGCTACGTTATCAGTGCAGTGAAGCCATTTTATGACTTCATGGGGCAAGTGATCGTAGCAAGGGTGGGTGATCGAAATGGTGAATATCGTATGCTTTACGCATTGAGTGAGAGATGTGAGGATGGATGCTATGTTTGATTGTTTGCCATCACTATGACATGCATACCTCCCCCACCTCCGTATCTTTACACCATTTGATATGGCACCTTAGAGTGTTGTACAGTATGTAGTGCTAACTCTGTAACACCCCGAATTTCAATTAACACTAATGGTTAGTAATTAAAGTATAATTAATCTCAGATATGAGAATCAGGGGAAACGGGCTATGCCATTGCGTTCGTCTCGAAAAAATACGCGAAATAGAGTCCGAAATTTTGTAAATTGGAGTCCGTATGACCCAGTTATGGCCCAAAGAAGTTTTCAGAAAATTCAAAGTTAAAAACAGATTTAAAATTCAGTTCTAAAACAAGTTTGGAGCCAAAAGCGGAAAGGGCGGGAAAGTTCCCGCCTAGCCCCGTGTCGACAGGGGTGTCGACAGGGGTGTCGACACAGGGTGTCGGCCCTGTTGATCTGGGTGCACCAGATCTGGTTTTTGGGTTAGTCTTGGGCTGTGTTCTAGAGATTTCCGAAATCTAAGGGTCCTAATCTAATCTAGGGTTAATCTAAGGGCCTAAAACACTCACCTAATCTATAAATACACCCTAAACCTACCCTAATCCATACTAAAAATAGAATTGAGGGCTACATGCCGCCAAATTAAATCTTAGAAGGAGCCTCCACTAATTTATGAAGAGGGTTGCAAGCTAATCACTCTCTAATCAACCTCTAATCCATTCTAAGCATCTTAATCTTCTTCATTTGGAGTGCAAATTTGCTAGTTGTGAGTTTCTATCACTTTAATGATCAATTACTAAACTAAGTAGATGAGATATGATGAGATCATATGGTTTTGTTTGGGGATTAATGGATTTTAAGTCATATGACATGATGTTAGTTTGCTAATGTATGTGTGTAACACCCCGAAAATTCTATAACTGTGAAATTAACAAATTAAAGTATAATTAATCTGAAATCAAAGAACCAAGGGAAACGGGATACGCCATTGCGTTCGTCTCGGAAAAATACGCGAAATAGAGTCCGAGTTTTCGAAAAACGGAGTCCGTATGAAGAAGATATGGCCTTCGGAAGTTTTGAATTAAATTTAAAATTCAAACAGAATTAAATAATTAAATATTCCGAAGTAGGGCCCAACGGGCCAGGGTGGAAGAACACCCGCCTGGGCCACCCAGGTCGACTGGGCTGTCGACCTGGGCTACCCATGTCGACAGGGCTGTCGACAGCCCTGTCGACAGGGGTATCGACCTGGTCGAGCCCAGTCAACCTGGCTGGCCAGGTCTGTGCTCCTCCGATTTTCTGTGGTCTGCTTTGTCACTAGGGCTAGGTGGCAAGTTTTAATTGGTCTCTCTATCGAATGAATGGCTACGATCTAACCTAGCAACATCAAGGGTCCTAATCAGCTCCTAACCTCTATATAAACAACCCTAGACTAAACCCTAATCTATTCATTCAAAATTAAGAACATAGCCGCCATGTTGCCGAGGAACGACTAGAGGTAGCCGCCAACTAGAAAGAGGATTAGGAGGAAAATTCTAAAGCTTAAAGAGACCTAAATCAAATCAATTCAACAAAGGAATTTGCGTCTTCAATCTCTTAATTAGAGAATTCGCCGCAACCATTGTAAGTAGAGTATTACTTTGGTATGAACAAATGATTGTGTAGATATGTATGCTTGAATTGTGGCAATGAAATTCATATTTGTGCGTTCTTATCAATTTATATACGATTGGATATTCTGAATTATGTCATTCAATTATTAAGAACTACATGCGGTAGTTCTATGCAAATATACGTTTGGAATATTCGCAAATTATGTGACCTATGTTGAAGCTACATGTATGTAGTTGATTTAAATTCATGCAAGTTTGGGGTTTTGCTACTATGCCATCATGATGTATATTTTTGTGCATAAATCATTTTGTATGTAATTAGAACAAGTTTGGTTATTATCCATATGAAATTATGTTGAGAATTTGGCATCATGTATTAAGCCATGCTTTTGTACTAGAAAACCTATTTGAAAACTTATGAATATGGCTAGGCTATGAATGATATTTGGCATAATTAAAATCCATAATTCAGTCTATCTTGTTTACAAGAATTATATGATGACATATGTGGTACATGGCTAGGTTAGGTTCAAAAAGTCCCTTTTTGTAAGTTTACATGACTAAAGTAAGAATCATGATTTCATGCTAGAAATATTTATGCCATGCTTATGTTTGACATTATGCCATGCTTATGCTAGAAATATTTATGCCATGCTTATGTTTGACATTATGCCATGCTTATGCTAGAAATATTTATGCCATGCTTATGTTTGACATTATGCCATGCTTATGCTAGAAATATTTATGCCATGCTTATGTTTGACATTATGCATAAATAAGAATATAGGTTCATGTTGCAGTTAAACCTATGCAAGTTCACATGCTTTGATTCATGTCACCTATGTTACCACTATGCAAGTACACCAGTTTCTATTATGTATTTCCAACGTCATATGCAAGTTCATGCGCTCACCTTCCCCTCTTTGTGTATGTAATCACGCTTTAAGCCTCCCCTTTTTCGCATGGCTAAATTGGGCTTTAAAAGGCTAAGCCCAATATATATATAAACGGACGTGTAAAACGGGGGAAAATAACGTTGGGTTAAAATTAATTAATTAATGAAAATATAAAATAGAAGGGCCCAAATTCAAGTATGGGTTGGGCCCGTGATTGGTGTAACCTTTACACCATTAACTTAATAATGGGCCGCAAATATTTACATATAAGAAATAAAGAAGAATGACAAAATATGTAAATGTAGAACAGACGATGTGTTTAACCCGAGGTTGGATTGAGTTGTGATGTAAACCTGCCCGGAACCGCCCGGCTGTCCAGTAGTCACAACAATACCTATCCAATGTGGGAGGTTAAACATGGAGCCCAATAAGGACCCGAGGTTAGACTGAGTTGTGGCGTAAGACTGCCCGGAACCAACCGGCAACAGGCAGCCACAACAATACCTGTCCAATGTGAGAGGTCAGGGCCTTAATAAGACAATTAAGGCTGAGTCAGGATTGTTAGGATTAAGTGAACTAAAGACTTAATCAAAATGGAACATGCTAAACTAAACGGACTGGTGGGGTTAGGTTAGGAAACACTTAACCAACTTAGCATGTTGGCTAGAGATAGAAAACCTAGTAACGAGGGACCCTTTTCAGCAGTAACCCTAAAAGGTGTATCAGGATACCCTGAAACTAGGCAGGGTGGGGCACGATTACTGGGCTGATTGTAAGAGGTCAAATCGACGGCGGTGGTGTAGCAGTGTAGGTTCTAACGGAGTGCGGGCGTGCACACACTCCGGCGCAGAAAAACAAGGCACTGGACACCAGTAGCATACCTGTGCACTCTAAGGTTGTGTCGGGTTGCCACTATGGGACTTGATACACCCCATGGTGGGACCAGCATAGGTAACTACAACATCGGGGGCCGTAAGACACATGTAACTATGCGAGTAGGAGCCGATCATCATAGAATGGATCACATCACCCTGATTATGGGTGCCAGTTGGAAACTAGTTTATATGGGTTCAGAGAATAACATGGGGTACGACAGTATATTCGACCCTAGACAACTTAACCAAGTTTATAGTGCATGCCCACTTCTTGATTTTACTTATCATACCCAGTTCTTTATTCATAGACAAAATAGTACTAGACTTACTCAGGCTTTATGTCTGACTCTACTTTTCTTTCGTCTTCTTTCTTCCGTTTCCCCCCCCCCAGGTCCTCAGGGAGGGAACACAGCAGCTTGACCAACCTCAACATCCAGCTTGAAGAAGAGAAATGTATTGCTTGGACTTTCCTGTTTTGAACTATGGCTTTGGACAATCCACTATGGGGCTTTTGCAGTTTATCTACGTTTTATTTGTGCTTCTTTAAATAATGTACTCAAGACAGATTATGAAAGTGTTATGTTATGTTTTGGAAAGGATGTTGTTGTAACACGTATTTGACTTTATGAAATAAAGTTTGTTGTTCTTCCGCTGTTTACAAATATGTGTTCTTATATCTGTCTTGTATATCTGTGACTTGTACTTATAAACCTCCACCAAAATTAGGGCATTCCCTTTGAGAGTGACCCTAACGGAGGTGGGGTGTTTCACTTGGTATCAGAGCATAGGTTTACCAGATAAGATAAAAAGTTTTGAAAATTTATTTTCAAAAAGGAAATTTAAAGAAGCATTTTTAAAGATAAAAATATTATTTTATTTTAAAAAGGCAAAGTCCACTCCCCAAAGCCATAGGTACTATCTCTTATCCTTCGTTTTGAATCTATCCTTTTTGTTTCAGCATGTCCCAAGAACTTAACTTGCCGGAAGGGGTGCCAATACCTGGTTGGTTTAGACGGTTCTTAGAAGCAAGGGCCACTTAGCCAGGTCCTACTGTTCCTCCTCCCCCAGCTGAAGGAAACCATCCAGCTGCAGCGGCACCTTTTCCTCCACCTCCTCCTCGGGGAAACGCGTTTGCTAAGATTTGTAAAGACTTTAAAGCTATGGGAGGAAGGGATTTCCATGGAACTGAGTCCTTCGTGGCAGCTAGAAATTGGCTGAAGGAAACGGAGGACCTATTCATCATCTTTGAGGTAGAAGATAGACAAAAAGTACAACTGGCGGTATGGCTATTGAAGGGCGAGGCTTCCTACTGGTGGGAAGTCACAAATGCTGAAAGACCAGTGGAGACATGGGAGGACTTTAGGGCAAGGTTTGAGACTAAATTTCTCTCAGATGCGGAAAGAAGTTTGCAGTTGGAAAAATTCTTATTTCTTAAGCAAGGGGACAAGACAGTCAGAGAGTATGTGAATCAGTTCGATGAGCTGGCTAGGTTTGGACTTGACCTAGTCAACACCCCGCACAAGAAGGCTCTCCGTTTCGTCAAAGGGTTAAATGAGCCATTACACAGTTTGGCCATGACCCATATACCCATGGGAGCCACATATGAAAGATTGGTGCAAATGGCATTGCTGAATGAAGAGGATAAGGGCAAGAAGGAGGCAAAGGCAGAAAGCTCTCAAGGGAAGAAAGAGGGTTTGCAGCCCAAGAAGACAGACTTTAAGAAAGGCGGGAAAGGCAACAAAGAGAAGAGGAAGTGTAATTTCTGTGGCAAAGTGGGGCACTTAGTAAAGGACTGCCGGAAAAAGAAGGCCAAGGAGAATGGTGGGTGCTTTTCGTGCGGTCAGACAGGCCACAGGGCTAAGGACTGCCCAAAGAAACGAGGACAGGGGCAGGGCGCTGGATCCACCCCAGGGGCACAGGTCCATGTGCTAGAAGCGCCACCTCTGCAACAGCGAGGTACAAACACTTCTGTAGAAAGTGTAGTTTATCTTTATGATCACCCCGTTCGCACTTTATTTGATTCCGGCGCATCACACTCCTTTATCTCGTCTGCTTTAGTAGAATCTCTGCACCTAAAAACTAGTATGGTAGAGGACCCCTTAATTGTTTCAAACCCAATTGGGGGCCCAGCTCATTTGTCTATGATCTGTTTGGGATTGAAAATTTCTATCCTAAGTGTTGAATTTCAATGTAGTGCCTTTGTTTTGGGCTTTTCGGGTTATGGTTTGATTTTGGGTATGGATTGGCTATCCAGTAATGGGGCCATCCTTGATTGTGAGAAAAGGGTTGTTAGGCTCCTAACCCAGCTCGGTAATACTTTGGAAATTTCTTGTAATCCCTCATATGCGGTTATGCTTAGTTATCCTGAATCGCTAGATGCCTCTGTTGAAAATTTGCATTCAGTTAAAGTGGTCCGGGAATATCCGGATGTCTTTGAAGAGGTGAAGGGCTTGCCTCCGAAGCTGGAAGTAGACTTCCGCATATATCTTGTAGATAATGTAAAGCCCGTTGCGTTGCCCGTTAGACACATGGCTCCACGAGAAAGGAAGGAGCTCAGTAAACAGATTAAAGAGCTTCATTAGGAGGAGCATTTCAGAATAGGGCGCTCCAGTAGTGTTCGCCACTAAGGTAGAAAGTTCATTTCGCTTATGAACGAGTTATGGAGAATCACCTTAGTAAGTACATTTGGCAACATAGTTGACATTTGTTTATTTTCTAGAGATAATTCATCTATGTGGAATACCTTCTAGTAAGTTAACAAGATCCAAGATTCATTAGTGAATTTTGGAGAGCTTGCATGGAACCATGAGTACGCAGTTAGGCTTGAGCCAAGTATATTAGGAGTAGAGTAAGTGAAAGAGGAACGAGAGGCAACAGTGACATAGGTTCCAACTCATATTTTGGAAACAAGAATTAAGAAACCACGAAATTGTGAAGTTAAAGGCAGACAAAGCATAATGGAGTTAAGCTCAAGGAAATGCGACTTAGAAGATCGAAGACTAGATTCGTGCATCATATCTCTTCTTAAGAATTGGTCTTAGGAAGGGACTCCCTTGTGACCTAAAAGGAGTCCATCATGCTTAGTTTCCTAGAATCATATATGGTGGTTGGGTTGAGTAATTCTTTGGGTGTCAGTCTGATGTTGATTTCGGTCTTCGGGGCTGATGCTTAGAGAGTTCTTCTCCTAATCAATATATATGTGGCATAGATTTCCAGTTTTGACATTGCCTAATGGGCACAAAGTTTTTACTTGTTTCTATCATTCGACTATACCTTTAGGTAGGACCATTTCCTATCATTGAGAAAATTTGGAAAATGGCCTATAGATTAAAGCTACCCGAGAAGTTGGCTGGAGTCCACAACGTTTTTCACGTTTCACACCTTCGAAAATGCCTACATGAGACTGCTGAAGTGATAGAGCCAAATATCCTCGAAGAGGCCGAAGTGGAACGCGAAGCAACCATAAGGAGAGTTCCAACCCGCATCTTAGGAACGGAAGTGAAGAAGCTACGCAACCGCGAAGTCAAGCTCGTCAAAGTTCAGTGGAGCGACGCCGAGGGAGATGCGACTTGGGAAACTGAAGCTAGAATACGTACTGCCTACCCTTTTCTGTTCGAGGGTACATCCTTGATCTTTCTTTTTCCTTAAGTTGCGCTTTTATCTATCTTTTTAGGTATATTTCCTCGACCGTATCTTTTAGGTAGAAACTCTTTGGGTGGAAACATGTAATTGAAACATGTTATGGATGATGGTTGCAAGTGGTTGCAAGTGATTGCTAGTGGTTGCTCGTGGTTGCATATACACACACAATCTAGGTTTTAGATCGGCTCAGTCACTTCATATTGCATATGCATATATGTTTGCTTTCGCCTATGGTTGAACATTAATATGTTGACATGAGGATGTTGCATTTGTATTGAATGATTGTGCACTCATGTAGAATCAAGAATAGGAAAATTTGCATACATAATGGATGCATGGCACTTACATAATTCGCATTAAGGAGGTCAACTGAATCAGTAGACCGCCTGATTTTGCATTAGATAAGTACATGTACACACACACTTCGCATATGATCATGAAGCATTAGAAGTCTTTTAAGGACAATGGATGCTCGTGTTTGATGGATGAGTAGATGGATGATTGAATGTTAGGATTTACATTCCTCCTAACATGAAGATTTCGGGGACGAAATCCTTTTAAGTGGGGGAGAATGTAACACCCCGAAAATTCTATAACTGTGAAATTAACAAATTAAAGTATAATTAATCTGAAATCAAAGAACAAGGGAAACGGGATACGCCATTGCGTTCGTCTCGGAAAAATACGCGAAATAGAGTCCGAGTTTTCGAAAAACGGAGTCCGTATGAAGAAGATATGGCCTTCGGAAGTTTTGAATTAAATTTAAAATTCAAACAGAATTAAATAATTAAATATTCCGATGTAGGGCCCAACGGGCCAGGGTGGAAGAACACCCGCCTGGGCCACCCAGGTCGACTGGGCTGTCGACCTGGGCTACCCATGTCGACAGGGCTGTCGACAGCCCTGTCGACAGGGGTATCGACCTGGTCGTGCCCAGTCAACCTGGCTGGCCAGGTCTGTGCTCCTCCGATTTTCTGTGGTCTGCTTTGTCACTAGGGCTAGGTGGCAAGTTTTAATTGGTCTCTCTATCGGATGAATGGCTACGATCTAACCTAGCAACATCAAGGGTCCTAATCAGTTCCTAACCTCTATATATACAACCCTAGACTAAACCCTAATCTATTCATTCAAAATTAAGAACATAGCCGCCATGTTGCCGAGGAACGACTAGAGGTAGCCGCCAACTAGAAAGAGGATTAGGAGGAAAATTCTAAAGCTTAAAGAGACCTAAATCAAATCAATTCAACAAAGGAATTTGCGTCTTCAATCTCTTAATTAGAGAATTCGCCGCAACCATTGTAAGTAGAGTATTACTTTGGTATGAACAAATGATTGTGTAGATATGTATGCTTGAATTGTGGCAATGAAATTCATATTTGTGCGTTCTTATCAATTTATATACGATTGGATATTCTGAATTATGTCATTCAATTATAAAGAACTACATGCGGTAGTTCTATGCAAATATACGTTTGGAATATTCGCAAATTATGTGACCTATGTTGAAGCTACATGTATGTAGTTGATTTAAATTCATGCAAGTTTGGGGTTTTGCTACTATGCCATCATGATGTATATTTTTGTGCATAAATCATTTTGTATGTAATTAGAACAAGTTTGGTTATTATCCATATGAAATTATGTTGAGAATTTGGCATCATGTATTAAGCCATGCTTTTGTACTAGAAAACCTATTTGAAAACTTATGAATATGGCTAGGCTATGAATGATATTTGGCATAATTAAAATCCATAATTCAGTCTATCTTGTTTACAAGAATTATATGATGACATATGTGGTACATGGCTAGGTTAGGTTCAAAAAGTCCCTTTTTGTAAGTTTACATGACTAAAGTAAGAATCATGATTTCATGCTAGAAATATTTATGCCATGCTTATGTTTGACATTATGCCATGCTTATGCTAGAAATATTTATGCCATGCTTATGTTTGACATTATGCCATGCTTATGCTAGAAATATTTATGCCATGCTTATGTTTGACATTATGCCATGCTTATGCTAGAAATATTTATGCCATGCTTATGTTTGACATTATGCATAAATAAGAATATAGGTTCATGTTGCAGTTAAACCTATGCAAGTTCACATGCTTTGATTCATGTCACCTATGTTACCACTATGCAAGTACACCAGTTTCTATTATGTATTTCCAACGTCATATGCAAGTTCATGCGCTCACCTTCCCCTCTTTGTGTATGTAATCACGCTTTAAGCCTCCCCTTTTTCGCATGGCTAAATTGGGCTTTAAAAGGCTAAGCCCAATATATATATAAACGGACGTGTAAAACGGGGGAAAATAACGTTGGGTTAAAATTAATTAATGAATGAAAATATAAAATAGAAGGGCCCAAATTCAAGTATGGGTTGGGCCCGTGATTGGTGTAACCTTTACACCATTAACTTAATAATGGGCCGCAAATATTTACATATAAGAAATAAAGAAGAATGACAAAATATGTAAATGTAGAACAGACGATGTGTTTAACCCGAGGTTGGATTGAGTTGTGATGTAAACCTGCCCGGAACCGCCCGGCTGTCCAGTAGTCACAACAATACCTATCCAATGTGGGAGGTTAAACATGGAGCCCAATAAGGACCCGAGGTTAGACTGAGTTGTGGCGTAAGACTGCCCGGAACCAACCGGCAACAGGCAGCCACAACAATACCTGTCTAATGTGAGAGGTCAGGGCCTTAATAAGACAATTAAGGCTGAGTCAGGATTGTTAGGATTAAGTGAACTAAAGACTTAATCAAAATGGAACATGCTAAACTAAACGGACTGGTGGGGTTAGGTTAGGAAACACTTAACCAACTTAGCATGTTGGCTAGAGATAGAAAACCTAGTAACGAGGGACCCTTTTCAGCAGTAACCCTAAAAGGTGTATCAGGATACCCTGAAACTAGGCAGGGTGGGGCACGATTACTGGGCTGATTGTAAGAGGTCAAATCGACGGCGGTGGTGTAGCAGTGTAGGTTCTAACGGAGTGCGGGCGTGCACACACTCCGGCGCAGAAAAACAAGGCACTGGACACCAGTAGCATACCTGTGCACTCTAAGGTTGTGTCGGGTTGCCACTATGGGACTTGATACACCCCATGGTGGGACCAGCATAGGTAACTACAACATCGGGGGCCGTAAGACACATGTAACTATGCGAGTAGGAGCCGATCATCATAGAATGGATCACATCACCCTGATTATGGGTGCCAGTTGGAAACTAGTTTATATGGGTTCAGAGAATAACATGGGGTACGACAGTATATTCGACCCTAGACAACTTAACCAAGTTTATAGTGCATGCCCACTTCTTGATTTTACTTATCATACCCAGTTCTTTATTCATAGACAAAATAGTACTAGACTTACTCAGGCTTTATGTCTGACTCTACTTTTCTTTCGTCTTCTTTCTTCCGTTTCCCCCCCCCCCCAGGTCCTCAGGGAGGGAACACAGCAGTTTGACCAACCTCAACATCCAGCTTGAAGAAGAGAAATGTATTGCTTGGACTTTCCTGTTTTGAACTATGGCTTTGGACAATCCACTATGGGGCTTTTGCAGTTTATCTACGTTTTATTTGTGCTTCTTTAAATAATGTACTCAAGACAGATTATGAAAGTGTTATGTTATGTTTTGGAAAGGATGTTGTTGTAACACGTATTTGACTTTATGAAATAAAGTTTGTTGTTCTTCCGCTGTTTACAAATATGTGTTCTTATATCTGTCTTGTATATCTGTGACTTGTACTTATAAACCTCCACCAAAATTAGGGCATTCCCTTTGAGAGTGACCCTAACGGAGGTGGGGTGTTTCAATGTGGGTTATGCAAGTTTTGTGTTTTGTGATCATATGATTAATATGCAAGTTACATGTATGATAAAATGCAAGTTACATGTATGATAATTATGCAAGTTCATATGCAAGTTTATAAGTTTATATGCAAGTATGTTATGCAAGTTCATATGCAAGTTTATGAGTTTATATGCAAGTATGTTATGCAAGTTCATATGCAAGTTTATGAGTTTATATGCAAGTATGTTATGCAAGTTCATATGCAAGTTTATGAGTTCATATGCAAGTATGTTATGCAAGTTCATATGCAAGTTTATGAGTTTATATGCAAGTATGTTATGCAAGTTCATATGCAAGTTTATGAGTTTATATGCAAGTATGTTATGCAAGTTCATATGCAAGTTTATGAGTTTATATGCAAGTATGTTATGCAAGTTCATATGCAAGTTTATGAGTTTATATGCAAGTATGTTATGCAAGTTCATATGCAAGTTATGTGACATATTATATGCAAGTCATGTATTTGTTAATATGTAAGTTTATGTGACATGTTATACAAGATTATATGCAAGTTATGTGACATGTTGTGCAAGTTCATATGCAAGTTATGTGTTTGTTAATATGCAAGATGGCACCTTTGAAACATGTTCATACATATGCAAGTTGACACCTTTTATATGTGTTATGTCATGAGAACGAAATCACGTGGGAACGATGGGGTTAATTAAATACATATGTTAATAAGATTGTGTGAAATTAATATAATTATGCATAACATAAAATAAATGAACATAGTATGGGAATTTGCCTATTAAGTTAGGTGTACCCATACTATGTGTTGGGAATTTGCCTATTAAGTTAGGTGTACCCACACTTTGGAGTTGGGAATTTGCCTATTAAGTTAGGTGTACCCATATTCCTAAAATAAACATGATAATTAACACAAATTATGGGGGTGATTAATTAGGAGTAATTAATCGATTAAGACACGAGGTTGGACCCGTTTGTAGTGTAAGACTGCCCGGAGTTTACCGGCTTAACCAGGCATCTACAAATGACGGTCCAATGTGAGGGGTCTTAATCATAAATTAAATACGTAACAAGGGTAAATGACACGAGGTTGGACCCGTTTGTAGTGTAAGACTGCCCGGAGTTTACCGGCTTAACCAGGCATCTACAAATAACGGTCCAATGTGAGGGGTCCTTTACACGGTTACGGTGTTAATCAATTAAGAAACACTTAACCAGATAATCATGTAGTGGGGCATGGGGGTTAAGTGGGTACCTTGGGTGGTATGTGGAAATTGCTAGTGGTTGCCAATAGAAAATATGATTAAATACTTAACCAAGATGAAACATGTAATTAAACATGGTTAAAGGGTTAAGTGGGAAACACTAGTGTATGGGCCAAGCTTAGGGGGATGGCTTGTGCTGGGGGCCCATTTCAACCAATATCCCAAACGTATCTTAGTGGGCTCGACTCTAGTCGAGTGACGGGACACGCATATTGGGCTTGACTATAAGAGGCCAAAATGGGTTAGCGGTGGCAACGCATGACCAACGGGTTTCATATGCGTGTGTGGACCCGGGCTGGTAAATAAGACGTTGTTGCATCGTGTAGATATAAGCCGTGCACCGTTAATTTTATCAGGTTGCCACGTTGGGGAATGGTACACCCCACGGTGGGGCCAGCACGGGTATCTACGTTAGGGAGCCGATCGAATGGGGAGTAGTGTGTACACCTAGTGGATTGTAGGGCGCCGTGGCGTCTACTTAGTCACCTAGGGGTACGCGAGAACTATTAAGTTAATTTTATAGGTCCATGGGTGGGATCAACCTTTAAGTTAGGAGCGACTGGTGTGGTGCAGTTTAGTAATTTACCTTTGGAAGGGTAGATGCATCTTTATCTTAGTTTAGTTGACTGCTTAGTGTAGCCATTCATCCCCATTAGTTACCGTATATCAGTTTATGTCTTCTCTGGTTACTTTAACGATTGTATTGTTAAAGTTATAGGACTCGCTCAGACTTATGTCTGACCCCGTTGTTTTTATCTTTTTCCCAACCCTCAGGTCCTACGGTGGATCCTAGCAGTAGTGGAGCTTGATCGGATTGCTGTTCCAGTCTTTAGGAGCTTGGATAGATGTAAAGCTCCAGTTACCCAGTTATCTTTTCTTTTGTTTTGGCTATTGTATGAGAGTGGGATTATGTACTTCTTTATTTTGATGGATATTGTACTTGACTTTTATTGTGGTTTTATGATGTAACCAGACATGTTTTACTTCCGCTGTTATGAGATGATGTTTTAAATTACTATTTATATCTGTCTTGTTGTAATTTTTCTGTTCTATATTCACTAAAATACTCCACCGATGCTATGGCATTCCCTTAGTGAGTGATCATAGCGGGAGTGGGGTGTTACACGTGGTATCAGAGCCAGGTTACCGGAACGGATAAATTTTTGAGAAAAATACGTTTTTTTTAGAATAGTAAAGGTATTATTTTTGGAAAAAGTATTTTCAAAAACATGTCTTTTAAGAGAAAAGTTTTTGAAAAAGAAAAGCATAATCCCCAATAGCCATATCTTTATCTTTCGGAATCTCCTTTTTGAATCTTTCCTCTTTCGTTTCAGCATGGCTGAAGATCTTAACATCCCGGAGGGCTTAGTTATACCACTATGGTATAGGAGGTTACAAGAGGCTAGGGTCGCGGCTGCGGGTCCAGCCAATGCTACTACACCAGAGGCAACCGCTCCTCCTCCTCAGCCTAGAGTGGATAATTTTTCTAAGATTTGCAAGGAGTTCAAGGCTATAGGAGGAAAACCTTTTCTAGGTTCAGAGACTTTCGTAGAGGCTAGAGATTGGCTTAAGGAAGTGGAAGAGTTGCTAGATATCTTTGAAGTGGAAGAGGGAAAGAAAGTCAAGTTGGCGGCTTAGTTAATGAAGGGAGAGGCCTCATTCTGGTGGGAGGTCGCTAATGGAGAACACCCTGTTGACTCTTGGGCAGATTTCAAGCAAAGGTTTGGGGCTAAGTTTCTCTCAAGGGCGGAAGAGAATCTGTTTATGGAGAAGTTCTTGAATTTGAAGCAAGGGAGTCTCACGGTGAAAGAATATGTCAACAAATTCAATCAATTAGCAAGGTTTGGCATAGAGTTGGTGAATACACCGGAGAAGAAGGCTTTGAGGTTCGTTAGAGGCTTGAACGAACCATTGCAAGGAATAGCTATGACTCACATTCCTATGGGGGCCACCTTTGAGAAGCTTGTCTACATGGCACTTATGCATGAGGATGATAAGAGTTCTAAGACACCAGAGAAGAAGGGGGATCAGAAGAAACCGCAACAACAACAACAAGGCAAGGGTGGAAAAGGTAATGGTGACAAGGGGAAGAAGAAGAAGAAGAAGTGCTTCAATTGTGGGACCCCAGGCCACCTCAGCAAGGATTGTCGCAAAAAGAAGAAGACCGGTTGCTTTCATTGTGGTGAAGCAGGACATCTTGTGAAGGACTGCCCAAAGAAGGGGCAGAAGACGAGGTCTACCTCAGGAGGTCAGGTGCAAGCTCTTATAGCACCACCTCAGGCAGGGGGGCAAGTTCAGGCTCTCTCAGTTCCACCGATTCAGCAGAGAGGTAGAACTATTTCCGTTGAAAGTCTGGTTTTTCTGTTTGATCATCCAGTTCGTACTTTGTTTGACTCTGGCGCATCGCATTCTTTTATCTCATCATCGTTAGTTGAGTCACTGCACTTAGACACCAGTCTAGTTGATGATCCCTTGGTTGTTTCAAACCCAATTGGGGGCTCCATATATCTGTCTATGATATGTTTGGGTTTGAAGATTTCTATACTTAGCGTTGAGTTTGGATGTGATGCTTTTGTATTGGGCTTCACGGGCTATGGGTTGATTTTGGGCATGGACTGGTTATCCAGTAATGGTGCCGTTCTTGATTGTGAAAGGAGAGTTGTCAGGCTTATGACCCGCTTGGGTAATACTCTCGAGATCTCTTGTAATCCCATGGAATCTGTTTTGCTAAGTTATCTTGAATCGCTCGATGCTTCGGTCGAGAGTTTGCGTTCTGTCAGAGTGGTCCGGGAATATCCGGATGTGTTTGAAGAGGTGAAGGGTTTGCCTCCGAAGCTGGAGATAGATTTCCGAATTTATTTGGTGGATAATGCCAAACCAGTGTCTTTGCCAGTACGCCACATGGCTCCTCGTGAGAGAAGAGAACTTCATAAGCAAGTAGGGGAGTTGCTTGAGAAGGGGTTCATAAGGCGAAGTATATCGGAGTGGGGAGCTCCAGTAGTGTTTGCCACGAAGGCGGATGGGTCCCTCAGACTTTGTGTGGATTATAGAGAACTTAATAAGCTCACGAAGAAGAATAGACACCCATTACCAAGGATAGATGATCTCTTTGATCAGTTGGTTGGCGCCTCAGTGTTTTCGCAGATGGACTTAGCTACAGGGTTTCATCAGTTAAGAGTGGCGGAGGACAGTATAGAGAAGACTGCTTTCCGGACTCCGGATGGTTTTTATGAGTGGCTTGTGATGCCATTTGGGTTGACAAACGCCCCTGCATACTTTGTTGATCTGATGAGTAGAGTGTTCAGAGAGTATCTGAATAAGTTTGTAGTAGTCTTTGTGGATGACATCTTGGTCTTTTCCAAGAGTGAAGAAGAGCATGCCTTACATCTCAGAGAAGTGTTGGAGACTCTTCGAGCACATAGTCTTAAAGCTAAATTCTCTAAATGTCATTTTTGGAGAAGAGAAGTGCGATTCTTAGGGCATGTGGTCTCTAAGGAAGGGATAGCTGTGGATCCCGCAAAGATAGTATCTATCCAGGATTGGAAAGTTCCTAGAAATGCTACCGAAGTAAGAAGTTTCTTGGGGTTGGCAGGATATTATAGGAAGTTCATCAAAGACTTCGCGAAGATATCAGCCCCATTAACCCGCTTGACGAAGAAGAATCTGGTTTTCTCATGGGACGTAGATTGTGATGATGCTTTCCGACGGTTAAAAAGAGCTTTGACCACCGCTCCAGTTTTAGTGCTTCCAGATGGGAGTAAGCCGTTTGTTGTTTATACCGATGCTTGTGGGACAGGATTAGGCGCAGTCTTGATGCAGGAGGGAAGGGTAATAGCCTATGGAGGGAGGCAATTGAGAGTGCATGAGAAGAATTACCCTACCCATGATCTAGAGTTGGCCGCGATTGTTTTCGCACTTAAGTCTTGGCGCCATTATCTTCTTGGTGAGAGATTCGAGTTGTTCACTGACCATAAATCATTGAAGTACTTATTCTCTCAGAAGGATTTAAACTTAAGACAGCAAAGGTGGATGGAGTTCTTAGCATCCTATGATTTCGAGATAGCGTATACCCCTGGCAAGGGTAACGTGGTGGCGGACGCCTTGAGTAGAAAAAGGCTATCTTTGAGTCCATTGTTCGTGGAACGGCGAAGCTTGGAGTTTCTTTCTTTGTTCGACTTCAGACCTTCTGTTGACTTTGTACCTGGTTTGTTAGCATCCTTGGAGGTTAGACCTACTCTTTTGGGACGGATTGGCGAGGCTCAGCGAGACGACCCACAGTTGGTTGAGTTGGTAGAGAAGCTTATAAGGGGGGAGTCGTCCAACCATTTGGGTAGATACACCATAGATGATAGGGGATGGTTGCATAGAGACGGTAGACTTTGTGTACCGCAAGATGAGGGTTTGAAGAAGGCTATTTTGGACGATGCACATCGTTCAAGAATGACTATTCATCCTGGTGGAGACAAAATGTACCAAGATATGAAGAGAGTTTTCTTCTGGGCCGGTATGAAGAAAGATGTGGCCGAGTATGTGGCTAGATGCTTAGTGTGCCAACAAGTTAAAGCGGAGCAAAGGAAACCCGGTGGGTTGCTACACCCATTGGAAGTTCCGCAATGGAAGTGGGATAGTGTCTCGATGGATTTCATCGATGGGTTACCGAGATCGAGGAAGGGCAATACGGGAATTTGGGTTGTGGTAGACAGACTTACCAAGAGTGCCCATTTTATACCCGTGAAGAGTAAGAGGACCGCTCCATGGCTTGCTTCAGTCTATGTTAGAGAGATTGTTAGATTGCATGGCGTACCATCCAGCATTGTGAGTGATCGAGATCCTATCTTCACTAGTGAGTTTTGGAGAAGTTTGCAAGAGGCGGTAGGGACTCGGTTGTGTCTGAGCACCGCCTATCATCCTCAGACGGACGGCCAGACTGAGAGGGTGAATCGTGTCCTAGAAGACCTTTTGAGGCTTTGTATCTTAGATTTTGGAGGTACATGGGAAGAGCATCTTCCATTGGTGGAGTTCGCATATAATAACAGCTTTCAGTCCAGTATTGGTATGGCTCCTTTCGAAGCTCTTTATGGAAGGTCTTGTCGATCTCCTACATGTTGGTGGGAATCTACGGATAAGATCTTGCTTGGGCCAGATATGGTTAGAGAGACTTCAGAGAAGATTGATTTGATTCGAAGAAGGATGAAAGCAGCGCAAGATAGACAGAAATCTTATGCGGATCGGAGAAGGACGGATCTTGAGTTTGAGGTTGGGGACATGGTTTTTGTCAAAGTATCTCCGTTGAAAAATGTTGTTCGCTTTGGGTCCGTTGGGAAGTTAGCACCGAGGTTTGTTGGGCCATTTCCTATTAAGGAAAGGATTGGACGAATGGCATATAGGGTGGAGTTGCCCGACAGACTTAGTGGTGTTCATGATGTATTCCATGTATCACATTTGAGGAAGTGCTTACATGAGACCGCAGAGGTGGTAGAGCCGAGCTTGCTTAAAGATGTAGAGGTAGAGCGTGATGCGACGATTCGACGAGCTCCTACTCGCATCCTTGGGTCAGAAACTAGGAAGTTGAGGAACAGAGAAGTTCAGCTAGTTAAAGTGCAATGGGGAGATGACGAAAGCAATGCTACTTGGGAGACGGAAGCGAAGATGCGTTCTTTGTATCCATTTCTTTTTGAGAGTATGTCTTTTAACTTCTCCTTTATCGCTTGTCTAGTACTTATCTTATCTTTAGTATATCCTCTCGCTAGTACCTATGACCTTTAGATAGGGTAAAACCTATGGTTGAAACATGTGTTTGAAACATGTTATGGTTGATGGATGCATGTGGATGCAATTGGTTGCTAGTGGTTGCTCGTGGATGCATATACACACACATTAGGCACTAGATCGGCTCAGTCACTTCATGTTGCATATCGCATAAATGGATGTGGTAGTTAGATTGATGGATGTATCATGGCTGTGTTATCATGTGGATGATGCATTTTTGTGTATGGTTGTGCACGCATATAGAAATTGTATGTGTCAATAGGGTTTCGCATACATATTGGATGCATGGAACTATCATGGTTTGCATTAAGGAGGTCGACTGAATCAGTAGACCGCCTGATTTTGCATTAGTATACGGACATATACACACACTTTCTGCATATGTTCATACATCATTAGAAGTTTCTAAGGATAATGGTTGCTTGTGGTTGATGGTTTAGTAGATGGTTGTTTGGTTGGTAGGATACGTTCTTCTTGACTTAGAGATTTCGAGGACGAAATCCTTTAAGTAGGGGAGAATGTAACACCCCGAATTTCAATTAACACTAATGGTTAGTAATTAAAGTATAATTAATCTCAGATATGAGAATCAGGGGAAACGGGCTATGCCATTGCCTTCGTCTCGGAAAAATACGCGAAATAGAGTCCGAAATTTTGTAAATTGGAGTCCGTATGACCCAGTTATGGCCCAAAGAAGTTTTCAGAAAATTCAAAGTTAAAAACAGATTTAAAATTCAGTTCTAAAACAAGTTTGGAGCCAAAAGCGGAAAGGGCGGGAAAGTTCCCGCCTAGCCCCGTGTCGACAGGGGTGTCGACAGCCCTGTCGACAGGGGTGTCGACACAGGGTGTCGGCCCTGTTGATCTGGGTGCACCAGATCTGGTTTTTGGGTTAGTCTTGGGCTGTGTTCTAGAGATTTCCGAAATCTAAGGGTCCTAATCTAATCTAGGGTTAATCTAAGGGCCTAAAACACTCACCTAATCTATAAATACACCCTAAACCTACCCTAATCCATACTAAAAATAGAATTGAGGGCTACATGCCGCCAAATTAAATCTTAGAAGGAGCCTCCACTAATTTATGAAGAGGGTTGCAAGCTAATCACTCTCTAATCAACCTCTAATCCATTCTAAGCATCTTAATCTTCTTCATTTGGAGTGCAAATTTGCTAGTTGTGAGTTTCTATCACTTTAATGATCAATTACTAAACTAAGTAGATGAGATATGATGAGATCATATGGTTTTGTTTGGGGATTAATGGATTTTAAGTCATATGACATGATGTTAGTTTGCTAATGTATGTGGGTTATGCAAGTTTTGTGTTTTGTGATCATATGATTAATATGCAAGTTACATGTATGATAAAATGCAAGTTACATGTATGATAATTATGCAAGTTCATATGCAAGTTTATGAGTTTATATGCAAGTATGTTATGCAAGTTCATATACAAGTTTATGAGTTTATATGCAAGTTCATATGCAAGTTTATGAGTTTATATGCAAGTATGTTATGCAAGTTCATATGCAAGTTTATGAGTTCATATGCAAGTATGTTATGCAAGTTCATATGCAAGTTTATGAGTTTATATGCAAGTATGTTATGCAAGTTCATATGCAAGTTTATGAGTTTATATGCAAGTATGTTATGCAAGTTCATATGCAAGTTTATGAGTTTATATGCAAGTATGTTATGCAAGTTCATATGCAAGTTTATGAGTTTATATGCAAGTATGTTATGCAAGTTCATATGCAAGTTATGTGACATATTATATGAAAGTCATGTATTTGTTAATATGTAAGTTTATGTGACATGTTATACAAGATTATATGCAAGTTATGTGACATGTTGTGCAAGTTCATATGCAAGTTATGTGTTTGTTAATATGCAAGATGGCACCTTTGAAACATGTTCATACATATGCAAGTTGACACCTTTTATATGTGTTATGTCATGAGAACGAAATCACGTGGGAACGATGGGGTTAATTAAATACATATGTTAATAAGATTGTGTGAAATTAATATAATTATGCATAACATAAAATAAATGAACATAGTATGGGAATTTGCCTATTAAGTTAGGTGTACCCATACTATGTGTTGGGAATTTTCCTATTAAGTTAGGTGTACCCACACTTTGGAGTTGGGAATTTGCCTATTAAGTTAGGTGTACCCATATTCCTAAAATAAACATGATAATTAACACAAATTATGGGGGTGATTAATTAGGAGTAATTAATCGATTAAGACACGAGGTTGGACCCGTTTGTAGTGTAAGACTGCCCGGAGTTTACCGGCTTAACCAGGCATCTACAAATGACGGTCCAATGTGAGGGGTCTTAATCATAAATTAAATACGTAACAAGGGTAAATGACACGAGGTTGGACCCGTTTGTAGTGTAAGACTGCCCGGAGTTTACCGGCTTAACCAGGCATCTACAAATAACGGTCCAATGTGAGGGGTCCTTTACACGGTTACGGTGTTAATCAATTAAGAAACACTTAACCAGATAATCATGTAGTGGGGCATGGGGGTTAAGTGGGTACCTTGGGTGGTATGTGGAAATTGCTAGTGGTTGCCAATAGAAAATATGATTAAATACTTAACCAAGATGAAACATGTAATTAAACATGGTTAAAGGGTTAAGTGGGAAACACTAGTGTATGGGCCAAGCTTAGGGGGATGGCTTGTGCTGGGGGCCCATTTCAACCAATATCCCAAACGTATCTTAGTGGGCTCGACTCTAGTCGAGTGACGGGACACGCATATTGGGCTTGACTATAAGAGGCCAAAATGGGTTAGCGGTGGCAACGCATGACCAACGGGTTTCATATGCGTGTGTGGACCCGGGCTGGTAAATAAGACGTTGTTGCATCGTGTAGATATAAGCCGTGCACCGTTAATTTTATCAGGTTGCCACGTTGGGGAATGGTACACCCCACGGTGGGGCCAGCACGGGTATCTACGTTAGGGAGCCGATCGAATGGGGAGTAGTGTGTACACCTAGTGGATTGTAGGGCCCCGTGGCGTCTACTTAGTCACCTAGGGGTACGCGAGAACTATTAAGTTAATTTTATAGGTCCATGGGTGGGATCAACCTTTAAGTTAGGAGCGACTGGTGTGGTGCAGTTTAGTAATTTACCTTTGGAAGGGTAGATGCGTCTTTATCTTAGTTTAGTTGACTGCTTAGTGTAGCCATTCATCCCCATTAGTTACCGTATATCAGTTTATGTCTTCTCTGGTTACTTTAACGATTGTATTGTTAAAGTTATAGGACTCGCTCAGACTTATGTCTGACCCCGTTGTTTTTATCTTTTTCCCAACCCTCAGGTCCTACGGTGGATCCTAGCAGTAGTGGAGCTTGATCGGATTGCTGTTCCAGTCTTTAGGAGCTTGGATAGATGTAAAGCTCCAGTTACCCAGTTATCTTTTCTTTTGTTTTGGCTATTGTATGAGAGTGGGATTATGTACTTCTTTATTTTGATGGATATTGTACTTGACTTTTATTGTGGTTTTATGATGTAACCAGACATGTTTTACTTCCGCTGTTATGAGATGATGTTTTAAATTACTATTTATATCTGTCTTGTTGTAATTTTTCTGTTCTATATTCACTAAAATACTCCACCGATGCTATGGCATTCCCTTAGTGAGTGATCATAGCGGGAGTGGGGTGTTACAAACTCTTTGGTTGCAAGTCCAGGTTCAGGTATGTTTCTAGTCTACCTGTTATTGTTCACTTTAGATGCTTATCGCTCATACCAGGCTTTATGTCTGACCCATAGTTTTATGTCTCCTCTTATTACTCTGGGTGCTCACACGAGCAGACTAGAGACAGGTTAGCTGGTGGTGCGCGAGTAGCTGATTCGGAGGCGAGCAGGAGGCTTCCACGTATGATATATATATACACATTCTCCCTGTGTCGTTGGTGGTCGCTACTTGGGCATTAGTAGTGTACCTCCTTTATCTTGCTTTTACTTTGAGACAGTTTGAAATGTTGTAATATTGTTTAACTTTGGATCATAAGCTGTACTTACATTTTCCGCTGCTATGTTGGTTGTTTCAGCTTATGCACTGTCTCACCTGTTTTATGTCAAGTATGTTATTATTATATTTTATCCTATGCGCTGTGAGACATTCTACAGGTTCTTTGTTAGTTCATTTCCTTCTTCCTTTTTCCTCCTGACGACCCGTTCCGTGCTAACTGGACATGTGTACAGCGCACCTTTGGAGAGAATGTCGGTTGGTGCGGGGCGGGCCGTCACACTTGGTATCAGAGCTCTAGGTTGCGTAGTTAACCTAGGGAGAGATAGTACGTATAGGAGAGTGCATATTTGTGATTACTTTGTTTTCAAAAGCTATATATTTATATATACTATTGGTAGTATAAGAATGAAGTCGCACTGCACTAGCACCACTATGGGGTCTTTAATCGTTTCCCTTTTTCAGATTGACGATGAGCCGAGACACGAGGGGTGCTGGTAGAGGGACCAACCAGGGGAATGCCGCTGACATGAGGGCTATGTTTACTAACCTCATGAGGGACATGCTTAGAGAAGTGCAAGGGGCAGTTCCCAATCCCGGAGTTGGTGTTGGCCCAGTAGTGTAGGCGCCTAGTGTCGATTTCGCCAAGTTGTGCAAGGATTACACTAACCTTGGTGGGAAGCCGTTCCACGTGACGGAGTCGGCCACAGATGTTCAAGATTGGATGGATAGCTGTGATCGTATCTTCGATGACTTGGGTCTTGAGGATGCGATGAAGAGAAGGCTAGCGTCTTGTCAGCTGCAAGGGCGAGCGATGAATTGGTGGAATGCCATTAGAATAGCTACTCCAGAGGATCAGGTTACTTGGGTTCAGTTCAAGGCTCGCTTTAGCGAGAAGTTTATTCCAGCTGGCCAGAAGTCAGTGTTTTTCAAGAGGTTCTTGGAACTCAAGCAGAACGGAAGGGCAGTTTCTGACTATATTGCTGAGTTCGACACCTTGTCAAAGTATGAGCTATCTCTTATCGATACTTCTGAGAAGAAGAATGAGAAGTTCATTATTGGCTTGGATGGATACTTGGGGGAAAGGCTTATCAACCACATTGATGAGACTTTTGAATTGATTGTGGGGAAAGCTTTGAGATCAGAGAGTCTTTACCCTAAGTCAAAGACTGAGGCTGCATCTGCAGAAGGGCCAAAGCCGCAAGCAGGCGGTGGAGGCAAGAATAACTCTCAGAATAAAAGGAAGCAGGACCAATCTAAGGGTGGCCAGAAAAAGAACAAGAAGGATGTTGAGTGCTTCAGCTGTGGAAAGAAGGGCCATTATGCTAAAGATTGTCGGGCCAAGCCAGCAGATAAGAAGTGCTTCAACTATGGTCAAGTGGGACATTTCAAGGATAAGTGTCCTCAACCTCTTAAGGAGAAGCAGATTGTGAAAGCATATGCTATTGATGCTGTTCCTTCTTCGTCGAATGCCCCAACTGCGGCGGAGAAAGGAAAGAATGTTGTTATTCAAGGTATGCTTTCTATTTATGATGTACCAGTTTGAGTTTTGTTTGATACTGGGGCTTCCCGTTCCTTCATATCTAGTGACCTGGTAGATAGGTTGGGACTGGAACCAGAAATAGTTGATAGACCATTGGTTGTGACGAACCCGATTGGTGGTTCGACTAGCCTTAGTATGATTTGCAGAAATTTGGTCTTATCGAGTCATGGATGTATGTTTGTTTGTGATTGCTTTGTTTTGTGCTTTACTGGGTATGGCATTATATTGGGAGTCGATTGGCTCCAAAGATACGGGGTGGTGGTAGACTGTGAGGGCTTTTTGGTGACAATGACGGCGGATGATGGGCGGAGGGTAGTGTTTGGTAGTCTACCTAGTGATGGGGTTATGGCTAGTTTTGTAAATTCCCTCGACATCCCGCAGGATGAGTTATCAGATGTGCCCGTGGTTGGCCAGTATCCGGACGTCTTCGAGGAGGTGACCGGGCTTCCACCACACCGAGAGATTGAGTTCCGTATTGATTTAGTGAAATATGCCAGACCTATAGTTATGCCACTTCGTCGTATGGCACCAAGGGAGCAGCGAGAGCTCGGGGTGCAAGTCAGCAATCTTTTGAAGAAGGGATTTATTAGAAGGTGTGTCTCCGAGTGGGGAGCACCAGTTGTGTTTGCCACTAAGGCAGATGGTTCCCTTCGTTTGTGTATGGATTATCGCGAGTTGAATAAGGTAACGAGGAAGAATAAGTATCCTCTACCATGGATAGATGATTTGTTCGATCAGTTGAGTGACGCGAGAGTGTTCTCCCAGTTGGATCTCGCGACAGGTTTTCATCAGCTTAGAGTGGAAGCTGAGAGTATAGCTAAAACGGCATTTCGGACGCCGTTTGGATTTTATGAGTGGTTGGTCATGCCATTTGGGTTGACCAATGCACCAGCCTATTTTGTGGATCTTATGAATCGAGTATTCAGAGATCAATTGAATAAGTTTGTTCTTGTGTTCGTGGATGATATCCTTATTTACTCAAGGACAGAGGAGGAACACAAGGGACACTTGAGGATAGTGATGGAGGTGTTGAGGAAACACCAATTGAAAGCGAAATTCTCTAAGTGTCATTTTTGGAGAAGGGAAGTGAGATTCTTGGGTCATGTTGTTTCAGAGAGTGGTATTGCCGTGGACCCTGCGAAGGTGGCTACGGTACAGGATTGGCCTACGCCCAAGAATGCAACAGATGTAAGAAGTTTCTTGGGATTAGCTAGATATTATCGTAAGTTTATCCAGGACTTCTCCAAGATAGCAGCACCATTGACTCAACTGACTAAGAAGAATCAGTCCTTCGTCTGGGACGGAGTGTGTGAAAATGCCTTCAAGAGTCTAAAGGAGAAGTTGACGCGTGCGCCAGTGTTAGTCATTCCTAAGGGGAATGAAGAGATGACGGTATACACGGATGCTTGTGGTACCGGACTAGGTGCTGTATTGATGCAAGGAGGTAGGGTTGTAGCTTATGCTAGTCGACAGCTAAGGCCGCATGAGAGGAAGTATCCTACCCATGATTTGGAATTAGCAGCGATCGTGTTTGCGCTGAAGATGTGGAGACACTATCTCTTGGGAGAAAGATTTGAGTTGTTTACCGATCATAAATCGTTAAAGTATCTCTTCTCTCAGAAAGGTCCGAATCTCCGTCAGCAGAGATGGTTAGAGTTCTTGGCTTCGTATGATTTTGATATGCATATACACCTGGGAAAGGTAATGCTGTAACCGATGCCTTGAGTAGGAGACATGCCAGTTTAGGGGAAATGTTTCTTGAATGGAAGCAACTAGAGTATATCGCGGGGTTTGATTTTAGACCAAAGTGCGAATTGGATCCAGTCATGCTAGCTAGTTTGGCGATCAGACCCACTTTGATAGAGCGGATTGGTTCCAGCCAAAGGGACGATCCTAATCTATTGGAAATCATCTCCAAGTTAGAGATGAACATCGATGGTGAGGAGATGAATTTGCATGGGCTTGATCGAGATGGATGGCTTCGAAAGAATGGAAGACTAGTTGTACCCAACGTGAATGGTTTGAGAGATGAAGTGCTTAGAGAATGTCATCACTCAAAACTAACTATACATCCCGGTAGTAATAAGATGTATCGAGACATGAGACAGACTTACTACTGGGAAGGGATGAAAAGAGACGTTGGGAAGTTTATATCCAAATGCATGAATTTCCAGCTAGTTAAAGCCGAGCAAAAGAAGCCTAGTGGGTTGTTGCAACCATTAGAAATTCCCGAATGGAAATGGGAGCAAGTCTCGATGGATTTCATCGATGGTTTACCAAGGACTAGACCGGGATATGATAGCATTTGGGTAATTGTGGATCGATTGACTAAGAGTGCAAGATTTATACCAGTCAAATCGATCAGGACGGCGGCCAAGTTGGCAGAATTGTATATGAAGTGGGTAGTGAGATTTCATGGAGTACCTAAAAGCATTGTGAGCGACCGAGACCCGTTGTTCACTAGTGGGTTTTGGAAGAGCTTACAAGAGTCTCTAGGGTCAGGATTGCATCTCAATACCGCATATCATGCTCAGACCGACGGTCAGACGGAGAGGGTGAATCGTATATTGGAAGATCTTTTGAGAGCTTGTATAATGGATTTTGGTGGATCATGGGATGACCATTTGCATCTAGTAGAGTTTGCATATAACAATAGTTACCAATCCAGTATCGGTATGGCTCCATATGAAGCTTTGTACGGAAGACCGTGCAACTCACCATCATGTTGGATAGAGACTGGCGAGAAGTTTGTGCTTGGACCAGATGTGGTGAGAGAAACTTCGGATAAGATTAAGATCATTCAGCAACGAATGAAAGCTGCCCAAGATAGGAAGAAGAGTTATGCTGATAAGAGGAGAAGAGACTTAAAATTCTCCGTTGGTGACTTGGTGTTTGTCAAGATTTCTCCGTTGAAGAACGTGATACGATTTGGCAGGAGAGGCAAGTTGGCACTAAGATTTGTTGGCCCATTCCCTGTACTTGAACTAGTCGGGAATTTGGCATATAGAGTTGGCTTACCAGAGAAAATGGCGGGAGTTCACAATGTGTTTCATGTTTCCCAACTAAGGAAGTTCGTTCACGACTCAGATATGACTATTTCACCTGATCAGTTGGAGGACTTCGAAGTAGAACCCGAGGCGGTTGGGAACCGCAAGCCGGCCCGTATTGTCGAACACGACATGAAGCAACTTCGAAGGAAGGCGGTGAAGCTAGTCAAGGTTCAGTGGGGCGAGAACGAGAATGATTGTACTTGGGAGACAGAGGAGAGCAATAGGAAGGCGTATCCAGAACTCTTTGCCTGGTAAGATTTACTTTACAATTTAGTTATTCCGCATGCTAGGATAGACTTGTTTTACTTGTTTTGCATGTTTGATTGTTGTTTTATGGTTGACAGGCATGCGGGACCCTTTGTGTGTTTTGGTTAAGGAATTTCGGGGGCGAAATTTCTTAAGGGGGGGAGAGTGTAACAACCCGCATTCTACGCATCGTAGGATCGTAGAATATTTATTTCTTTCCCGTATGAAGTCGTATGGTCATGTAACTTTGGGAAACATCCATTAGTGTCATTTCACATGCTTATGATTTTTGTTGATTTTTAAATGACCATTTTGCCCCTAGTTGATCTTGTTTTGGCCATAACTTTTGATTGGAAAGGAATTTTGACCTAAAACCACTTCCATTAGATTCGTTTGATGGTTTACCTTTCCGTAGAGTGGTCATAATAGTCAAACGGACTTACCGTTTGGGAGATATGGCTGAAATAAGGTTTGGAGGGTGAAAAACTGCTTAATCGGGCCAAATCGGGTGATTAGTGAGTAGACCCATAACCCATTTCGGGATTAGGGTTATGGGAAGGCTGAAATGAGATAGAGAATCATTCCATTTCAGTTTTCTAGCCTCCACTTATCACCAAGGAACCCTAAAAATGGCCTCTAACCTCTAAATCACCTCCAAATCACCTTTTGGTCAAGGATTTGGCTTAGCAACCTCTAATCAAGGAAGATCTACACCAAATCAACATTGGAGCTACTGTTTAGCATTGGGATTTGCATCCAATCAGAGATTTATTTCAGATCTTAGTTTATTTGTGGCTAAGGTGAGTGATTTGCATAGTTTTGCACTAATTATGGCTAATTAAGGGTAATTAATGTTAATTAGTGAATTTGTACACTAATAAATTCGGGAAAAATGTTCATAAATTCCTAAATGATGTTTTAGACCTCTGATATGAATTTGGGTTAATTTGGTTAAGTTTTACTAATCCTATCATTAGTTTCACCTAAACATGCTTAAGGGGAAATATGGGGTTTTGGGGTATGTTTGATCCACTTTAACCTATCATATTGATGTTTTGATGTTTGTGGTTGATTATGCATGTTGCTATGACTGTATGAAATGCTTTGTGATTGATTTCAATAGTTAGAATGGTCGAAAACGTCGTCGAATGGCGTAAACACTTGCTGGAAAAGTTTCAGAAAACAGTGCAGGATCGGATCAGATCGGATATGGGGGCTCGGATCGGATATGTGAACTGGGCAAGGGATTCGATCGGATCGGAACCTGACACTTGAGAAAATTGGCAAAAAGGAAGGCCACGCTAACTGAACTGGGATCGGATCGGATTAAGGAGGAGGGATCGGAGCGGATAGAGGAGGATGGATCGGATCGGAGCACGTGAAGGATGAGGAGGCGGATCGGAGCGGAAGCACGAACTGGAAGGGGATGGCACCCGACCCGACCCGAGGAGAAACACCCGACCCGAACCGACGCGATGAAGAGGACCCGAACCGAACCGTGCCAGAGGAGGACCATGAGCTAATGCAACGCAGACACCCGAACCGATGGTTTGAAGAGGACCCGACCCGACCCAGTATTTGACCAATAACTCGAGATGCAAAGGTAGTCCAATATGGGAAGTTAGAGCTCAGGATCCAGTTGGGAACCAATGAGTTCACTTCATGGTTGGACTTTGCTGTGGGACGTGTGCTAAGGAGTTGTCGATGTTCATAACTTCGATTCACCACTAAAAATGAATGATGGGCTACTTATCAGTGCAGTAGAGTCATTGCGACTCCAGGGGCAAGGTGATGGTAGCAAGACTACGTTATCAGTGCAGTAGAGTCACTACGACTCGAGGGGCAAGGTGATGCGTAGTAAGACTATGAGCCAGCGCAGATGGGGTGAATAACTCCATGGGGCAAGTGGACATAGTAAGGATTGGTAAGGCTATGAGCCAGCGCAGATGGGGTGAATAACTCCATGGGGCAAGTGGACATAGCGAAGGATTAGTGGCTACGTTATCAGTGCAGTGAAGCCATTTTATGACTTCATGGGGCAAAGTGATCGTAGCAAGGGTGGGTGATCGAAGTGGTGAATATCGTATGCTTTACGCATTGAGTGAGAGATGTGAGGATGGATGCTATGTTTGATTGTTTTCCATCACTATGACATGCACACCTCCCCCACCTCCGTATCTTTACACCATTTGATATGGCACCTTAGAGTGTTGTACAGTATGTAGTGCTAACTCTTTGGTTGCAGGTCCAGGTTCAGGTATGTTTCTAGTCTACCTGTTATTGTTCACTTTAGATGCTTATCGCTCATACCAGGCTTTATGTCTGACCCAGAGTTTTATGTCTCCTCTTATTACTTTGGGTGCTCACACGAGCAGACTAGAGACAGGTTAGCTGGTGGTGCGCGAGTAGCTGATTCGGAGGCGGGCAGGAGGCTTCCACGTATGATATATATACACATTCTCCCTGTGTCGTTGGTGGTCACTACTTGGGTATTAGTAGTGTACCTCCTTTATCTTTCTTTTACTTTGAGACAGTTTGAAATGTTGTAATAATGTTTAACTTTGGATCATAAGTCGTACTTACATTATCCGCTGCTATGTTGGTTGTTTCAGCTTATGCACTGTCTCACCTGTTTTATGTCAAGTATGTTATTATTATATTTTATCCTATGCGCTGTGAGACATTCTACAGGTTCTTTGTTAGTTCATTTCCTTCTTCCTTTTTCCTCCTGACGACCCGTTCCGTGCTAACTGGACATGTGTACAACGCACCTTTGGAGAGAATGTCGGTTGGTGCGGGGCGGGCCATCACAATTTATATTTGATGCTTATACAATGTAGAATGCACTTTGGATGATGGTTGATTGTTCATCGTTGTTGATATATACATGTGTTGTAGAAAATCCATATAATTAACATTATATGGTAATTGATTGGGCCTCATTCCAGTTTCGAAATAGAAATATTTGAAATAGAAATATTTGAAAAGGAAATATTTGAAATAGAAATATTTGAAATAGAATATTTGAAAATAGGAATATATGAAGCCGTGTTGATTAGATTGACGCCATTTTGACGTGAACGATATTTATATCGATTTTATTCATTCTATAATGAATATCGAAAGTGATTTCAAAATCTGATAAATGAAAAGAATTGAAATTCGAATTTAACTGAATAGAAATGAATTCGAATTGAAAATGAATAGAAATGAATTCGAATTGAAAATGAATAGAAATGAATTCGAATTGAAATTGAATATAAATGAATTCGAATTGAAATTGAATAGAAATGAATTCGAATTGAAATTGAATATAAATGAATTCGAATTGAAATTGAATATAAATTGAAATTCGAATTGAAATTGAATAGAAATGAATTCGAATTGAAATTGAATATAAATGAATTCGAATTGAAATTGAATATAAATTGAAATTCGAATTGAAATTGAATAGAAATGAATTCGAATTGAAATAGAATATAAATGAATTCGAATTGAAATTGAATATAAATGAATTCGAATTGAAATCGATTTGAAATGAATTTGAAACGAATTTATATTGGAATATTCAATTTTGATTTGAAATTTAATATGAAGGTGAAACCGTTTTGAAAATGAATTTTAAAACGATTTATAAAGCACGTTTTGAATTGAAATCAATGAAATATATATTATATATATTATATATACAATATAATGGCCTGAATAGAACGCGCCGCGCTGCGGTAGTTCGTGAATTTTGACCATTGACTTTGAATGGATATTGCGGGAGATCCGACCGTCGGATTCTCCTAAAACCGGAACCGTTGGGTTCGTATCGAAAAGAGATTTCTAACGAATATTATAAATTAGAAATCTAACGGTTGGATTTGGAATTATGTTTAAATCAAATTTGGAAAAGGTCGCTGTAAGTGCAGTTCGATGGCCGTTGACGGAAATCGGCTGTACGGGCCTTGATAAAATTATTAAAAATATTAATAATTTGTGTAAAATCATAAGAAATGATTTGGGAAGAATTGGGATGAAAAACTCCATATTTGAAAAGATAAAAATAAATTTTTATCGAAATGAACTAGTTTTGAACTAGAATTATAATTCTATTTATTTTTAAATAAATAAATTGAATTTGAAAAGGGTTTTAATGGTAACTAGAATTTCCAATAATTGAATTGGAATGGATTTGAATCGAAATCGTCTTCGGATTATTTCGATGTTGGATTTCGTGATTATAGAGATGTTGTTATGGAAATTTGAAAGATATATATATATATATATATCGTTATTTCCAATACGATATTTGTTGGTCGTAGAAATTGATATTGAATATAAGCCGATATATTTTCTATTCAGAGCCTTGTATTTAATATCAAATGTGATTTGGGTTTGTCGTGAATGGTGTCTTCATTAACACTGTTCTTAAGCCCAGTTGAGAAAAGATTAAATCTTTTTATTTAAATTTAATGAAGTGTACCAATTAAATGATATTTAATTGGAATTGAATTGGTATTGATTTTCGGGTTTATCGTGAACAGTGTTTTAAATAACACTTGTTCTTTAACCCGATAATTAATGGAATGTGATTTTGGGTTGTCGTGAACGGTATCTTCAATAATACTGTTCTTAGACCCAAAGGAGTTAAGAAAATTAGAAACTAACCGGGGATTAGTTTAGCAGAATGGTTTTCTGGATATTGATCTGATGTTGGTTTCGGCCTTCGGGGTTAATATTTGGGGGATTATTCTCTTGATTAATTTACGGTTAGTGACTGATGAATTGGAATGAGGCGTATGTGGTGTTTGTGTAACACGTATTTATTATATACGCGAGTTATTCAGAAATACCGGGTTTATCCCATTCTGAATAACTGATACGACGATAAGTCGAAGATGAAGAGGTGGTCGAAGACCGGAGGTCTTCACGTCGTTTTGGGTGATTACTGATGATCTTGATTGGGCTGTGCACCCAAGAAGATGGAAACAGTTGGTGATCGTCCAGACGTACTTGGAGATCAATGGATATGCGGGGTACTAGGTGCCTCCGGTTTCGTTCAGACCCAGAACGGACTTGTAAATGGACTGTGTGTCCGACATCGGATTTCATTCTGTGTGACCGATATGAGTTGCATAGAGTGGTTTGCCTGTGTGGCATGCTAAGATGCAAATGATCAAGGCTTCTGTTGAAAAGCAAAGTCTTGTGGTTGATGATCGAAGCACGGCCTTTGTGGCGTAGCTTTGTGTAACGTTTACTTCGCGAGTTTCACACCCGGTGGTGAACCAAAAACGGGAGAGGACCTCAGGGAGGACATGCGTTTCTTTCTAGTTAAAAGTGGCGTCAGTGGTTTTACACGCCCTGACGAGTTTGTCTTATGTGGTTGTTGCTGTTGCGAGGCGCCTCGGTTAGATCGGACGATCCGGGTCCGATAGAGCCATTCGTTGGCTCATTTACGCCCCATAGGGAGGGGAAACGCAATGTTCAGGCATTTTAATCCACATCGGTGGACCGGCCCTGACGATCCAAGGGTTGATGCGCTCTGACCCTGAGGCTCGGGCTAGATAGTCTCGAAGACGGTGAGGACGATCCCTAGCCTCTGTTTACAGATGGAAATCCAATTTCCAAATACGTGACATTTGCGGTTTTATTTGTAGAGCCTAGTATGGCGACATAGTGGGATGGGGCGCTTATGCCGTCTATGATTGATACTTATGATTTGAAGTTGTTTTATACACTATGCACTTATAATAGTATCAAATGATTTGTTTTAAACGTATCAAGCATCCTTGGCTATTATAAGGTAAAAACCCTATCCTCCAGCTTGCGTTGCATTATGTGATGGGAACTGGGTCTTATAATAGCTTCATTATTCTTTATTTAGCATTGCGCTGTTGTTTTATGCACTGGTGTTCTTGGGAGGAAACCCGTTCCGTGTTATACAGCGTGGTCCCTTGATTTACCTAACTTTAAAATAAAGATTAATAACTGTTTTAGTTCTCACACCAGTCCCATGACTGACCTGGAGTTTATTGTTTTGACCTAAACTCTGGGTGCCCTTATTTTGACACGGGCAACTAGTAGTTTTGGTTTTGCAGATTTATATTCACAGGATCCTGGTTTACAGCTGGAACGATATCCGGAAAGCTTTGTATCCGTATATCTCTTCTAGTTGTGTATTGTATTATTTTCCGCTGCGATGTATTTAAATGTAATTTAAATCTCTGATATTTCGGTGTAATATTTATTCATACTCTGTATATTCTTGTATTCTGATGGAATTGTTGTAATATACAATGAAATGTCCTTCCGTCTGCGTTCTGTTTTGCCCTGTTCTCAAAACGATCAAGCGTTTCGAACGGTCTGGGTCGGTTTAGCGACTGATTCGGATCGAGCGAGATTCCTTTTCGTCACATTTGGTATCAGAGCTTTGGTTTACAAAGCACAGAGAACAAGACACGTTAGAACCATACGAAAGAATTCATCAGATATTGGATTAGTAATATCCAATTAGAATGACTCGTTAGAGATGGGATCAGTAGTATCCTAGAACGAGTGTGAAGAGTATATTTTTAAAAATGAAAACAAATTTTGTTTTGAAAATTTAAATCACTTATTCGTATTTGATTATTTATTTATATGAATTTGGACAATCCGATATATAAAGATTTTGCATATGCGTCTTGCAAACGTGTATTCGAAGTTTTAATATACTGGATAGTTATAGAATCATACTCTAGTTGCCCAGGGATAATTCTGGTGATGGGGCAACGTCGCCAGTATTTATTTTCGAGTTACGAAAGTGAGATTTCTATATTTCCACTAGACTGGTGGGAGAACCGAAACTAAATAGGGCTTATTGTTGTGATTTGGTATCAAAAACATGATTTTCTGTATATGTACATGTATCAAAGTTATGAATTTGAAACGATAATCAACTAATTGATTGATGTTTGTGTTGTTTGTTTATTTGTTTGATAATTTTGAACCATTATGCCTAGTTGAATCAAATAGTGAATTGTATTGAAAATTTATCGCATTTGCTTGCATATACATGTACTTACATTGAACAGGTCATAGCAAGGAGGCTAGAGCAGAGAAATAAAATTGTTTGCCCGACAAATAGGTACATGTTTACTATAATTTACTGTTTTGTTTGGGTGATGATGATTTTATGAGCCGATTGGCTTTTTCTTTTTGAGATCAGAAGGCCTATATGGCAATTTCGGGATTTTCCCGCGGCTCCCGGTGCAGGGGAGGTTAGGGCGAAATTTTTCGAAAATTTAGGGTGTTAGCCAAATTTTTGAAAAATTTAAAAAGTTCTTAGAAACTGAAAGGTTGAAGAACTTAAGCCGTAGTCAAAATAATGAAAGTTGAGTTGATTTGTGAAACAACTTTCGGCTTTGTTCCTTTTCGGGGACGAAAAGTTTTAAGTGGGGGAGATTGTAATAACCCGGAAATCTGGGCCAGTTTAAAATTTTTATTTTGGCAATTTTAGCGATTTTGAATATTTAAAATAGATTATTTTAAATAATATCGACGAGAAAATTTCTTTTGAATAAAATTCAATCGTATATAGTTATATAGATCGACGATAGAATATAATTATTTATTTATATTTATAAAAGGAATTGAAAATGGCGCGGTAGCTCGATAATTCGATTTCAAACTTCAATTGAACATACCGGGTGCAAAATAAACCGGATTTTAGTGAAACCAAAAATAATAGGATCTATTTGAGGATATCTTTCCAACGAATCCGAAAAATGGAAATTTCATAGCGGGAATCAAAAGATATGTCCAGTTGAAAATTCTGAATAGTCGCTATAGAATTCAGGCCCTTAAAGATGGAAATTTTGCAAACGACCTCGGATTTCGACGAAACCACTTTTGTTGGATCCGTGATGTAAAGTTATTGCTAGGTTTCAAATTTCATAATTTTTTGAATCAATATGTGAGCGTGGCAAAGGAAAACGCGTTTGACCAGTTTTAGTTGATTTTAATCGACTGGAAAATGGCCATTTTTCATACGGTCTCAGAATTTGACGAAATTAGTTTTGTTAGGACCATATCGTCAATACGAAGTTAGAAAATATTTTTTTGGAATTTTTCGAGTTAGTATGTGGCCCCGGTAAATTGAAATGTGTGTTCAAATTCAATATATAGAGTTATATGTTGACTTTGACGGAAACTGATCGAAACAGTCGAATCAGCTTGCGATACATATCCCATTGTGTTCGGAATGGGGGTAATTAGCTAGAGACGACAGGCGGTAGGCCTCGTTTCGAGGTCGAAATAAAAAGTCAACTCTTGAAGGAGAAATTAAATATATATATATATATATATATATAATCCTCACCTTATCCTCTCTCTCTCTTCCACCTCTCCTCAGATAAAAAAAAAGAAAAAAACCGCGACGCACTCAAAAACCCCGACGCCCTGCCCTCCCGCCGCCGCCCAAGGCGGCGCCGATCGCGCCGAACCCCTCCCCCCTCGCGCCGCCCTCCCCACACGCCCTTTCTCTCTCCTCCTCATGTATCGCGACCCCCCTCCTCCAGCGAGAAGCCGAAGCCCTAGCCACCCACCTCCCCAACGGAAACCGTCGCCTAGCCTGAATCGTCCACCCCGACCACTGCGCCGGCGAGCGGCCCTTTCCCCTACGCCTGAATTCGATTGTGAGTTTTTCCTTTCTCTTTTTAGTTCTTTCTTTTTATTTTATTTTATTTATTCCATGCCATTGGTTTTAATAAGGGTTTTAAATCAGTTTTAAATTATTTGAAGTTTATATCATTATAATGATAAAGATTATATTTTTCTAAACAAAAAGAAATGATTTTTGATATAGAAATTGCAATATTTTTGTAAACAAAAATATCATTGTTTTGTAAATAAAAATAGGATTTTTATAACATCATAGCAAAGTAAAAATTCGATTTTTATATATTGAATAGCGAAGTAAAAATTCGATTTTTATATATTGAATAGCGAAGTAAAAATTCGATTTTTATATATTGAATAGCAAAGTAAAAATTCGATTTTTATATATTGAATAGCAAAGTAAAAATTCGATTTTTATATATTGAATAGCAAAGTAAAAATTCGATTTTTATATATTGAATAGCGAAGTAAAAATTCGATTTTTATATATTGAATAGCAAAGTAAAAATTCGATTTTTATATATTGAATAGCGAAGTAAAAATTCGATTTTTATATATTGAATAGCGAAGTAAAAATTTGATTTTTTTACATATGTAGAGAATACGGACAAAGAAAGTGACAAGAGGCAAGAACAGCGAAGATTTCTACCTAAGAAGAGTCGTGGCGTTGGATTAGCTATTTTGTGAGAACTTCTCACCTTTCAATTTAAATTTTCTAGTTATAAATTTATACTAGGATGCAGACGGTGTTTAGTAGCACCCGACACCCGTCGTCCACAGACCATGGACGGCTTGTATGCTTGGTTGTTTGATTTTGATGTGTAGTTGATTGTGTGATGTGATGTGAAATGAAATAAAATATTTATATAGTTAAAAAAAATTTATAGTTAAAAATAGAATTTTTAACGTGTATATGAAATGAAATAAAAATAAAAAAATCGGACGATTTGTTTATATACACACATTTGACTGATATTGACTGGGACGATAAATTTTACACATCGCCCAACTGCACAAATAAAATCTGTGTTTGATTGTTTGAGACCCCACACAGGTATTGGGATGATATTTGACGTACACTAATCCCGATCGTTTAGTTGTATGTCGATCGATTGATTGACAGACTGTTATAAGCGTTGAATATTTATATTTGATGCTATACAGTGTAGAATGCACTTTGGATAATGGTTGATTATTCATCGTTGTTGATATATACATGCGTTGTAGAAAATCCATATAATTAACATTATATGGTAATTGATTGGGCCTCATTCCAGTTTCGAAATAGAAATATTTGAAATAGAAATATTTGAAAAGGAAATATTTGAAATAGAAATATTTGAAATAGAATATTTGAAAATAGGAATATATGAAGCCGTGTTGATTAGATTGACGCCATTTTGACGTGAACGATATTTATATCGATTTTATTCATTCTATAATGAATATCAAAAGTGATTTCAAAATCTGATAAATGAAAAGAATTGAAATTCGAATTTAACTGAATAGAAATGAATTCGAATTGAAAATGAATAGAAGTGAATTCGAATTGAAAATGAATAGAAATGAATTCGAATTGAAATTGAATATAAATGAATTCGAATTGAAATTGAATAGAAATGAATTCGAATTGAAATTGAATATAAATGAATTCGAATTGAAATTGAATATAAATTGAAATTCGAATTGAAATTGAATAGAAATTAATTCGAATTGAAATTGAATATAAATGAATTCGAATTGAAATTGAATATAAATTGAAATTCGAATTGAAATTCGAATTGAAATTGAATAAAAATGAATTCGAATTGAAATAGAATATAAATGAATTCGAATTGAAATTGAATATAAATGAATTCGAATTGAAATCGATTTGAAATGAATTTGAAACGAATTTTATATTGGAATATTCAATTTTGATTTGAAATTGAATATGAAGTTGAAACCGTTTTGAAAATGAATTTTAAAACGATTTATAAAGCACGTTTTGAATTGAAATCGACGAAATATATATTATATATATAATATAATGGCCTGAATAGAACGCGCCGCGCTGCGATAGTTCGCGAATTTTGACCATTGACTTCGAATGGATATTGCGGGAGATCCGACCGTCGGATTCTCCTAAAACCAGAACCGTTGGGTTCGTATCGAAAAGAGCTTTCTAACGAATATTAGAAATTAGAAATCTAACGGTTGGATTTGGAATTATGTCCAAATCAAATTTGGAAAAGGTCGCTGTAAGTGCAGTTCGATGGCCGTTGATGGAAATTGGCTGTACGGGCCTTAATAAAATTATTAAAAATATTAATAATTTGTGTAAAATCATAAAAAATGATTTGGGAAGAATTGGGATGAAAAACTCCATTTTTGAAAAGATAAAAATAGATTTTTATCGAAATGAACTAGTTTTGAACTAGAATTATAATTCTATTTATTTTTAAATAAATAAATTGAATTTGAAAAGGGTTTTAAAGGTAACTAGAATTTCCAATAATTGAATTGGAATGGATTTGAATCGAAATCGTTTTCGGATTATTTCGATGTTGGATTTCGTGATTATACAGATGTTGTTATGGAAATTTGAAAGATATATATATATATCGTTATTTCCAATACGATATTTGTTGGTCGTAGAAATTGATATTGAATATAAGCCGATATATTTTCTATTCAGAGCCTTGTATTTAATATCAAATGTGATTTGGGTTTGTCGTGAATGGTGTCTTCATTAACACTGTTCTTAAGCCCAGTTGAGAAAAGATTAAATCTTTTTATTTAAATTTAATGAAGTGTACCAATTAAATGATATTTAATTGGTATTGATTTTCGGGTTTATCGTGAACAGTGTTTTAAATAACACTTGTTCTTTAACCCGATAATTAATGGAATGTGATTTTGGGTTGTCGTGAACGGTATCTTCAATAATACTGTTCTTAGACCCAAAGGAGTTAAGAAAATTAGAAACTAACCAGGGATTAGTTTAGCAGAATGGTTTTCTGGATATTGATCTGATGTTGGTTTCGGCCTTCGGGGTTAATATTTGGGGGATTATTCTCTTGATTAATTTACGGTTAGTGACTGATGAATTGGAATGAGGCGTATTTGGTGTTTGTGTAACACGTATTTATTATATATGCGAGTTATTCAGAAAGACCGGGTTTATCCCATTCTGAATAACTGATACGACGATAAGTCGAAGATGAAGACGGTGGTCGTAGACCGGTGGTCGTAGACCGGAGGTCTTCACGTCGTTTTGGGTGATTACTGATGATCTTGATTGGGCTGTACACCCATGAAGATGGAAACAGTTGGTGATCGTCCAGACGTACTTGGAGATCGATGGATATGCGTGGTACTAGGTGCCTCCGGTTTCGTTCAGACCCAGAACAGACTTGTAAATGGACTGTGTGTCCGACATCGGATTTCATTCTGTGTGACTGATATCAGTTGCATAGAGTGGTTTGCCTGTGTGGCATGCTAAGATGCAAATGATCAAGGCTTCTGTTGAAAAGCAAAGTCTTGTGGTTGATGATCGAAGCACGACCTTTGTGGCGTAGCTTTGTGTAACGTTTACTTCCCGAGTTTCACACCCGGTGGTGAACCAAAAACGGGAGAGGACCTCAGGGAGGACATGCGTTTCTTTCTAGTTAGAAGTGGCGTCAGTGGTTTTACACGCCCTGACGAGTTTGACTTATGTGGTTGTTGCTGTTGCGAGGCGCCTCCGGGTCCGATGGAGCCATTCGTTGGCTCATTTACGCCCCATAGGGCGGGGAAACGCAGTGTTCAGGCATTTTAATCCACTTCGGTGGACCGGCCCTGACGATCCAAGGGTCGATGCGCTCTGACCCTGAGGCTCGGGCTAGAGAGTCTCGAAGACGGTGAGGACGATCCCTAGCCTCAGTTCACATATGGAAATCCAATTTCCAAATACGTGACATTTGCGGTTTTATTTGTAGAGCCTAGTATGGCGACATAGTCGGATGGGGCGCTTATGCCGTCTATGATTGATACTTATGATTTGAAGTTGTTTTATACACTATGCACTTATAATAGTATCTAATGATTTGTTTTAAACGTATCAAGCATCCTTGGCTATTATAAGGTAAAAACCCTATCCTCCGGCTTGCGTTGCATTGTGTGATGGGAACTGGGTCTTATAATAGCTTCATTGTTCTTTATTTAGCATTGCGCTGTTGTTTTATGCTCTGGTGTTCTTGGGAGGAAACCCGTTCCGTGTTATACGGCGTGGTCCCTTGATTTACCTAACTTTAAAATAAAGATTAATAACTGTTTTAGTTCTCACACCAGTCTCATGACTGACCTGGAGTTTATTGTTTTGACCTAAACTCTGGGTGCCCTTTTTTTGACACGGGCAGCTAGTAGTTTTGGTTTTGCAGATTCATATTCACAAGATCCTGGTTTACAGCTGGAACGATATCCGGAAAGCTTTGTATCCGTATATCTCTTCTAGTTGTGTATTGTATTATTTTCCGCTGTGATGTATTTAAATGTATTTTAAATCTCTGATATTTCTGTGTAATATTTATTCATACTCTGTATATTCTTGTATTCTGATGGAATTGTTGTAACATACAATGAAATGTCCTTCCGTCTGCGTTCTATTTTGTTCATGTTCTCAAAACAATTCGTTCTTTCTCTTCTCTTTGGAGACCAGGGAAGTTCGGGTCGTTTCATTTACGTCAAAAATGACATCGACAAAAAATTTACAATCCCTAAAATAGTAAACAAATAAAACGATATGCTCTATAGAGATACTATTTTAAATTTCTCCAACCAATTTATTAGTATAATTTAATTAAGAATATTAATAGAGTGCTGCTAAAAGCACCCAAATTTCTTCTTCCTAATACCATACGTGGTATTAGGAAGTGTAAACCTGGATGCTTTTAGCATCACATGTGGTGCAGTGCTAAAAGCATCCAGTTTTACACTTTCTAATACCACTTGTGGTATTAGGAAGAAGAAATTTGGGTGCTTTTAGCAATACACTATTAATAAGATTATATTACACGATCAAAAGAATTTGCCTTTTTTTTTGTCGACTCAAGACCAAATTGTCCGCGGGAAGAATAAACAGTAGAGTGAAACTAATAAAAAAATTATAACCTTTTGATCAGTGTCTTATGAAAGGCGCACAATCAAGTGCCTTATAAAGTCTGAAAGGGGGGAAAAGACCTTAAACAAATCATCTTTTAATATGAATCAACCTAGTATCTATAAGCTACCATCTTCAAAAAAGCGTTGAAATCATCTCCACCATAGAAAATTTACTCATTTGTCACTTCGTAAAAATAATTAGTTGATTTAGTTTAGAACCGTTTTTCTATTCCAATTTTCAAGGGTTTGGGAAGAAATGGTTGAGAAAATGATGGTAGATACCCAGTGTCAAAGGCTTTCATACTCAAGCGCGAGGACTTCCTAAATCAGTCTTCCATTCTAGCACTATTATCACGGCTTTCTGGACACTGGGGATGGTCAGTTAGCGCGCACAACCGTTCAAGTTCTATACATTATGCATAAATGGGTCATAGCATTCAAATTCGAAACAATAAGATTTCATTGTAATAGTGAATTAATCAAAGGATATTTTAGGCAGTTTGAAAAGATTTCACCTGTGGCTGTACTGATGAACATGTTTACATTGCGATACGTTGAATAATCACAACTGTATTCCCTTTACATACCGAATAGAATTTTTCATGCGTCCCAGTTATTTCTTCCAAAAGTCTAAGTCAAAACTTAGCAATTGTATCGTGCATTATTCTTCCAAAAGTCTAAGTCAAAACTTAGCAATTGTATCGTGCATTAAATGAATTTAGACATATGAAAAAACTGGAGCCGTAAAGAATGTTTATAAAAACTATATGAAATAATAATAAACCATACACAATCAATCTGAGGTATTGATCAGCTTTACTTATATATTACATTTCTTCTACATCCTTTTGTTCAAGCTAGCAGTTTCTAGTGTTCCCAAAGAAAATGGTGCCAAATTCCTAAGAGAAATAATTTTACTATTAATTAGCAAACACAAACAATAACGTTATACATATTCACATGATCCATTGTGAACAAACATGACTTCCATTTCATGCCTTTCTTACATACTTCTTTTTATTGATTTTTATAACAACTACTAATTGTTTGTAACATGTACAACGGAATAGTGACCATTCAATATGGTTTTGTTATCATTTTGACGTAATAACAAATACATGAGCTGATGGTTTATTCCTTATTTTAAAAGAAAACAATTATCACACAAACTCATGTCATATTTATAAAATCTTGAACAAAAGATCTGAATTTTGATTAACATTCCATAGAGTAACGTGGTGAAAAAAGAACCGTATAGAATTTTCATTACCTTCCAATTGCATGACCTCCATATATGTGTACCAACTTATCAGTTCAATCTCTCATGAGCTGAAACTCTTAGCATTGTTCTCATCCAAGTCGAGTGAGACATATATGAATGAATTATCAAATTAACACAGCTAGCAGCCCACCCAGTGGACACCTCAAACAAAAACTCTGTAAGTGCATTTATTTCAGTCTGGCTTTCAAGATAGCTATGTTGGCCATCGGTCAATGAAGAAATGGGGAGATATATACAAAAATACATCATGGAAATCAACCTTACACCTTTTTACTTGATGCTCATCTTTCATCCTCGTGACCATTAATCGATAGTAATTTTCGACAACCACTGCATGCATCCAAAAAAAAAAAAAAAAAAAAAAAAATCATATTAAATTACTGTAGAATCAAATGAAACAGATGCAAGTCAAATGGAAAATCTTCATCGCTGCAAGAAATAATTAAAATGTAGGATGTTCATCGCTGTAGGAAAAAAGCACGCGAACTGGGAATTTGTAGAGAAATAAAGTAAAATGAAAGTAGATATCAAATTATGAAATGAAGTACCTCTTACAAATAGTTTTGTTGCCCAACTAACTAATTATGTTAAGTAAGTTCAATGTTTATAGCAAAGATGAGTCGAAATCTCAGGAACACTGTTCAAACAATAAAATCTCTAATTCCTGCCAACTTCAATTCGAATAAATTGTCAGCATACACCCAAATCTGTAAAAACTGACTAAATCTACAATGGACAATCAAAATTATACTATGGCATCAAATGAAGCAGATGCAAGACAAATGGATAATCCTCATTGCTGCAAAAAAAAAAAAAAAAGAAAAAAAAAAAAAAGAGTAGGATACATGAATTGGGAATTCATGTAGAAGTAAATTAAAATGCAAGTACATGTTAATTTATCAAACAAATTACCTATTACAAAAACTTAAAGGCTCATAGGTTTTGCTTTGTTATATTTTTATCGGTTGGCAGAAAAAGTAAAACAAATGGGAATTTATGGACAAATAAATTTAAAACAAAGCTCATAGTAAATTTTCGAATTTGGGGTTTTTGCTTTCTTCAATCTTCATCACTGCAGGTAAAAGGGATGGATGAAGAGAGGTTACATATTTTGAAAGAAGGAAAAACATGGTGATTTTGATATTGGAGCTCGTGGAGAAAGTGGAAGCGGTTACTGAGTTAAGAAATGACCAAATGCCCACTTAATCCAACATAAATTTGAAAGGGTGTTTTGGACATCGCAAAATCTTCAAAATGAGGTATTCCTATTATATATAGATAAATTTGAAAAGGTGTTTTGTGTTGTAATATATAAGAATGAATATGCTTTTGTATCTTTCTGTTTAGTCCCACATCATGGGATAAGTCTAATTACTAGCTCCAAAACATATATATATATATATATATATATATATATATATATATATATATATATATATATATATATATATATATATATATATATAGTAGCCTATGTAATAGGAATGGGGTGAATATTGTGACTGAACAAAAAGTCTCCTTCTCTTTCAATGAATAAATAAAAATTGTCAACAGCTTATATGTGCATAGTAAGATTTAACTGGTTCATGTGCTGTGCATAGGGCTAAAATAATATGTTTATTCAAGAACTGGCGTATAAATAAGTCATAATTTGGGAGAATAAACCATACGTAGTAAAAAAGTTTTGAGTTAATTGTTAGGTACGTTAATATAAATTTTGCATAATAAGGGTAAGCAATAAGATACGACAGAAGAGGTTTAGCAACTTTATTTTGTGTGTAACTGTGTCGTACTTGTTAATGTAATTGCATACCTGAACCTCATGGATACCGATGGGTTCATTTGAATTTGTTCAAACATGCATCCCTTTCAATTTGTTAATCTGTTATTCATCTTTAGCATGTGGCATTTGTTAGCTTAATTACAAATCCCAAGTTTCCTTTCCATTTTGGTTAGCAGGTTCACAGATACTAATATGTATATAGCCTGATTTTGATATTGATCACCCACCTCTAGTTTTGTAGATGTAACACTTGTTTTGGTGTTAAACAAATACAATTTTGAATGTTTGATAGTTTAGTAGAAGCTATTCTGTCACGGATGCTAATGATTATCTGTAAAGAGTATTGTGCAAATTAATTCAGTTGTTAAATTTAATTTAGTTTCTTGAGTCCTGTTCAGTGATCCTAAGGGAATGTAGGAGCTTAATCCTTAAGCCATAGTAATCAACATTTTTGTGTTTTGTTAGTTATTTTGCTGTTCAGAACCTATACACATTTTGGTGCCGAATTCCTATCCCATTCAGATGTAAACCATCCGTCGTTGCTTTATTTCGCCGCTGTAGGAGCTAACAAGTAATGAGTAAATAGTATACACTTTTGGAAGCATTTGAATACTTAAGTTCATATTTGATTAGTGTTGAACATGTATTGTTGGAAAACAATGGCTGAGTCGCGGACTAGGTCGCTTTCTTGAAGACGATTCGGCGATTTGGTCAGAGGTGCAAACCAATTCGTTCTTTCGCCGCCGCCTCTAGGATAAAACAGCCTCTAAAATAGTAACTGATTTGCTTGCACAAACAAATCAGTGCAGATTTGCACTTTCGGGAAAAATACTGCTCGAAATTTCTTAGAAGTTTTAATGGCGGCCGAGAAGAAGAGAATATAAAATTCGGTGTTTTTCTCGTCTCAGATAAAATAGTATATATAGAACGAGAATTAGGTTTTGGGAGAAAATATCGGATCTGCTAAAATTTCGGGGGGAATTAATATTTTACCGTTGCAAAACTTTTCCGTTGCAGAATAAATATCGGTGCGCAAAATAATTTTTCCATAAAAAACGGTTCGAAAACAACTAAGTTTTATGGTCCAAAAAATATAAGTGTGTAACGAAATGGAATTTCGCTCGGTCCGAAACAGTCGCTAAACCGACCCAGACCGTTCGAAACGCCCTATCGTTTTGAGAACACGACAAAATAGAACGCATACAGAAGAACGTCTCATTGTATATTACAACAATGCATCAGATTACAAGAATATACAGAGTACGAATGAATATTACACAGAAATATCAGAGATTTAAATTACATTTAAATACATCGCAGCGGAAAATAATACAATACACAACTAGAAGGAGATATACGGATACAAAGCTTTCCGGATATCGTTCCAGCTGTAAACCAGGATCCTGTGAATATAAATCTGCAAAACCAAAACTACTAGCTGCCCGTGTCAAAATAGGGGCACCCAGAGTTTAGGTTAAAACAATAAACTCCAGGTCAGTCATGTGACTGGTGTGAGAACTAAAACAGTTATTAATCTTTATTTTAAATCATTAGGTAAATCAAGGGACCACGCCGTATAACACGGAACGAGTTTCCTCCCAAGAATACCAGTGCATAAAACAAACAGCGCAATGCTAAATAAAGAAGAATGAAGCTGTTATAAGACCCAGGTCCTATCACACAATGCAACGCAAGCCGGGGGATAGGGTTTTCCCTTATAACAGCCAAAGAATGCTTGATACGTTTAAAACAAATCATTTGATACTATTATAAGTGCATAGTGTATAAAAACAACTTCAAATCATAAGTATCAATCATAGGCGGCATGGGTACCATATATCATGTCGCCGTACTAGTTCTACAATTAAAACCGCAAATGTCACGTATTTGGAAATTGGATTTCCGTCTATGAACCGAGGCAAAAAATAGTCCTCAACCGATTCGTGACTCTCTAGCCCGAGCCACAGGATCAGAACGCATCAACCCTTTAGATCGTCAGGGCCGGTCCACCGATGTGGATTATTATGCCTGAACACTACGTCTCCCCACCCTATGAGGTGTAAGTCTGGTCCGTCAGCCGACCAGAATGCATCGGCCGAAACCGATATAACCGAGGCGCCTCGCAACAGCAACAACCACATAAGTCAAACTCGTCAGGGCGTGTAAAACCACTGACGCCACTTCTAGCTAGAAAGAAACGCAAGTCCTCCCTGATGTCCTCTCCCGTTTTTGGTTCACAACCGGGGTGCGAGGCTCGCGAATTCACGTTACACAAAGCTGTGCCACACAGGCTGTGCTTTGATCATCACCACAAGACTTTGCTTTTCAACAGAAGCCTCGATCAATTTCCACTTAGGCATGCCACACAGGCAATTCACTCCATGCGTTTGATATCCATCAATATATAACCCCTGAGCTCGTACGTCTCAGAGAAGGGCGTTAAGCAAGAGAATAAATTCTCCGCCGCCAAACAGATATATATTTAATAGAAATCAAACACACAGACTAAAATCCAATGTCAGACACACAGTCCATTTACAAGTCCGTTCTGGGTCTGAACGAAACCGGAGGCACCTAGTACCCCGCATATCCATCGATCTCCAAGTACGTCTGGACGATCACCAACCGTTTCCATCTTCTTGGGTGTACAGCCCAATCAAGATCATGAGTAATCACCCAAACGACGTGAAGACTTCCGGTCTTCGACCACCGTCTTCATCTTCGACACCACGTCGAATCAATTATTCAGAATGGGATAAACCCGGTCTTTCTGAATAACTCGCGTATATATTATAAAAGTGTTACACAAACACAACATACGCCTCATTCCACTTCAGAATATTCTTTTATTCAAATATTCCCATACTTTGGGAAAAGTTCCCATTAATTTTATCCAAGATAAATTCTTTAAATTTATTCTTTAATCTCCTTTGAATATCAATTCAAACTAGTCGGGATTAGCGAACCACACCGAAGTAATCATTTATTTTATTTCCCAATCCCAACCTATTCATCCCATGAAGTAAAACTGGTAGTACTTCATATCTAACACCACAGTGTTATCGGTAATTCAATTACCATTTCACGTTCAAATCTAATTAAAGATTTAACTATCGCTTGGAGTAAAACTGGTGATACTCCATTTCGATTATTTCAATCTAATTAAAGATTCATTAAAACTCCACTTAGTTTTAATCTTCGACTGGGTTAAAGAATCAGTGTTATTTAAAACACGGTTCACGATAAACCCAAATCACATTCCATTAATTATCGGGTTAAAGAACAAGTGTTATTTAAAACACTGTTCACGATAAACCCAAAAATCAATATCAATTCAATTCCAATTAAATATCATTTAATTGGTACACTTCATTAAATCTAAATAAAAAGATTTAATCTTTTCTCAACTGGGTTCAAGAACAGTGTTAGTGAAGACACCATTCACGACAAACCCAAATCACATTCGATATTCAATACAAGGCTCTGAATAGAAAATATACCGGCTTATATTCAATATCAAATTCTACGACTAACAAATGTCGTATTGGAAATAACGATATAAATATATATCTTTCAAATTTCCATAACAACACCTGTATAATCACGAATTCCAACATCGAAATATTCCGAAGACAATTTCGATTCAAATCCACTCCAATGCAATCATTGGAAATTCTGGTTATTTTCAAAACCCTTTTCAAATTCAATTTATTTATTTAAAAATAAATAGAATTATATTTCTAGTTCAAAACTAGTTCATTTCGATAAAAATCTATTTTTATCTTTTCAAATATGGAGTTTTTCATCCCAATTCTTCACAAATCATTTCTTATGATTTTACACAAATTATTACTATTTTTAATAATTTTATCAAGGCCCGTACAGTCGATTTCCATCAATGGCCATCGAACTGCACTTACAGCGACCTTTTTCAAATTTGATTTGGACATAATTCCAAATCCAACCGTTAGATTTCAAATTTCTAACATTCGCTAGAAAGCTCTTTTCGATACGAACCCAACGGTTCCGGTTTTAGGAGAATCCGACGGTCGGATCTCCCGTAATGTCCATTCGAAGTCAATGGTCGAAATTCGCGAACTGCCGCGGCGCGGCGCGTTCTATTCAGGCCATTATATTATATATATAATATATACTTCGTCGATTTCTATTTAAAACGAATTATATAAATAGTTTTAAATTCGTTTCAAAAGCATTTTCAACTTCCATTTCAATTCAAATCAAAATTGAATTCTTCTCTATAAATTCGTTTTAAAGTTCATTTCTATTCAATTCAAATTTCTATTCAATTTGAATTCATTTTCAATTCACTTCATTTCGAAATCGTTTTCAATTCAATTCATTTCGAAATCGTTTTCAATTCAATTCATTTCGAAATCGTTTTCAATTCAATTCATTTCGAATTCGTTTTCAATTCAATTCAATTCGAAATCGTTTTCAATTCAATTCATTTCGAAATCGTTTTCAATTCAATTCATTTCGAAATCGTTTTCAATTCAATTCATTTCGAAATCGTTTTCAATTCAATTCAATTCGAAATCGTTTTCAATTCAATTCATTTCGAAATCGTTTTCAATTCAATTCATTTCGAAATCGTTTTCAATTCAATTCATTTCGAAATCGTTTTCAATTCAATTCATTTCGAAATCGTTTTCAATTCAATTCATTTCGAAATCGTTTTCAATTCAATTCATTTCGAAATCGTCGATCTCGAAATTACTTTTCAATATTCATTTTAAAATGAATAAAATCGATATAAATATCGTTCACGTCAAAATGACGTCCATCTAATCAACACGGCTTCATAATTTCTATTTTCAAATTTTCTTTATTTTTCAAATTGGAATGAGGCCCAATCAATTACCATATAAAATTAATTATATGGATTTCCATACAACACATGTATATAATAGCATTGAAAAATAATCAACCATCAACCAAAGTGCACTACACTGTATAAGCATCAAATATAGATATTCAACGCTTATAACAGCCTGTCAATCAATCGATCGACATATTTAATCAATCAGGATGAGTGAAATTCATATTTCATCCCAACACCCGTGTGGGGTTTCAAACAAACAAACACAGATTTTATTTGTGCAGTTGGGCGATGTGTAAAATTTATCGACCCAATCAATATCCTTCAAATAAGTGTACATAAACAAACCGTCTGGTTTGTAAATGAATATTTATTTATTCACATTCACGTTAAAAATTATATTTTTAACGATAAAACATTTTATTTCAACCTATGAATTTCTATTCAATTCATTTACACAATAAAATGATATTTTTATTTTCTAACATATTTTAGAAAATTTCGGCGGCATAACGACACGATACTAGAAACGGGACGAGGCCTAGCCTTATCCCCGGTCTAGTGAAGGCCCACGCCATTCACACATCAATCAAAATCACCAAACAACCAAATTCAAATCAAATCATATAACTAAGCTATGCAACCAAACAAACAAGTCCATGGTCTGTGGACGATTGTGTCGGGTGCTACTAAGCACCGTCTGCATCCTAGTATATATATATATAACTAGAAAATAAATTTGAAAGGTGAGAAATTCTCACATATAGCTATCCTAGCCCCACGGCACTTCATTTTCAGAAGTCTTCGTCGTTTCGCCTTTTTGTCACCTTCGTTGTCCGCTTTCACTACATATGTAAAAATCGAATTTTTAATTCGAAGTTCAACATATAAAAAACACATTTTTAATTCGAAGTTCAACATATAAAAATCACATTTTTAATTCGAAGTTCAACATATAAAAATCACATTTTTAATTCGAAGTTCAACATATAAAAATCACATTTTTCTATCTCGCTATTTCTATGTTTATATTTTAAAAACAAAAGGTATTTTATATTTTTAAAATACTGTTAATTATATATAAAATAACAGAAAATTAATCGATGTAAATTTATTTTTAAAACTGATTTTTAAAGCTATATTTTTTTCTTTAAAAGAAATGAAATAAAATAAAACAATAAAACAACAAAAACAAAAACAAAAAAACTTACAGCGCCGTCTTCAGGGGGGGGGGTCCCTTTGAGTTCGCCGGAGGTGGCTAGGGGGGGGGGGAAGAGGTCGGCGGACATCACTGGGGGGGGGGGGGGGGGTAGGCGGTGGTGCGGCGAAGGCTTCTTTGCGTCGGGGGGGGGGGGGGGCTTTGGGTGCTTTGACTGCGGAGGAGAGAGGAGCGAGAGGGGGAAGGGGAGGAGGGGGATCGGAGAAGAGGAGGTGGGGGCGGCGAATGACGGCGGCGCCGGGGAGGGAGCGCGATGGTGGATCCGAAGAGAAGAGCGGGTTTCTTTTTTCTTTTTTTTTTCTTTTCTGATTTGAGAATAACGAACGGGGGGGGGGGGGGTATTAGAAAGAAGGGGGGTTGACTTTAATTTAATTAATTATTTTATTAAAATCCCCAAAAAGGCCATCTCTCGTTCGAACTCGAAATTGGACCCAACGACTGCCGTCCCTAGCGTTTTACCCCCATTCCGAACACAATGGGATATGCCACGCAAGCCAATTCGACTGTTTCGATCAGTTTCTGTTTAAAATTACATTTAAATCACTATATTGAATTTTAAACGTACATTTCAAATTACCGGGGTCATCTACGAACTTTAAAAATTCCTGAAAAATATTTTCTAGCTTCGTATTGACGATACGGTCATAAAAAAACTAGTTTCGTCGAATTCTGAGACCGTTAGAAAAATGGCCAATTTCCAGTCGATTAAAATCAACTAAAACTGGTCAAACGCGTTTTCCTTTGCCACGCTCACATATTGATTCGAAAAATTATGAAATTTGAAACCTAGCAATAACTTCACATCACGGACCCAACAAAACTGGTTTCGTCGAAATCCGAGGTCATTTGCAAAATTGCTATTTTTAAGGGCCTTATATATATAAAAATATATATAAATTCCACAGCGACTATTTCTAATTTTCAACTGGACATATCTTATCATTTATAAAGTGAAATCTCAGTTTGTTAACTTCGTTGGAAAGATATTCACTATTAGATTCCATTATTTTTGGTTTCACTAAAATCCGGATTGTTTTGCACCCGGTACATTCAATTGAAGTTTGAAATCGAATTATCGAACTACCGCGCCATTTTCAATTCTATTTATAATTATATATAAATATTTATATTCTAACGACGACGCGTATAATATATACGTTCGAATTATATTCAAAATAAATTTCTCGTCGATATTATTTAAAATAGTTCATTTTAAATATTCAAAATTCGCTAAAATTGCCAAAATAAAAATTTTAAACTGGCCCAGATTTTCCGGGTTATTACAAAGTGCCTACACCACAAAGCCCAAGCCCAAGCCCGAACCGAACCGAACCGGGCCGGGCCGGGTCGAGTCGGTCGGTCGCGCGCGCGTGTGTGGTGGTCATATGATGCATGGTCTCCCTCCTCACAACAATGCATGTATTGGGAGCCCAAGGCCCCAACATGATTTCTTAGAAACAAGCATAAAAGCTTGCCTCTTCTATATAATCCCATGATGTGGGACTATTCCCATATAGGAGCCATTCTTACACTTATTCAAGTTTTTTTTTTTAAAAATTCACTTAATGTTTGTAAAACATTTCCAACAATCCCCCACTTGAATTTTTAAAAATATTTTCGAGCAGTTTCTTAAAAACATAAGATTGTGCATAAACAAAGGTGTCCAAGGACTTGAACCTTTGCATAGTGAGTAAGATTCAGTTTTTACTAGAGTGACACGTAGTCTTGAACTCTATTCCTGACATCAAACCACACACAACCTTTTCTATAGTGCAATCAGATAAGCCCGTGCATTTATGGCCCTGCACGTCTATCCCAGTTTAGTGAATGCTCTAGAAGTTTTGCCCAAACTCCATAGGAAACGGCCACATTTCCACATTCACAAAGGTGAGTCTATCAAGAGCACTCCTGAAGGTAGGTACTCCACTCCAAATAGAGTATAGATCTCATTAAGAGTTTCTATTAACTCATCCTCTAATCACTTCAGGAATACATGCTTCTTGGTTTATTAAATAGCATGTTCAACTCATATCACTACACAACTTGTTATTACCCATTGAACCTAGTTCTTGGGATCTCCAGTCATTTAGGTCGGGTTACCATTGTGCGTGACTCAACAATCTAAGGGCAACAGTCCCATTCTTTTAGAAGAGTTATGGACTTTCTCTCTGGACAGTCCTTTCGTCAAAGGATCTGCCAAATTTTCTTCACTACGTACGTAATCCACTCTAACGGTACCTGTGGAAAGTAGTTCTCTAACAGTGCTGTGCTTACGACGTATTTGTCGTCTCTTACCGTTGTAGTAACGGTTCTGAACTTTTGCAATAGCCGCGGTACTATCGCAATGTATCAACACGGCTGGTATCGGTTTTTCCCATAAGGGAATCTCAGCTAGCAGATTTCTCAAGTACTCTGCCTCTTCACTAGCTGTAGCTAGTGCTATCATCTCAGACTCCATAGTAGACTGAGCCAAAATAGTCTGTTTCTTGGATTTCCAAGAAACAGCTCCTCCAGCGATACTAAATATATAGCCACTGGTCGCTTTAGAATCATCAGATAAGGTATTCCAGTCTGCATCGGAATATCCTTCAAGTACAGCTGGAAACCTTTCATAATGTAATCCAAGGTTCATGGTTCGTTTAAGGTATCTCATTACCCTTTCAATAGCTTGCCAGTGCTCTATACTAGGTCTACTGGTAAACCTGCACAATAATCCCACGACATAGGCAATGTTGGGTCTAGTACAATCAGTGGCATACCGAAGGCTGCCAATGATGCTCGCATAATCAGACTGTCTTACACCTTCACCAGTGTTCTTAAATAACTTTACACTGTGATCATATGGTGTACTTGCAGGTTTACAGTCAAAGTAATTATATTTCTTTAGTATCTTCTCAATGTAATGAGATTGATCCAAAGAAATTCCCTTTTCTGACCTAGTAATCTTAATACCAAGGATTACACTCGCTTCACCTAGATCTTTCATATCAAAATTGACACTTAATAAGGATTTGACTGAGTTTATGGAATGAATATTTGACCCAAAAATGAGTAGGTCATCTACATAAAGGCATATAATAGTGCAAATGTTATTCTCAGATTTGTAATAAATGCATTTGTCACTTTCATTAACTTTAAAACCATTTGAAATGATTAAGTTATCAAATTTTTCATGCCATTGTTTAGGTGCTTGTTTTAAACCATATAATGATTTATCCAATTTACATACTTTATGTTCTTGACCATGTACTACAAATCCTTCAGGCTGGTCCATTTAAATTTCTTCGTCTAATTCACCGTTCAAAAAAGCAGTTTTGACATCCATTTGGTGTATAAGTAAATTATGAATGGAAGCAAGTGAGATTAATACCCGAATGGATGTTATTCTAGTTACAGGTGAAAAAGTGTCAAAGAAGTCTATATTTTCCTTTTGGTTAAAACCTTTAGCTACTAGTCGTGCTTTATATTTATCTATAGTGCCATCAGGTTTTAATTTCTTCTTAAGTACCCATTTACAGCCTATAGACTTACAACCAGGGGGTAAATCTACCAAGTGCCAAGTCTTATTGGATTCTAAAGAATCCATCTCATCGTTTATAGCCTCTTGCCAGAAATCGGCATCTAAAGAAGATAAGGCTTCTTGGAGGTTTATAGGATCCTCCTCAATAGTAAAAGCACAAAAATCTGAACCAAAGTCTTTTATTGTTCTTGCTCTTTTACTTCTTCTAGGTTCAGCTTCAGAATTTTCATTAAGTTCTGTTCTAATAGGCATATTTGAAGTGCCCCCACTATTCCTTAATTTGAAAGGAAATTTAGTTTCATAAAAATCGGCATCATTTGATTCAATTATATTATGTGCATTAAGGTCATAAAATCTATATGCTTTGCTATTAATAGCATAGCCTATAAATGCACATTCATATGCTCTACTTGCCAATTTTATTCTCTTAGGGTCTGGAATGCGAACATATGCTAAACAACCCCAAGTTCTAAAGTATGAGACATTGGGTTTATGATTCTTTAAAATTTCATAAGGTGAAATTTTATTCTTAGATTTAGGGATTCTATTCAGAACGTAGCATACAGTCAATAAAATATCCCCCCACCAATGTTTTGCTGCACCAGAATTTAATAATATGGCAACTACTAGCTCGGTAAAGGTCCTATTTTTCCTTTCTGCTTTACCGTTCATTTCAGGTGAGTAGGGTGCAGTTCTCTCATGTACTATACCATGTTGTTTATAGAAATCCAGAATAGAATTAGATTCATATTCTGTTCCTCTATCACTACGAAGTCTCTTAATTTTTCTATTTGCTTGATTCTCAATCACAGTTTTGAATGTTTTAAACATGTCAAAAGCATCACTTTTATTTTTCATAAGATATACATATGTGAAATCAGAGCAGTCATCAATAAAAGTGATAAAATAACGATGTCCCTGTCTAGTTAAAGTGCCATCAAGTTCACATATGTCAGAATGAATCAAGTCTAAGGGTTCAGAAACTCTATCAACAGATTTGTGAGGTTTCTTTGTTATTTTTGCTTGTGTACAGAATTCACATTTATCAGATTCAGATTCTGTCATTTTAGGAATCATATCTAGGGTGCTCATGTTTTGAATTATTCGTTTATTAACATGACACAATCTAGAATGCCAAATATTAAAATCACAAAGCATATAAGCAGAAGAAGTCACTTTATTAGATTCAACATTCAGTTTAAACATACCCTCACAAGCATAACCCTTTCCCACAAAAGTTCCCTTATAAGTAAGAGTGTACAAATCAGCCCCAATAACTTGAGTGAAACCAGCCTTATTAAGGAGGAAGCCAGAGACCAGATTCTTTCTTATCTCTGGAGTGTGCATAACATCTTTCAGAATTACAGTTTTTCCAGAGGTGAACTTGAGTTCCACATTTCCAATCCCCGCAACTGTAGTGGTGTGAGAGTCTCCCAACAGCACTTTCTGATTCTCAGCAGCCGTGTATGTAGAGAACATGCCACGATCATAGCAGACATGGCGAGAAGCACCAGTGTCTACCCACCAACCCTCTGATCCACCAACAAGGTGAATCTCAGTAACCATAGCCGTAAGCGGCTCCTCAGTCAGGTTAGCCTGCGGTGCAGAGCTTGGCCTGTTCCGGCACTTTCGTGCCATATGCCCTGGTTTTCCACAGTTGTAACAAAGAAACAACTGTCCAGAGTCATTCTTTTGGGCTGGTTTCTGCTGTCCTTTTGGGTTTCCTTGCGGATTCCCATTCTGTTTGTTGCGCCTGTTCTGATTCTTAAAAGATTTCTGATTTGGTTTCAGAACAGCGGGAGTGGTCTTCTTAGTACTGTTGTTATTCACAATCAGCACCTCTTCTTTCTGGTCCTGTTTGCGTGCCTCCTCCTCAATACGGAGGCGTGTAATCAAGCTTTCTAAGGAAAATTCCTTAGTCTTATGTCGCAAGACATTCTTAAAATCTTTCCAGCTAGGGGGTAATTTGTCAATGATAACAGCAATTTGAAATTGTTCGTCCAAGACCATACCTTCGGAGATGATCTCATGAGCTATTTTCTGAAGCTCATGAGACTGCATCTCTACCGATCTATCATCAGTCATCTGATACTTTAGGTAGCGACTTACAGCGTATTTCTTTGCCCCTGCCTCCTCTGTGTCATATTTCTTCTTTAGTGCTTCCCAGATCTCCTTTGCCGTCTTTTCATCTGAGTTATAATAATCATACAGATCATCGCTCAGTCCATTCAGTATGAAATTCTTGCATAAGTAATCCTGTTCAGTCCAGGTCTGCAGTTGCTTTGACTGTTCAGTCCATGATGCCATCTTTGCTGCATCAGTCTCGTCAGGCTTGTCTGGTAGCTGCGGGTTTTCAGCAGTCAGAGCAGCCACCACCTTCCTGATCGTGAGGAAGAACTCCATCTTCTGACGCCAGCGCTTGAAATGCAAACCTTCGAACTTGAAAGGAGCAGCAGTCACCAGAGGGCCGTGAAAAGCAGAGGGAGGAGCAGAATCGTCTATGGTTGAGTTCGAGGCCATTGTTTCAGTTCGTCTTCAAATTGTTGGAAAACAATGGCTGAGTCGCGGACTAGGTCGCTTTCTTGAAGACGATTCGGCGATTTGGTCAGAGGTGCAAACCAATTCGTTCTTTCGCCGCCGCCTCTAGGATAAAACAGCCTCTAAAATAGTAACTGATTTGCTTGCACAAACAAATCAGTGCAGATTTGCACTTTCGGGAAAAATACTGCTCGAAATTTCTTAGAAGTTTTAATGGCGGCCGAGAAGAAAAGAATATAAAATTCGGTGTTTTTCTCGTCTCAGATAAAATAGTATATATAGAACGAGAATTAGGTTTTGGGAGAAAATATCGGATCTGCTAAAATTTCGGGGGGAATTAATATTTTACCGTTGCAAAACTTTTCCGTTGCAGAATAAATATCGGTGCGCAAAATAATTTTTCCATAAAAAACGGTTCGAAAACAACTAAGTTTTATGGTCCAAAAAATATAAGTGCCTACACCACAAAGCCCAAGCCCAAGCCCGAACCGAACCGGGCCGGGTCGGGTCGAGTCGAGTCGGTCGGTCGCACGCGCGTGTGTGGTGGTCATATGATGCATGGTCTCCCTCCTCACAACAATGCATGTATTGGGAGCCCAAGGCCCCAACATGATTTCTTAGAAACAAGTATAAAAGCTTGCCTCTTCTATATAATCCCATGATGTGGGACTATTCCCATATAGGAGCCATTCTTACACTTATTCAAGTTTTTTTAAAAAAAAATTCACTTAATGTTTGTAAAACATTTCCAACATGTATAGTATCTAATATTTTTGCATGTTATTGGATACGTCAAATACATGAGCACTTGGTGGCATGCTGCATAACTGTGGTAGTATATACATTTATAATTTATTCGTTGAACTGTTATGGCCTATATATTTTAGTTCTGTCTGTCTAAGTTTGTAAATATCTTGGTGCATAAAATTTGCATGGCTAAATTTCCAACTGGGCAGTTGGTGTTAGAAAATAGAGGACCGTTTTACTATTCCGGCAACTACGATTAGCTAGTTTAGTGTGTACGTGCATTTTAGTTTTGTAGTGTCATTGTTTCCCCATTACAATAACCAGTAAGTTAGAGTAACACATCCGAAAAGCTCCTTGAATTTGTATCATGCATAATGGTAGGGACTTTTACATGTTGTTTCTCTTTGTAGTCAACTAAAGCAATGTCTTGAAATTGATTTTTAATCATAAATCATTAAGCTCAATTTTAACCGTGGCTGAATCTTTTTTGTATATATATATACTTGTATGCTAGCAATTTTTTTCTATGCAGGTTGCTAAATGATCATTATACATTGTAGTTTTGCTTGAGTTTTGAAACCAAAAAAATTCAGAACCAAATCGTGGGTGGATAGATTCGGTTTGGAACGAGATTCATATTGTGAAATCTTAAGATGTGTAGAAATGTCTATATCCAATTATAAATTATTATCTGATAAGTTATCATAATTAATGTTCAAAAACAATATTTGAAGTATAATGGAGGAATACATTTAGCAACTTGAAACTGTTTATATATTTTATTTGAACCACAAGTTCAATACAGTTTAACCATTTGAAGTTTTATATATATTTTATTTGAACCAAAAGTTCAGTACATTTCCAAATCAGATGCTTTGGACATTATGATATGACCTTTAAGATTCGCATTGACATTGCTTGATAATTTTTTTTATTGATTTAGAACTTATAAACAATTTGTTCTAAAATCAATAACTCGAATGAGAAAGAATATGCAAATCAGTTACATATGTAATACGTGGACGCACGTATATACAAATATATTTGAATATTCATTTAACTACCTGAAGTTGTTATGAGCTCATATTATAAATTATTCATATATTATTTAGTAATTTGAAAAGTCGATTGACATCAATAGTGAATAACCTGAAGTCATATGCATATTCAAATGATATATATATATATATATATATAATTAGAAAATTCCTCCAAGTTGATAGGTCAATGAAAGAGAGTAAACAATGCAATATAAATGCATCTTATCAATTAATAAGAGCATTATCCTCCTACAATTGAAATACATATAATGTATTTGCTAGCAATAATGTGATAATGGATAAAAAATGAGAATCCAAAGAAGGTATATTAGTTAATGTGACAATGTTTGTCAACATTGAGGGGGAGGATAAAGGGATATAAGTTTATGTTGATCATTAGTGCTAACATATAGAATGATGCAAAATATTAAATAAATTGCATACATTATCAATGTTGTCCCAAATAGACTTTCTCCAATATAGATTTGAATCCCTGAAAGATCAAAAGGTGTTAATCACAGCTGAAAATGTGGTACAAAAGTCAGTTCAAAATATTTTTGGAGAAAGTCGTAAAAATGCCAAATAATGGAGGTGGGTGTTTTTAAAGAAACACTTAAGGGTACTTTGAAAGAATCTCATGACATGATTGTCAAAAGTGGTTTAGGTACCTAAAACATGACAAGTTTTGAGATCTTAATAAATCGTGTATAGAACTGACAAGAAATAATCATAGATGATAAATTAATAAATAATAAAGCGCTTATATTTATAAATGGATTAAAAATACCATATTAGAGAGAAACATGATTGGCCATCACGAAATCTCCTGAGTAAGATATATGGACCAGTAGTCCTTAAGATATGGACCTGTAGTCCATAAGATAAAATTGGAAAAATATAAAATCAAAAGAGCATACTAAAATTACTGAAGCACCATACGGTGTCAATGACATGTTATGTGCGAGAAGCATATTGTACTTTCAGAGATAATTGATCAAGGTAGTGAAAGTGTTTAAAATGTTTACAATAACCTGAAGGTATAAATGATGAGAGTATACAAATTCTGAAAGAATTTAAGTAATTTTGATAGTGATAAAGAATGCAAAGAGCAAGAAATGTAGATTACAACATTCTTTTAAGTATTGTTGTAATGAAAATCTTGATATAATTCATGATGAGTAGATCACTTCCTGCTTTCAAGAATAGTTGTAATGAAACTCTTGATATCCATTGAAGTGGTGGTTGCAATATGCAAAACTTATTAAAAAATATATATATATTCCTGAAGAATATGAATAACATTTGTTGTTATATAAAAAGCTAAGGACATTGACGATAGATTTCAACATTCTTCTAAGTATTATTGTAATGAAAATCTTGATATACTTCAAGATGAATAGATTACTTTCTCTTAGTGTTGTTGTAATAAAAGTCTTGATATACTTCATTCTTCTAAGTATTGTTGTAATGAAAACCTTGATATACTTCAAGATGAGTAGATTACTTCCTGCTTAGTGTTGTTGTATTGAAAGTTGTCTTATTCATCAAATATGTATTGCAATATGCAAACCCGATTGAAATGCAAAATTGTAAGCACATATAGTGTATTCATAAAAGAATGTTAGTAGCATACAAATCACAAAAGGAAGGTATTTTAAATAAGAAAATATGCCTGAAGCATGGAGATGTACATGAGGTTTCCAAAGAAAAACTTCATTAAAGGAGTATCTGTAAGCAATTTGAGCTATTGAAAGAAGAATACAAATTCAGAGGAAATTATCACATCAGGGGGAGCATCCATAAATATATTATAATGCACTCTTTTTCCTTATTTAAGATTTTTCCCAATGAGTTTTTCTTATTAAGGTTTTAACAAAGCATTATATTGATCCAGAAGTATCAAATTCCATCTGACATAATAAATGATTGAAATATGACATTCTATATTGTATATTTTTTTCCTTCACTACCCACAGGGTTTTTCTTAGTAAGGTTTTTAACGAGGAACTATCCTGATCCAGAAGAATCAAACTTCATTAGATGAAATGAAATATTAAAATATCCAATTGTACTCTTTTTCCTTCACTAAGATTTTTTCCCATTGGATTTTTCTTAGTAAGGTTTTAATGAGGCATTGTTTTGATCCCGAAGCATCAAACTATCAGAAGGAATATCATTTTAATATGATATCAATATTGTCGCATGTTGCACTCTTTTTCTAGTTTAAGGTTTTTCCCATTGGGTTTTCCTTATAGAATTTTTAAGGCAACAAACAATAGCTGTATCGACTGGGTGGATATATGCAAGCAAGATAATAATAACGGGGAGCAATCATCATATATGTTTTAAAAGGGACAACTTCAAGTTAGCAGAACATTCAAGATTTTGAAGACGCATATTCAAGGGGGAGTGTTATAATATATAAGAATGAATATGCTTTTGTATCTTTCTGTTTAGTCCCACATCATGGGATAAGTCTAATTACTAGCTCCAAAGTATATATATATATATATATATATATATATATATATATATATATACACACACACACACACACATATAGTAGCCTATGTAATAGCAATGGGGTGAATATTGTGAATGAATAAAAAGTCTCTTTCTCTTTCTGCTCTCCAACATATTCTAGATTAGGTATTTTGTGACATTTTGGGAATTTTAAAAACTTCAAAATGAGGTATTCCTATTATATATATACACTAGGTTGGGACCCGTGCTTCGCACACGGGTCAATGTTGAAAGCAGTGTGAACGTTAAGTTTCACTGTGGTGATTGCATCTTTTGTATAATTTGTGAAGGCACAACTGCAGTAAAGTAATTTATGCTTACGCTTTCGCATATCTATTATCATATGAAATGAAATTCAATGATTGCATAAGATCCTTCTAGAGTAATTTCATTGCAATGAAAATGAGAAAATGGAAAAGTTATTTTTAATTTACAAAGAATATATATTAACCGTAAACTAAACAAATAACAGAAAACAAAAATGAGAGATGCTTTATTGTATTTTAAAGCCGACGTGTATAAAAGGCAATGAAATTTGTTATAAGTGGATAGTCTGTTTTATTACTTCATATGACAGCAATGACCATCTTGTTTTTCGTCATTCAACCAAGTGACATTTTCATATGAACTTCACATTGTTGCAACTTGCAATTCAAATTTTATGCTCGGATACATAGACTATATACGTATGTACAACAACGGCAGGAAAAATCAACATATTTGTTTTCACGTCCAGAATAATTGGCAATATGGCTTGATAGTCCTCTTATTGCATGTTATATGCTACAGTTGTTAAGTCGTCGGATTCACAATTCATAGTTATTTTTAATATCAGTTCAATATTTTGAATAGAATTCCATTCGAGTGACCAATCATTCAGAAAATCAATCTTTATTTAATTAAAATTGGTGAATACTATTTCCACATAACATGCAGACCACCTTTTTACTAGAAAGTACACTTAGAAGAGGATATATGGAAAAATAAAAAATATACTGAGTAAACATTTACTAAATTAAGAAAATTTATTTACACTAATTTGAGAAAACAAAAGGGTAGTGATAATAACTCCAGTTTCTACACAATATCAGTTCATTTAACAAAGAACAACTCGGACAAAGTAGTATAGATTCATAATTGATAGTGTCAATGCGTAAACACAGAAGGCAAACCAAACCGTATAATAAAGTATGCCATCAAAAAATTCTTTAAACATCTCCATGATTATAATCATTAACATGATCAATTGATATTGCATTTCAATATCCATTATCCATGGTTCCAATTATTAGTTTAGCTTTCTCTCCAAACTCCCTTGTCTGTACCTGATAAATGACATGAAAACTTGAATTTTTAGTGTATGATATCTCACCACATGCAAATTTGATTTTAGTTTGAAGAACCAGTCAATAATGAACACATAATGAAAATTTAACAGTATATCGACAATATTACCATTGTTTTAGTCATTTTATAATCAGTGACGTTTAATTCGATTCCATTTAATACTACAGTGGTAGTGAAGTACCTTAACCTAGTTATTTCGATTTATTTACCAATGATTAGAGTTTTTGCATTGAAGTATATCCCATTGCCAAATATGATTTGGTTGTAGTAGAGCAAGTGGGTATTCTAAGTGGGATCCTTAAAAAATAATTAGTAATACAACAACAACAACAAAGCCATATATCCAAACAAGTTGGGGTTGGCTAGATATGGAACCCAAAATTAAAATAAAATTAATAATGATGATAATATTTATATATATATATAAAGGGTTTAAAATAACCAATCAAATAAAAAGTCGTCCGATAAAGGTTTTTTTTTTAAATAATAATAAGAAGAAGAAGTAAAAATGTTCAATAAAAGTGAAATAAAATCTAAAATAGTAAATAAAAAGTAAAAAGGTTCAGTAAACGTGAAAAAAAAAACACTATGGTTCTGGTACATGGATTGCCAAATTCCATGCACTCCTATCAACTACCATCCCTTCCGATAAACTCCAGTTACTTAAATCTCTCTTTATTATCTCCTCCCATGTCATTTTAGGTCGACCTCTACCTCTCTTTCGGCCTTCGGCGCGACCTAGAATTCCAGCGCGTACATGTGCATCGTATGGTCTACGTTGGATATGTCCAAACCATCTCAAGCGGTATTGGACTAACTTCTCTTCAATATGTGCAACTCCAAGTTTTTCCCGAATATCCTCGTTTCTAATCCGATCTCATCTGGTATGCCCACAGCTCCAACGCAGCATTCGCATCTCTGCTATACTTATCTTCTGGACGTGTTGCCTCTTAGTAGGCCAACATTCTACACCATATAACATTGCAGGTCTGATTGCTGTCCTATAGAACTTTCCTTTAAGCTTCTGAGGAATCTTCCGATCACAGAGAATGCCAGATGCTAGTCGCCATTTCACCCATCCTGCTTGAATTCTAAAACTAACATCCTTATCAATCTCTCCATCAAACTACAACATAGATCCTAAGTATCGAAATGATTCCTTCTTGGGTACTACTCTACCGGCCAGGGTAACATCTCCGTCATCTGACCTGACACTGCTAAACTCACACTTCATATACTCTGTTTTAGTTCTGCTAAGCCTGAAACCCTTTGATTCCAAGGTCTCCCTCCACAACTCCAGTTGTCGATTAACCCCTATTCTACTTTCATCGATCAGCACAACATCATCGGCAAAGAGCATACACCAGGGAATCTCCCTTTGTATATCTTTTGTGATTTCATCCATCACTAATGCAAAAATATAGGGGCTCAAAGCCGAACCTTGATGTAACCCTATTTTAATTGGAAAGTCTCTGGTCTCACCATCGCATGCCCTAACACTAGTCACAACCCCCTCGTACATATCCTTAATAAGGGTAATATACTTTGATGGCACTCTCTTCCTTTCTAGCTCCCACCACATAACTCTCCTCGGTACTCTGTCATAAGCTTTCTCCAGGTCAATAAAAACCATGTGGAGATCTTTCTTTTGCTCCCTGTATCTCTCCATAAGTTGCCTAACCAAGAAAATCGCCTCAATGGTTGACCTTCCCGGCATAAAACCAAATTGATTCCTAAAGACACTTGTCAACCTCCTCAAATGCTGCTCGCAAACTCTCTCCCAAAGCTTCATTGTATGACTCATAAGCTTAATTCCTCTATAGTTTGTGCAACTTTGAATACCTCCTTTATTCTTGAAGATTGGAACTAAAATGCTTCTCCTCCACTCATCTGGCATTTTATTTGATTTGAAAATATTGTTGAACAACTTAGTTAGCCATCTTATCCCTGCATCTCCAAAACATCTCCACACCTCAATAGGAATATCATCAGGCCCTACCGACTTTCCTGATTTCATACGTTTCAACGCCCCCTTTACCTCAGCTTCTTGGAAACTCCGCACAAAATGTCTATTGGTGCTATCGGTTAAGTCTTCCAACTCGATCGAAGAGCTATCACTTTCTTCGTTGAAAAGCTTATCAAAGTATTCTCTCCACCTATTCTTTATCTCATCTTCCTTCACGAAAAGTCTATCATTCTCATCCTTAATGCATTTAACCTGATTGAAGTCCCTTGTCCTCCTCTCGCGTAGCCTAACTATTCTGTAAACGTCTTTTTCGCCCTCCTTTGTACTTCGCCTTTGATACAAATCTTCGTACGCTCGTCCCCTTGCTTCACTCACTGCTCTCTTTGCAGTCTTCTTTGCCACTTTGTACCTGTGCATGTTCTCTTCGCTTCTATGATGGTACATGCGTTTGTAGCATTCCTTCTTCTCTTTGATAGCCTTTTGCACCTCGTCATTTCACCACCACGAATCCTTGGGTTCTCGCGTGCTTCCTCTTGTTATCCCAAATACCTCAGTGGCGACTCTCCGAATGCAAGTTGCCATCGCATTCCACATGACATTTGCTTCTCCTTCCACATTCCAAGCTCCTTCTCCCATCACTTTATCTTTAAACACCCGTGAAGCATCTCCTTTGAGTTTCCACCATTTCGTCCTGCTAATCTTCGCTCTCTTATCCTTCACCACCCGAAGACGAAACATGCATACCAACAGCTGGTGTTGTGAGACGACACATTCTCCAGGTATGACCTTGCAATCAACACAATCTCGTTTACTATCTTTTCTAGTTAGGACAAAGTCAATCTGGCTAGCCTGTTGGCCACTACTAAAGGTGATCAGATGTGATTGCCTCTTTCTAAAGAAGGTATTAGCAATCATGAGATCAAAAGAGAGAGCGAAATTCAAAATATCTTCACCCTCTTGGTTCCTACTGCCAAATCCAAAACCACCATGCACTCGTTCAAAACCCCTGCTAGATGAGCCAACATGGCCATTGAAGTCTCCTCCTATAAAAAGTTTCTCGCTACTATGCACATTCCTAACCATGACATCCAAGTCTTCCCAGAACTTCCTTTTGGCTTCTTCACTTAGACCTACATGTGGGGCATATGCGCTAATGACATTCAAAACAGCCTCGCCAACTACTAGCTTAACTAGGATGATCCTATCCCCTCGTCTTCTGACGTCAACCACATTGTTCTGAAGGTTCTTATCAATCAATATGCCTACCCCCATTCTTGTTACGTACTTCTCCCGTGTACCACAATTTGAAGCCAGTGTTCTCCACCTCCTTCGCCTTCTGACCCACCCATTTAGTCTCTTGAATGCACAAGATGTTAACCCGTCTCCTAATCATAGTATCCACTATCTCTCTTAGTTTTCCTGTTAAGGACCCTACATTCCAACTACCTAACCGAACTCTACTATCGTTGACTAGCTTCCTTGCCCCTCGCATCCGCCGAGAAAAATGTGAGGACCCTTGCTCACTTATCACCACACCGGGGCGTCAGTGTAGCGCGCCACTAAGAGAATGTCGCCACTAAGTAATGGTGTAATTAAATTATGAAAGCGCAAAATTATCTCAAATTAGTGGAACATATACATATGGATTAGAAAGATGAGAAAATTTGTATATCTAAACACTTTGAACTGATATTTTCACATCATAATATAGATAATGATAATTTTGGCTACAATTGTTAAATTTGTGTTCACAGTAGCATAATGAGAAAATTTGTGACATGTAGCAGTGATAAATGAAGTACGCTTCACATTGAAAACCATAATAATGAACAACTATGTATGAAGTAATATTTTCATACACTATTTATACGACTGCACTACCAAGATTGCAGATTGGATTAAATTTGGCAGAAAGTTCGTACAAAACTAACTATTATTAATAAGGTTCATTTAACATTAGGCAAGCTGCACACCTTAAGATGGGAATTAAATATTCATTAAACCGATGACAACACTAACAAAAAGTAAAAGTTGATTAATTAAGAAGGTAAAAGAGTCAAAGGTAATCAAGTATTATTATTATTTATTTAAAAACCAATGTAAAAGAGGGATATATGTCTATATATATATATATATATATATATATATATATATATATGGTGAGCGTTCAATGGCACCCCTTATTCTGCACCCCCTATCAGCCTCCCTATTTTCCACCTTTAATTTATATTATTTTAAGTTGAGTGGAAGGTGAGAGAGTTAGTGGAAGGAGAGAGAGAGAGAGGAAATGTGTGGTGGAAAAGTGGGAGGCTAAAGGGGTGCTCACTATTTGGGGTGCCACTGAACCTAGCTCTCTCTCTCTCTCTCTCTCTCTCTCTATATATATATATATATATATATATATATATATATATATATATACAGCAAATAGGTGAAGCATAGATACGGGTATAAACTGAAAAGAGAACAACAGAAATCTTTAGGCAAATATTATAGGCTTAAATCTTGCATAGATAATGTGGGTTTGTTACTCAGAATGGCATCAAAAACTCTACTTCCATTAGTAAAAGCTATAGAAAAATATGTAGAATCCAGGTACTAAATCTATGAATCCGTTGGTGCAATGCCCAGCTGCTCATTCCCCAATCCTTATAGTACATTTGACTCATGGTTCATATGTTAGATACAATATCAAAAGAGATAGATTAAAAAAGGAAGAAAAAAAAATCACCTTTTAACCAGGTGAATCTTTCTACCACATTTGACCCTTTTTTCTTATTTAATGATTGGAATTAAATAAGTTCCCAAACAATTGTTTTTAACGTAACACAAATTGCAAAAGAAAATGTCTAGAAAATGAATAGTTAAGGTAAAAAAACAAATCCAAACATTACCTCAAGTTTTTGCTGCTATTCCTTAGTTTAAACCATGATTTAGTCCATCTAGTAAGGTATTCACTGTAGGGCAGTGATAACAGGTTCTCATCATCAGCAACAATGGGAATTTTTTTTTACACCTTACAACTTGCAATATACTTGCTTCAGTGCAATAAAACATTTTTTCAAGCATCAATATCACACCTATCCACATTTTACAAATGTTAACTTCCATGTATGTAGTTATGGCCACATATATGCCTTTAACTTGCAGCATATTTATAACATGCAAAGTTAAGGTGCATTGTAGTCATGCAGACTTATCACTTCATGCTATACAAATTAGTTTAGCGATCCATCCGTACCTTACCTACTGTGGTGCTTATATTAATCAATAAGCTAAAGTATATATCCCCTTGATAAAGCATTTCAAATATGATTTAGTTCACACTATGGATAGTCTAGTCCACCAACTCTGAATTCCTCATCATTTTATCTAACTAAATGCTCAATAAAGGGACTCTCTGTGTTTTTCCATTTATATATTTGGCTAATTCTTTTAGTACACTTGAATGCATTTTACATACACCAAAAAGTTTGCCAAAATTAAATACACCATTATGTGACTTAACATACAACATACATTATAAAGTTACCTTTCTCTTTAAAACAATGTAAAAGGAACAATCTAATTTTATATCTCTCTCTCATGCATTACTCAAATTAAGGAGCCTAATCATGAAGGTGTTCAGTTTCATTTTTGAAAATTATAAATGCATACTTCAAATAGAATTTAGACTTCTTTAAATTTTTTCATATATCGAAACTCATGTTTAAAATATCAATATCAAAATATTCGGGGATTAAAAATTTAGTGTCAAATTTGACGTGAGTAAATTAGTGTAAAAGATAGATGGAAGTTAGTACTCTAGAAATCAATTTGGCAATAGTATTATACCTTAGATTTTTGTTTTAAAGAATTTGAAGTGAAAATGTTAAATAGATTATGCATGAACATCAGTTGTCATTTTATTAATAGGATTTCATGGTTGAATGGAATTCAAATGTAATTTCATGTATAATGCGATGAATTTTTAGATATATTATGGAAAACCATACTGAGCATATAGAATGTGGATAAAGAGGGTAAATTATCATACATACTTTATTCTTTAAAATTGACATTATTTTTTTATTTGGCAGGGGCATTTTTGTCTTAAGATTTTTTTCAAATTTTTTATGGTATACATAACGTTGTTTATGGTGTATGTATAAAATTAGCATATATATTTAATAATTCTTCTCCTTAGGTTGTGCTATCATATTTGTATTGTAAATGTAGTTTAGTAGTATGCATTGTTAGCTATCATGGTTTTGTAGGGATCATCAGTCTAATGATACGCATATGTTTCAATATCGAGCAAACTTGATTTCTAGCACTTTTTAGCTTATGTACCATTGGCTACCAATTTCAGTGGAAGCTTTTGCTTTTATTATATCAATGAATATTGTCGAGTGCTATTCTCAATACGAGGATCACTCTGTAATTTTTTAAGAAAAGCATATGTGTTAAATTGTTTGCATTTGACATTCGGTATGCTTATCTGTCAAGTCAGAAAGAATTCTTAGAAGGATGAATGTTGTCAACTACACAAACTAACAGCTCGACCCCAGACAACACTTGCATATCGATATATATTTAAGTTGAATAAGTGAGTGAAATTTCATAGTAAAAAGGATCTCCTAGAAAATACCTCCCATAGAGACTTGGTCCTCCATCACCTCAAACACCTCTACAAAATTGAATTTCTCTTTAGTTAGCCTTGAAATTCTTTTTAGTTATGCTGGGCGTTTTGACATCTGATATTTCAACCTTCGAGCATGGGATTACAAAGAGTCAATTTGCAGTGTTAGCAAATAAAGCAATAGATGGATACATAAAGTAAATAATTTAAGATGATAAACTACTAATGTTTGTAACAGCAGGCGAAAAGAAGCATTTAGTACATAGCACATAAAAAGCAGCTTTTTTTATCTGGTGCTTCAATTCCGTTTGTCTTTAAATTGTACCTGCACCACAAAGCTGAGTTAGCAACTATATTATGTCAGGAAGTCTTGAAACAAAATAATAACACCAATATTAAAATTGAAGTTATCCTCTGGGAACATATCGAGACATTAAAAAACCCATGAAAATTTACCAAGCCTATGTAAAATTATTTCTATTTGAAATCTTAGTTAATTTTGGATACTTAATTTAATTTGTAACTAAATATATCAGTTATATATAAAACAGTTCTCTATTCTCGATATACACCTTTGAAATTAGAAGATTAAACTCATATTTTTTTGCTTTTTAATATACATAGAGCTTGCTAAAAATTCAATCTATATTTGTTTAACATGTAACTCTATTTTATAACAATAACTCCATCAAAACTCGGTGTTGGAACGAAAAGAATACACGGTGCGAGGAAATTGCGTCACTGATGATTGAATTAGTGAAAGAAGCACGATGGCAATATTGATTACCAGCAAAGCTGTATGGAGTCGACAGTCAACATCTGATAATCACAGTCCAATAACTTATTACGATGTCTACCTACAAATGGATGCTGCCACTGGTTTTGGTTCTTGGTTGTTAGCAATGAGTTTAGGTCACCGACTATAGTTCCATCATTATTCGTCATCGTCAATCCAAATCACCACTAAGTGATTGTGCTGTGAAGTAATATGAAGGATGAAATAGAGCAAATACCGTTAATTTAGAGTGGTTTTGGCCATTTTTAAATCATGTGCTTTGTTACTTCTTTTGCTTTCCCTAACACATCGTCACTTTGATGGGTTTAAGCATATATATTATTACTGTATATTCTTGGTCTGTCTTTACACATCTCAAACTATTTGCCTTACAATAATTCTGCATCAAGCTGTGTAATTGCAATCAACATAATAGTTCGAAAATGTAATGAAACACCAAATAGAAAGGTCATGACAAAAAGTACCTATCGATAGAATGGTGTGTATAAAAAAAGGTGGTTCATAAATTAAGCAGATCATGGACATAAAAGAAGATGTCGAACTAATTTGGAAAATTATAAGGAGTAGCAAATTACCGTGGTTAATAGGAAAAGAAGATCCACTGTACGTCCACATCAAGTAGACTAGTTTTTTTCAGTATGGTGCTATGATTTAGAAAAGCAATGCAAACAGTGAAATAGGGCTGAAAAAACATTTGTGGAGAGTACACAAATGAAATAAATATATACTGAACTGTATTAGTGACCCAAACCTACAGCATGGAGGTGACAGCTACTCTTTTCAGAAAATAAGTCGAAATCTTCTAAAATTAGTTGATGTTAACCATTATGATTTGAATTAGCAAACATCGTGGTTTATGCAATGTGCTAAATAACAAAGATCAATAGTAAATTAATTAATAATATAAAGTTTTATGCAAATGCACAGAAGTAATAAAGATGAATATAGTGAAATTCAAGGAAAAAAGGGCAAGAGTACTTACTCCACCATTCTCCTTCAATCAATGGTTCCCAAGAATAAATCTCATACAAATCAACAGTCCTAATCGCTTCTCTTCCACCAACATACTGTGACTCCATCTCGTATAACTCATACAAATCAATAGTCCTAATCGCATCTCCTCCTCCAACAGACCACGACCATCTCGTATATGCTCAACTGACTACGAAGTCTTGGTTGTGCTCTTGTTTTGTTGATGTAACAGCAGTAGCACCACGATATCTCTTTCGTTATTACCCAAGTGCACCTTCCGTTGTCGTTCGCATCCAGCCATGCTTTTCAGACCATATACCATATGTCTTTGTTGAAGCGCACCTTCCGCCGTCGTTCGATTCCGGCCTTGCTTTTCATCAAGGTCTAATTTTATGCCAATCGTGTTTTTTAATTTGGCAGATTTAGGTTTTCCGTAATTCAAAGCAAGTTAAAAGGAGGAAAGGGGATTACTTCTACGTCAAAGCCCATATGTTTTAATTCATTTCTTTGGATTAACATGGAAAGTTCCCAGTTGTAATAAATTGAAAAAACCTAATTTGAAATGGAATAGAAAAGGGAAACCTGAATTAGATCATTTGATTCTTCAATCTGTATCTCCATCGAATCTATCCGAATAGTACGTTGCTACCAGGATCGTCGTTGGTATTGTAATAATTAGGGTTACAATATAAAACTATTTTATTGCTAACCCTAATTCGGCGAGAAAGGATATTTAAGTTGTAGAGGAATCCGATGAATTCAGAGTAAGGAAAGTAAAAAGCGGAGTTGTTTTGATGGAAGAGGAGATTCATCTGAGGAAATATGAAGACCTACTGGAAAAAAAGTGGTTTCATTTTAAGGCAGATAGTGGGAAGTTGCCTAAAGATCCAGAGAAGTTGAATGTTTTATTTTTGCCGAACAAATAAAAGGAAGGGTCGCTCAGAAGCGAGGAAGCCATCAAAGAAAGAAATTTAGACTTACACGTAAGCAATGCTTGGATTCTGCTTTCTATTATAGGATGTATATATATATATATATCGAAAATTGGTTCGCTTTAATCATCTAATAAAATAACGATACAAAGGTCAGGTTAGCATACTAATTGTTGACCAGCTTTTTGGCAAAAGTCGTTACGACTCAAAACCAAGGCTCACTATTAGATGTTGATTGAACTTTCTGTCCTTCAAACCGACCTTCATTGTGGATCAATCAATTACAGTTCGTACCGAGCCACCTTCATAGAAGGCAAAGATATCATCCTCCAGAACTGGCGAACACTTCCGAAGTCAAAATCATCCGATCGATCGAGTCATCCCTGAAAGACCAAATCACTTCTGAAAGATCGGGTCAACCCTGAAATGTCGGATCGGAAATATCAAGCCAAATTATGCACTACAAGACGAAGCCTTATTCTCAAGGCTACAGAATAAGTCAGCTTTGACCTGCACTTCTTTTCATGCTCCAGAATTCAAGTTTCACATATGCCACACATCTCGAGGATAACTATTCATCAGCAGAAGACTGGGTCCCTCCACCTACAACGACTTTATAGGATCGAGTTACATGTGGCCGACCCAGAAAAAGATGCATGCCACGTTGCATTCAAACCCGACCCACCTTCTCCCCTATAAATACACCAGTTTCCAGAAATGGAGAGGCATCTTGAACCAATGAGAAAAATATCCTATTCGGTTTTCCACAAATGGTATGTCATATACTCCAACCATAACATAAAGATTTTGTGTATAAATCGCTTCTTTCTCTACTTCCTTTCAATCAAAAACAACTGTAACCTATCATCGACAATATAAACAGAGATTATAAGTGGACGTAGGCTTGGTTGAAGCCGAACCACTATAAAAATATTGTGTCTTCCGTGTTCATTTAATTTTTTTGCATTATGTGAATATTATTGTGTGTGGTTAACACACTTTGGGGGTTTATCGTCATTAGACCAACTTTTGACATCAACACTAACCATTACAAACAATCATAAAACCAAAAGCATAAAGAAAAGGGAAATACAAATAAATTTAAAACTAAATAACATAAATCAGACCTATGAGGAGGCTTCTATCCCACTGCTGATAGGGCATCCCGCTGCACCACATCCGAGTCATGTGCTCCACTTCTTATGAGCTGTTAATCCAGTAGAAAATAACATATGGATTTGCATAAGCATGTGAACTGTAAGAAACTCCATGTTTTCTTTGCTTCATGATATAGCAACAATCTCTTATGATTTCAACCACGATAAATCTATTACTGTAAACGATCATAAAAATGCAATCTAGTTAATGTTCATCGAACCAGCGACCTAAAGATCAACACCCATGTATCAAATCAAGGCAGTTATGAAGATGGCAATTTTCCATGTCTTCTCCAATCAACATGTGTATAACGGTAACTGCTTCTCAATGAATTTAATGTGTAGTTCGATAACATGCATGCAGCAAAATCCAGATGTTCTTTAATTTAATGGACTGAAGACCTTCATCATAATGAAAATGAGAATCTAAGAAACCATCCCAAAATGCTTTTATATATCAGTTTAATGATTGAGAAAATCACTGTGTCCTCCTAGATCCTATAATACGAAGGATCGGTTGTGTGTGGGAAATGCGTAAATCCAGCATGTTGATTTCACGTACCCAATTTTCTCATGTCTTCATCCCTTGTAAATTCGAATCGGTGTTTCCTTTGAGATCCGTACCAAAGAGGTATGATTTCGCCTCCTTTTTCGCTAAAACTCAAATCCTTCTGTCAGATCCAGTTCTCATACATCGCCTTGGTATCGAAACTTGAAACCGAATTGGTTTCTTTTAAGATCGCCCAAAATCCAAAGAGCTATGCTGACTAACTCGAAATCAATTTCGAACTGTGAGGAGGATTGGTTGTAGGAGGTTAGAATTGAAATTGCTTCAATTACGCTGGAGCATGCCGGAACCCAAACACCCTGGTGGCTTAATCCTCAAGATTCGAACAAATTTGAATTTTACATGTAGGCTAAGAAGAAACATCGCGGACTTTGGCAGAAATCGACAGTAATGGCGATGCGATGATGAATCGCGAATCCTGGATTTGGAGTAATTGGTGGATCTAGTATGAATTGTGGACGTGACTTGGATTTTGTTATTGATGACGATAGCTAATCGAAGAACAAACAGAATATCAGTGAAATTATATTGGAAATTGGCCTGAAACGGCCAATCTATTTCGATTTCAATAAGATCACCTTTCCTCTCTCTCCATTGGAGAGAGATAAAGGAAGCGGTTTTTATTATATATATATATACATATTTGAAAATTATATATATATATATATTAAAAAAGTAGCGTTCAGTAGCACCTCAAAAAGTGCAACACCACTTTGGTCTCCTAATTTACACCACTCATTCCTTTCTCTCTCCTTCCACTAGACATCACTCTTCCCATTACTTAATTTAATATAAATGAATAATGGAAATTTGGAGGCCAAAGGAGTGCTACACAGTTTGGGGTGTTATTGAACGTATACACACATACGCACAAAGAGTAATATTGAATTTTAACGGTATTAATTTTTAAACAATCACTAGTACTTGTAATATTGATAACATGTATAAAATTTGTTATACAGATAATAACTAACTTTATTTTCACACATATAAAACGGAATAAGTGAATAAGTCAATACTTAGACTTCCAAAATAACATGACTTTGAGATGTCAAACTTTTGGCATATAGGCATCATCTCTTAATATTATTGTAAAAACCCATTATTTTAAAAGATTTGAATTGACAATAAACAACAATGACTTCTTTGGGTATTCCTGTCCGATTTCATCGTTGGTGAACAACCAACTATAGTAAAATACCTATTCTCCAAGAAGCTTCTTACTGGATCTCACACTTGGTACTTCCCTATACACAACTACGCTGTTATTTACTTAGTAATGAATATTGGTTATGTTTTCCTGCCTTAATAAGGTATATTTTACCTGCGAATAAGTTATATATAGGAGCTGAAGTTGTGATATATACTTTGTTTTCTTTAGAGACAGAAATAAGATCACATAATAAAATTTCCTTACCACAAACCATACATCCATGGATTATTACGAATGTTGTGCAATATGTTAGTTCCAAAAATTAGTAAATTTATGTAACTGATTGGTTTATTCTGTATTATATACCTGGAATTTTTGGTATATCCTGATCATTTCCATGATTTTATGGCTCCCAGAGTTTGACTTGGTTGAAACAATCCAAGTAATTTGGAAATAATTAGAAGTATTTATGTTCACATTGTTAATTCTTTTTTAATAGACCTATTTTATCATCTCATTCTTATAAATATATGGTCCTAATTTGTCTTTTTTTGATTTTATTATGCTACATAGAAAATTACCTGTATTGGTAATGACTTTTTGACCATAGTTTGAATCATTTCTGAATCTTCTTTTACACTGTATGTTGTGAGTTAGTTGATGAAAATTAACTTACTGAATTTTCAAAGTAATATAAAATTAAAATAGCACCTAAAATGTATAATGTGTTTTTGGTGAATTTAGAGATGACCATGTATTTATGTTTCTATAAGATTATTAATACTATTGAATGTATTTTCTGAATTTAAGTTGATATCAAATATGAGATTCAAATAATACTCCAACTTCATTTCAGATTGAGAATAGCAACCCGGTAAGATCTTTGAGATACTCCTCTTTGAATGATTTGGAATCTATGATTAATTGGTTGGGTTAATTTTAAATCTATACCATGGTATAAACTTCAAAGCTAAATCATGCAAGGTTCATGGGGCAAAACCTATTGTTAATTCATGGACTGGGGAATTGAAGGTATGTCAAAACCACTATTCATTGCTTCCTGTTTACAGTTTTTATATATTAATCATTTGTACAGTGGGCTATGTGTACTGTAGTAGCGTTTGTTTTCATTTACAATTTCCTAATTCAACACAATAGTACTTACGTCAACTGCTGCCATAATTATCTGCATTGAATTGTGAATTGTAATGAACTTTATACCGATTGTTTTCTCTAGGTATTATTATTTGTTTTATGTTTGTTTTACCTCCTCTTCTGTATCAAAAATTGGTTACAAATCTGGTAATATGGGATGAGGATATTTACAGTTCGTTATGTGTCCCACTCTATCCCCAACATACTCCTCAAGTACCCAATACTCCACTTGCGTTCAAATTCTCTTTGGTTTTATATACACATTAGAGATGGCTCCTTTTTTGTATGCAGCACCCCCATCTCTATCCATTTTTGTGGCTGTCCTTTAAAATTTACAGTTGTAATTCTGAATTTGAACGTCGCAGGTTTGTATGTTAATTTTGCATTTGTCAATTTGTCTCCTATATGATATTTTAGGCGTTACAAAGATTTTGGATGGGTTTAAGTAAACTATATGAAGGTTTTCACAGTAGATTAAGCGTATGCGATGTGGTCAACTTCATTTATATTCCGAATATTAGAATAAAGTTAATCATATATTATTTAAACCGATTCTAAGTTCTCACATTAAATTCACTTTTGAATTTAAATGTTTAAATTATCCAAATGACAATTTTTCACCTTTCTATTTACAAATACCATTATTTTCCGACTTAAATTATCTAAAAACGAACCAATAACTAGCTTAAAAATAGTGGAAATCAGAGGCGAATCCCTAAAATCAGAGATGATATAAAGTGGATCTCTATGTAACCTTCAATGTAAAGAGGGTCTAAAAAGTAAAAGAAGATTGCTGGAAAAGAAAAAAAGTTGCAGAAATGTTAGCACTTACTATGCAAAAATGTGTGCATATCAGCAACCATTCTCATTGTGTATTACAAATACTAAAAAAGAAAATTGTTACAAAAATACTTACATTTATTATAAAAATGTGCAGAGACATTTGAGACATATCTCGGTCTATCAAGTAACTACAGACATTCCTGCAATTTTTCTGTACAGTTGCTTCTTTTTTAGTATTTTTACTAAAGTGAAATATTTTTCGTTTATGCGCAATTTACATCGTTTTTTTAATGTTTTTTTTTGCAATAATGTAATGTTATATAATTGTGGACAACGATTTTGAAATTTTGAAGCAATCAACAAAAATTGCATAGAAGCATGCAATTTTTTATAAAAATTACAGTACCGTCTGCAATATTTTATAAAATTGCAGTTATTCCTACATATTTTACTAAAGGGTAATTTTTCTTGTTTTTTAATTTTTGAAGTAGTTTTTTTTACTTTTCTTACATAATACAAGGATGGTTATAAATCGAATTAAGTTTTGAAGTTTGGTAATTTTTTGCTTTGAATTGTGATGTCTTTTTAATGATTTTTGATATGAGACTGGACCTTTCCCCTCAACCCCCTAAGTTTGATTATTACATACAATTATTATACGTTCAAAATTATATAGCATAATACTTTTTTATAATTCACATTTATAAATTTTACTAACTCCTGCCGATACTGCTGGAATGATTCAGATCATCCTCAATGAGTGACCAGATTTATATTCCTATTTGCAGAGTTTCTTTCCAACTGATCTGCCTGTACATTCAAAATTTGATACATTATTTATCGATCAAATTATTTTGATATTTAAAAAAATAGTACAATTACCTTCGCCTCAGCATTATCCCAATATTTGACTAATACTTCCCACATAGATGCCCCCATCTAGCTAGGCTTTTCCATTTTTTCTTTATTATTGATATGCTATCCTTATAATTCTTTCTCATTTTTTTCCATCCAATAGGATCGAGCAAGTTGTAAGTCGTGGGTCTGTATATCCACCTCGACCTGTATTTCACTGTAACGACCCGAATTTTTAGCCGTTGAATGCTGAATATATAAATTTGTTTTAAATATTTTATTTGACTTATATATATGTATTTATAAGGAATTTATTTAATAAAATGATATTTAATCGTATAATTTATAATATAATTTAAAACTAGCTCGAAATAGTTGCGGTAGTTCATAATTTACGATTTAAAACTTCAACTGGATATACATAATCCAATATAAGTCGGATTTTTGTGAAACAAGAAACGTTTGAATCTATTAAAATGTATCTTTCCAATGGAAGTGAAAAATCGAGATTTCGTCTCATTGATAGTAAGTTATGTTCAAATCAAATTTCCAAAAAGTCGCTGTGGAGTTGTATATAAGCCATAACGGTTTATTTAATATAATTAAATATTGGTTTCGAATTTAGACAAGATTTTTGAGACGTAGTTATAATTTGATTTATAGATTTTTCTGAAAATTTTTACTTGGAAAATAAATAACAATTTTGTTTAACGTAATTAGCACCCTATATCAGTGTTTAGGGAACTTCACAGAATAAGTTAATCTGTCAACTTTATTATATTTCTGGAATTGTATTGCACTGTGGAACACAATGATATTTTTACTTTTGTCGTTTGAGGCTCGAATATAAATGAAATATTACATAACGGAGTACCTGTATTTTTTTTCTTTTCTAAATTTACATATATACAGTTGCTTTATCCTTTGTTCTATTCTGTCTTCTAAATTACACTAATATTTCCTTTTGCACCTAAATGGACGTTCCCTTTTGTTATGTAAGACCAAACCAATAGGGGAGTACAAATTACATACGATATAAAACCTATATTTGGAATCATTAAGGGTCGACTACCAACATAAAAGACTGACATTGTTTATAAAAAAAAGTAAGAAAGATAATTAAATAAAGAATAGAGTGATGGCCAATCTTCAGTCAGCGTCTTCTCCACGGTTTTCATCTCCGTGCGTGTCAAGCCATCAATATTGTGGTAGCCAAGCTGTTTTGCTTTTAAATACTGGTATACTAATTCTCGTTCTATTTCTTTATTCTTTCAGTAAAAAACCGAAATTGCCAATGGAAAATTCAATTAAAAATCATCGTTAACTCCTCTGTATGCTACAAGCCAAATCCATAAAATGTTCATTTCCTTTTTGTAGTCACCATTTCTGTTTTCACCAATAAAGCAAACGAAATGAAATCCATCCTATTTCAAAAATCAATTAAATTCATACAATCACCAGAATTCCCTAAGCCATGATCTTAGAGTTCCTTGGGTCCCGAGCTTCAATTCGATACTAATAAACGAAATCGCAATCACTATTACCGGGTTCGACGGTTCCTGTAAACCTAGGGTTAGTAAATTTGTAGTAATGGATCATTGTTATCGATTTCAAGATTGTAATGGGGTTCAACATGGCGTTAATTTCACGCGCTCGGATTTATGGTGAAATTCGACCCAGAAAGAGTTGATGTGTTTACTGTACAGCGTATGGGGGGAAGGGGGTTGGCGATGCATTCTTATTAGTGAGGTCGATCGGTTTGTGACAGTGATGGCCGGAAAGAGGAGGTGAAACAGAGGTTGTTGGTGGTGATCTCATCAGATTAAGGTAGTGTGGTGGGATGAACGGAGGACTTTTCTTTGTAGTTGTTTGGTGAAGTTGTTCGATGCTGGATTTTTGAAAGAAGGCGGAATATTGTTCGAATGGGTGGAAGGGGAAGTATGGTTTCACATTCTCTACAGGGTTGAAACTGGGTTTACTTGTTTGATCTTGAAAAAAAATAGAAGAAAAAAAAAGATAATAGAAAGGAAGTGTCGATGGCTTTTGGGAAATATCGTGTTGACTGCGATTGGAAGGAGGGACTCAGGGCTGTTGTACAGGCACTGTAATGGTGTGAAGGAACTGCTGATAATGGTTATGGTAATGTGGAGTTTTGAATGAAAATAACATTAGGAATTTTTACTGCAATTCAATTGAACTGGAGGAGTAATGAGAGGAGAAACTCGGCTATTTGGCTTGGATTAAATGTCCGATCCCAACTGCGGGTCGAACAGGATGAAGGAAAATTGTGAATGGTGGTGTCAGTGGTGCAATTCGATGAGAAAAGGAGGCTTGTGAAGTCAGAAAGGATGCTGTAGAAAGGAATTTAATTGTGCTATTTTATTTAAAGGAGATGTCGAGGGTACCTAGAAGAAAAATAAAAAGAAGAAGAAGAGCAGATCGACTATTGAAGGCTAATTCGTGAGTATGAGCAATTAATTATTAAGGTCAATCCTTAATTTAATTAAAAACTAATGACAGTAATCGGTAATATAAATATTTTTAATTTATGTTAAACATTATAATAGTGGTAACTTATTCATTCGTGGACACAATTTGTAACAACCCGTATTTTTGAATAACATGTTATAACATAAATGGAGGCAGAATTAAACTGTAAAATCTGAATCAAGGGAAACGGGCTATTCCATTGCGTTCGTCTCGGAAAAATACGCGAAATAGAGTCCGAGTTTTCGAAAATCGGAGTCCGTATGACCAAGATATGGCCTCGCGAAGTTTCACGAAAAATTCCCAAATTAAAGTATACTTAATTAAGTGAAATGGGTTGCGCAGAGAAATATATATATATTGATATATATATATATATAATTGAAAATTAAATAAATAAATATGCAAAAATGTTCAAAACAACGAATTGGGAGAGGGGAATAACCGAACCGGCCGATTTTTGAGGTCGACTCGAGCCCGCTGGGTCGACTAGGGGTTAATCCAGGGTGTTTGGCTGTCAACCCGTGGGCCGATTCGCTCAAATGCAGATTTTGCATTTGAATGGTTCTCATGGTCCATCTTTAATCTAAAGGCCCTAGATGGTTCCTACACTTGACTTCTTCCCCAAGACATGCTTTGATGGCTTGGATTGAATCTAGGGTTAATCCTATGGCCTAAAACACTTGCCTAATCTATAAATAAGACCCTAACCTACCCTAAATCATCATTATTCATTCATACAACTAAACTATGGCAAAATCAATCCTCTCATGGCCTCCACTCTCTTCATAAAATTCCTAAATAAATTCCTAAGTGATTTTCCATGCATACAAGTGTTTTCAAACTTGTATGAGCATCATTAGCTTGCATTCAAGTCAAGTTTATATATTTGCACCACAAAGAAAGAGTTTTGATCAAGTTTGCTTGCATTTTTGGGGTTTTTGGTTGCATAAGGGTTTTCTTACATTTGCTAGACTCATTTGAGTTCGCATAAGCATTGTAAGCCCTATTCCTTTCATACTTGAACTTTAAAGTTAAATGCATGATATGCAAGTTGTCATATGTTATGCAAGTTTGTTTATGCAAGTATGATATGCAAGTTGACATATGTTATGCAAGTTTGTTTATGCAAGTATGATATGCAAGTTGTCATATGTTATGCAAGTTTGTTTATGCAAGTATGATATGCAAGTTGTCATATGTTATGCAAGTTTGTTTATGCAAGTATGATATGCAAGTTGTCATATGTTATGCAAGTTTGTTTATGCAAGTATGATATGCAAGTTGTCATATGTTATGCAAGTTTGTTTATGCAAGTTTGATATGCAAGTTGTCATATGTTATGCAAGTATGTTATGCAAGTTTGGGATGGTCATGTGGTTCATGTTATCATGTTATGCATGCTTGTGGGCCTAAAAATGTAATATGCAAGTGTATGAACACATGAACCTTTCATATACCACCATGTTGAACTTGTGGCTCTAACACTTTTATGTCATGATTATGCCAAGTTCCCTCTTTCTATCCTTTATGCGCTATTGCGATATGTAAGCGATGGGATTGCGTTTGGGGTTGGGTAAACTTAAAAAGACATAAAAATATGAGCTTGGGAATTTACCTATTAAGTTAGGTCTACCCATTGGGAATTTACCTATTAAGTTAGGTCTACCCAATTGCTTGAAAATATGTAACATGTTTTGGAAACATGATGGACATGACACTTAGAAAAGATAAGTGTGGCCAACTCGAGGTTGGGTTGAGTTTGTAGCGTAAACCTACCCGGAACCGACCGGCCTAACTAGTTGCTACAAACAATAGGACCCAATGTGAGAAGTTGGTCATGTTGTACCTTGGACCCGAGGTTAGACCAAGTTGTGGTGTAAAGCTACCCGGACCCGCCCGGCTTAACTAGTAACCACAACAAGGTCTAATGTGAGAGGTTAAGGCGCATTAAATTAATTAATGCCTCGTGATTAGGGTTAAGTCATGGTCCACTTAATACTTAACCAATCTGAACTCGGTAAATTAACGGGGTTAAGTTAACCTACACTTAACCAATCTGAACTCGGTGACTTAACGGGGTTAAGATGAACTATACTTAACCAAATCAATTCAGTAATTTGGTAAGACTGAGAACTAATTTGATATCTGGTCTGGATAAACCAACTTGGTTGATAAATTAAACGAACCTGTTTTGCGGATCTGTAGGACCCACACTAAGTTAGGCAAGTTTGTAAATCTGTTATCTGATCCGTTAGTCTGAAAACTAATCGTCTGAACTTAGTATGTCTGAACTCTGTCAATAAGTTAATCTGAATCTGATAGTCTGGGGACACAAGGGGGAATACTTGTGTCAATTGTTGTTTGGGACCCATATTAGTCAGTAACCCTTTCTGGTATCAAAACTTTGACCCAACTGTAGGTAGGGTCCGGGCACGCTTACTGAACTAATTATAAGTGGTTCATTCTGATAATGGCGATGGGTGTTGATGGTGCGTTCCAACCGGGTCATGTGCGTGCATGGATCCCGGTCTGCCTCTGAGGATGTAAGACGCCGTGACATCTGTAAATATGCCTGTGCCAATTGGTTGCCACTTTAGGGAGTGATACACCCTATCGTGGGGCCGACACAGGATATTTATGTATTAGGGAGCCGATCGCTTGGGTAGGATTTAGGGTACACTTAGTTCTGTCTGATTCTGTTGGTACCGTCTGTTTTGTTGGGTGGCAACACCCGTCTGTTTCTGCGTGGTACCGTTCTGTTAGGGTGGTAAAGGCCCATTTTTGTTAGCATTCCGTTTCTGTACTTTATCTGTTAGGGTGGTTAAGACCCATTATAGTTAGTATTCCGTTTCTGTACTTCATCTGTTAGGGTGGTAAAGGCCCATTATTGTTAGCATTCCGTTTCTGTACTTTATCTGTTGCGATGGTAAAAGCCCATTTTTCCCAAACTCTATTTCTGTATGGACCATTCTGTTCCGTCCTGTTTCGATGTGAACATTGGGGTAACACCTAATCCTGTTATACTAGAATTGGTACCAAGAAGTTAGATCTTGGTTTGAGTCAAACACCTGATACTGGGCCAAGTTTGGGCCAAGGGATAAATTCTGGATTATACATGACATGTTAGAATGTTAGCACACCTGTGGTGCAAAACCTTAAACCGGATTATGCGATGACACCTTAATCTGCCTTGTTAGTTAATCAACATGCTAGTATATTGTTATCCCTATGTTCATACCTGTTGCTCATGCAAGTTAACTTTATCAGTTTACATTGATTGTAGTAGGGCTTACTCAGTCTTTTTGACTGACCTGTTTTCTTTCGCCTCTTTTCTTTCGTTTCCCCCCCCCCCCAGGTTTACAGGGTGGGAATACCGGTACTTAGCTTGGATCTTAGCTGCTTTTCTTGGATAGCTCACGTATGCTTTGGATTTGAGCTTGCTATGGTTTTCCACTTTGGGGATAGCTACTTTATGTTTTCCTTTTCAGCTTCCAGTTTTATGTACTAGACTTGTTTATTTGGAAAATTGACATTATGTTGTACCAGACTTGTTTTGAAATGGTTTAAAATCTTCCGCTGTTTTATCTATGTTATTTACTCTGTTTACATATATACATATGTTCTTGTTCTGCCTTGATATATCATTATGCATGTTTACCTGATTCAAACACCCCTCCAAAGTCAGAGTGCTTGCAAGAGCCACCCTGGCGGAGGTGGGGTGTTACATTTGGTATCAGAGCATATGGTTTACGAGAGGGAACAAAAAGGTTTTTAGAAAACTTTTGGAAAACTATTTTCAAAACCAAGTATAAAGTATTTTCCAAAGAAAAGTCTAGTTTATTTTAAAGGCTAGTCCCCAAAAAAAGCCATTAGAAAAATTCCTTCGTTTTTCTCCATTCTGAATATGTCTTTTTTCGTTTTCAGTATGGCCGATAACTTTGCTATTCCGGAGGGAGTGCACGTACCTGTTTGGTATAGGAGACTTTTGGAGGCTAGGGCGACCGAAGCCGGCCCCTCAGATGTCCCTCCTCCTCCTCCAGTAGTTAATATTCCTCCTCCTCCTGTCGCTAATGTTCCTCCTCCACCTGTTGCTGAGGTCCCTCTTCCTCCTCCCCCTCAGCATCCTCAACCTGACTTCGCAAAGACTTGCAAAGATGTCAAAGCAATGGGTGGCAAGAACTTTCAAGGCACTGAGACTTTTGTGGAGGCCAGAAATTGGTTGAAAGAGACCGAGGATTTATTTGCCATCTTTGGGTTAGATGATCAGAGAAAGATCTTGTTGGCGGTTTGGCTTATGAGGGATGAAGCCGCTTATTGGTGGGAAGTCACCAATGGTACTAGGCCCGTCGAGACTTGGGCCGATTTCAGGACAAGATTCGGGCTTAAGTTTCTATCTTCTGCTGAAGAGAATTTGCAAATGGAGAGGTTTATTGCTTTGAAGCAAGGAGACATGTCCGTCAAAGAATATGTGAACAAGTTCAATCAGTTAGCTCGTTTTGGCTTGGATATGGTGAGTACTACTCAGAAGAAGGCTCTTCGTTTTGCTAGAGGATTGAATGAGCCGTTACAGGAGTTAGCTATGTCTCATGTGCCCATGGGGGCCACGTTTGAGAGTTTGGTAGATATGGCCCTACTCCATGAAGAAAACAAGAGTGCAAAGAAGGAGGTCAAGGTGAATGAGTCTCAAAACAAGAAAACGGGGCCCAAAAAGGAAATGCAAAAGAAGGAGGAGAAGTCTGAAGATAAGAAGGAAAAGAAGTGCTTTACTTGTGGAAGCTCAACTCATCTAAACAAGGATTGCAGAAAGAGGAAGGGCACTTGCTTTAACTGTGGAGAGATGGGACACTTCACTAGGGACTGCCCGAAGAAGAAAGGGACTACATCGGAAGGAACGGTGAATACTCGCATGACGGGTGAATAGATTAGGGCTAGAATAATTTGTCTGTAGGATGTTTAATTTTCCTTGTCTGATTTTCAGTTTGAAACTTTTTTTTTCTGGTATTTTGATTCTGTAATAGAAACTCGGTACTTTAATGCTAGTTTTGCTTCTGATCTGGTAATAGTCTCAAACTCCCTGAGAGTTATAACTCATCTGTTTGTGATAAATTGGGATTTGAGAGTATCTGTGACTATGACAAATACATTCTGGGTTTCTACCATGCTTAGTTTCCTAAGAATCATTTGGGGAAAACTGATCTGTACTAGTAGTCTGTAAGTATATGTACCAAGTTTTTGTTTTATCTGTACTCGCTTCCATCACTCGACTGTATCTTGTTGAGATAGGAATCCTATGGATGTAAACATGTGTTTGAGACATGTTATGTTTGATGGTTGCAAGTGGATGCAAGTGGTTGCTAGTGGTTGCTCGTGGATGCATAAACACACACTAGGCACTAGATCGGCTTGAAATACACTCTCATATTGCATATGGACGTGTGTACATTTTCAATTCTTATGGTTGCAAGATGGTTAATTCAGCACGTGGATGTTGCATATGGATGAATGTTATGTGCACTCATGTAGAGATTATAAATTATGTTAGGAATTTGCATACATATGGACTCATTTCACTAACATATTTTTCATTAAGGGGGTTTACTGAATCAGTAACCTCCTGATTTTCGCATTAGATAAGTACATATACACACACCTTTGCATATGATCATACAGCATTTAGAACCTTTTAAGGACAATGATTGCTCGTGGATGATGTTTTGAGTAGATGGATGATGGATGGTAGGATACGTTCTTCCTAACTTGGAGATTTCGGGGACGAAATCCTTTAAGGAGGGAAGAATGTAACAACCCGTATTTTTGAATAACATGTTATAACATAAATGGAGGCAGAATTAAACTGTAAAATCTGAATCAAGGGAAACGGGCTATTCCATTGCGTTCGTCTCGGAAAAATACGCGAAATAGAGTCCGAGTTTTCGAAAATCGGAGTCCGTATGACCAAGATATGGCCTCGCGAAGTTTCACGAAAAATTCCCAAATTAAAGTATACTTAATTAAGTGAAATGGGTTGCGCAGAGAAATATATATATATATATATTGATATATATATATATAATTGAAAATTAAATAAATAAATATGCAAAAATGTTCAAAACAATGAATTGGGAGAGGGGAATAACCGAACCGGCCGATTTTTGAGGTCGACCCGAGCCCGCTGGGTCGACTAGGGGTTAATCCAGGGTGTTTGGCTGTCAACCCGTGGGCCGATTCGCTCAAATGCAGATTTTGCATTTGAATGGTTCTCATGGTCCATCTTTAATCTAAAGGCCCTAGATGGTTCCTACACTTGACTTCTTCCCCAAGACATGCTTTGATGGCTTGGATTGAATCTAGGGTTAATCCTATGGCCTAAAACACTTGCCTAATCTATAAATAAGACCCTAACCTACCCTAAATCATCATTATTCATTCATACAACTAAACTATGGCAAAATCAATCCTCTCATGGCCTCCACTCTCTTCATAAAATTCCTAAATAAATTCCTAAGTGATTTTCCATGCATACAAGTGTTTTCAAACTTGTATGAGCATCATTAGCTTGCATTCAAGTCAAGTTTATATATTTGCACCACAAAGAAAGAGTTTTGATCAAGTTTGCTTGCATTTTTGGGGTTTTTGGTTGCATAAGGGTTTTCTTACATTTGCTAGACTCATTTGAGTTCGCATAAGCATTGTAAGCCCTATTCCTTTCATACTTGAACTTTAAAGTTAAATGCATGATATGCAAGTTGTCATATGTTATGCAAGTTTGTTTATGCAAGTATGATATGCAAGTTGACATATATTATGCAAGTTTGTTTATGCAAGTATGATATGCAAGTTGACATATGTTATGCAAGTTTGTTTATGCAAGTATGATATGCAAGTTGTCATATGTTATGCAAGTTTGTTTATGCAAGTATGATATGCAAGTTGTCATATGTTATGCAAGTTTGTTTATGCAAGTATGATATGCAAGTTGTCATATGTTATGCAAGTTTGTTTATGCAAGTTTGATATGCAAGTTGTCATATGTTATGCAAGTATGTTATGCAAGTTTGGGATGGTCATGTGGTTCATGTTATCATGTTATGCATGCTTTTGGGCCTAAAAATGTAATATGCAAGTGTATGAACACATGAACCTTTCATATGCCACCATGTTGAACTTGTGGCTCTAACACTTTTATGTCATGATTATGCCAAGTTCCCTCTTTCTATCCTTTATGCGCTATTGCGATATGTAAGCGATGGGATTGCGTTTGGGGTTGGGTAAACTTAAAAAGACATAAAAATATGAGCTTGGGAATTTACCTATTAAGTTAGGTCTACCCATTGGGAATTTACCTATTAAGTTAGGTTTACCCAATTACTTGAAAATATGTAACATGTTTTGGAAACATGATGGACATGACACTTAGAAAAGATAAGTGTGGCCAACTCGAGGTTGGGTTGAGTTTGTAGCGTAAACCTACCCGGAACCGACCGGCCTAACTAGTTGCTACAAACAATAGGACCCAATGTGAGAAGTTGGTCATGTTGTACCTTGGACCCGAGGTTAGACCAAGTTGTGGTGTAAAGCTACCCGGACCCGCCCGGCTTAACTAGTAACCACAACAAGGTCTAATGTGAGAGGTTAAGGCGCATTAAATTAATTAATGCCTCGTGATTAGGGTTAAGTCATGGTCCACTTAATACTTAACCAATCTGAACTCGGTAAATTAACGGGGTTAAGTTAACCTACACTTAACCAATCTGAACTCGGTGACTTAACGGGGTTAAGATGAACTATACTTAACCAAATCAATTCAGTAATTTGGTAAGACTGAGAACTAATTTGATATCTGGTCTGGATAAACCAACTTGGTTGATAAATTAAACGAACCTGTTTTGCGGATCTGTAGGACCCACACTAAGTTAAGCAAGTTTGTAAATCTGTTATCTGATCCGTTAGTCTGAAAACTAATCGTTTGAACTTAGTATGTCTGAACTCTGTCAATAAGTTAATCTGAATCTGATAGTCTGGGGACACAAGGGGGAATACTTGTGTCAATTGTTGTTTGGAACCCATATTAGTCAGTAACCCTTTCTGGTATCAAAACTTTGACCCAACTGTAGGTAGGGTCCGGGCACGCTTACTGAACTAATTATAAGTGGTTCATTCTGATAATGGCGATGGGTGTTGATGGTGCGTTCCAACCGGGTCATGTGCGTGCATGGATCCCGGTCTGCCTCTGAGGATGTAAGACGCCGTGACATCTGTAAATATGCCTGTGCCAATTGGTTGCCACTTTAGGGAGTGATACACCCTATCGTGGGGCCGACACAGGATATTTATGTATTAGGGAGCCGATCGCTTGGGTAGGATTTAGGGTACACTTAGTTCTGTCTGATTCTGTTGGTACCGTCTGTTTTGTTGGGTGGCAACACCCGTCTGTTTCTGCGTGGTACCGTTCTGTTAGGGTGGTAAAGGCCCATTTTTGTTAGCATTCCGTTTCTGTACTTTATCTGTTAGGGTGGTTAAGACCCATTATAGTTAGTATTCCGTTTCTGTAATTCATCTGTTAGGGTGGTAAAGGCCCATTATTGTTAGCATTCCGTTTCTGTACTTTATCTGTTGGGATGGTAAAAGCCCATTTTTCCCAAACTCTATTTCTGTATGGACCATTCTGTTCCGTCCTGTTTCGATGTGAACATTGGGGTAACACCTAATCCTGTTATACTAGAATTGGTACCAAGAAGTTAGATCTTGGTTTGAGTCAAACACCTGATACTGGGCCAAGTTTGGGCCAAGGGATAAATTCTGGATTATACATGACATGTTAGAATGTTAGCACACCTGTGGTGCAAAACCTTAAACCGGATTATGCGATGACACCTTAATCTGCCTTGTTAGTTAATCAACATGCTAGTATGTTGTTATCCCTATGTTCATACCTGCTGCTCATGCCAGTTAACTTTATCAGTTTACATTGATTGTAGTAGGGCTTACTCAGTCTTTTTGACTGACCTGTTTTCTTTCGCCTCTTTTCTTTCGTTTCCCCCCCCCCCCAGGTTTACAGGGTGGGAATACCGGTACTTAGCTTGGATCTTAGCTGCTTTTCTTGGATAGCTCACGTATGCTTTGGATTTGAGCTTGCTATGGTTTTCCACTTTGGGGATAGCTACTTTATGTTTTCCTTTTCAGCTTCCAGTTTTATGTACTAGACTTGTTTATTTGGAAAATTGACATTATGTTGTACCAGACTTGTTTTGAAATGGTTTAAAATCTTCCGCTGTTTTATCTATGTTATTTACTCTGTTTACATATATACATATGTTCTTGTTCTGCCTTGATATATCATTATGCATGTTTACCTGATTCAAACGCCCCTCCAAAGTCAGAGTGCTTGCAAGAGCCACCCTGGCGGAGGTGGGGTGTTACACAATTCAACAAAACCGATCACGTTGGAATCGCAACGAAGAAATCTACAGTATGGAACTAACGAGATTGAGAATTAATCTATTGGAATTTCATGATAAAATCAAATGTTTGTTTGATTTTAAATGAAAAAAAAAATAGAACCGTCAACTGCAAAACTAGGTGAATAAACTCACCACCTCTGACTCATTTATTTTTTTATATAAACGAATTTTAAATTATTTATAGTAATTCTATACTGTGTGATGGTTGTTTGGTTGCATGGTTGATAAAATTGGGTGAAATGGTTGATATAGTTAATCGTTGATCGATTATTAATTCTGTTCACCGTGATATTTCATATTGATGTGAAATTAATATTATTGGTGTTAATTAACATCTGTGGATGCAGGAAAACAGGTGTAATGACCCGGGTTTTCGCGATCCTGAGTAATCGACATATAACCTAATGTTGACTATCAAGCATCGGAAATACCGGATAGTCCATGAAAGAAATTAGAGGGTGATATTAGATAAGATAGAAACTTAGAATAGAAGAAGAAGAACATACAACATCATCAGAGTAACACGAAACTCACAGCGGAATGAACAATATATAATAGATACAAAATTTTGAAATAAAATTAGTATATGTATACAATAACATTATTAGAGTACAACACTTACAACACAGCGGAAATAACAATAGCTATATAATCCTGAAGCCTCCTGCTCCAAGCTCTCAGTATATCTGTAAAATCCTGACTACTTGACTGCCCGTACAAAATGGGGCACCCAAGAGTTTAGGGAAAACAAAATAAAATAAACTCTCGGTCAATCACGGGACTGGTGTGAGTAAAACAATTTAAAACAGTTTGTGCACTTAAACAATATCTCATAAGACCACGCCGTATAAACAGAACGGGTTTTTTTTTCCTTATGAGAATCCAAAATAGTCTTTATATCAAAATTCTTTTGATATTATGATAGTGTCTATCAACCACAATATAATAATCATCTAGCAGAAACGCTTTCATCTCACGTTCTACATATATAGTATACAATCAAAACCGCGAGCACTTATTAGGTAATGGATTTCCAACTATGACAAGGTATGGAACCACCTTCCGATAGTGTACCTCTAGAGAGGAATACACTGGGTTCAACAAGAACATCTTACAACCCGGCCACACATGACTGACCACACATTTCGCTTGAGTGTATCGAATGTATATCACCAACGATTGGGATCGGCAACCGTTTTTCCGAATGGGACAACATCGAATAGATTTAAGAATGAAATGAATATCTCTAGATAGGTGATAATAGAACCTAATGGACGTAACCCACATAACTATGCTGCCTGCCCGATTTTAGTCATTTCCCGGTTGTGAGGCTAAAGGCCACGCTTATCTCTGATAGATCAGACAATTATTCACTTTGAATGTCACATCGTTATACCCGCCAAATCACAAATTGATTTCCCCAAAAATACAACGGGTATACAGCTAAGAGAAACGAATTCCTCCGCTACCAAACGTACATACGTTTGAAGAGATCAACTTACGTGATCCATTAAATATACTCTGTCAGACATTCTTCCATACAGGTTGTCCTGGGACTGGACAAACCGTAGACACTATTCTGTAAATCCATCTTAGGCAATTTCTACCTAGGATTTGAAAGAACGACCCTTGCACAAACTCCGTCTTCAGTTATCTTCATCATATTTGATTGCAACGCTAACGCCCATACAGGGTGGTTTCAGATGATGAATCTGATCCCGGTCTCTCTGTATTGACGATGGAAAAATGGTCAAAAACTTCGATAGTCGATGAGTTAACTATCAAAGAAAAACACATGTGCAAACAACGATATTATTTCCAGATGGAAATTTTATCGACCAATCATCATTAAACATTTATCTCTTTAGTTCATTAATTTATTCATCATTTTTTTTCCTGTTTCCATATATTCAACATTCCTTATTTTCTAAGTTTAGAAAATATACATTATTAATATTGGAAAACATTTCCATATTTACTCTCATTTCTATTTTATGTTATATTAGAAAACATTTCTGATTTCTTATTTGGTAAACATTTCCAAAACTCCTTCATTGGATTTAAACAGATGTTTAAATAAAACATCGCTATGCCAACTCAAATCATTACTTCATTAACTAAATTCACTTAACCAACCATCGCTATCGAACCTTAACTATTCCTTAGCTAAAAATGGAGTCAATCAAGTTGGGGTATAACTACCTCTCAGACCTTAACTGAACAACATTTCTAACTTCGAAATAGACAAAGTTCACCATTTACATCTTTATCAAACTTCCTTATGTAACTCTCCGATTCTGTTTACGAATCCACTTCTTTTACAGAAATTATTTGATTTTAACAATAGTGTTATAATCCCATGCTTCTGAAATATAATAAATTGACTATAACTTTTATTTATTAATTTGGATAAATAAACAAACAACTAATTTATAATGAATAAATAAATCTTGATTAAAACGGAAAGTGAATAGTAATTTCCCGAATTTGATATAATCGAATTTCAATGTATAATTCTCTCTTTCGAATAAACTATATTCGATAACTCCTTTCGATTAACTATATTCGATTAACTCCTTTCTTCGAACAAACTATATTCGATTAACTCCTTTCTTCGAACAAACTATATTCGATTAACTCCTTTCTTCAAACAAACTATATTCGATTAACTCCTTTCAAATAACTATATTCGATAACTCCTTTCGATTAACTATATTCGATTAACTCCTTTCGAATAAACTATATTCGGTTATCTTTCTTCGAATAAACTATATTCGATAACTCCTTTCGAATAAACTATATTCGATTATCTTTCTTCGAATAAACTATATTCCATTAATTCCTTTCGAATAAACTATTTTCGATTAATTCCTTTTTGATTAACTCTAATCAATTAACTCTATTCAATTTACTCTATTTGATTTACTCTAATTGATTAACTCTAATCCCTTTTATAACCCTACTTACTTTCCAAATATTTCCTTTTATGATATCTTATTTATTTTCTAAATAAATATTCCTTTTATTTTTCCAATATATATCTCTTTTCTCTTCTATTTGTTCAACAAATATTTCCTTTTATGATATCTTATTTATTTTCTAAATAAATATTCCTTTTATCTTTCTATTTATTTTTCCAATATATATCTCTTTTATCTTCTATTTGTTCAACAAATATTTCCTTTTATGATATCTTATTTATTTTCTAAATAAATATTCCTTTTATCTTTCTATAACTTTATAAATAATTCCTTTTATAAAATCTTTTGATTTTATAAATAATTCCTTTTATAAAATCTTTCGATTTTATAAATAACTCATTTTATAAAATCCTCTGATTTTATAAATATATTATTTTAAATATACACTTTGAAAATCCCCTTTTTACATTCCAGTATTTCTTATGGTATTTAAAATACCAAATAACAGGACCAGTATCATCATAATCAAAGCACATATTATATTTCACGTTATATATCACAATATATGAAAACAAACAGTATTATAAATATTGAGGGATCCTGTTGGATCCCTCCAACCTGATTCCCTACATCCACAGATGTTACACAATATAATTCAATCAATTTCATTTCACTTTGAAATATTCTGATAAACAGAATCGACATTTGATTAACGATTTATATATTATCGTTATCTATAATTTCAACCAATACATAAGCAATTCAACCCAATAGTCAACACATAGCAATCAATCATCATTTATTAGTTCTGAAAATACGTTATAAAAATATGAACTGGCAGAGTTGGTGAGCTTTACTCACATTGGACAGTTACCGTTAAATAACGATTAACTATCTTTGATTCAGACGTGCAATTTATTTTGCAATAAATTGTAATGAGCTCCAATTCATTCCTAGTCAGTTCCATTGTGACGCTCCCGTCCATACGATCCCAACGTGACTAGTTTCGCTGAATTTTGTTAACGTACGACAAAGTTATGACTGTTTGAAGTTTATACATACTTAAATTAATTTAAAACATGGATTAAATTGTTAAATGGGCTTCAACCTTCTCATACTAGCCCAATACCCGTGTAGCCAACCCAACCCGCTTCCTTTGTCTTCCCCAAATGGTGAGACACAATCCTGGCTCCTTCATTCACCATTACCGCACCTTCCTTCTTCCATAGCGCCACCGTCTCTCAGCCGAATCACACCGAACTACCACCAAAATTCATCTCGTCCAAGCATCCTCCCCGTCAACCCCACACATCACCGCTCGCACCAGACAGTCGGAGTCCGACATCCAGCTTCTCTGCTGCACAGTGTAGTGTCGATCGACACTCTTTGTCGCCGATCACCCCAAAAATAATCACGCAACAGCTATCTCACCCCACAAGGCCAAATCCGAACTCAAACTCTCGAATCAATGCCTCAAATCCATGTATTGATCAGCCCTAGCTCACGAACTCCCACTGTACAAACATCATAACCCCCATAAATCTGAATTGCATCCCCTGAAATTGGAATGAGGAAGGAGCCCTTGAACCAACTAATTCAAATAAAGTTGTTAGGAGATTTAAGGAATTTTATTTGATTTTATATAATTTTTGAATTGTTCGATTTTTGTTTCCAGAGAAAGAAACATGCGGCGATGAAAAGTATTGACCAGAAAGAAATATTTTTAGGTTTAGAAGGAGTTAAGGATTATTTATAGAAGATTTTAAATATTTTAATATTTGATTTAATATTCAATTTTAATGAACCGCTGATTCAATTTATCCTTTGAAATCCCTATGATCATATACCATATCCAAAAATCGTGAAAATGGACATACAGCTAGAGTTCGACATTACGGACGTAATGAAATTGGTTTCGTCGAATTCCGACTCCGTTTGCTTACACAGCATATTTTTAACCATCGAAATATCGACTATATTTCTCATTAAAATCCCGTACGGCCACATACTGACTCTAAAAATCACGAAAATTGAAATCTAGCAATAATTTAATACTACGGATCCAACAAAATTAGTTTTGTCGAAAACGGAGGTCGTTTGCGAAATTGGCTATTTTTAAAGCTCAAAATAAACCCATTTAAATATTAATATATTTAAATGTAATTAAATTAAATATTTATAAATAAATATTATCATATATATTGACAATAGAATATCATACAGCTCCAATTCGATTTATATCTCGATATTCAAATCTCGGTTGAATCGATATTCAATTTATATTGAAAAATTCATTTATAATATAAATAAATCGCTATGAATTATAAACGAATTCCACAGCGACTTTTCGAAAACTTGATTTGGACATATATCAAAATCGACATGACAAAATCCTGAATTTTCTCTTCCATTAGAAAAATATACTTCACTAGCTCCGAAGGTTTCTTGTTTCACAGAAATTCGATTTAAAACGGACTCGGTATATTCATTTAAAGTTCGAATCGTCAAATTGCGAAGTGCTGCGCCATTTCGAGCTCGATTATAATTATATTATAATTATACGTTCAAACTTCGTTTAAATAATATATTCATTATTATAATCTAATTCTAAACTGAATTATATATTTTGAATTGCCCAGTTCACACAATATAGTCAATTCCCCATTTCCGACTATTTCAAAATTAAATATATTATTCTATTATTTATATTAATTAAATATTCAATATTATTTAATTTAACGACCTTTTAATTCTATGAATCACTATTTAAATAATTAAATAAATTAATTATAATATCGTAAAAATACGGGACATTACATACTTCCCCCCTTAAAATAATTTCATCCTCGAAATTGCTAAGGTAGAAAACAAACCCTATTAACTAGGTAAAATTTATTTATTCACTTCTTAACTTCAGTTTCAACTGAACCAATTAAATTTTAATTAAATATTTATTCATTCCTACTAACGAAAACTTTCAAAAATCATGAAAATTTTCTAACACCTTAACTCTTCGAAAAATTTCTCCAGCACCTCCTTTGTACTGGTCAATAGCTCAAACTCTAACTCGCCTCTTTAGGCCTTCTCCAACCCAAAAGAAAATCAAACAGCCAAGCGGCTTGCCAATTTGGTTCATCAAAATCTCAAACCCATACATAATATAAACTGGTAACTTTTTGTCGGGCATATCAATATATCCTTTTCATGTGTTACCAATTCTGCATATACCAATGTCATCCCAATCATTCGGTTATACCAAAGCCGAATTCCGTTCTTAACTTAGATTCCAATATTCATTTCAACTCCTAACTTACCAGTCAAATTCCATTTCGGATTATCTCTAACCCAATCTAATTCGATACTTTCTATCTCAATTCACTTTCCACTTAACTGGTTTTAATTTCTATTTCTATTTGCTTTTACAAATTCTAGTTTAGTTCGTTTTAATTCAAACAATATTCCCTAGGGAATTTTAAATAGTTTAGATTTTCTAAAACCAGATATCCCTTTTCAGGATTCAAAACAACTTGCTTTCCACAAAACAATTCAAAAACAAAATCTTTGGTAGTAATCCATCACTTAGAAACTAAAAAATGAAGACCGATGATGCAGCTGTCATCATTGGAATCAATTTTCCAGCGATCGAAGTGAGTTCAATACTATATCACTTTTAAAATCATTTCTAAACACTTCCATTTGAAATACATTTCAAAATACCATTCACAATGCTTTGTAAACAATTTAAAATCTCCCAGGATTTTAAAATTCTCATATATTTAATTCAATTCCACTTACAAACACTTTTCATGTTTTCGGAATTTTAATTCGAATTCTGATTTAAATTCAGATTTAATTTGTCTGATTTCGTATGTTTCTCTTATATGATTTCTGATTGGTTATTTATATAACCATTTCAATTTATAATCTCATTCGATTATAATAACAACCAACACATCCTATATATTATAATAATTCCAATATATAGATTCCTTTTATAACGAATTATATTTCAGGAAAAATTATTTCATTTACCCTCTTTCAAAACATTCCATGTCGGTTCAACGTATTCAAGTGTTTATAAACCCCTACCGGTATAGTAGATCAAAGTGATTGACCAGAACCCATAAACAACTCAATAAATCTCCACAATATAAAATCATTTTATATTGAACAACAAATATGCGCTCATATATATACACACTCAAACTCAATCTAAGGTATTACTAACCCCATCTCTACTGAGTCACGCCATAGAGCCAAGGTAATTACTTAATCTTAAGATCTGATACCACTGTAACGACCTGGGTTTTCGCGATCCTGAGTAATCGACATATAACCCAATGTCGACTATCAAGCATCGGAAATGCCTGATAGTCCATGAAAGAAATTAGAGGGTGAGAATAGATAAGATAGAAACTTAGAATTGAAGAAGAAGAAGAACATACAACATCATCATAGTAACACGGAACTCACAGCGAAACGAACAATATATAATAGATACAAAATTTTGAAATAAAACTAGTATATGTATACAGTAACATTATTAGACTACAACACTTACAAAACAACGGAAATAACAATAGCTACATAATCCTGAAGCCTCCTGCTCCAAGCTCCAAGTATATATGTAAAATCCTGACTACTTGACTGCCCGTACAAAATGGGGCACCCAAGAGTTTAGGGAAAACAAAACAAAATAAACTCTGGGTCAGTCATGGGACTGGTGTGAGTAAAACAATTTATAATAGTTTGAGCACTTAAACGATATCTCATAATACCACGCCGTATAAACGGAAAAGGTTTTTTCCCTTATGAGAATCCAAAATAGTCTTTATATCAAAACTCTTTTGATATTATGATAGTGTCTATCAACCACAATATAATAATCATCTAGCAGAAACGCTTTCATCTCACGTTCTACATATATAGTATACAATCAAAATCACGAGCACTTATTGGGTAATGGATTTCCAACTATGACAAGGTATGGAACCACCTTCCGATAGTGCACCTCTAGAGAGGAATACACTGGGTTCAACAAGAACATCTTGCAACCCAGCCACACATGACGGACCACTCATTTTGCTTAAGTGTGTCGAATGTATATCACCAACGGTTGGGATCAACAACCGTTTTCCCGAATGGGACAACATCGAATAGATTTAAGAATGAAATGAATATCTCTAGATAGGTGATAATACACCCTAATGGAAGCAACACACATAGCCATGCTACCTGCCCGATTTTTGTCATTTCCCGGTTGTGAGGCTAGAGGCCATGTTTATCTCTGACAGATCACACAATTATTCACTTTGAATGTCACATCGTCATACCGGCCAAATCACAAATTGATTTCCCCAAAAATACATCGGGTATACAGCTAAGAGAAACGAATTCCTCCGCCACCAAATGTACATACGTTTGATGAGATCAACTTACGTGATCCGTTAAATATACTCTGTCGAACATTCTTCCATACAGGTTGTCCTGGGACTGGACAAATCGAAGGCACTATTCTGTAAATCCATCTTAGGCAATTTCTACCTAGGATTTGACAGAATGACCCTTGCACAAACTCCATCTTCAAATATCTTCATCATATTTGATCGCAACGCTTATACCCATACAGAGTGGTTTCAGATAATGAATCTGATCCCTGTCTCTCCGTATTGACGATGGAAAAATGGTCAAAAGCTTCGATAGTCGGTGAGTTAACTATCAAAGAAAAACACGTGTGCAAACAACGATATTATTTCCAAATGGAAATTTTATCGATCAATCATCATTAAACATTTATCTCTTTAGTTCATTAATTTATTCATCATTTTTTCCCTGTTCCATATATTCAACATTCCTTATTTTCTAAATTTAGAAAATATACATTATTAATATTGGAAACATTTCCATATTTTCTCTCATTACTATTTTATTTTATATTAGAAAACATTTCTGATTTCTTATTTGGAAAACATTTCCAAAACTCCCTTATTGGATTTAAACAGATGTTTAAATAAAACATCGCTATGCCAACTCAAATCATTACCTTCATTAACTAAATTCACTTAACCAACCTTCGCTATCGAGCCTAAACCATTCCTTAGTTAAAAATGGAGTCAATGAAGTTGGGGTATAACTACCTCTCATACCTTAACTGAACAACATTTCTAACTTCGAAATAGACAAAGTTCACCTTTTACATCTTTAACAAACTTCCGTACGTAACTCTCCGATTCTATTTACAAATCCACTTCTTTTACAGAAATCGTTTGATTTTAACAATAGTGTTATAATCCCATGCTTCTGAAATATAATAACTTGACTATAACTTTTATTTATTAATTTAATAAATAAACAAACAACTAATTTATAATAAATAAATAAATCTTGATTAAAACGGAAAGTGAATAGTACTTTCCTAAATTCGATATAATCGAACTTCATCGTATAATTCTCTCTTTCGAATAAACTATATTCGATAACTCCTTTTGATTATCTATATTCGATTAACTCCTTTCTTCGAACAAACTATATTCGATAACTCCTTTCTTCGAACAAACTATATTCGATTAACTCCTTTCTTCGAACAAACTATATTCGATTAACTCCTTTCGAATAACTATATTCGATAACTCCTTTCGATTAACTATATTCGATTAACTCCTTTCGAATAAACTATATTCGATTATCTTTCTTCGAATAAACTATATTCGATAACTCCTTTTGAATAAACTATATTCGATTATCTTTCTTCGAATAAACTATATTCGATTAATTCCTTTCGAATAAACTATATTCGATTAATTCCTTTTTGATTAACTCTAATCAATTAGCTCTATTTGATTTACTCTAATCCCTTTTATAATCCTACTTACTTTCCAAATATTTCCTTTTATGATATCTTATTTATTTTCTAAATAAATATTCCTTTTATCTTTCTATTTATTTTTCCAATATATATCTCTTTTCTCTTCTATTTGTTCAACAAATATTTCCTTTTATGATATCATATTTATTTTCTAAATAAATATTCCTTTTATCTTTCTTTGATTTTATAAATATTTCCCTTTATAAAATCTTTTGATTTTATAAATAATTCCTTTTATAAAATCTGTTGATTTTATAAATAATTCGTTTTGTAAAATCCTTTAATTTTATAAATATATTATTTTAAATATACACTTTGAAAATCCCCTTTTTACATTCCAGTATTTCTTATGGTATTTAAAATACCAAATAATAGGACCAGTATCATCATAATCTAAGCACAGATTATATTTCACATTATATATCACATTATATGAAAACAAACAGTATTATAAATATTGAAGGATCCTGTTGGATCCCTCCAACCTGTTTGCCTGCATCCACAGATGTTACATAATATAATACACATCAATTTCATTTCACTAAGAAATATTCTGATAAACAGAATTGATATTTGATTAACAATTTATATATATTGTTATCTATTATTTCAACCAATACATAAGCAATTCAACCCAACAGTAAACACACAACAATCAATCACCATTTATCAGTTCTAAAAATACGTTATAAAAATATGAACTGGTAGAGTTGGTGAGTTTTTGTAACAACCCGTATTTTCAATAACCTGTTATAATGAAAATCGAGGCAGAATTTAATTCTAAAGTCTGAATCAAGGGAAACGGGCTATGCCATTGCGTTCGTCTCGGAAAAATACGCGAAATAGAGTCCGAGTTTTCAAAAATCGGAGTCTGTATGACGCGATTAAGGCCCAACGAAGTTTTCAGAAAATTTCAAAGTAAAAACAGATTTCAAATTCAAGTTTGAAATTGGAAAATTAGGTCATATTTGGGCTAGGCGGGAAAATTCCCGCCAGAGTACCCAAGTCGACAGCCCTGTCGACTTGGGAGTCGACTTGGTTGGACCCAAGTCGACAGCCCTATCGACTTGGCTGTCGACTTGGTCCAGCCAGGCAGTTTTTCCTGGTGCACCATTTTGGGTTTGTGTTGAGTTTGGGGGCCAGATTCGGTTTTAAGGGCTGAGATTGGAACTGGGGTTTAATCCTAGGGTTGAAACTAATCCTAATCTCTATAAGCTAGCCCCTAACCTAACCCTAAATCATCATTATTCATTCATACAACTAAACTATGGCAAAATCATTTCTCTCATGGCCTCCACTCTCTTCATAAAATTCCTAAATAAATTTCTATGAGAAATTTTCCATGCATACAAGTGTTTTCAAGTTTGTATGAGCATCATTAGCTTGCATTCAAGTCAAGTTTCTATATTTGCATCATAAAGCAAGGGTTTTGATCATTTTGGCTCAAGGGATTTTCTATTAGAGCTTGCATTTTGGGTCTATTTGATTTCATAAGGGCTTTGTCATATTTTTGTGTCTTCATAAGCATTGTAAGCCCTATTCTACTTTCATATTTAAACTTTAAAGTTAAATGAATGATGCAAGTTTGGTTGACCATGTTATGATATGCAAGTTTATCATGTTATGTTATGCAAGTATGCCATATTATGATATGCAAGTTTATCATGTTATGTTATGCAAGTATGCCATGTTATGATATGCAAGTTTATCATGTTATGTTATGCAAGTATGCCATATTATGATATGAAAGTTTATCATGTTATGTTATGCAAGTTTGCCATGTTATGATATGCAAGTTTATCATGTTATGTTATGCAAGTATGCCATGTTATGATATGCAAGTTTATCATGTTATGCTATGCAAGTTTGCCATGTTATGATATGCAAGTTTACCATGTTATGCTATGCAAGTTTGCCATGTTATGATATGCAAGTTTACCATGTTATGCTATGCAAGTTTGCCATGTTATGATATGCAAGTTTATCATGTTATGATATGCAAGTTTATATGCAAGTTTGCCATGCTATGTTATGCAAGTTTGCTATGTTATGATATGCAAATTTGCCATGTATGTTATGCAAGTTTGGGGTGATCATTTTGTTCATGTTATCATGTTATGCAAGCTTATCTTGAGTATATGAACATAAAGCTTCAAGCTTTATGCTAAAGGTTGCATTTTGGCAACATGTAAGTTATCATATCCCTTATGATAACTTGCATGTGAGGCTAAATGCGAACTTATGGCCATTTCTACATGTCATTTATCACCATGTATCACCAATATGCTAAGTTTGGTTTTATGCATGCTTTTGAGGCCTAAAAATGTAATATGCAAGTATATGAACATATGTACATTTCATATGCCACCATGTTGAACTTGTGGCTTCAACACCTTTATGTCATGATTATGCCAAGTTCCCTCTTTCTATCCTTTATGCGCTATGGCGATATGTAAGCGATGGGATTGCGTTTGGGGTTGGGTAAACTTAAAAGACATAAAAACATAAGCTTGGGAATTTACCTATTAAGTTAGGTCTACCCATTGGGAATTTACCTATTAAGTTAGGTTTACCCAATTGCTTGAAAACTTGTAATGTGTTTTGGAAACATGATGGACATGACACTTAGAAAATATAAGTGTGACCAACTCGAGGTTGGGTTGAGTTTGTAGCGTAAACCTACCCGGAACCGACCGGCTTAACTAGTTGCTACAAACAATAGGACCCAATGTGAGAAGTTGGTCATGTTGTACCTTGAACCCGAGGTTAGACCAAGTTGTGGTGTAAAGCTACCCGGACCCGCCCGGCTTAACTAGTAACCACAACAAGGTCTAATGTGAGAGGTTAAGGCGCATTAAATTAATTAATGCCTCGTGATTAGGGTTGAGTCATGGTCCACTTAATACTTAACCAATTTGGGGCTTGGTAGATTAATCAGGGTTAAGTCGTGAACTCATCGTTACACTTAACCAAGTTAATCCATGATTAGCAAGAGGGTTAAACCGTACTTAACCCACTAGAAAAATCCTAGCAATGGGGGTCCACTCCAGCAGTAATCCCAAGTTTGTATCATTAAGACCCTAGGGACTAGGCTAGGGAGGGAGCACGATTACTGACTGGAGGTAAGCGACCAAAAACGACGGCAGATGGTACGCCAGTGTAGTTCCGGGCGGACCATGGTCGTGCACATAGTCCGAAGTCGGGGAAAACATGCACGGGTACCAGTAGATCGAGACTGTGCACTCATGTTTATGGTGTCCAGGGGTTGACACCCTAGGGCTTGATACACCCGACGGGAGACCCTGCACAGTCTGACTACAATTATGTTTGGGCCGCACTGACACCAACACGTGACGAGTTAGGCTTAGGGAGTCGATCGACTAGACCGTTTGATTGGAACTTGTGTTAGGGTCACTTCATGTTATTGGGCCTTGTGTTAGGGTCACTTCATGTTATTGGGCCTTGTGTTAGGGTCACTTCATGTTATTGGACCTTGTGTTAGGGTCACTTCATGTTATTGGACCTCGTGTTAGGATCACTTCATGTTATTGGACCTCGTGTTAGGGTCACTTCATGTTATTGGGCCAAAGCTTGGGCCAAGGGATCAATACTTGCTTATTCAAGTCATGTTAGTTTGCTAGTACACCTGTGGTGCAAAAACCTTAAACCTGATTATGCGATGACACCTTTATCTACCCTTGCTAGTTAATCATCATGCTAGTATGTTATTATCCTTATGTTCATCCCTGCTTCTCATGCCAGTTAACTTTATCAGTTTACATTGATTGTAGTAGGGCTTACTCAGTCTTTTTGACTGACCTGTTTTCTTTCGCCTCTTTTCTTCCGTTCCCCCCCAGGTTCTCAGGGAGGGAATATTGGAGCTTAGCTTGGATTTCTGATCACTTGCTGGTGGGATTTTAGCTCATGTACGGTCTTGACATGAAGCTAGCTATGGTTATCACTTATTTTGGGGATAGTACTTATGTATTTCAGTTTTTTTCAGTGATGTTGTTTTTATCTAGACTTGTTTATTTGGAAGGTTGACATTATGTTGTACCAGACTTGTTTTGAAATGGTTTGAAATCTTCCGCTGTTTTATCTATGTTATTTACTCTGTTTACTTATATACATATGTTCTTGTTCTGCCTTGATATATCATTATGCATGTTTACCTGATTCAAACGCCCCTCCAAAGTCAGAGTGCTTGCAAGAGACACCCTGGCGGAGGTGGAGTGTTACATTTGGTATCAGAGCATATGGTTTACGAGAAGGAACAAAAAGGTTTTTAGAAAACTTTTGGAAAACTATTTTCAAAACCAAGTATAAAGTATTTTCCAAAGAAAAGTCTAGTTTATTTTAAAGGCTATTCCCCAAAAGCCATTAGCAAAAATTCCTTCGTTTTTCTCCATTCTGAATCTATCTTTTTCTTCGTTTTCAGTATGGCCGATAACTTTGCTATTCCGGAGGGAGTATACGTACCTGTTTGGTATAGGAGACTTTTGGAGGCTAGGGCGACCGAAGCCGGCCCCGCCCATGTTGTTCCTCCTCCGGTAGTTAATGTTTCTCCTCCTCCTCCCATAGCTGATGTTTCTCCTCCCCCTCAGCCTCCACAAGCGGATTTTGCGGAAACTTGTAAGAACTTTAAGGCGATGGGTGGCAAGAATTTCTTTAGAACCGAGACTCATGTAGAGGCAAGGAACTGGTTGAAAGAAACCGAAGATCTTTTTGCCTCCTTTGATATAGATGACCGTATGAAGGTTTTATTAGCAGTGTGGTTGCTAAAGGAAGAAGCTGCACGTTGGTGGGTGGTCACCACCGCTACTAGGCCAATTGGGACTTGGGATGACTTTCGGGGAAAGTTTGGATTAAGGTTCCTATCACTAAAGCAAGGGGACATGACTATTAGGGAATACATAGATAAGTTTAATCAACTTGCTCGGTTCGGTTTAGACTTGGTTAACACAGCTCAGAAGAAGGCCCTATACTTTTCTCTAGGATTAAACGAGCCATTACATGGTTTGGCCATATCTCATATACCCTTGGGGGCAACTTTCGAGAGCTTGGTAAATATGGCCCTACTCGATGAAGAGAATAGGAGTGACAAGAAGGAGATCAAGATGAATGATACTCAAGCCAAGAAGACTGATTCCTAGTGGAAAGGAAATCAGGGTAATCCAAGCGGTCAGAGCAGTCAAGGCAATAAGAACAAGAACAAGAGTCAAGGCAACAAGGGGAAATGCTATTATTGCGGTTCAATTGGGCATCTTATTAAGGATTGTAAGAAGAGGAAAAGGAAGAGAGGTGAATGCTATCGTTGTGGTGAGTTTGGACATTTCAGTAAAGATTGCCCGAAGAAGCAAGGGCAAGGTCAGACTCAGCGTGCTGGACCTTCGGGAGGGCAAGTTCATGCTCTCAATGCCGCTCCAGTTCCTGATCGAGGTAGTATTTCTGTTGAAAGCCTTGTATATATTTCTGATTTTCCAGTTCGTACCTTGTTTGATTTTGGTGCATCACATAGTTAATTTCATCTGATCTAGTTGAAAGTTTGCACCTAAGTACTAGTCTAGTTAATGATCCCGTGTGTGTTTCAAATCCAATTGGGGGTTCCGCCCATTTGTCTATGATCTACGTGGATTTGAAAATCTCTATCTTTAGTGTAGAGTTCTCGTGTGATGCTTATATTCTCGGTTTCATGGGGTATGGGTTGATTTTGGGCATGGATGGGTTGTCCAGTTTTGGAGCCATCCTTGATTTTTTGAGCATAGGGTTGTGAGGCTCATGACTCACCTCGGTAATACCCTAAAAATTTCTATTAACCCTATGGGTCCCGTCATGTTGTGTTATCTTGAATCCCTCAACTCGTCTATCGATAGTTTGCAATCGGTGAGGGTGGTCCGAGAATATCCTGATATCTTGGGTGAAGTGAAGGGGGGTTACCCCTAAGCGAGAAATTGATTTCCGCATTTATCTGGTTGATAATGCCGAGATAGTTTCGTGGCCGGTTAGGCACATGGTCCCGCAAGACGGGAGCTAAGTAAGCAAGTGAAGGAGTTGCTTGAGAAGAACTTCATTCGATGAAGCATTTCCGAGGGAGGTGCTCTAGTAGTATGCGCTACTAATGTGGATAGTTCGCTTCGCCCGTGTGTTGATTATCGTGAGTAGAACAAGAAGAATAGACAACCATTACCAAGGATCGATGATTTGATCAGCTTGTAGGAACATCTGTTTTCTGTTGATCTTGCTACTGGATTCCATCAGCTCAGGGTAGCTGAAGATAGTATGGACAAGACTGCGTTCAGAACTCCAGATGGATTCTTAGAATGGCTGGTCATGCCATTCGGTTTGACTAATGCACCCGCCTACTTCGTGGACTTGATGAGTAGGGTGTCTAGGGAGTTCCTGAACGAGTTTGTGGTAGTCTTTGTAGACGATATCCTGACTTTCTTAAAGAACGAGGAAGATCATGCTAGACATCTCAAGGAGGTGATGGATACGCTTAGAGCGCATCAGTTGAAAGCCAAGTCCTCCAAATGTCATTTTGGAGAAAGAAGGAGTTAGATTTCTTGGGCACATAGTTTCTAAGCAAGGCTTAGTGGTGGATCCTGCTAAAATGGTCGCGGTTCAAGACCGGAAAGCTCCGACGAGGACAATTGAAATAAGAAGCTTTCTCAGTTAAATTAGTTAGTTAGCGTCCCTTGAGTTTAGACCTACCCTTCTGGATCAAGTAGAGACTTCACAGAAAGAAGACCCGCAGTTAGCCGAGATCATGGACAAGTTGATTCGAGGCGAGATGTTAAGACACCTCGCTATAGATGACAAGGGATGGCTAAGACGCAATGAGAGAAGAAGGTTCTTGATGATGCACATCACCAGAGGAGGTGGCCGAGTTTGTCCCAAAGTGCAGGTTGTGCCAACAGATTAAGGCCGAGTCGTAGAAGCCCGGTGGGCTATTACATCCATTGGAGGTCCCCGCAATGGAAGTAGGAAAGCGTCACGAAGGATTTTGTGGATGGACTGCCTAGATCAAGAAAGGGAATAAGAGCATGTGGGTCATAGTAGGTAGACTCACGAAGAGTGCTCATTTCACTCCGGTAAAGAGCGAAAGGACAGCATCATACCTAGCGACAGTTTACTTTCAAGAAATAAAGCGGTTGCACGAGGTTCCCTCAAGTATAGTTAGTAACCGTGACTCAGTCTTCACTAGCCAGTTTTGAGATAGTCTACGGGAAGTCATGGGCAAACGGCTGAATCTAAGTACGGCCTATCATTCGCAGGCGGATGGTTCATTTCGTTCAAGCATAGAAAATCACGTTAGTAAGAGCAATTGGCAACGTGGATTGGTATTTTCAAGAAAAGTTCTGCTGCGTGGAATACTTTATAGTAAGTAAACGAGATCCAGGATTCACTGGTGAATTTTGGGAGAGCTTGCATGAAACCATGAGGTCATAGTTATGTTTAAGCCAAGTATGATAGAAGAGTAAGTGAAAAAGGAAGACGAGAGGCGATAATGAAATGGGTTCCAACTCATATTTGGAAATAAGAGTTAAGAAGCCAAGGAATCATGAAGTAAAAGACGATCAAAGCACAGTGGAGTTAAACTTAAGGAAACGTGACTTAGAAGATTGAAGGCTGGATACGCGCATCATACCCTTTTTATTATGAGCATATCCTTGATCCTTGTTTTCCTGTGGAACTTACTCGCATGTTATCTTTTACGTATATCCTCTCGGTCCCATACTCGATCCCATTTCTGTTGTAAACTCCATAAGAGGGGTATGACTCATCGGTTAGTAATACATGTCAAGGTTTGAAGGGGTCCGTTAGGTTGACTAAACCTTTTGGGATTTTATAGGAATGGTTTGGGTTAGGAAGGGATTTCTTGTAATCCGAAAGGAGTATATCCTGCTTATCTTCCCGATCTCTTTGTAGCATATCTTTTGCTATCCATGTTTGTCCTGATTATCTAGTTTATCATGTTAATCTTGTCATGAGAACCTTAGGTAGAAACCCTTTGGATGAAACATGTGTTTGAAACATGTTATGCTTGATGGTTGCAAGTGTTTGCAAGTGGTTACTCGTGGATGCATTATACACGTTAGGCACTAGATCGGCTCACACACTCCTCATATTGCATATGCATGAGTGTTTACGCTTATTCATGGATGAAATTTTTTGTGTTATCACATGGATGTTGCATATGGATGTATGTTATGTGCACACATATAGATGTCATACATTATGTTAGGAATTGCATACATATGGATTCATTTCACTAACATAATTTGCATTGATGATATTTGCATTAGATAAGTACATATACACACACCTTTGCATATGTTCATACAACATTTAGAATCTTGTAAGGACAATGATTGCTCGTGGATGATGTTTTGAGTAAATGGATGTTGGATGGTAGGATACGTTCTTCCTAACTTGAAGATTTCGGGGACGAAATCCTTTAAGGAGGGGAGAATGTAACAACCCGTATTTTCAATAACCAGTTATAATGAAAATCGAGGCAGAATTTAATTCTAAAATCTGAATCAAGGGAAACGGGCTATGCCATTGCGTTCGTCTCGGAAAAATACGCGAAATAGAGTCCGAGTTTTCGAAAATCGGAGTCCGTACGACCCGATTAAGGCCCAACGAAGTTTTCAGAAAATTTCAAAGTAAAAACAAATTTCAAATTCAAGTTTGAAATTGGAAAATTAGGTCATATTTGGGCTAGGCGGGAAAATTCCCGCCAGAGTATCCCAGGCGACAGCCCTGTCGACTTGGGAGTCGACTTGGTTGGACCCAAGTCGACAGCCCTGTCGACTTGGCTGTCGACTTGGTCCAGCCGGGCAGTTTTGCCTGGTGCACCATTTTGGGTTTGTGTTGAGTTTGGGGGCCAGATTCGGTTTTAAGGGATGAGATTGGAACTAGGGTTTAATCCTAGGGTTGAAACTAATCCTTATATCTATAAATAAGCCCCTAACCTAACCCTAAATCATCATTATTCATTCATACAACTAAACTATGGCAAAATCATTTCTCTCATGGCCTCCACTCTCTTCATAAAATTCCTAAATAAATTTCTATGAGAGATTTTCCATGCATACAAGTGTTTTCAAGCTTGTATGAGCATCATTAGCTTGCATTCAAGTCAAGTTTCTATATTTGCATCATAAAGCAAGGGTTTTGATCATTTTGGCTCAAGGGATTTTCTATTAGAGCTTGCATTTTGGGTCTATTTGATTTCATAAGGGCTTTGTCATATTTTTGTGTCTTCATAAGCATTGTAAGCCCTATTCTACTTTCATATTTAAACTTTAAAGTTAAATGAATGATGCAAGTTTGGTTGACCATGTTATGATATGCAGGTTTATCATGTTATGTTATGCAAGTATGCCATATTATGATATGCAAGTTTATCATGTTATGTTATGCAAGTTTGCCATGTTATGATATGCAAGTTTATCATGTTATGTTATGCAAGTATGCCATGTTATGATATGCAAGTTTATCATGTTATGTTATGCAAGTATGCCATATTATGATATGCAAGTTTATCATGTTATGTTATGCAAGTTTGCCATGTTATGATATGCAAGTTTATCATGTTATGTTATGCAAGTATGCCATGTTATGATATGCAAGTTTATCATGTTATGCTATGCAAGTTTGCCATGTTATGATATGCAAGTTTACCATGTTATGCTATGCAAGTTTGCCATGTTATGATATGCAAGTTTACCATGTTATGCTATGCAAGTTTGCCATGTTATGATATGCAAGTTTATCATGTTATGATATGCAAGTTTATATGCAAGTTTGCCATGTTATGTTATGCAAGTTTGCTATGTTATGATATGCAAGTTTGCCATGTATGTTATGCAAGTTTGGGGTGATCATTTTGTTCATGTTATCATGTTATGCAAGCTTATCTTGAGTATATAAACATAAAGCTTCAAGCTTTATGCTAAAGGTTGCATTTTGGCAACATGTAAGTTATCATATCCCTTATGATAACATGCATGTGAGGCTAAATGCGAACTTATGGTCATTTCTACATGTCATTTATCACCATGTATCACCAATATGCTAAGTTTGGTTTTATGCATGCTTTTGAGGCCTAAAAATGTAATATGCAAGTATATGAACATATGTACATTACATATGCCACCATGTTGAACTTGTGGCTTCAACACCTTTATGTCATGATTATGCCAAGTTCCCTCTTTCTATCCTTTATGCGCTATGGCGATATGTAAGCGATGGGATTGCGTTTGGGGTTGGGTAAACTTAAAAGACATAAAAACATAAGCTTGGGAATTTACCTATTAAGTTAGGTCTACCCATTGGGAATTTACCTATTAAGTTAAGTATACCCAATTGCTTGAAAACTTGTAATGTGTTTTGGAAACATGATGGACATGACACTTAGAAAATATAAGTGTGACCAACTCGAGGTTGGGTTGAGTTTGTAGCGTAAACCTACCCGGAACCGACCGGCTTAACTAGTTGCTACAAACAATAGGACCCAATGTGAGAAGTTGGTCATGTTGTACCTTGAACCCGAGGTTAGACCAAGTTGTGGTGTAAAGCTACCCGGACCCGCCCGGCTTAACTAGTAACCACAACAAGGTATAATGTGAGAGGTTAAGGCACATTAAATTAATTAATGCCTCGTGATTAGGGTTGAGTCATGGTCCACTTAATACTTAACCAATTTGGGGCTTGGTAGATTAATCAGGGTTAAGTCGTGAACTCATCGTTACACTTAACCAAGTTAATCCATGATTAGCAAGAGGGTTAAACCGTACTTAACCCACTTGAAAAATCCTAGCAATGGGGGTCCACTCCAGCAGTAATCCCAAGTTTGTATCATTAAGACCCTAGGGACTAGGCTAGGGAGGGAGCACGATTACTGACTGGAGGTAAGCGACCAAAAACGATGGCAGATGGTACGCCGGTGTAGTTCCGGGCGGACCATGGTCGTGCACATAGTCCGAAGCCGAGGAAAACATGCACGGGTACCAGTAGATCGAGACTGTGCACTCATGTTTATGGTGTCCAGGGGTTGACACCCTAGGGCTTGATACACCCGACGGGAGACCCTGCACAGTCTGACTACAATTATGTTTGGGTTGCATTGACACCAACACGTGACGAGTTAGGCTTAGGGAGTCGATCGACTAGACCGTTTGATTGGAACTTGTGTTAGGGTCACTTCATGTTATTGGGCCTTGTGTTAGGGTCACTTCATGTTATTGGGCCTTGTGTTAGGGTCACTTCATGTTATTGGACCTTGTGTTAGGGTCACTTCATGTTATGGGACCTCGTGTTAGGGTCACTTCATGTTGTTGGACCTCGTGTTAGGGTCACTTCATGTTATTGGGCCAAAGCTTGGGCCAAGGGATCAATACTTGCTTATTCAAGTCATGTTAGTTTGCTAGTACACCTGTGGTGCAAAAACCTTAAACCTGATTATGCGATGACACCTTTATCTACCCTTGCTAGTTAATCATCATGCTAGTATGTTGTTATCCTTATGTTCATCCCTGCTTCTCATGCCAGTTAACTTTATCAGTTTACATTGATTGTAGTAGGGCTTACTCAGTCTTTTTGACTGACCTGTTTTCTTTCGCCTCTTTTCTTCCATTCCCCCCCAGGTTCTCAGGGAGGGAATATTGGAGCTTAGCTTGGATTTCTGATCACTTGCTGGTGGGATTTTAGCTCATGTACGGTCTTGACATGAAGCTAGCTATGGTTATCACTTATTTTGGGGATAGTACTTATGTAATTCTGTTTTTTTCAGTGATGTTGTTTTTATCTAGACTTGTTTATTTGGAAGGTTGACATTATGTTGTACCAGACTTGTTTTGAAATGGTTTGAAATCTTCTGCTGTTTTATCTATGTTATTTACTCTGTTTACTTATATACATATGTTCTTGTTCTTCCTTGATGTATCATTATGCATGTTTACCTGATTCAAACGCCCCTCCAAAGTCAGAGTGCTTGCAAGAGACAACCTGGCGGAGGTGGGGTGTTACAGTTTTACTCACATTGGACAGTTATCATTAAATAACGATTAACTATCTTTGATTCAGATGGACAATTTTTTTGCAATAAATTGTAATGAGCTCCAATTCACTCCTAGTCAGTTCCATTGTGACGCTTCCGTCCATACGATCCCAACGTGACCAGTTTCGCTGAATTTTGTTAACGTAAGACAAAGTTATGACTGTTTGAAGTTTATACATATTTAAATTAATTTAAAACATGGATTAAATTGTTAAATGGGCATCAACCTTTTCATACCAGCCCAATACCCGTGTAGCCAACCCAACCGACTTCCTATGTCTTCCCCAGACCCTGAGACACAATCCCGACTCCTTCATTCACCATTACCGCACCTTCCTTCTTCCATAGCGCCACCGTCTCTCAACCTAATCACACCGAACTACCAACAAAATTCATCTCGTCCAAGCCTCCTCCCCGTCAACCCCACACATCACCACTCGCACCAGACAGTCGGAGTCCGACTTCCAGCTTCTCCCCTGCACAGTGTAGTGTGGATCGACACTCTTTGTCGCCGATCACCCATAAAATCACGCAACAACTATCTCACCCCACAGGGACAAATCCGAACTCAAACTCTTGAATCAATGCCTCAAATCCATGTATTGATCAGCCCTAGCTCACGAACTCCCACTGTACAATCATCGCAACCCCCACAAATCTGAATCGGATCCCCTGAAATTGGTATGAGGAAGGAGCCCTTGAACCAACGAATTCAAACAAAGTTGTTAGGAGATTTAAGGAATTTTATTTGATTTTATATAATTTTTGAATTGTTCGATTTTTGTTTCCAGAGAAAGAAACATGCGGTGGTGAAAGGCATTGACCAGAAAGAAATATTTTTAGGTTTAGAAGGAGTTAAGGATTATTTATAGAAGATTTTAAATATTTTAATATTCGATTTAATATTCAATTTTAATGAACTGCTGATTCAATTTATGCTTTGAAATCCCTATGATCATATACCATATCCAAAAATAATGAAAATGGACATACAACTAGAGTTCGACATTACGGACCCAACGAAACTGGTTTCATCGAATTCCGACTCCGTTTGCTCACACAGCGTATTTTTAACCTTCGAAATATCGACTATATTTCTCATTAAAATCCCGTACCGCTACATACTGACTCTAAAAATCACGAAAATTGAAATCTAGCATTAATTTAATATTACAGATCCAACAAAATTAGTTTCATCGAAAACGGACTTCGTTTGCAAAACTGGCTATTTTTAAAGCTCAAAATAAACCCATTTAAATATTAATATATTTAAATATAATTAAATTAAATATTTATAAATAAATATTATCATATATATTGATAATAGAATATCATACAACTCCAATTGGATTTACAACTCGATATTTAAATCCCGGTTGAACCGATATTCAATTCATATTGAAAAATTCATTTATAATATAAATAAATCGCTATAGATTATAAAGGAATTCCATAGCGACTTTTCGAAAATTTGATTTGGACATAAATCAAAATCGACACGAAGAAATCCCAATTTTTCTCTTCCATTAGAAAAATATACTTCACCAGCTCATAACGTTTCTTGTTTCACAGAAATCCGATTTAAAACGGAGTCGGTATATTCATTTAAAGTTCGAATCGCCAAATTGCGAACTGCCGCGCCATTTCGAGCTCGATTATAATTATATTATAATTACACGTTCAAACTTCATTTAAATAATACATTCATTGTTATAATTTAATTCTAAACTGAATTATATATTTTGAATTGCCCAATTCACACAATATAGTCAATTCCCTATTTCCGACTATTTCAGAATTAAATATATTATTCTATTATTTATATTAATTAAATATTATTTAATTTAATGACCATTTAATTCTCTGAATCACTATTTAAATAATTAAACAAATTAATTATAATATCGTAAAAATACGGGACATTACAACAGGTTGGTGGGATCCAACTGGATTCCTCAATGTTTATATTACTGTTTTTATTTGATTGTGCTATATGATGTGTTATATAATCCATGATTGGATATGTTGTGTTTGAATTACCCTGGCCCTAGAAACCTAGTAATTTAGATACCGTAAATTATTTTCGAATGTGAAAAGGGAAGTTGGGATTCAAAATGGAATTTATTTTCAAAATAGAAATAAAAATTCGAATAAAGTTGAAAATAGAAACCTGTTCAAGTGGATAAATCAAGAAGTTGTTTATAAACAAGAATATAAATTAAGTGAATCATTAATCATTGGGTAAATTGAAATATAAGTTCAAATATGAATTTATATGGGAAAGTGAAAATCGGTTTTGAGACCAATATTTGAAAATAGATTTGAACTTAGCAAATTATAAAGGAAATTATAAACGAGATTAAATGTTTAAAATTAATAATGAGATTTTCTATAAACATTTGTAAATAGAATTTGGATTTGATATGGTAAAATCAAATGGATTAGATTATGTAAAAGGAAATATTATTCACAATTAAAGTGAATAATCATTTAAAGCAGATATTTTGCAAATGGAAGCATCTATAAAAGAAGTCTAGGTTGGAATTGTGAATTAAAATAGAAATTTGAATGATAAGGGAAATGAAAATCATTTTCGATAGGAAAAATTGGATTTTATTTCAAGGTTCGGAATATAAAACAAATTGAAATAAAATCCAAGGGATTTATAATTATACTTTGATTAGGTCAAAGTTTATTATAATGGTTAGTTCAGGAAGGATATTTGAATTCTATTTAGTATAAAACTATAACTTAAATGAAATATATTAAGAAGTGAATATTTCAATATTTATAGCTACGAGAATACAATTCCATGCTTTGAAATAGTTTAAGATTTAATTAAATTAGAATTATTAAACAATTCTAGATTCCTATTAAGGAAAGATACTGATATTTGAAAATGAATAACGATTGAAAGCAAATGTTTTGTGAATGGAAATAATTATAAGGGAAATTTAGTTAACCTGAAATGATAAGATTTATTCTGAAGTTCGAAATGTTAATCTAATATAGAGTATTCGAATGAGAAACATTTATTGGAATTCGATCATATCGAATTTAGGGAAGTAGTTATTTTTACTTTCCGTTTAGATCAAATTTAATTATTTACTTATTAACTTATTTATTGAAATTAATAAGTACAAATTATATTTGGAAACGGCAATTATAACGCTGCCGTTATAATAAATGTTTGTAAATCTAAATTGCGATTATAACGCTGTCGTTATAATAAATGTTTTGTAAATCTAAACAGCGATTATAATGCTGCCGTTATAATAAATGTTTTGTAAATCTAAATAGCGACTTTAATGCTACCGTTATAATAATTGTTTTGTAAATCTAAACAGCGATCTTAACGCTGCCGTTATAATAAATGTCTTATAAATCAAATATTTGGAAACAACGATTATAATGCTACCGTTATAATCAATGTTTTTTGTAAAAGAAGTTGATTCTTAGGTTGAATCTGAGAGTCGTGTAAGCAATGTTTTGTTGGAAGTTGTGAGCTTTGACAATTGAAAAGTTGGGAATGTTGTTTAATTAAGGTCTGAGAGGTAATTATACCACAACTTGTTGCTGGCTGTATGAGCTGGGTACGCATGATAGAGGGTTCTCGCTTCGCGTTAGGTGGCGGACGGGAGACTCTTACCTCTACATGTCCCTCGAAAGTAAGGGAGTTTGGTTGTGAAGTCGAAAGGCTGGCCATAAAATTAGTTGGTGGGTTACCAGTGTAAGCCGCGGTGGGATGTTAACCCGCTGACTTGGGGTTGAGGGATGGTTGAAAAGCCTACCGAAATCGCCGGTACATTACATTTGGTATCAGAGCTGAAGTTTGAGTAGAAACCTTGGCTCTATGGCGTAACTCAATAGAGATGGGGTTAGTAATACCCTAGATTGAGTTTGAGTGTATAGATATGAGCGCGTATTTGTAGATTTGATATAAAATTGTTTTATATTGTGTTGACTGGTTTGTTGAGTTGTTTATAGATTATGGTCGATACAGAATGTACAACTGTAACGATAGGTGTTTCTAAACTCTCGAACAAATCAATTCAATATTGTTTTAAAATGGGTAAATGAAATAATTTTGCCTAAAAATTATTTTGATATAAAAGGAATAATTTCTGAATTGTTATATATGAATGTGTTGATTGTTATTCAATCAAATGGAATTATGAAATATTGAAATGGTCATATAATTTGTATACAGATAATGTATACAATTGAGATAAACTAAGATAAAGTTCAAACCAGAATCGGAATTTAAATTCTGGGCGTTTAAGAAATATTTTCTTAAATAATATAACATTACTTTAAAGTATTTTTGAATAAGAATGGTTTAAATGGATTTTTAAAGTGATTAAGCACTGAAATCACTTTAGTGGCAAGAAAATAATTTTGATAATGGATCGCGACATTATCGGTATTCATTTTCGAGTTTCTAAGTGACGGATTGCTACCATAACAGATTTATTAATGGAAATTGTTTGAAAAAAATAAAGTTGTTTTAGAAATTAAAATGTTTTGAATTGACTTGATTATAAATATATGTATATAAAAATATATGATTTCAAACTAATTTGAAATAAAACCCGGAAATTTGAATTCCGAATTATAATTTAACTTGTATAAGTTGAATAGATTGAAATGGTAAAATGTATCAAATGAATTGAAATTTAACTTAAGTTAAACAAAATTGTATTAAATTAGAAATAATTTCAAATGAAATTAAATAAAGAGAAATGTTGGGATTCGAATTATTAATATGAATTCGACTTATGAATAAGCAAGTTGAATATATATTAGATGTTATAAATTGAAATTGAATGATGATAAATTTGGATTTAAGTATAATAAGTGGATTGACTTAAATAGAAATCAGATTTGAATTGAATTGATAGAATGGAAGTGAACTAATCTTTAGTTGATTAGAGAGTTAAAAACTGGAAGCTGGATTGATTTGAAACCAACTGGAAATGGATATATATATATATATATATATATATATGCTGAGCAGATATTGAATGGAAGAAAACGCAAGAGATAGAACTTATGCCCGACAAAAAGGTACATGTTTACAATATTGATGGTTTTATGAGCCTGTAGGGCAAGCCGCTTGTCCTTTTGATTTTCTTTTGGGTTGGAGGAGGCCTAGAAAGGCGAGTTGTGGTTGTACCGATTGAGCCACGCAAAGGAGATGCAGGCGAAATTTTTCGAAAATTTAAAAAGTTTGAAAATTTTCTGGAAATTTTTTGATAATTTAAAATCGAGTTGTTAATTATAATTGAAATAAGAAAACCAGAATTGGTTAATAAAATTTCAAGTGGAATAATCAAATTGATAAATGGATTTAAAATCAATTTCCATGGGTGTGGATATGAAGAAGAGCATATGAATTGAAGACAAGAAAGTGATGATGGATTGTCCAAAAATGGTGGACATGTCATTTGGAAAGAATTATGAATGGTCGAGTATTGGTATGAGAATTCAAAGGTCGAATAAGAACTGGGTTATGAAGATATGGAATATAAGATTACAACAAAGTAGGTTATCAGGGGTTAGAGTTATAACATTTTACTTCTTAGCAATTTCGAGGACGAAATTATTTTAAGGGGAAAGATTGTAACGACCCGGATTTTTAGCCGTTGAATGTTGAATATATAAATTTGTTTAAAAATATTTTATTTGAATTATATATAAGAATTTATAAGGAATTTATTTAATAAAACGATATTTAATCGTATAATTTATAATAGAATTTAAAACGAGCTCAAAATAGTCGCGGCAGTTCGTAATTTACGATTTAAAACTTCAATTGGATATACAGAATCCAGTATAAGTTGGATTTCTATGAAACAAGAAACGTTTGAGTCAATTAAACTGTATCTTTCCAGTGGAAGTGAAAAAACGAGATTTCGTCTTATCGATAGTAAGTTATGTCCAAATCAAATTTCCAGAAAGTCGTTGTGGAGTTGTATATAAGCCATAACGGTTTATTTAATATAATTAATATTGGTTTCGAATTTAGACAAGATTTTTGAGATATAGTTATATTTTGATTTATAGATTTTTTCTGAAAATTTTAATTTGGAAAATAAACAACTATTTTGTTTAATGTAATTGGAACCCTATATCAGCATTTTTGGAACTTCACAGAATAAATTAATCTGTCTATTTTATTATATTTCTGGAATCGTATTGCATTGTGGAACACAATGATATTTTTTCTTTTGTCGTTTGAGGCTCGAATATAAACGAAATAGCACATAACGGAGTACCTGTATTTTTTTTCTAAATTTATATATATACAGTTGTTTTATCCTTTGTTCTATCCTGTCTTCTAAATTACACTAATATTTCCTTTTTCACCTAAATGGACGTTCCCTTTTGTTATGTAAGACCAAACCAATAGGGGAGTACAAATTGCATACGATATACAACCAATGTTTGGAATCAATAAGGGTCGACTACCAACATAAAAGACTAACATTGTTTATATTAAAAAAAGTAAGAAAGCTAATTAAATAAAGAATAGCATGACGACCAATCTTCAGTCATTGTGTTCTCCATGGTATTCATCTCCGTGCGTGTCAAGCCATCAATACCGTGGTAGCCAAGCTGTTTTGCTTTTAAATACTGGTATACTAATTCTCGTTCTATTTCTTTGTTCTTTCAGTAAACAACCGAAATTGCTAATGGAAAATTCAATTAAAAATCATCGCTAACTCCTCTGTATGCTATAAACAAAATCCATAAAATCTTTATTCCCTTTTTGTAGTCACCATTTCTGTTTTCACCAATAAAGCAAACAAAATGAAATCCGCCCTCTTTCAAAAATAAATTAAATTCATACAATCACCAGAATTCCCTAAACCATTATCTTAGAGTTCCTTGGGTCTCAAGCTTCAGTACGATACAAATAAACGAAATCGCAATCACTATTACCGTGGTTTGACAGTTCTTGTAAACCTAGGGTTAGTAAATATGTAGTAATGGATCATTGTTATCGATTTCAAGATTGTAATGGGGTTCAACATGGGAGTAATTTCCTGCGCTCTGATTTATGTTGAAGTTCGACCCAGAAAGAGTCGATGCATTTACTATGCAGCGTATGAGGGGGGGTTTGGCGACACATTCTTATTGGTGAGGTCGATCGGTTTGTGACGATGATGGCCGGAAAGAGGAGGTGAAAAAGAGGTCGTTGGTGGTGATCCCATCAGATTTAAGGTAGTGTGGTGGGATGAACGGAGGATTTTTCTTTGCTGTTGTTTGGTGAAGTTGTTCAATGTTGGATTTTTGAACGAAGGTGGAATACTGTTCGAACGGGTGGAAGGGGAAGTATGGTTTCACGTTCTCCACAGGGTTGAAACTGGGTTTACTTGTTTGATCTTGAAAAAAAATAGAAGAAAAAAAAGATAGTAGAGAGGAAGTGTCGATGGCTTTTGGGAAATACCGTGTTGACTGCGATTGGAAAGAGGGACTCAGGGCTGTTGTACAAGCACTGTAATGGTGTGAAGGTGCTGCTGATAATGGTTATGGTAATGTGGAGTTTTGAATGAAAATAACATTAGGAATTTTTACTACAATTCAATTGAACTGGAGGAGTAATGAGAGGAGAAAGTCGGCTATTTGGCTTGGATGAAATATCAGGTTCCAACTGTGCTTTGAACAGGATGAAGGCAAAATTGTGAATGGTGGTGTCAGTGGTTCAATTCGATGAGAAAAGGAGGCTTGTGAAGTCAGAAAGTATGACGTAGAAAGGAATTTAATTGTGCTATTTTATTTAAAGGAGATGTTGAGGGTACCTAGAAGAAAAAGAAAAAGAAGAGCAGATCCACTATTGGAGGCTAATTCGTGAGTATGAGCTATTAATTATTAAGGTCAATCCTTAATTTAATTAAAAACTAATGACAGTAATCAGTAATATAAATATTGTTAATTTATGTTAAACATTATAATAGTGGTAACTTATTCATTCGTGGACATAATTTAACAAAACCAGTCACGTTGGAATCGCAACAAAGAAATCTACAATATGGAACTAACGAGATTTAGAATTAAGCTATCGGAATTTCGTGATAAAATCAAATGTCTGTTTGCTTTTAAATGAAAAAAAGTAGAACCGTCAACTGCAAAATTAGGTGAGTAAACTCACTAACTCTGAATCATTTATATTTTTATAAAAACGAGTTTTAAATTATTTATAGTAATTCTATACTGTGTGATGGTTGTTTGGTTGCATGGTTGATAAAATTAGTTGAAATGGTTGATATAATTAATCGTTGATCGATTATTAATTCTGTTCACCATGATATTTCATATCGATGTGAAATTAATATTATTGGTGTTAATTAACATCTGTGGACGCAGGGAAACAGGTTGGAGGGATCCAACAGGATTCCTCAATATTTATATTACTGTTTTTATTTAATTGTGCTATACGATGTGTTATATAATCCATGATTGGATATGTTGTGTTTGAATTACACTGGCCCTAGAAACCTAGTATTTTAGATACCGTAAATTAATTTAGAATGTGAATTGGGAAGTTGGGATTCAAAATGGAATTTATTTTCAAAATAGAAATAAAAATTCGAATAAAGTTGAAAATTGAAACCTATTCAAGTGGATAAATCAAGAAGTTTTTTATAAATAAGAATAAAAATTAAGTGAATCATTAATCATTGGGTAAATTAAAATATAAGTTCAAATATGAATTTATATGGGAAAATGAAAATCGGTTTTGAGACCAATATTTGGAAATAGATTTGAACTTAGCAAATTATAAAGGAAATTATAAACGAGATTAAATGTTTAAAATTAATAATGAGATTTTCTATAAACAATTGTAAATATAATTTATAAATGGAATTTGGATTTGATATGGTAAAATCAAATGGATTAGATTATGTAAAAGGAAATATTATTCAAAATTAAAGTGAATAATCGTTTAAAGCAGATATTTTGCAAATGGAAGCATCTATAAAAGAAGTCTAGGTTGGAATTGTGAATTAAAATAGAAATTTGAATGATAAGGGAAATGAAAATCATTTTCAAAAGGAAACATTGGATTTTATTCCAAGGTTCGGAATATAAAACAAATTGAAATAAAATCCAAGGGATTTATAATTATACTTTGATTAGGTCAAAGTTTATTATAATGGTTAGTTCAGGAAGGATATTTGAATTCTATTTAGTATAAAACTAAAATTTAAATGAAATATATTAAGAAGTGAATATTTGAATATTTATAGCTACGGGAATACAATTCCATGCTTTGAAATAGTTTAAGATTTATTTAAATCAGAATTATTAAACAATTCTAGATTCCTATTAAGGAAAGATACTGATATTTGAAAATGAATAACGATTGAAAGCAAATGTTTTGCAAATGGAAATAATTATAAGGGAAATTTAGTTAACCTAAATTGATAAGATTTATTCTGAAGTTTGGAATGTTAATGTAATATAGAGTATTCGAATGAGAAATATTTATTGGAATTCGATCATATAGAATTTAGGGAAGTAGTTATTTTTACTTTCCGTTTAGATCAAATTTAATTATTTACTTACTAATTTATTTATTGAAATTAATAAGTACCTATTATATTTCAAAACAGCGATTATAATGTTGTTGTTATAATAAATGTTTTGTAAATCTAAATAGCGATTATAACGCTGCCGTTATAATAAATGTTTTGTAAATTTAAACAGCGATTATAACGCTGCCGTTATAATAAATGTTTTGTAAATCTAAACAATGATTTTAATGGTACCATTATAATAATTGTTTTGTAAATCTAACAGCGATCTAAACGCTGCCGTTATAATAAATTTCTTATAAATCAAATATTTGGAAACAGTGATTATAACGCTACCGTTATAATCAATGTTTTTTGTAAAAAACGTGGATTCTTAGGTTGAATCTGAGAGTCGTGTAAGCAATGTTTTGTTGGAAGTTGTGAGCTTTGACCATTGCAAAGTTTAAAATGTTGTTAAATTAAGGTCTGAGAGGTAATTATACCCCAACTTAATTGATTTCATGATTGATGGAGGAATGGTTAAGGTTCGATAGTGAGGATTGGTTAGCAATATGGTTAGTTAATAAATGATTTGTAACAACCCGGCAAATCCGGACCAATTTAAATTTTTTATTTTGGCTATTTCAGTGTATTTTTGAATAGTTAAAATAATTTATTTGAAGTAACAACGATTAAAAATTTATTTTAATCGAAGTTAGAGCGAATATATTTATTTTGACTCCAAAAGGAATTAGAAATAGTACGGTAGTTTGAAAAGTCAAACTTGTAGTTTGACTGAATGTACCAGATTCAAAATTTAACGGATTTTAGCGAAACAAAAAATATCTAAATCTGTTTAAAAATATCTTTCCAACGAATCTGAAAAATCGAAATTTCATAGCGGGAATCAAAAGTTATGGCTAGTTGAATATTCATAATGGTCGCTATAGTATAATTTATAGCCTGTATAAAAGGCCATTTTTCAAACGACCTCCATTTTCGACGAAACCACTTTCGTTGGATCCGGAACGTCAAATTGATGTTAATTTTCATTTTCCAGAATTTTTGGAATTAATATGTGAGCGTGGCAAACGAAAATGTGTTTTGTCAATTTCAGTCAAATGTGATCGACTTGAAAATGGCCATTTTTTCGAACAGTCTCAGAATTCATCGAAATTAATTTTGTTATGACCGTATCGTCAAAACAAAGCCAGAAATATTTTTTTGGGTTTTTCTGAGTTCGTATGTGGCCCTGGTGGATTTAAATATATGATCGAATTAATTTATTAAAAGATTTAAATATTAAATTAAAGATTTCAGGCCACAGACAGTCGTTTCGGCTGACGAGACCTAGCCCATTGGATCCGGAACGGGGGCTATTGGGTTGGTCAACTCTGCTTGGACTAAAATTGGATTGGTTTAAAACTTTTGGATTTATTTGTAAAATTAGCATTAAAATAATATAAAAATACACTCATCTTCACAAAACCCTAGACTATTCAACGCCGCCACCCTCATTTCCCATGGCCGATGTTGCTCTCCTCTTCTCCCTCTAAATTCCATCTATCCGTACCTCAAAACCCCTTCCTCCTTTAGACTTTTCTGTGGAGATTTCCTAGCTCTTCATTTCTATACGGTTGGATCAACCCCTGGTGGCCCGAACTTCGACATTCATGCACCTAAACCAGCGCCAAAAACCACGGCGGCCCTCCCCCTGGGCTCAATCGAGCTGAGCAAAAGCAGGCACCCCTGGTGCGCCACTCGTAGCCCACGCTGTGGTGCCGTCTGATCGCCTTCTAGCCCTCTGTGTTGATCGAAAACTTGAGACCTAGTTTTGAACATTTCGTAAAGCTTGCGGCCGTATACTGATAGAGGAAGAAGAAGGTTATCCTTTAATTATTTTATTTTAAAAATTATCATCTATCTTGTTTAAATCTTAATTAATTCATACGACATCGGAAATTAACGATTTTAGATCCTGTGCGATCGTAGAGACGAGATCTACGACTCTAGACTGAAAAGGAGCGATTCCGAGCTATTTGAATTTTGGCCAAATTTGCAACGCAACGGTGAGATTTCTGTTTTTTTAATAATTAATCAATTTAATTATTTTACTTGCTAGGTAATGATTGTATGTATATGATTTAGATCTGCTTTGTTCTGAAATTTTGGATGATGATTGATCTATTGTTTGGTGATGAATAATTATAGATCTGAATGTGTTGATTAAATTAAATCATTTTCTCTTTGTCAATATTTGGAGAATCATGTGTAGTAGACAATATAAAATATTATTTTGTCATTTTTATTGTATTGAATTAGATTGTCAATTCAATATAAAAATATCATTTTGGTCATTTTTGTTGAATTGAATCAGTTTGTCAATTCAATATAAAATATTATGTTATCATTTTTGTGGAATTGAATTAGATTGTCAATTCAATATAAAAATATCATTTGGTCATTTTTGTTGAATTGAATTAGTTTGTCAATTCAATATAAAATATTATGTTATCATTTGTAACAACCCAGAAAATCTGAACCAATTTAAAATTTTTATTTTGGCAATTTTATTTAATTTTTAATATTTAAAATGAATTATTTTAAATAATAATGACGAGAAAAATATTTTGAATAGAATCAGAACGTATATATTTATTTGAATCGATGTTAGAATATAAATATTTATTTTTAATTACAAAAGGAATTGAAAATGGTGCGGTAGTTTGAAAATTCGATTTCAAATTTCAAATGAACGTACAGGATTCAAAATAAACCGGATTATTGTGAAACCAAAAATATTTGAATCTAGTTGAAGATATCTTTCCAACGGATCCGAAAAATTGAAATTTCATAGCGGTAATCAAAACTTATGCCCAGTTGAAATTTCGGAATAGTCGTTGTGGAATTTTGGCCCTTAAAAATAGAAATTTTGTAAGCAACCTCCGTTTTCGACGAAACCACTTTTGTTGGATCTGGGGTGTCTAGTTATTGCTAGATTCCAAAATTCATAATTTTTCAAATCAATATGTGAGCGTGGCAAAAGAAAACGTGTTTTGTCAGTTTTAGTCAATTTGGATCGACTTGAAAATGGCCATTTTTCAAATGGTCTCCAAATTTGATGAAACTAGTTTTGTTAGAGCCGTATCGTCGATGCAAAGCTTGAAATATTTTTTCTGGAATTTTTAGAGTCCGTATGTGGTCCCGGTAAATTGAAATATACATTTAAAATTGAATATACTGAATTATATTTTAATTTTGATGAAAACTGATCGTAATAGTCTAACTGGCTTGCGAAACATATCCCATTGTGTTCGGAATGGGGGTTATTAGCTAGGGGCGACAGTCGTTGGATTCGATTTGGGATTCAAATTAGAAAGTTACTTTTTTTTAATTGAAAATAATAAATTATAAAATAAATAACTCTCTTCCCAACCCTCTCTCTCTCCATACTCCCATCTACTTCAGAAAAATATAAAATAAAGGGAAAAGGGGTTCGAACGGGAAAAACCTGTCTCCCCCAATCGCGCGTCGCCACCAATAGCCCCACGCCACCACCTTCGTCGCACCTCCAACGGGGCCGTCGACCTCCACAAGCCCCCTCCGATCCGTCCTTCTCCCTCCAGTTCGAGAAGACCTCCCCCCTAATCCCTAGAACCACCAACACCCACCACCATAGTCCAGCGCCGCCTAGCCGAGCTCTGCCCTCCGCCGCCGCCACGGGATGTCTTCGACCAGCAAACCTCAAACCCCCCCACCCATTCGCAGTAAAATTTCTTGGTTATTCTTTTTTATATTTATTTTATTTCCTTTTAAGTAATTTGATTTTTTTTAAAGCAATAAAATCTGATTTTTATAGTAAATAAGAATTAGATTTACAGGATAGTAAAAAATAGATTTTTAACAAAGTAAAGGTAGGATTTTTTTTTTCAAAACAAAAAGATTAGATTTTTCAAATAAAAAAGAATGGACTTTTATTATATGAAAAGCGAGATAAAAATACGATTTCTATTTGTGAAGATTTGAAGTAAAAATACGATTTTTATATATTTAGATTTGATGTAAAAATACGATTTTTATATATTTAGATTTGAAATAAAAATACGATTTTTATTTATATAGTAGCCGTATAATAATGTGATTTTTATACGAATAGTACTGAAATAAAAATGAGATTTTTACAATATAAACATCATATTAAATATGTGATTTTACTTATGAACAACGCGAAAAGATTGAGTTTGAATAGCGGGTAAATCCAAACCATCGTCCGCTAAAGAATGAAGGAGTGGATCCCAAAGGTGAGAACTCCTCACTATAATTTTCTTTATACAGTTACTTATTATGTAACTACATATAAGAACCATTCCCCGTCGTCCACAGACCATGGACGACATGTTTGTTTGGTTGTGTAGATGATTGGATTATTGGTTTGAATTTGGTTGTTTGGGTGAAATGGAATTGATTAGATTGGTATGTGTATGGTGCGGGCCATTATATGACCGGGGATAAGGCTAGGTCTTATTCCATTTCTAGTATCGTGCCGTTATGCCGCCAAAATTTTCAAAAATATATTAGAACGATACAAATATCATTTTTATTGTGTAAATGAATTGAATAAATATTTTAACGTGTATACGAATAAATATTCATTTGCAAATCAGACGATTTATTTATGTACATCCATTTGACTGATATGGATTGGGACGATAAATTTTACACATCGTCCAACTGCACAAATAAAATTCATTATTTGTTGATTGAAACCCCACCCGGGTATTAGGATGATATTGGACATACACTAATCCCAATATTTAGTTGTATGTCAATCGATTGGTTGACAGACTGTTGTAAGCGTTAAATATTTATATTTGATGCTTATACATCGTAGAATGCACTCTGGATGATGGTTGACTGTGTTTGACTGTTGTCGTACACATGCGTTGTATGAAGTCCATATAATCACATTATATGGTAATTGACTGTGTCTGATTCCAGTTCAGAAAGTGAATATTTTAAAATGAAAAATATTTTAAAATAATGAATATTTTAAAATAATATTCAAAGGATAATCAAAATCTGATTTTGATGTCTGATTTGGGATGTACACGAATATATTTAAATATATAAAGCTGTGTTGATTAGATTAACGCCATTTTGACGTGAACGATATTTATATTGATTTTATTCATTTATAGAATGAATATCGAAAAGGAAATGATTTCAAAATATAATGTTTTGAAAATATTATCAATTATATATCGATGATATGGAATATTCAATTTTGATTTGAAATTGAATATGAAGTTGAAATCGTTTTGAAAACGAATTTAAAATGATTTATAAAATATGTTTTAAATGGAAATCGACGAAATATATATATTATATATATAATACAATGGCCTGAAGAGTACGTGTCACGCTGCGGCAGTTCGCAAATTTCGACCATTGACTTCGAACGGACATTACGGGAGATCCGACCATCGTATTCTCCTAAAACCGGAATCGTTTGGTTCGTATCGAAAAGAGCTTTCTAACGAATAGGAGAAATTAGAAATCTAAAGGATGGATTTGGGGTTATGTCCAAATCAAATTTGGGAAAGGTCATTGTAAGTGCAGTTCGATGGCCGTTTATGGAAATTGACTGTACGGGCCTTGATAAAATTATTAAAAATATCAATAATTTGTGTAAAATCATAATAAATGATTTGGAAAGAACTAGGATGTAAAATTCCATATTTGAAAGGATAAAAATATATTTTTATTAAAATGAACTAGTTATGAACTAGAATTATAAATCCTATATTTTTAAAATAATTAAATTGGATTTGAAATTGTTTTAAAAATAACCAGTATTTCCAATATATAAATTGGGAATGGATTTGAATCGAAATTGTCTTTGGAATATTTCGATGTTGGATTTCGAGATCATACAGATATTGTTACTGAAATTTGAAAGATATATTTATATCGTTAATTCCAATACGATATTTGTTGGTCGTAGAATTTGATATTGAATATAAATCGATATATTTTCTATTCAAAGCCTTGTATTTAATATCAAATGGGATTTGGGTTTGTCATGAATGGTGTCTCCATTAACACTATTCGTAAACCCAGTTGAGAAAAAGATTAAATCTTTTTATTTAGATTTAATGAAGTATACCAATTAATTAATATTTATTTGGAATTGAATTGGAATTGATTTTTGGTTTTATTGTGAACGGTGTTTTAAATAACATTTGTTCTTTAACCCGATAATTAATGGAATGTGAATTGGGTTTGTTATGAACTGTGTTTTAACGACATTCGTTCTTTAACTCGATTTACAGTGAAATGTGATTTGGAATTTATAAGTCTTTTGTTAAGATTTAAAGTAGATTTTCCAAAGTAAAGTTTTCCAATTTAATAAAATAAATTGGAATTGAATGGAATTCGATTTGGTAATAATCGAGGTGAGCTTCTGTAGAGGAAGACTGTTAATATATACGGAATTTTAAAGGCCTTGCCGTTATTCCTATTGTCGGTTGGATATGGAAGTTCATATCGATTATATATATTGATCTGTTTTCCATGAAGATTCCATTGTTAATGGAATGAGGTTTTGAGTTTATCGTGAACTGTGTTTCAAATGACATTAGTTCTTTAACCCCGTTAAAGATAAGATTTATTTCTTAACTTTGAATAATCATTAAGTAATGATTTTTGGAAATTAAACTGAATTAGAGTTTTAATGAGTCTGTAAATAGATTGAAAGGTGAATTTGATAACTAAAATTATCCAATTCAAGAAATTATCGAGAATGGAGTATCACCAGTTTTTCTCCAAGCGATAGTTAAATCTTTAATTCGATTTGAATGTGAAATGGTAATTGAATTTACCAATAACACTGTGGTGTTAGATATGAAGTATTACCGGTTTTACTTCATGGGATGAATAGGTTGGGATTGAGAAATTTAACAAATGATTACTTCAGTAAGGTTCGTTAATCCCGACTAGTTTGGATAAACCATAATTTGCTTTGAATTGATATTCAAAAGAAGATTAAAAAATAAATTTAAAGAATTTATCTTTGATAAAATTAATGGGAACCTTTCCCCAAAATATAAGAATATTTGAATAAAGGAAAATTCTGGATTGGAATAAGGTGTATGTTGTGTTTTTATAGCACTTGTTTATTATATACGCGAGTTATTCGGAAAGGCTGGGTTTATACCAATTCTGAATAACTGAATCGACGATAAGTCGACGATGAAGACGGTGGTTGAAGACCGAAGGTCTTCACATCGTTTGGATAATTATTGATGATCTTGATTGGGTTGTACAACCAAGAGGAGGGAATTAGTTGGTAATCGTCCAGACATACTTGGTGATCGATGGATATGCAAGGAATAAGGTTCCTCTGGTTTCGTTCAGACCTAGAATGGACTTGTAAACGGATGTGTGTCTGATATCGGATTTCATTCTGTTTGATTGATATACATCGGTTGCATAGCGTGAATTACCTGTGTGGCATGCTGAGATGCAAATGATCAAGGCTTCTATTGAAAAGAAAAGTCTTGTGGTTGATGATCAAAGCACGGCCTTTGTGGCATAGCTTTGTGTAGCGTTAATTCGCGAGCCTCACACCCCGGTGTGAACCAGAAACGGGAGAAGGACCTCAGGGAGGGTTTGCGTTTCCTTCTAGCTCGGAGTGGTTTTTTGGGTTTTACACGCCCGAACATTTTACTTATGTGGATGATGGATAGCGAGGCGCCTCAGTTATATCGGTCGATCCGGGACCGATGGAGTTATTTGGCTCATTGACGCCCCATAGGGCGGGAACGCGGTGTTCAGGCATTTTAATCCACATCGAGTGGACCGGCCCTGATGATCCAAAGGCTTGACAGAGTACTTGCCTGAGACACGGGCTAGAGCGTCTCGAAGCGATGAGGACGATCCCTTGTCTCGGTCCACAGATGGAAATCCAACTTCCAATACGTGACATTTGCAGTTTTGATTGTAGAGCCTAGTATTGGCGACATGATATATGGTACCCATGCCGTATAGGATTGATACATTTATATTTGAAGTTGTTTTATACATTATGCACTTATAATAGTATCAAATGATTTGTTTAAACGTACCAAGCATGTTTGGCTATTATAAGGGAAAACCGTATCCCCCAGCTTGCGTTGCATTGTGTGATAGGACCTGGGTCTTATAAAAGCTTCATTTTTCCAAAAAGCATTGCACTGTTTTGTTTTATGCACTGGTATTCTTGAGAGGAAACCCGTTCCGTGTTATACGGCGTGGTCCCTTGATTTACTTTATTTTTAAAGCAAGGATGTAATAACAATTTTAGTTCTCACACCAGTCACATGACTGACCTAGAGTTTATTGTTTTAACCTGAACTCTGGGTGCCCCCTATTTCCACACAGGCAGCTAGTAGTTTTGGTTTTGCAGATTTATATTCACAGGATCCTGGTTTACAGCTGGAATGATATTCGGAAAGCTCTGTATCCGTATATCTCCTTCAGTTGTGATTTGTATTGTTTTTCCACTGCTATGTAATGTATTTTAATCTCTGATATTTATCGAATGTATAATATTTGTTCATACTCTGTATATTCTTGTATTCTGATGGAATTCTTGTAATAAGCAATGAAATGTTCTTCTGTTCGTGTTCTAATTCGTCTTGTTCTCAGACAATCCGTTCTTTCTCCTCTCTTCGGAGACTGGTGAAGTTCGGGTCGCTTCATTTGGTATCAGAGCTCTGGTTTACAAAGCTCGAGAACAAGACCCATTAGAACCATACGAAAGAATTCATCAGAGATTGGATTAATAATATCCAATAAGAATGACTCGTTAGAGATAGGATCAGTAGTATCCTAGAACGAGTGTGAAGAGTATATTTTTAAAATGAAAAAAAATATTGTTTTGAAAATTTAAACTATTTCAAACGTATTTGAATATTTATTTTATATTGATTTGGGCAATCGAGTATATGAAGATTTTGCGTATATGCCTAGCTAGCGCGTATTCGAAATTTTAATATACTGGATAGATATAGAATCACACTCTAGTCACCCGGAGATGATACTGATGATTGATATATCATCACCAGTGTTTATGTTCGAGTTTTGAAAGTGGGATTTCTATATGATTCCAATTGACAGGTGTGAGAACCAAAACTAGATAGGGCTTATTGTTGTGATTTGGCATCAAAAATATGATTTTTGGACTATCTAAAAAAGTTATGAATTTGAAAAGCTAATCAACTAATTGATTGATGATTGTGTTGTATGATTATTCATTTAAACCAACATATAGATGTATGGTAAATTTGGGCCAAATTATATCAAATATTGAACTGTATTGAAAATTATTTGAAAATGCATGCATATACATGTGTATCCATCGAACAGGTCATTGCAATGAGGGTAGAGAAGAGGAATAAAATTGTCTGCCTGACAAATAGGTACATGTTTATTGTATTTCTTGGGGTTTTGGATGATTTTATGAGCCGATTGGCTAGCCACTTGGCTCTTTCTTTTTCTTTTTGGATTGGATAGGCCTGTATGGCGATTACGGGATTTTTCCGATGCTCCCATGCAAGGGAGGTTATGGCGGAATTTTTCGAAAACTTAGGGTGTTAGCTAAATTTTTGAAAAATTTGAAAAGTTCTAAGAAACTGAAAAGTTGAAGAACTTAAGCCATAATGAGAATAATGGAATTTGAGTTGGTTTGTAAAACAACTTTCAGCTCCGTTCCTTTTCGAGGACGAAAAGATTTTAAGTGGGGGAGATTGTAACAACCGGAAAATCCGAACCAATTTAAAATTTTTATTTTGCCAGTTTTAATGAATTCTTAATATTTAAAATGAATTATTTTAAATAATAATGATGAGAAATATATTTTGAATAGAATTAGTATGTATATCTTTATTTGAATCGACGTAAGAATATAAATATTTATTTTTAATTATAAAACGAATTGAAAATGGCGCAGTAGTTTGAAAATACGAATACAAATTTCAAATGAACGTACAAGATTCAAAATAAATCGGATTTTAGCGAAACCAAAAATATTTGAATCTAGTTGAAAATATCTTTCCAACGGATCCGAAAAATTGAAATTTCATAGCGGGAATCAAAAGTTATGCCCAGTTGAAATTTCGGAATAGTCGTTGTGGAATTTTGGCCCTTAAAAATAGAAATTTTGTAAACGACCTCCGTTTTCGACGAACCCACTATTGTTGGATCCAGGGTGTCAAGTTATTGCTAGATTCAAAAATTCAAAAAATTTCAAATCAATATGTGAGCGTGGCAAAAGAAAACGTGTTTTGTCAGTTTCAGTCAATTTGGATCAACTAGAAAATGGCCATTTTTCAAACGGTCTCCAAATTTGATGAATCAAGTTTTTTTAGAACCGTATCTTCGATACGAAGCTAGAAATATTTTTTTTGGAATTTTTAAAGTCCGTATGTGGCCCTGGTAAATTCAAATACACGTTTAAAATTAAATATACTGATTTATATTTAATTTTGATGAAAACTGGTCGTAAAAGTCGAACTGGCTTATGAAACATATCCCATTGTGTTCGAAATGGGGGTAATTAGCTAGGGGCGAAAGTCGTTGGATTCGATTTGGGATTCAAATTAACAAGTTACTTTTTTTAAATTGAAAATAATAAATTATAAAATAAATAACTCTCCTCCCAACCCTCTCTCTATACCCACGTCCACTTCAGAAATATAAAAAAAGGGATAAGGGGTTCAAACGGGAAAAACCCGTCTCCCCCAATCGCATGCCGCCCATAACCCCACGCCACCACCTCCGTCGCACCACCAGCGGGGCCGCCGACCTCCACAAGCCCCCTCCAATCTGTCCTTCTCCCTCCAGTTTGAGAAGACTGCCCCCCCTAAACCCTAGAACCGCCAACACCCGCTACCAAAGTCCAGCGCCGCCTAGTCGAGCTCCGCCCTCCGCCGCCACCACGGGATTGTCTCCGACCAGCAAACTTCAAACCCCCCCATTTCGCAGTAAGATTTCTTGGTTATTCTTTATTATATTTATTTTATTTCCTTTTAAGTAATTTGATTTTTTTTTAAAGCAATAAAATCTGATTTTTATAGTAAATAAGAATCAGATTTTCAGGATAGTAAAAGTTAGAATTTTAACAAGTAAAGGTAGGATTTTTTTCCAAAACAAAAAGATTAGATTTTTCAAAACAAAAAGATTAGATTTTTCAAAACAAAAAGATTGGATTTTTATTATATGAAAAGCGAGATAAAAATACGATTTTTATATATTTTGATTTGAAGTAAAAATACGATCTTTATATATTTAGATTTGAAATAAAAATACGATTTTTATGTATATAGTAGCCGTATAAAAATGTTATTTTTATATGAATAGTACTGAAATAAAAATGTGATCATTACAATATAAACATCATATTAAATGTGTAATTTTATTTATGAACAGCGCGAAAAGATTGAGTTGGAATAGCGGGTAAATCCAAACCATCGTCCGCTAAAGAATGAAGGAGTGGAACCCGAAGGTGAGACCTCCTCACTATAATTTTCTTTATACAGTTATTTATTATGTAACTGCATATATGAACAGTTCACCGTCGTCCACAGACCTTGGACGACTTGTTTGTTTGGTTGTGTAGATGATTGGATTATTGGTTTGAATTTGGTTGTTTGGGTGAAATGGAAATGATTAGATTGGTATGTGTATGGCGCGGGCCATTATTAGACCGGAGATAAGGCTAGGCCTTATTCCTTTTCTAGTATCGTGCCGTTATACCGCCAAAATTTTCTAAAATATGTTAGAACGATAAAAAATATCATTTTTATTGTGTAAATGAATTGAATAAATATTTTATCGTTAAAAATATAAATTTTAACGTGTATACGGATAAATATTCATTTGCAAATCAAACGATTTGTTTATGTACACCCATTTGACTGATATGGATTGGGATGATAAATTTTACACATCGCCCAACTGCACAAATAAATTCATTATTTTTTGATTGAAACCCCACACGGGTATTGGGATGATATTGGACATACACTAATCCCAATATTTAGTTGTATATCAATCGATTGGTTGACAAACTGTTGTAAGCGTTAAATATTTATATTTGATGCTTATACAGTGTAGAATGCACTCTGGATGGTGGTTGACTGTGTTTGACTGTTGTTGTATACATTCGTTGTATGAAATCCATGTAATCACATTATATGTTAATTGACTGTGTCTAATTCCAGTTCAGAAAGTGAATATTTTAAAATGACAAATATTTTAAGATAATGAATATTTTAAAATAATATTCAAAGAAGAATCAAAATCTGATTTTGATGTCCGATTTGGGATGGACATAAATATATTTAAATATATAAAGCCGTGTTGATTAGATTAACGCCATTTTGACGTGAGCGATATTTATATCGATTTTATTCATTTATATAATGAATATCGAAAGGGAAATGATTTCAAAATATAATGTTTTGTAAATATTATCAATTATATACCGATGATATGGAATATTCAATTTTGGTTTGAAATTGAATATGAAGTTGAAATCGTTTTGAAAACGAATTTAAAACGATTTATAAAATATGTTTTAAATGGAAATCGACGAAATATATATATATATATATGTATATATATATATAATGGCTTGAATAGAACGCGTCGCGCTGCGGCAGTTCGCGAATTTCGACCATTTAGATGCAAACAAAACATGAAAATAAAAGTTGCATTTTTGTTTGCAATTTTAGATGCAAACAAAACATTGAAATAAAAGTTGCATTTTTGTTTGCAATTTTAGATGCAAACAAAACATTAAAATAAAAGTTGCATTTTTGTTTGCAATTTTAGATGCAAACTGTAACAACCCGGAAAATACGAGCCAATTTAAAAATTTTAAATTGGTCATTTCAAAGGAAATTGAACAATTGAAATAGAATATTTCAATAAAACAGTGAATTAGAAATAGTGAGTCAGTTTGAAAATTTGAATTCAAACTTTGACTAACTGTGCAGGGTGGAAAATATAACGAATTTTAGTGAACCCAAAAATATTTAAATCTGTTTATCAATACCTTTCTAACGAATCTGAAAAATCGAAGTTTCATAGCGGGAATCAAAAGTTATGGCCGAATGAATTTTCAGAAAGGTCGCTATATAGAATATATAGCCCTGGAAAATAGATATTTTGCAAACGACCTCGGAATTCGACGAAACCACTTTTGTTGGGTCCGGGATGTCAAACTATTGCTAGATTTCAAATTACATAATTTTTGAAGCTAGTATGTGAGCGTGGCAAAAGAAAATGTGTTTGGTCAATTTCTGTTAAATTGGATCGACCAGAAAATGGCCATTTTTCAAACGATCTCAGAATTCGACGAAACTAGTTTTGTTCGGACCGTAGCGTCAAAACATAGCTAGATTTATTTTTATGGAATTTTTCAAATCAGTTTGTGGCCCTGGCAAATTGAAATGTACGTTCAAAGTTAAAATTAAATGTTTTATACTTTAATTTGAAAAATAACTGACTGTAACAGTCAAATTGGCCAACGAATCAAATCCCATTATGTCCGAGATGGGGGTATTTAGCTAGGAACGACAGTTGTTGGGTTTGAATTGGTGTCCGTGTGGAGAAACACTATTTAAAAATTTAATAAAACCCTTGGCCAATCAGAATTTTTCTTTCATTATTTTTAAAATTAAAAAAAAACATCAGAAAACCTAGCCGCCTCTCTCTCATCGACGATTCACATCGTTCGATCCTTCTCCTCCAATTTCCCGCCGCCACAGCCATCTCCAGCCTCCACCACCTACCTCCGTCGACGCGCCTCCCTCCCCTCTTCAAATCCGACCCCACCTCGACACTTCCCATCACCGCATCGACGAGATCCACGGCCACGAACTTCGACACTTCCCAGCGCCGCCCCGATCGCCAGAGACCACCGAACCACCTCCGACCACCACTGATCGACTCCCCTTTCCTCCCTCTTCCACGCTGTACCCTTTGATCATCCTATCGTGCCTCAGTTCTCGCGAAAACTGCAACCCTAGTTTTGAACCATCATGAAAGGTGAGTCCTTTTTGATGTTTGAACTTTGAAAAATCATATCTTTTTGGTGTGTTGACGAAATTCGATGAAACAGGAAATATCGGGACCACAAGGAAGCTCTCTACCACGTAGAAGAGACCGCGGATTTTTCTGAGTCATCTACGTTTTTTAGCACTCCAAAAACCAATGTGAGAAATCTAAATTAAATGAATTTGAATGGAAAATGTCGTGTATAAATTATATAAGCGAAATATAAATTACACACGTGTTGTATACCTCATGTACATGCGTTGTGTAAGCTATATAAGCGAAGTATGAATTATACATGCATAGTATAATTGATATATGTGTTGAAATGCAAGTGAAATATAGAAATTATAATTATAATTATATATATATATATACTCCACTCGTTCACAAACCATGGATGATATTTATTGTTGTGTATTGGTGTGAAATATTGGATGGAAAATGCGAATGGTTGAATAATTGTTTGTGGTTGATATTGATTGGTTGTGATTGAAAAATACCCATTGGTGATTGAAATGAATTGGAAATAATTGTGGAAATAAAAAATAAAACATGCCACCTGCGTGCGAATTAGATGCATGTATCCCCATTGTCAAAAACCGCGAGGTTTTAAGGTAGAGCGAGGAGCCGTACTAGGGACGGTGCCGGTTTTAACTATCCTGTCGTTATGCTGCCGAAATTTTGAATAATATTCATATGTTAGAATTATTTTCATGTGTTGAAATTATCTTCATGTGTTGAAATTAAAGTCATGTGTTGAAACTATATCCATGTGTGGAAATGCTCATGTGTTGAGAAGTGATGTGTGAAAAGTAAATTCATGTGTGAATGAATGAAGTGTTTAAACAATAAAAATCACATTTTTATAATATATATGAAGTATGTAAAATATTCGCCTTATATATATATATATAGTTTCAACAATAAAAATTTCATCTTTCTTATATGAACAACATATATAAAATATCCAGGTGTGGAAATGCTCATGTGTTGAGAAGTGTGTGTGTTGGAAAAGTTCATGTGTTGAATAAAAAGATTGAACAATAAAAATTACATTTTTATTGAAACTATGAAGTGTTAAAAACATTCATTGGTTGAATAAATATTTTAAATGATAAAAATATCATTTTTATCATATATGTGATATGCTAAAGATATGCGAGCGTTGAAATAAATATTTGTGAAAGAAATATTATTTTTAACATGCATAGGAACTAAATAAAATAGTCATGTGTTGAAATATATTTTAGTTCGCCAAAATTATCATCTTTGAAATGTGAAGTGTTAAAAATGACCACTTGTTCAAATAAATATGCATGAGTTGAAATATTCATTAATTAGCTAATGATATGATTTTTGACTATGCATGCAACATTAGAATGAATGGTGTTTTTAAACCAAAGTGAATCAAATATGAAGTTGAATGGAAAATGAGAAGGGATAAGAATTGTATATATGTACATGCATATTTATTGAACAGGTTATAGCAAAGAGGCTAGAGAAGAGGAATAAAATTTTGTGCCCGACAAATAGGTACACGTTTACTATTTTGTTTGGGTGATGATTTTATGAGCCTGTTGGCTAGCCGCTTGGCCTTTTCTTTTTCTTTTGACATGAGACGCCCGTGTGGCTATTTGGGAATTTTCCCAGCCCCTCCCGTACAAAGGAGGTTATGGCAAAATTTTCCAAAATTTAAAGGCGTTAGTGACATATTTGAAGTGAAAACGATATTGAAATCGTCGAATGAACTATATTTATATAAATATATAAATATAATTAAATTAAAACGAATCGTGGCCGTGCGGTTCGTATTTTGAAACCGTGATTTTAAATGACTAGTGCGGGAAATCCGACCATTGGATTTTCCCCAAACCGCAACCGTTGGGTTCGCCTTGGAAATATCTTTCCAACGGCACCAACTTTGTGAAGATCCGACTGTTGGATTGTCTGGAATGTTTAATTCAAATCTGAAGAAAAACAGCGCCAGAAACGATTATATTTATATATAAATATAAATATAATTAAATTAAATCGAATAACGACGCTGCAGTTCGTAATTTGAAATCGTAGCTTCAAATGACTAGTGTGGAAGATCCGACCGTCGGATTTTTCCCAAAACTGAAACCGTTGGATTCGTTTTGAATTAATCTTTCCAATGATATAAAATTTGTGAAGATCCAACGGTTAGATTTTCAGATATTTGTAAAACAAATTTAGTGAAAAACAGCGCCAATGCTTTGGCACGACCTGAAACGTCGTTTAATCAAATATGGCCGTTTTAAATAAATAAAAATGGTGATATATCGTTATAAAATACTATAGATGATATAGAGTGGAAATAAACCAATTTTGTTGTGTTTGCTTGATATGTGATGGTTGAATGTATTAAACATGAAAATTATAACTAAAGAACTGAAATGTGAATGTTGAATAGTCTAACCATGTGATAAATTGATTTGAAAATCTAAATATACGTGGGTTATTTGAAAAGGCCGAGTTCATCTCATTTCAAATAATCGATCGACGTTGAGAAGTTGAAGAGTCGAAGACGGTTGAAGACCGGCAATCTCCACATTGGATGGATGGGCGCTACTGATGCTCGTGATTGGAGTAGCTACCTTGAAGGAGCTGAAGTAGTAGCCGTCCAGACATACTGTCGATTGTGCGGATATGCGGGGAAATTGGTGCCTCCGGTTTCGTTCAAACCCAGAACGAACTTGTAAATGGAATGTGTGTCTGACATTGGATTTTGTTCTATGCTGATTGATCTCTGTTAAATATATATCTGTTTGGCGGCGGATAATTTATTCTCTTGCTTAACGCCCTTCTCTGAGACGTACGAGCTCAGAGGTTATGTACTGATAGAAATCAGCCGCATGGAGTAGATTGCCTATGTGGCACGCCTAAGTGGCATATGATCAAGGCTTCTGTTGCAAAGCAAAGTCTTGTGGTTGATGATCAAAGCACGGTCTGTGTGACGTAGCTTTGTGTATAACGTGAATTCACGTGCTTCACACCTCGGTATGTGTCAAAAACGGGATAGTGACTACAGGGAGAGCACGACGTTTCTTTCTAGCTAAGGCGGTGTCAGTGACCTACCAGCCCTGACATTATATATACTTTTCACCTGTGTGGTTGTTGGAATACGAGGCGCCTCGATTATAGGTCTGTAAGGACCGAGAAACGTGTGTTCAGGAATAACTAATCCTCAAAAGTAAGAGAGGACCGGCCCTGAAGATCCAAGGATCATAGTGGGGTCCTGAGACATTTGCTAGAGTGTCTCGAATCGGAGAGGAGCTTGCCCCTTGCCTCGACTCATGAAGGAATCCAATTTCCAATACGAAATATGCGGATGTGATTGTATTACTAGTACAGCGACATAGTGGTATGGGTCATTTATGCCGCCTAGGATTGATATTTATGATTGAAATCGCTTTTGAAACATATATGCACTAGTAATAATATCAAACACTTTTGTTTTATTCGTATGAAACATTTTTGGCCATTATAAGGTAAAACTCTATCCTCCGGCTTGCGTTGCATTGTGTGATGGGACCTTAGTCTTATACTGGCTTCATTTTATAAAAAGCATTGTGATGATTTAATCATTTACTTTATTTCATGCATTAACACTCATTGGAGTAAACCCGTTCTGCGAAAGTAGCGTGGTCCTTTGATTGCCTTATTATTGTTGTTAATAAGTTAAGTAGATTTCTCATATCAGTCCCATGACTGACTCGTAGTTTGTTTCACCTTGCAAACTCGGGTGCCCTCATTTTCACACGGGCAGCCTAGTTACAGGTATCTGGTGCACTTTTTGGCTCATGGCGAGGCTTGACTACACCGTGCTGACTTTGACTCTTTCCGCCATTATAGTATATGTATTATGATTCCGCCATCGGCGATGTAGACTGATATTTATTTTGTGTACTCTTTATATATGATTTCGCCTCTGGCGATGGTGACTGATTATGTATTATTATGCACTAAGTTGTATCCTGCACTGTGCTCTCTGATGTGTTGATATCTATATGATTCCGCTGTCATATATGTGCAAGTTGTTCTATTTTATGTTCATGCTATTATCTGTGATCTGCTAATGATGATTAATGTGTTATATTCCAATGATTATCCTTAACACCGTGTCACGGGGTTTTGGGATCGTCACAGCTGGTATTAGAGCTTTGGTTAACCTTAGTTCTGGAGTCTAACACATTAAACACTTCATCAAAATAGAATCAGTAGTATTCTAAGTCAAGTAGCTCATTAGAGATAGGACTAGTAAAGTCCTAGAATGAGCCAAGCAGAATAGCAAAAACAATTTGGTCAGTCCATCGTTATCTTTCCTTAAGTTTTCTGCTTAACCATACAATAAATTATCGTTTCTGTAAGCTGACTCTTTCCTTGCTTATACAGAATTTGAACAATGGCCAGCCGCTGCTAGAGGAGGCCGTGCTGGCCGTGGCAGAGGACGAGGAGAAGTCCCAGTTGAAGAAGGACCATTGATACAACCCCGGGCCGCTCAACACTTCGAGCTGGACCGCGTAGCTAAGAGATACAAGAACCTGGGAGGCAAGACCTTCTTGGGAACTGGCACTGTAATAGAGGCCCTTGCATGGCTGAAAATATGCGAGAAGGTACTAGAAGGCCTAAGGCTTGGAGATCAAGATAAAGCTATCATGGGTGCCTGGCTTATGTAGGAAGAAGCTGAACTATGGTGGGAAGCTTTCACCGCCAGGAATAGAGAAGCTGGTAGAACCTGGGACGGATTCAAAGAACTCTTCAAAGAGAAATATGTCCCAGAACAAGCCCTAGAGCGCATGCACGATGACTTCGCCAACGTCCAGCAGGGGGATCTTTCGGTGCAGGATTATCTGAATAAATTTACACAGTTGTCCCCCTATGCTCCGGAGCTTGTCGCCACTGCAAAGTCCAAGAATAAGAGGTTCATCCTCGGGCTGAAGCGACAGTACCATGACAGAGCAATGGACCACATCAAGCTGGGATTTAATGAATTGGTGGAAATGACGTGCTACTACGAAGACCTGGACCAAAGGCACCTGGAGCAGGACCGCGCTAAAAGCCAAGCCGGAAACAAACGCAAGCCTGCTGTGAATCAAGCTGAGTCAAGTCAAGCAGCATCCTCGAAACCACAGACTGGCAGGCCGCCAAAAAAAAGCTGCTATAATTGTGGCAAGATGGGGCACTTCTCTAATGTTTGCACAGCCCCGAAACGGCAGAAGACAAATTCTCAAGGTTCAAGCCAGGGCTCTCAGAACCCTCGCTTCTGCTTTAATTGCCGCAAGACGGATCATCTTGTCAAAGACTGCCCTTTGCTTAAAAAGGCTGCAGTAGCTCACGTGTATGACGGGTCGAACCCGCCAGTTGCTTCCGAAGGAGTAGGTAAACCCGATGTTTTGGGAGGTACCCTTACAATTAAAAATATTCCTGTTTCTGCATTGTTTGACACGGTTGCATCACGTAGTTTTATTTCTAGTAACACAGTGCACAAATTAAAGTTAAAACAAAGAAAGCATAAAGAATCGGTTGAAGTACATAACCCGATAGGAGGATCTCTCATTCTCAGTTCATATTGTAAAGTACCTGCTTCTTTTTCTCGATACAAGTTTCCTTTTGATCTAATCATCATGGATTTTCCCGAATTCGATATCATTCTCGGGCTTGATTGGTTAAAGAAATACGAAGCTGGGGTAAAGTGTGCAGAAAGGATAGTAAAAATTCGAACGAAGCTTGGATATATTACTGTACCATGTCAAGGTTCGAATCCAAATAGAGAGGAATTTTGGTCTGCATTAGAAGTTATCCCCACTTCCTTAGAAAAGATTCCTATTGTTAGAAACTATGCAGATGTGTTTGAAGAAGTCGAAAACTTACCTCCGCAAAGAGAAATAGAATTCAGAATCGATCTAATTCCCAATGCCAGACCAGTGGTACATCCAATTCGCAGAATGACTCCAAAGGAAAAAGAAGAATTAGGCGATCAAACTCGTCAACTGTTATGGAAGGGTCTAATTAGACCTAGCTTTTCTAATTGGGGTGCAGCTGTAGTGTTTTTCCCAAAATCAGACGGTACTCTTCGATTGTGCGTTGATTACCGAGACCTCTACAAACAGACACTCAAAAACAAATACCCATTACCCCGCATCGATGATCTGCTAGACCAATTAAATGGGGCGAGAGTATTTTCCCGAATGGACCTAGCTACAGATTTTCATCAATTAAGAATAGCAGAGGAGTGTGTTCCTTTGACAGCTTTCAGAGGTCCAAACATATTTTATGAATGGTTAGTAATGCCGTTCGGCCTGTGCAACGCTCCAGCATACTTTGTCGATCTAATGAATAGAGTGTTCATGGGAGTTCTGAATAAATTTGTCCTCGTATTCATCGATGATATTTTAATCTACTCCAAATCAAAACCCGAGAATGAAAAACACTTAGAGTAAGTATTGGAGATTCTAAGGAAGAACGTCTTCAAAGCCAAATTCTCTAAATGTGTCTTCTGGTAAGAAGAAGTGAAGTTCCTTGGCCATGTGGTGTCAAAGAAAGGGATTTCTGTAGATCCGAGCAAAATAACAGCGATTCAAGATTGGAAACAACCCACTACACCCACAGAGGTTAGAAGTTTTATGGGGTTGGCTAATTATTATCGAAAGTTCGTTAAGGATTTTTCGAAAATATCCGGTCCGTTAACGAATCTCACGAAGAAGCATGAGAAATTTAAGTGGACTTCCGACTGTGAAGAAGCTTTCCAGGAATTGAAATTGAAACTAACAACTGCTCCAGTGTTAACCATTATTGATGGCAATCAGGATTTGACGGTTTGGACAGATGCTTCTATTAGAGGTCTTGGTGCAGTGTTAATGCAAAGAGGCTAAGTAGTCACTTATGCATGCCGCCAACTGAAACCACATAAGAAGAATATTGTAACTCATGATCTTCAGTTGCTAGCTATCGTTTTTGCGTTGAAAATCTGGAGGCATTATTTATTGGGCGAGAAATTTGTACTGTACACAGATCATCAATCATTGAAGTATTTATACACCCAGAAAGATCTGAATTAGAGACAGTAGCGTTGGCTAGAATTTCTTGCAGCGTATGATCTTGATATCCTGTATAAGCCGGGAAAGGCTAACGTTGTAGCAGATGCGCTTAGTAGAAAAACCACAATCATTGCCAATCTTATAATTACGCCAGGATTGATTGATAAAATATCCGTTCTTCAGAAAAGTGACAATTTTGTGACAGAGATGATAAGAAGGATTCAAAGGGGCGAAGGCTCCAGTTTCCAAGTGGATAGTGAGGGAGTTCTGAGATTGAATAGGAGAATATGTGTTCCCGACATTCCTGAGCACAAAAGAGAAGTGCTAGATGAATGCCATAAATCCAAACTTTGCATTCATCCTGGTGTGAGTAAAATGTACAACGATATCAAACGCACTTTCTGGTGGAAGGCAATGAAGAGGGATATTTCTTTGTATGTTAGCAGGTGCCCTACTTGTCAATTAGTAAAGAGCGACCAACAGAAGCTAGCTGGATTGCTGCAACCATTGGAAGTCCCAGGTTGGAAATGAGAACAGATTTCCATGGATTTCATAGATGGTTTGCCGCGAACCAGGAAAGGTAATGACAACATTTGGGTAATCGTAGATCGCTTCACGAAGACTGCCCATTTCATACCTGTCAGATCCAATAAAACCGCTCAACGTCTAGCATAGATATATTTCAAAGAAATCATTAAGCTGCATGGAATTCCCATCAGCATAGTCAGTGATAGAGACCCAATATTTGCTAGCAAATTCTGGGATGCATTCTAGACAGAATTTGGAACGAAACTGAATATGAGCACCGCTTATCACCCTCAAACAGATGGCCAAACTGAGTGGGTGAATAGAATTTTAGAATATTTATTGCGGGCGTGTATAATTGATTTTGGTGGGTCATGGGAAGATCACTTGCATTTGGCAGAATTCTCATATAACAATAGCTATCAAGCAAGTTTGGGAATGTCGCCATTTGAAGCATTATATGGCAGACCGTGCAGATCTCCAGCATGTTGGGTAGAACCTGGCAATAGGCTTGTGTTAGGACCCGATATGATTAGAGAAGCATCTGATAAAGTCGACTTCATCAAAAAGCGATTGAGAACCGCGCAAAGCCGACAGAAAAGTTATGCAGATTCTAGAAGAAGAAATTTGACATTTGCTGTTGGTGACCATGTTTATTTGAAAGTTTCTCCGATGAGAGGAGTAATCAGATTTGGCAAAACTGGGAAGTTGGCACCGAGATTCATTAGTCCCTTTCCTATACTCGAACGAATAGGAACTCTTGCTTACAGGGTTCAATTACCAGATTGGTTGCCTGGAGTGCATGATGTATTTCACGTATCTCAACTTAGAAGACATGTGCATGATCCGGATCTTGTTGTATAAGAAGCAGCGCAACAGGATATAGACATAACTCCAGAATTAGCAGTCAGAAGAGAGCCATTAAAGATTGTTGGCAAAGAAACTAGAGAGCTAAGAAGCAAAAAGGTTCATTTAGTTAAAGTGCAGTGGAGTAGTGATCCTAGAGACTGTACTTGGGAGACTGAGGAAAGCATTAAGCAAGCTTACCCCAAATGCAGAGTGGACATCTCTGACTAACTCCGGTGCAAGGTACCTTTACAATACTTTGCATTTACATTTTGTTTCCTACTTTACTGTTGTTTCTTTTTCTGGGACAAAAAGTTTTAAGTGGGGGAGATTGTAACAACCCGGAAAATACGAGCCAATTTAAATTTTTTAAATTGGTCATTTCAAAAGAATTTGAACAATTGAAATAGAATATTTCAATAAAACAGTGTATTAGAAATAGTGAGTCAATTTGAAAATTTGAATTCAAACTTTGACTAGCTGTGCAGGGTGGAAAATATAACGGATTTTAGTGAAACCAAAAATATTTAAATCTGTTTATCAATACCTTTCTAACGAATCTGAAAAATCGAAGATTCATAGCGGGAATCAAAAGTTATGGCCGAATGAATTTTCAGAAAGGTCGCTATATAGAATATATAGCCCTGGAAAATAGATATTTTGCAAACGACCCCGGAATTCGACGAAACCACTTTTGTTGAGTCCGGGATGTCAAACTATTGCTAGGTTTCAAATTTCATAATTTTTGAAGCTAGTATGTGAGCGTGGCAAAAGAAAATGTGTTTGGTCAATTTTTGTTAAATTGGATCGACCAGAAAATGGCCATTTTTCAAACGATCTCAGAATTCGACGAAACTAGTTTTGTTGGGACCGTAGCGTCAAAACATAGGTAGATTTATTTTTTTGGAATTTTTCGAATTAGTTTGTAGCCCTGGCAAATTGAAATGTACGTTCAAAGTTAAAATTAAATGTTTTATACTTTAATTTGAAAAATAACCGACTGTAACAGTCAAATTGGCCAACGAAACATATCCCATTGTGTCCGGGATGGGGGTATTTAGCTAGGGACGATAGTCGTTGGGTTTGAATTGGTATCCGTGTGGAGAAACACTATTTAAAAATTTAATAAAACCCTTGGCCAATCAGAATTTTTCTTTCATTATTTTTAAAATTAAAAAAAAACATCAGAAAACCTAGCCGCCTCTCTCTCATCGACGATTCACGTCGTTCGATCCTTCTCCTCCAATTTCCCGCCGCCACGGCCATCTCCAGCCTCCGCCACCTACCTCCGTCGACGCGCCTCCCTCCCCTCTTCAAATCCGACCCCACCTCGACACTTCCCATCACTGCATCGATGAGATCCACGGCCACGAACTTCGACACTTCCCAGCGCCGCCCCGATCGCCAGAGGCCACCGAACCACCTCCGACCACCACCGATCGACTCCCCTTTCCTCCCTCTTCCACGCTGTACCCTCTGATCATCCTATCGTGCCTCGGTTCTCGCGAAAACAGCAACCCTAGTTTTGAGCCATCGTGAAAGGTGAGTCCTTTTTGATGTTTGAACTTTGAAAAATCATATCTTTATGGTGTGTTAACGAAATTCGATGAAACAGGAAACATCGGGACCGCAAGGAAGCTCTCTACCACGTAGAAGAGATAGCAAATTTTTCTGAGTCATCTACGATTTTTAGCACTCCAAAAACCAATGTGAGAAATCTAAATTAAATGAATTTGAATGGAAAATGTCGTGTATAAATTATATAAGTGAAATATAAATTACACACGTGTTGTATACCTCATGTACATGCGTTGTGTATGCTATATAAGCGAAGTATGAATTATACATGCATAGTATAATTGATATATGTGTTGAAATGCAAGTGAAATATAGAAATTATAATTACATATATATATACTCCCCTCGTCCACAAACCGTGGACGATATTTATTGTTGTGTATTGGTGTGAAAAATTGGATGAAAAATGCGAATGGTTGAATAATTGTTTGTGGTTGATATTGATTGGTTGTGGTTGAAAAATACCCATTGGTGATTGAAATGAACTGGAAATAATTGTGGAAATAAAAAATAAAACATGCCGCCTGCGTGCGAATTAGATGCATGAATCCCCATTGTCAAAAACCGCGAGGTTTTAAGGTAGAGCGAGGAGCCGTACTAGGGACGGTGCCGGTTTTAACTACCCTGTCATTATGTTGCCGAAATTTTGAATAATATTCATATGTTAGAATTATTTTCGTATGTTGGAATTATCTTCATGTGTTGAAATTAAAGTCATGTGTTGAAACTATATCCATGTGTGGAAATGCTCATGTGTTGAGAAGTGATGTGTGAAAAGTAAATTCTTGTGTGAATGAATGAAGTGTTTAAACAATAAAAATCACATTTTTATAATATATATGATGTATGTAAAATATTCGCCTTATATATATAAATAGTTTCAACAATAAAAATTTCATCTTTCTTATATGAACAACATATATAAAATATCCAGGTGTGGAAATGCTCATGTGTTGAGAAGTGTGTGTTGGAAAAGTTCATGTGTTGAATAAAAAGATTGAACAATAAAAATTACATTTTTATTGAAACTATGAAGTGTTAAAAACATTCATTGGTTGAATTAATATTTTAAATGATAAAAATATCATTTTTATCATATATGTGATATGCTAAAGATATGCAAGCGTTGAAATAAATATTTGTGAAAGAAATATTATTTTTAACATGCATAGGAACTAAATAAAATAGTCATGTGTTGAAATATATTTTAGTTCGCCAAAATTATCATCTTTGAAATGTGAAGTGTTAAAAATGACCACTTGTTCAAATAAATATGCATGAGTTGAAATATTCATTAATTAGCTAATGATATGAATTTTGCCTATGCATGCAACATTAGAATGAATGGTGTTTTTAAACCAAAGTGAATCAAATATGAAGTTGAATGGAAAATGAGAAGGGATAAGAATTGTATATATGTACATGCATATTTATTGAACAGGTTATAGCAAAGAGGCTAGAGAAGAGGAATAAAATTTTGTGCCCGACAAATAGTTACACGTTTACTATTTTGTTTGGGTAATGATTTTATGAGCCTATTGGCTAGCCGCTTGGCCTTTTCCTTTTCTTTTGACATGAGACGCCCGTGTGGCTATTTGGGAATTTTCCCAGCCCCTCCCGTACAAAGGAGGTTATGGCGAAATTTTCCGAAATTTAAAGGCGTTAGTGAAATATTTGAAGTGAAAACGATATTGAAATCGTCGAATGAACTATACTTATATAAATATAATTAAATTAAAACGAATCGTGGCTGTGCAGTTCGTATTTTGAAACCGTGATTTTAAATGACTAGTGCGGGAAACCTGACCATTGGATTTTCCCCAAACAGCAACCGTTGGGTTCGCCTTGGAAATATCTTTCCAACGGCACCAACTTTGTGAAGATCCGACGGTTGGATTGTCTGGAATGTTTAATTCAAATCTGAAGAAAAACAGCGCCAGAAATGATTATATTTATATATATATATAAATATAATTAAATTAAATTGAATAACAACGCTGCAATTCGTAATTTGAAATCGTAACTTCAAAGGACTAGTGTGGAAGATCCGACCGTCGGATTTTCCCAAAACTGAAACCGTTGGATTCGTTTTCAAATAATCTTTCTAATGGTATAAAATTTGTGAAGATCCAACGGTTAGATTTTCAGATATGTGTAAAACAAATTTAGTGAAAAACAGCGCTAGTGCCTCGGCACGACCTGAAACGTCGTTTAATTAAATATGGCCGTTTTAAATAAATAAAATGGCGATATATCGTTATAAACTACTATAGGCGATATAGAGTGGAAATAAACCAATTTTATTGTGTTTGCTTGATATGTGATGGTTGAATGTATTTAACATGAAAATTATAACTAAAGAACTGAAATGTGAATGTTGAATAGTCTAACCATGTGATAAATTTATTTGAAAATCTAAATATACGTGGGCTATTTGAAAAGGCCGAGTTCATCTCATTTCAAATAATCGATCGACATTGAGAAGTCGAAGAGTCGAAGACGGTTGAAGACCGACGATCTCCACATTGGATGGATGGGCGCTACTGAGTCTCATGATTGGAGTAGCTACCTTGAAGGAGCTGAAGTAGTAGCCGTCCAGACATATTGTCGATTGTGCGGATATGCGAGGAAATTGGTGCCTCCTGTTTCGTTCAAACCCAGAACGAACTTGTAAATGGACTGTGTGTCTGACATTGGATTTTGTTCTGTGCTGATTGATCTCTGTTAAATATATATCTGTTTGGCGGCGGAGAATTTATTCTCTTGCTTAACGCCCTTCTCTGAGACGTACGAGCTCAGAGGTTATGTATTGATAGAAATCAGCCGCATGGAGTGGATTGCCTGTGTGGCACGCCTAAGTGGCATATGATCAAGGCTTCTGTTGCAAAGCAAAGTCTTGTGGTTGATGATCAAAGCATGGTCTGTGTGACGTAGCTTTGTGTATAACGTGAATTCGCGAGCCTCACACCTCGGTATGAGTCAAAAACCGGATAGTGACTGCAGGGAGAGCACGACGTTTCTTTCTAGCTAAGGCGGTGTCAGTGACCTACCAGCCCTGACATTATATATACTTTTCACCTGTGTGGTTGTTAGAATACGAGGCGCCTCGATTATAGGTCTGTAAGGACCGGGAAACGTGTGTTCAGGAATAACTAATCCTCAAAAGTAAGAGAGGACCGGCCCTGAAGATCCAAGGATCATAGTGGGGTCCTGAGACATTTGCTAGAGTGTCTCGAATCGGAGAGGAGCTTGCCCCTTGCCTCGACTCATGAAGGAATCCAATTTCCAATACGAAATATGCGGATGTGATTGTATTACTAGTACAACGACATAGTGGTATGGGTCATTTATGCCGCCTAGGATTGATATTTATGATTGAAATCGCTTTTGAAACATATATGCACTAGTAATAATATCAAACACTTTTGTTTTTTCGTATGAATCATTTTTGGCCATTATAAAGTAAAACTCTATCCTCCGACTTGCGTTGCATTGTGTGATGGGACCTGAGTCTTATAATGGCTTCATTTTATAAAAAGCATTGAAATGATTTAATCATTTACTTTATTTCATGCACTAGCACTCATTGGAGTAAACCCGTTCCGCGAAAGTGGCGTGGTCCTTTGATTTGCCTTATTATTGTTGTTAATAAGTTAAGTAGATTTTTCATACCAGTCCCATGACTGACTCGTAGTTTGTTTCACCTTGCAAACTCGGGTGCCCTCATTTTCACACGGGCAGCCTAGTTACAGGTATCTGGTGCACTTTTTGGCTCATGGCGAGGCTTGAATACACCGTGCTGACTTTGACTCTTTCCGCCATTAGAGTATATGTATTATGATTCCGCCTTTATTTTGTGTACTCTTTATGTATGATTCCGCCTTTGGCGATGGTGACTGATTATGTATTATTATGCACTAAGTTGTATCCTGCACTGTGCTCTCTGATGTGGTGATATCTGTATGATTCCGCTGTCATATGTGTGCAAATTGTTCTATTTTATGTTCATGCTATTATCTGTGATCTGCTAATGATGATTAGTGTGTTATATTCCAATGATTATCCTTAACACCGTATCACGGGGTTTTGGGATCGTCACAGCAACAAAACATTAAAATGAAAGTTGCATTTTTGTTTGCAATTTTAGATGCAAACAAAACACTAAAATAAAAGTTGCAATTTTGTTTGAAATTTTAGATGCAAACAAACCATTAAAAATAAAAATTGCTGTTTGCAATTTTAGATGCAAAAAAACATTAAAATGAAAGTTGCATTTTTGTTTGCAATTTTAGATGCAAATAAAAACATTAAAATGAAAGTTACAATTTTGTTTGCATTTTTATGTGAACAAAATATTGATTTAAAAGTTACGTTTTTATTTGCATTCTTTGATGCAAATAAAACATGAATTAAAGGTTGCATTTTTACTTTCAAATTAGAAGTTACCTTTTTATTTACATTTTAGATGTAAATAAAAGAATAGGATTAAAAGTATCGTTTTTACTTTTAAATTAGAGAGAATTAAAAAAAGAACAGATTTTATTGTTACATTTTTATTGTCATTTAGAGACAATAAACATAATAGATTTAAAATGACATATTTTTATCATATGTTTAGATGAAATAAAAATAGTAGGATTAAAAATCATGTTGTTATTATCATTTGGTTTCAACAAAAAGAGTTATCATTAGGAAAATATATTTCTAACGTAATTTAATTACCATTGGAAATAATTAGTCATTAAAACATGATTTATTTCAAATCAACATTTTTATCGTGTTAGTATAATTATGAAAATCATATATAAGATCTCTAACATGAATATGGGCTGTACTTGGTTTGCTTGTGACTGATTGAAAGTAGTTGAAATTGCCAACGATTTATATATACATATATATATATAATTAAAATTAAAACAAATCGCGCGTGGTAGTTCGCGTTTCAGCAATTGTAACTTCAAATAATTCTACTGTAAGATCCGACCGTCGGATTTTCCCAAAACTGGAACCGTTAGGACCTCTTTGGGAAGATCTCTCCATCGATATGAATTTTGTTAAAATCCAATGGTTAGATTTCAAGATAAGTGCAAATTAAATTTTGGTAAAAACAGTGCTAGGGCCGCCCATCGACCCAAGCATCGTTAATTAAATTTGGATATTTTATTTAAATATTGATTTATCATTATTAAATACCACTAACGATATAAAATGATTTCAAAAAATATATATGCGAGGATCATTTGAAAAGACCGAGTTAAATCTCATTTCAAATGGTTATACGACGATCTAAATTGAAGATCTTAAAGATGGCGATTGAAGACCGGCGATCTTCACATCGAAAGGATAACTACTGATGTCTGACATTGGCTAGCTACCAATAACGGGTTAAAGTGGTAGTTGTCCGGATGTACTTGTCGATCGTCCGGATACGCGAGCACCTAGGTGACTCCGGATTCGTTCAGACCCAGAAATGGATGTGTGTCTGGCATTGAATTTCGTGCCGTGTAATTAAATTGATATCTATTAATATATTTATGTGGTAGCGGGGAATTTATTCTCTTGCTAAACATCCTTCTTTGAGATGCACGAGCTCGAAGGTTATATATCGGTAGTTATCGATCGCATGGTATGGACTGTCAATGTGACATGCCAAGGTGCAATTGATCAAGGCTTTTGTTGAAAAGCAGAGCCTTGTGGATGATGATCAAAGCATAGCCTATTTAGACAAAGCTTTGTGTATTACGTTACCCCGCGAGCCTCACACCCCGGTAGAGTCAAAAACGAGAGAAGGGAACGCAGGGAGTGCACACGTTTCTTTCTAGCTAGAAGTGGTGTTTGGGTTTTTACAAGGCCCGACATTTTACTTATGTGGTTGATGGAATTAGGCGCCTCGGTTTTTTATTGGTCGCCAATGGCCAATTTATAGGTCCAATAGGATCGAGGAGCGTGTATTCAGGCATAACTAATCCAGTAAAGTATTTGTGGACCGGCCCTGCAGGATCCAAGGGTTCGCCAGCGTCCGAATCCTGAGACATTGCTAGAGTGTCTCGAATCGGTTAGGAGATCGTACCTAGCCATGACTCATGATGGAAACCAACATCCAATACGACATTACGGTCTTGATTGTAAACCTATATATGGTGACATAGTATATGGTAGCTATGCCGTCTAGGAATGATACATTTACTTTAAAGTATTTTTGGAACATATTAGACACTAATAATAATGTTAAAAATATTATTTTCTACGTATCAAGCATTTTTTATCATTATAAGGTAAAACTCTATCCTCCTTTTGCGTTGCATTGTGTGATAGGACTTGAGTCTTATAATGATTTCATTTTCTAAAAAGCATTGCATTGTTTTTGACTTAAAAATTTATAAACCTTGTGCACTGGCAATCCAATAGAGTAAACCCGTTCCATGTTAGCGGCATGGTCTAGTGATTAGCCCTATTATTTGTTTAGTAAGATTTCTCATACCAGTCCCATGACTGACTCGTAGTTTGTTTCACTTTGCAAACTCGGGTGTCCTCTTTCAACACAGGCAGCTAATTGACAGGTTTCAGGTAGGGATGTTTTCTGGACTAGAGCTTGCTAATGAAGATGATGAAGGATCTTTTCTTTTTATCTTTTTATCTACTTCTTGAGTCATTGAAACAGTATTGAGCATTGATGTATTTTGGGAGATTGAGACTTTATTTCTTTCCCTGTTTTAGACATCTATTTTGCTAAGTGTATCCTGTACTGCGTACTCTAATGTTCTGTGATGATGTTCGTGATGACATTTCCTTTCTGCTGCAATGGTTTATATGTTCTGCTATGTATCTGTGATCTGTTATTATTGTAATTATGTTATACTCCTATGATTATCCTTACTTTCGTTCCATGGAAGTTTGGGTCGTCACATGATTAATGGTTTGAGTTATAATAATGGTGTTTTACAACATCACATTAATTTAAAAGATTTTGAAATGTTTCCAAAATAAAGTGAGGGATAGTTTCTATGCATAGAAAATGAAATGAATTGGTCAACAGGAAATTAATAAACGAAATATATAAATATTCTCCGATATTAATAAGTTGTATTTTCTAAATATAGAAAATAAAGATTCACGAAAATATAAAAATGTTTTCTAAATGGAATAAAAGATATTTTCTCAAATAAAGAAATTATGATATTGGAAATGGTTTTCCAAGAATCGAGAGAGGAAATAGAGCTTTGAAAAAATACGAAAGATGGGAAATGGAATTGGAAACGATAATATAACGAGGAATTGATTTAAAAAGGGGCCAGTATTGTTTGATGATTGATCGATAGAATTTCCATTTGGTAATAGGATTATTGGTTGTATGGATGTTTCCTTTGATGGTTAAATCATCGGCTATCAAAGTGGTTTATTTTATACCTCGCCTTCAACGGAGAAACGAGGATCGGATTTGATATATGAAAACCACTCCGTATTGGGATAAGCGTTACGAATCAACTTATGCTGAAGATATATAAAGAAGGAGAAAAATGCAAGGACTGTTCTGTTAATCCTAGGTAGAAATTGCCCAAGATGGATTAATAGAATGGTGCCTTCGGTTTGCCCAGTCCCAGGACAACGTGTATGGATGGATCTGACAAAGTGACATTCAAAGTAAATGGTGACAAGATGTTCTGAAAGATAATCGTGACCTTAAGCCTCATCACCCGGGAAATGACAAAAATCGGGCAGGCAGGATGGCCATGTGGGTCATTCCCATTAGGGGCATTATCACCTAATCTAGAGAAATTTCAATTGCTTCTTATTCTATTTCGCTGTTGTATGCTTTCGGTAACGGTTGCTGATCACAACCGTTGGTGATAATATGCTCGATACACTCAAGTTAAATGAGCGGTCAACCATGTGTGGGCCGGGTTGCAAGACTTTCTTGTTGAGCCCATGTATTCCCCTCTAGAGATACAATATCGGGAGGTGGTTTCATACCTTGTCACGTTGGAAATCCAATCTCCAATAAGCGCCCTGTGGTTTTTGATTTTATATTATATATGGAGCGTGAGATGCAAGCGTTCCGCTAGATTCTATTTATCTGTTGTAGACACTATTATAATATCACCGGATTTGATATCAAAAATATTTTTGGTTATCGTAAGGTAAAAACCATCCATGTTTATGTGTGGATCGATCTTACGATTATCATTTCTTTCAAAAGGATTTTGAAAGTCAAACTAAATGATTGGAGTTTACTCACACCAGTCCCATGTCTGACCCAGAGTTTATTTTGTTTGTTTTCCCTGAACTCTTGGGTGCCCAAATTTGTACGGGCAGTCAAGTAGTCGGGATTTTACAGATTCACTTGGAGGAGTTTGAAGCAGGAGGGTTCGCTAGTTAGCTATAGACTATCATATTTTTCCGCTGTGTATTATGTTCGTATCTGGAAATAGGTGTTTATAACTGTTCTAGAAATAGCTGTTGTGCTCTGATGATGGTATGTATATAAAGTTACTGAATTGTATTTCAAAGTTTATGTTATCTAATATATTTTATTCGTTCCGTTGTGAGTTTGTGATCTTCATTTTCCTCTATTCTAATATTTCTTTCTAATTATCATCCTCTAACTTCTTTCTAATAATGATTCGTATTTCTATGCAATTTGGGTTGGACATGTGTTGTTATTAGTCGACTCAAAGAGTACGGAAATTCGGGCCATTACATTCACGATAAACAAACGTTTAGCAGTAAAATATGTATAGTATATCAGCGATAAAAAAACTTAAATGGAAAAATATATAAAAGAATATACTCACAAGGATGTCTTGCCAAATGCATTCTATGATGTGAGGTGGGATGGTATCCCATTTCGACCAACATGCCGACATCCTATACATGTACACTGCTTTCAACACATTTAAAACAACCATTAAAGGTTGTAGGTCGAAACCCCTGTGTTAAATATGAAATACATACGTGTATAGTTGGTTAAAAATAAATTAACATGCCAAATAAAATTTATTTTTTATCCTTTGACTCTAGGCACCAAGGAAACGACGGAACATTGTGGCTGCTGCGATGGACCATAATGATTGCTTGAATAATAAGAAGAATTCCTCCCTCTCGATGACATATATATGTATGTATATATATACCTATCACATACAAAAAAAATTTAAAAGAGAACATGTGACGGCCCGCCCCGCACCAACCGACATTTACTCCAATTGTGCGCTGTACACATGTCCAATTGGCATGGGACGGTCGCCAAAGAATGAGAAAGAAAGAAGATGAACCAAATAAAGAACCTGTAATATGTCTCACAGCGCATGGGATAAAATATAATAACCAACATATACTTGACACAAAACAGATGAGACAGTGCATAAGCTGAAAACTTGAACTAACATCATCAGAGTAGCGGAAATATCAAATACAGCTTATTACAACTTCAAAATACTGTCTCCAAGATAAACAAAATAGGTATGCTACTCATGCCCAAAGTAGATACCAATCACGACACAGGGAGAATAACTATATATCATACGTGGAGCCTCCTGCTCGTCTTCAGTCCATCTACCAAGCGCACTACCAGCTATCCCTGTCTCTAGTCTGCTCGTGTGAGCACCCAGAGTAATAAGAAGAAACATAAAACTCTGGGTCAGACATCAGTCTGGTATGAGTGGTAGCAAGCATAAACAGAATAATAACAGGTATACTAAGTCATACCTGAACCTGGACCTGCAATCAAAGAGTTAGTACTACACGGTACAATACTCTAAGATGTCACTAACATATGGTGTGTAAATATACGGGGGTGGGGATGTGTATGTCAAACAATCAAGCATAGCAACCATCCTCACATCTCTCACTCAGTGCGTAAAGCATACGACATCCACTTCTTCGATCACTAGAGCACTTTACTAAAACGACAGAACTTGACTTTGTACGACTATGTACATTCCTACTACCACCAACGCCATACCTATGGGATCACGCCCAACGTTTCCATGACCCCACTCCATTGGTAGGTAGCTCCCTAGTCGCACCATATCCAAAGCCCGAGTTTGTCTCTCTACCTCCAACACCTAGTGATCCAAAGTCATAGACATCGACAACTCCTTAGCACACGTCCCGCAGCAAAGTCCAATCATGAAGTGAACTTATTACCAACGATAAACACAAATCCATTGGTAAGTGGTTCTAACTTCCTTTTGTACTACCTTTGCATCTCGGGTTATTGGTCAATACTGGTCGGTTCGGTTCTTCCTTCTTTGCTCTTGGGTTCGGTTCGGATCCATGCTCATTCATCGTCATCGGTTCGGGTCGGTTATCCTAAGCTACGCCAGTTCGGGTCGAAATCCTTTAGGTTGCCCCATTGTACATCGGGTCGGGTCGAGTCCTTCAAGCGGGTCGGGTCGAGCGTCTACTCCGGGTCGGGTCGAGTTGCTTCACCCTTCTATTCTTTGCTCCAGCTTTGGTTACCTTATCTGGTTCCGTCCCCCTATGCCAATCCGATCCGATCCCATTTCCTATATTCTGGTCCGTTGCTTCCCTCCGATCCGATCCCAATTCCTGTTGCCCTGTTCTGTTCCGTCCCCTATTCTAATCCGATCCGGTCCCTTAGTCCTACCCCGATCCGTTCACCTTGCCTTCAGCCGATCCGATCCAGTTCCACACACATGGCCTTCCTTTTTGCCAAATGCGTCGCACCAATCTCCGGTTCGGTTCGGAGTCTTTGCCCAATCGCCATTTCCGATCCGAGCCCCTCCTCCGATCCGAAAACCTGCAGTATTCCTGAGACTTTCCAACAAGTGTTTATACGTCTCTCGACGACGTTTTCGACCATTCTAACTATTGAAATCAATCACAAAGCATACCAAAGAGTCATATCAACACATGCAAGTGACCTCAAACACCAAAACAACCATATGATATGATAAAATGGATCAAACTTAGCCAAAACCCCATGTTTTTCCCTTAATCCCTCTTAATCATGTTTAAGCATATGATTAGCAAAACTTACCCAAATTAACCCAAACTCATATCAGAGGTCTAAAACATTATTTATGATTTTATAAACATTTTTCCAGAATTTATTTTCCTTTAAAAACGCTGATTAGCACTAATCACCCCAATTTAGCCATAATTCGTGCAAAAAGCAAGCTAATCACTCACCTTAGCCACAAAACAAACTAAGATCTGAAATAATTCTCTGATTTGATACGAATCCCAATGCTAACAGCAGCTCCAAGGTTGATTAGGTGAAGATCTTCTTTGATTAGGAGTTGCTAAGCCAAATCCTTGACCAAAAGATGATTTGGAGGTGATTTAGAGGTTGGAGGCCATTTTTAGGGATCCTTGGTGATAAGTGGAGGCTAGAAAACTGAAATGGAATGATTCTCCATCTCATCTCAGCCCTCCCATAACCCTAATCCCGAAATGGGTTATGGGCCTACTCACTAATCACCCGATTTGGCCCGGTTAAGCAGTCTTTCACCCTCCAAACCTTGTTTCAGCCATATCTCCCAAACGGTATGTCCGTTTGGCTATTATGACCACTCTACGGAAAGAGAAACCATCAAACGAATCTAATGGAAGTGGTTTCAGGTCAAAATTCCTTCCCTATCAAAAGTTATGGCCAAAACAGTACTGACTAGGGGCAAAATGGTCATTTAAAAATCAACAAAAATCATGAACAGGGGAAATGACCCTAATAGATGTTTCCCAAAGTTACATGACCATACAACTTCACACGGGAAAGAAATAAATATTCTACAATCCTATGATGTGTAGAACACGGGTCGTTACACTCTCCCCCCCTTAAGAAATTTCGCCCCCGAAATTCCCTAACCAAAACACACACAAGGGTCCCGCATGCCTATCAATCATAAAACAACCATCAAACATGCAAAACAAGCAAAACAAGTCTATCCTAGCATGCGGAATAACTAAATCGCAAAGTAAATCTTACCAGGCAAAGAGTTCTGGATAAGCCTTTCTGATGCTTTCCTCTGTCTCCCATGCACAATCATTTTCGTCCTCGCCCCACTGAACTTTGACTAGCTTCACCGACTTTCTTCGAAGTTGCTTCGTATCATGCCCCACAATACGAATCGGCTTGCGGTTCTCAACCGCCTCAGGTTCTACTTCGAAGTCCTCTAACTGATCAGGTGAAACAGTCACATTTGAGTCGTGAACGAACTTCCTTAGTTGGGAAACATGAAACACATTGTGAACTCCTGCCATTTTCTCTGGTAAGCCAACTCTATACGCCAAATTCCTAACTTCCTCGAGAACTTGGAAAGGACCCACAAATCTTGGTGCCAACTTGCCTCTCCTGCCAAATCGTATCACGCTCTTCAACGGAGAGATCTTGACAAACACCAAGTCACCAACGGAGAATTTCAAGTCTCTTCTTCTCTTATCAGCATAACTCTTCTGCCTATCTTGAGCAGCTTTCATTCGTTGCTGAATGATCTTGATCTTATCGGAAGTTTCTCTCACCACATCTGGTCCAAGCACAAACTTCTCGCCAGTCTCTATCCAACATGATGGTGAGTTGCACGGTCTTCCGTACAAAGCTTCATATGGAGCCATACCAATACTGGATTGGTAGCTATTATTATATGCAAACTCCACTAGATGCAAATGGTCATCCCATGATCCACCAAAGTCCAATATACACGCTCTCAAGAGATCTTCCAATATACGATTCACCCTCTCCGTCTGACCGTCGGTCTGAGGATGATATGCGGTACTGAGATGTAATTCTGATCCTAAAGCCTCTTGTAAGCTCTTCCAAAATCCACTAGTAAACAACGGATCTCGGTCACTCACAATGCCCTTGGGTACTCCATGAAATCTCACTACCCACTTCATATATAATTCTGCTAACTTGGCTGCCGTTCTGGTCGATTTGACTGGTATAAATCTTGCACTCTTGGTCAGTCGATCCACAATTACCCAAATGCTATCATGTCCCGATCTAGTCCTCGGTAAACCATCGATAAAATCCATCGAAACTTGTTCCCATTTCCATTTGGGAATTTCTAATGGTTGCAACAACCCACTAGGCTTCTTCTGCTCGTCTTTAACTAGCTGGCAATTTATGCATTTGGATATAAACTTCCCAACGTCTCTTTTCATCCCTTCCCAGTAGTAAGTCTGTCTCATGTCTCGATACATCTTATTACCACCGGGATGTATAGTCAGTTTCGAGTGATGACATTCTCTAAGCACTTCATCTCTCAAACCATTCACGTTGGGCACAACTAGTCTTCCATTCTTCCGAAGCCATCCATCTCGATCAAGCCAATACACATTCATCTCCTCTTCGATACCCATCTCTAACTTGGAGATGATTTCTAATAGGTTAGGATCGTTCCTCTGGTTGGAACCAATCCGCTCCATCAAAGTGGGTCTGACCGTCAAACTAGCTAGCATAACTGGATCCAATTCGCACCTTGGTCTGAAATCAAACCCCGCGATATACTCCAGCTGCTTCCATTCAAGAAACATTGCCCCTAAGCTGGCATGTCTCCTACTCAAGGCATCGGCTACCGCGTTACCCTTCCCAGGTGTATATGTGATATCAAAATCATACGAAGCCAAGAACTCTAACCATCTCTGCTGACGGAGATTCAGATCTTTCTGAGAGAAGAGATACTTTAACGATTTATGATCGGTAAACAGCTCAAATCTTTCTCCCAAGAGGTAATGTCTCCACATCTTCAGCGCAAATACAATCGCTGCCAATTCCAAATCATGGGTAGGATACTTCTTCTCATGTGGCTTTAGCTGTCGACTAGCATAAGCTACAACCCTACCTCCTTGCATCAAGACTGCACCCAATCCGGTACCACAAGCATCCGTGTATACCGTCATCTCTTCATTTCCCTTGGGAATGACCAACACTGGCGCACGCGTCAACCTCTCCTTTAGACTTTTGAAGGCATCCTCACACACTCCGTCCCAGACGAAGGACTGATTCTTCTTAGTCAACTGAGTCAACGGTGCTGCTATCTTGGAGAAGTCCTGGATAAATTTACGATAATATCCAGCTAATCCCAAGAAACTTCTTACGTCAGTTGCATTCTTGGGCGTAGACCAATCTTGTACCGTAGCCACCTTTGCAGGGTCCACGGCAATACCATTCTCTGAAACAACATGGCCCAAGAATCTCACTTCTCTCCTCCAGAAGTGACACTTAGAAAACTTCGCTTTCAATTGGTGTCTTCTCAACACCTCCAACACAATTCTCAAATGTTCCTTGTGTTCCTCTTCTGTCCTCGAGTAAACAAGGATATCGTCTACGAACACAAGAACAAACTTATTCAATTGGTCTCTGAATACTCTATTCATAAGATCCACGAAGTATGCTGGTGCATTGGTCAACCCGAATGGCATGACCAACCACTCATAAAACCCAGACGGCGTCCTAAATGCCGTTTTAGCTATACTATCAGCTGCTACACGGAGCTGATGAAATCCTGTCGCGAGGTCCAACTGGGAGAACACTCTCGCTCCTTCCAGTTGATCAAACAAATCATCTATCCGTGGTAGAGGATACTTATTCTTCCTCGTCACCTTATTTAACTCGCGATAGTCCACACACAATCGAAGGGAACCATCTGCCTTAGTAGCAAACACAACTGGTGCTCCCCACTCGGAAACACTTCTTCTAATAAATCCCTTCTTCAAAAGATCGCTAACTTGCACCTCGAGCTCTCGCTGTTCTCGTGGTGCCATACGACGAAGTGGCATCACTATAGGTCTGGCATCTTTCACTAAATCAATACGAAACTCAATCTCTCGGTGTGGTGGAAGTCCGGTCACTTCCTCGAAGATGTCCGGGTACTGGCCAACTATGGGAAAACCTGATAACTCATCATGCGGGATGTCGAGGGAATTTACAAAACTAGCCATTACCCCATCACAGGGTAGATTACCAAACACTACCCTCCGCCCATCATCCGCCCTAACTGTCACCAAAAAGCCCTCACAGTCTACCACCACCCCGTATCTTTGGAGCCAATCGACTCCCAAAATAATGCCATACCCAGTAAAGCCCAAAACAAAGCAATCACAAACAAACATACATCCATGACTCGATAAGACCACATTACGACAGATCATACTGAGGTTTGTTGAACCACCAATCGGGTTCGTCACAGCTAATGGTCTATCGACTAACTCGGGTTCCAATCCCAACCTATCTACCAGGTCACTAGATATGAAGGAATGGGAAGCCCCGGTATCGAACAAAACTCTAACAGGAAGATCATAAATGGAAAGCATACCTTGAATGACGACTCCCTTTCCTTTCTCCGCCGCAGTTGGGGCATTCGACGAAGAAGGAACAGCATTGATGGCATATGCTTTCACAATCTGATTCTCCTTCAGAGGTTGCGGGCACTTATCCTTAAAATGTCCCTCCTGGCCACAGTTAAAGCACTTCTTTCCCACTGTCTTGGCCCTACATTCCCTTGCATAATGGCCCTTCTTTCCACATTTGAAGCACTCGACTTCTTTCCTACTTTTCTTCTGGCCATCCTTAGCTTGGTTCGGCTTCCTCTTATTCTGAGAGTTATTCTTGCCTCCACCGCTTGCTTGCGGCTTTGGCTCTTCAGCAGATGCAGCAACAACCCCAGTCTTCGGCTTAGGGTAAAGACTTTCTGACCTCAAAGCTTTTCCCACGATCGACTCAAATGTCTCATCGATGTGATTAATCAGCCTCTCCCCTAAGTATTCATCCAAGCCAGTGATGAACTTCTCATTTTTCTTTTCGGGAGTATCGATTAGAGATAACCCATACTTCGACAAAGTGTCGAACTCAGCAACATAATCCGATACTGCTCTTCCATTCTGCTTAAGCTCCAAGAACTTCCTAAACAATTCCGACTTCTGGGCAGCTGGGATATACTTGTCGCTAAAACGAGCTTTAAACTGATCCCAAGTAACTTGATCTTCTGGTGTTGCTGCCCTAATAGCATTCCACCAATTCATCGCTCGTCCTTGCAGCTGACGAGACGCTAGCCTTCTCTTCATCGCATCCTCGATTCCCAAGTCATCGAAGATCCGATCACAGCTATCCAACCAATCCTGAACATCCGTGGCCGATTCTGTTCCGTGGAACGGCTTTCCACCAAGATTAGTGTAATCCTTACTCAACTTGGCGAAATCGACCCTAGGCGCTTGCACTACTGGGCCACCACCAACTCCGGGATTAGGAACTGCCCCTTGCACTTCTCTAAGCATGTCTCTCATGAGGTCGGTAAACATCGCCCTCATGTCGGCGGCATTTCCATTATTGGCCCCTCTGCCAGCACCTCTTCCTCGGCTCATCGTCAAATCTGTTAAAGAGAAAACGATTAACCCTCTCCATAGTGGTGCCAGTGCAGTGCAATGCGACTTCATTCTTAAACATACTAATACTATATATAGATATAGCTTTTGAAAACCAAAATAATCACAAATACGCGCTCTCATATACGTACTATCTCTCCCTAGTGTCTTTCCCTAGGTGAATTACGCAACCTAGAGCTCTGATACCAAGTGTGACGGCCCGCCCCGCACCAACCGACATTTACTCCAATTGTGCGCTGTACACATGTCCAATTGGCATGGGACGGTCGCCAAAGAATGAGAAAGAAAGAAGATGAACCAAATAAAGAACCTGTAATATGTCTCACAGCGCATGGGATAAAATATAATAACCAACATATACTTGACACAAAACAGATGAGACAGTGCATAAGCTGAAAACTTGAACTAACATCATCAGAGTAGCGGAAATATCAAATACAGCTTATTACAACTTCAAAATACTGTCTCCAAGATAAACAAAATAGGTATGCTACTCATGCCCAAAGTAGATACCAATCACGACACAGGGAGAATAACTATATATCATACGTGGAGCCTCCTGCTCGTCTTCAGTCCATCTACCAAGCGCACTACCAGCTATCCCTGTCTCTAGTCTGCTCGTGTGAGCACCCAGAGTAATAAGAAGAAACATAAAACTCTGGGTCAGACATCAGTCTGGTATGAGTGGTAGCAAGCATAAACAGAATAATAACAGGTATACTAAGTCATACCTGAACCTGGACCTGCAATCAAAGAGTTAGTACTACACGGTACAATACTCTAAGATGTCACTAACATATGGTGTGTAAATATACGGGGGTGGGGATGTGTATGTCAAACAATCAAGCATAGCAACCATCCTCACATCTCTCACTCAGTGCGTAAAGCATACGACATCCACTTCTTCGATCACTAGAGCACTTTACTAAAACGACAGAACTCGACTTTGTACGACTATGTACATTCCTACTACCACCAACGCCATACCTATGGGATCACGCCCAACGTTTCCATGACCCCACTCCATTGGTAGGTAGCTCCCTAGTCGCACCATATCCAAAGCCCGAGTTTGTCTCTCTACCTCCAACACCTAGTGATCCAAAGTCATAGACATCGACAACTCCTTAGCACACGTCCCGCAGCAAAGTCCAATCATGAAGTGAACTTATTACCAACGATAAACACAAATCCATTGGTAAGTGGTTCTAACTTCCTTTTGTACTACCTTTGCATCTCGGGTTATTGGTCAATACTGGTCGGTTCGGTTCTTCCTTCTTTGCTCTTGGGTTCGGTTCGGATCCATGCTCATTCATCGTCATCGGTTCGGGTCGGTTATCCTAAGCTACGCCAGTTCGGGTCGAAATCCTTTAGGTTGCCCCATTGTACATCGGGTCGGGTCGAGTCCTTCAAGCGGGTCGGGTCGAGCGTCTACTCCGGGTCGGGTCGAGTTGCTTCACCCTTCTATTCTTTGCTCCAGCTTTGGTTACCTTATCTGGTTCCGTCCCCCTATGCCAATCCGATCCGATCCCATTTCCTATATTCTGGTCCGTTGCTTCCCTCCGATCCGATCCCAATTCCTGTTGCCCTGTTCTATTCCGTCCCCTATTCTAATCCGATCCGGTCCCTTAGTCCTACCCCGATCCGTTCACCTTGCCTTCAGCCGATCCGATCCAGTTCCACACACATGGCCTTCCTTTTTGCCAAATGCGTCGCACCAATCTCCGGTTCGGTTCGGAGTCTTTGCCCAATCGCCATTTCCGATCCGAGCCCCTCCTCCGATCCGAAAACCTGCAGTATTCCTGAGACTTTCCAACAAGTGTTTATACGTCTCTCGACGACGTTTTCGACCATTCTAACTATTGAAATCAATCACAAAGCATACCAAAGAGTCATATCAACACATGCAAGTGACCTCAAACACCAAAACAACCATATGATATGATAAAATGGATCAAACTTAGCCAAAACCCCATGTTTTTCCCTTAATCCCTCTTAATCATGTTTAAGCATATGATTAGCAAAACTTACCCAAATTAACCCAAACTCATATCAGAGGTCTAAAACATTATTTATGATTTTATAAACATTTTTCCAGAATTTATTTTCCTTTAAAAACGCTGATTAGCACTAATCACCCCAATTTAGCCATAATTCGTGCAAAAAGCAAGCTAATCACTCACCTTAGCCACAAAACAAACTAAGATCTGAAATAATTCTCTGATTTGATACGAATCCCAATGCTAACAGCATCTCCAAGGTTGATTAGGTGAAGATCTTCTTTGATTAGGAGTTGCTAAGCCAAATCCTTGACCAAAAGATGATTTGGAGGTGATTTAGAGGTTGGAGGCCATTTTTAGGGATCCTTGGTGATAAGTGGAGGCTAGAAAACTGAAATGGAATGATTCTCCATCTCATCTCAGCCCTCCCATAACCCTAATCCCGAAATGGGTTATGGGCCTACTCACTAATCACCCGATTTGGCCCGGTTAAGCAGTCTTTCACCCTCCAAACCTTGTTTCAGCCATATCTCCCAAACGGTATGTCCGTTTGGCTATTATGACCACTCTAGGGAAAGAGAAACCATCAAACGAATCTAATGGAAGTGGTTTCAGGTCAAAATTCCTTCCCTATCAAAAGTTATGGCCAAAACAGTACTGACTAGGGGCAAAATGGTCATTTAAAAATCAACAAAAATCATGAACAGGGGAAATGACCCTAATAGATGTTTCCCAAAGTTACATGACCATACAACTTCACACGGGAAAGAAATAAATATTCTACAATCCTATGATGTGTAGAACACGGGTCGTTACAGAACAATAACATGATATTGAAATATATTTTACAGGTAACTGACACAAACGATATAAGCTGCTATATAAATGACATAAAAGGAAATGAAATTGTATATACCTTTATTAGATTGGGTCTCATATTCCAAGGAGAAACATATTACATTACAGTTTTAACATATATAAATAGGAAAAAATAGGGATTTTTATGTATGGAAAAAGCGAGATTTTTTAACGATGGAAAGGTTTGATTTTTAATGATAGAAAGCTATGATTTTGAATCATGAAAAGATATGATTTTTGATTTAATAAAAATATGATTTTTATTACGGTAGAGTAGTAAAAATATGACTTTTATATAAGAATAAAGATTAGTTTTTAGATACGAAGTAGCGAAGATTTTTATATATCCAGTGATATAAGAATTGGATTTTCATATATGAAGATATGCTATAGAAATGCGATTTTCATATATGTTATAGCTATATAAAAATGTGATTTTTTTTCTAATAATGGTATGAATATAAAAATATGATTTTATAATGAAGACTCGATATAAAAATATGATTTTCATACATGAAGTGATATTATAAAAAAATACGATTTTTACACACATAGTGGCAATATAAAAATGTGATTTTTATATGTAAAGCGTTATGTTAAAAATATGATTTTAACGGTGTGAAACAGATCTCATTGGAAACACGGCGAAGATTTCCTACATATGAAGAGTCGCGGCATTTGGTTTAGCTTCTCAATGAGAACTCCTCACTTTTATTTTATTTTCTACTTGAAATATATACTAGGATGCAGACGGTGCTTAGCAGCACCCGACACCCGTCGTCCATAGACCACGGATGGCTTGTATGTTTGATTGATCTGTTGAGAAAATTAATTGTGTGATGTTGAAGGAATAAATATTTTATAGTTTAAAATATAATTTTTAACGTGTATATAAAATAAATATTTATAAAAAAATCGAACGATTTGTTTATGTACACACATTTGACTGATATTGATTGGGACGATAAATGTTACACATCGCCCAACTGCACAAATAAAACCTGTGTTTGATTGATTAAAACCCCACACGGGTATTGAGATGATATATGACATACACTAATCCTAATAATTAGTTTTATGTCGATCGATTGATCGACAGGCTGTTATAAGCGCTGAATATTTATATTTGATGCTTATACAGTGTAGGATGCACTCTGGATGATGGATTGCGAGGCGCCTCGGATATATCAGTCGATCTGGGACCGTTGGAGTCATTGGACTCATTGACACCCCATAGGGTGGGGAAACACAGTGTTCAGGCATTTTAATCCACATCGGTGGACCAGCCCTGACGATCCAAAGGTCACTCGAGCTCTGACCTGAGACACGGGGTAGAGCGTCTCGAAGCGGTGAGGGCGATCCCTTGCCTCGGTTAACAGATGGAAATCCAACTTCCAATACGTGACTTTGCGGTTTTGATTGTAAACCTATATATGGCGACATGATATATGGTACCCATGCCGTCTATGATTGATACTTATGATTGAAATTGTTTTGACACTATGCACATATAGTAATAATAAAAGATGAAATTTAGCGTATCAAGTATTCTTTGGCTATTATAAGGTAAAACCCTATCCTCCGGCTTGTGTTGCATTGTGTGATGGGACCTGGGTCTTATAATAGCTTCATTATTCTTTATTTAGCATTGCGCTGTTGTTTTATGCACTGGTATTCTTAGGAGGAAACCCGTTCCGTGTTATACGGCGTGGTCCCTTGATTTACATAACTTTAAAATAAAGATTTATAACTGTTTTAGTTCTCACACCACTCACATGACTGACCTGGAGTTTATTGTTTTAACCTAAACTCTGGGTGCCCCTATTTCCATACGGGCAGCTAGTAGTTTTGGTTTTGCAGATTTATATTCATAGGATCCTGGTTTACAGCGGGAACGATACTCGGAAAGCTCTGTATCCGTGTATTACTTTCAGTTGTGTTTTGTATTATTTTTCTGTTGCTATATAATGTATTGTAATCTCTAATATTTATCAAATGTATATTATTTTTTTATACTCTGTATATTCTTGTAATCTGATGAAATTGTTGTAACTAACAATGAAAAGTTCTTCTGCTTGTGTTCTGATGGGTCTTGTCCTCAGTACAATCCGTGATTTCCCGTAAGGAGGATTTCGGGTCGTAACACTCCTGCTCCAAGCTCTCCAAGTATATTTGTAAAATCCTGACTACTTAACTGCCCGTAAAAAATTGGGCACCCAAGAGTTTAGGGAAAACAAAACAAAATAAACTCTGGGTCAGTGATGGGACTGGTGTGAGTAAACAATTTAAACAATTAAACGATATCTCATAAGACCACGTCGTATAATGGAACGGGTTTTTTCCTTATGAGAATCTAAATCAATTTGATTTAACTTTCAAATAATTTGGAAGAAACGATAATCTTTATATCAGAACTCATTGATATTATAATAGTGTCTATCAACCACAATATAATAATCATCTTGCAGAACGCTTTCATCTCACGTTCCACATATATAGTATACAATCAAAACCGCGAGCACTTATTGGGTAATGGATTTCCAACTATGACAAGGTAAGTAAACACCTTCCGATAGTGTACCTCTAGAGAGGAATACACGGGGTTCAACAAGAACATCTTGCAACCTGGCCACACATGACAGACCACTCATTTCGCTTGAGTGTATCGAATGTATATCACCAACGGTTGGGATCAGCAACCGTTTCCCGAATGGGACAGCATCGACAATAGATTATAGAATGAAATGAATATCTCTAGATAGGTGATAATACACCCTAATTGGCAGCCAACCACGTATCCATGCTGCCTGCCCGATTTTTGTCATTTCTAGGTTATGAGGCTAGAGGCCACGCTTATCTTTGACAGATCACACATCCATTCACTTTGAATGTCACATCGTCATACCCGCCAAATCACAAATTGATTTCCCCAAAAATACAACGGTTATACAGCTAAGAGGAACGAATTCCTCCACCACCAAACGTATATACGTTTGAAGAGATCAGCTTACGCGATCTATTAAATATACTCTGTCAGACATTCTTCCATACAGGTCGTCCTAGGACTGGACAAACTGAAGGCGTTATTCTGTAAACAGGACAGCCCTTGCATAATTCCGTCTTCAATTATCTTCATCATATTTGATCGCAACGCTAATGCCCATACAGAGTGGTTTTCAGATAATGAATCTGATCCCGGTCTCCCCGTATTGACAACGGAAATGATCAAAAATTTCGATAGTCGGTGTGTTAACTATCAAAGAAAAATATGTGTACAAACAACGATATTATTTCCAGATGGAAATTCTATCGATCAATCATCATTTATCTCTTAAATTAATTTATCATTAATTTATTCGTTCACCCATTTCCTATTTACATATATATATACAGAAATTCTTATTTTCTAAAATTTTAAAATATACATTATTAATATTGGAAAACGTTTCCATTTTTATTTCATGTATCACTGTCATTCCAGTATTCTTTATCATCCAACATTTCATTCTCTATGATTAGAAAATATCTCTGATTATATTTGGAAAATGTTTCCAAAACTCATTCATTGGATTTAAACACATGTTTAAATAAAACAACACTATGCCAATTCAAATCATTTCCTTCATTAACTAAATTCACTTAACCAATCTTCACTGTCGAACCTTAACCATTCCTTAGTTAAAAACGAAGTCAATCAAGTTGGGGTATAACTACCTCCCAGACCTTAACTGAACAACATTTCTAACTTCGAAATAAACAATGTTTACCTTCTAAATCTTTAACAAATTCCCTTGCGTAACTCTCGGATTCAGATTACGAATCTAATTCTTTTATGAAAACATTGGTTATAACGATAACGTTATAATCCCTACTCATGAAATACATAACTTCAACTATAACTTTTATTTATAAATTTGGATAAATAAACAAACAACTAATTTATAAATAAATAAATAAATTTTGACTAAAACGGAAACTGAATAGTACTTTCCCGAATTCGATATAATCGAATTTCAAGGTATAATTCTCTCTCGAAAAATCTCTATTCGATAACTCCTTTTCGAATAACTATATTCGATTAACTCCTTTCGAATAAACTATATTCGATTAACTCCTTTCGAATAAATTATATTCGATAACTCACTTTCGAATAAGTAACATTCGATAATCTCACTTTTGAATAACTCTATTCGACTAACTCTACTTGATTAACTTAACTCGATTAACTCAACTCGATTACACACTTGATTAACTCAACTCGATTATCTTAACTTGATTAACTCACTCAATTAACTTAACTCGATTAACTTAACTCGATTATCTTAACTTGATTAACTCACTCGAATATCTCACTTGATTAACTCAACTGATTAACTTAACTCGATTAACTTTAACTCCTTTTATCTTTCTATTTAGTTTCCCAATATAAATTCTTTTTATCTTACTCCATTTATTTAACAAATAATTATTCCTTTTCAATTCTATTGTAAATGTTTAACAATATTTCCTTTCATATTCTATTCGTAAATGTTTTTACAAATATTCCCTTTTTTTGATATCTTATTTATTTTCTAAATAAATATTCCTTTTATCTTTCTATTTATTTTTCCAATATATATCCCTTTTCTCTTCTATTTGTTCGACAAATATTTCCTTTTCAATTCTATTTATTTAACAAATAAATATTTCCTTTTTCTTATAATCCCCTTTTCTATTCTATTTGATTCACGGATGTTTTCCTTTCCTATTTGTTTCACAAATATTTTCCTTTCCTATTTGTTCAACAAATATTTTTCCTTTTATATTTGTTTCACAAATATTTTTCCTTTTATATTTCTTTCACAAATATTTTTCCTTTTATAAAATCCTTTTCCTTTTATATATAAAATCCACTGATTTTATATAAATACTTTATTTTCAAAATACACTTTGAAAATTCCCTTTTCTACATTCTAGTATTTCTTACGGTATTTAAAATACCCAAATAACAATGATCGATATCACTCAACACACGTAATCAACACAGATTATATATCACATCATATATTACAGTATATGAAAAACAGTAAAATAAATGTTGAGGAATCCAGTTGGATTCCTCCGACCTGTTTCCCTGCATCCACAGACGTTAAACAATACAATTAACATCATTTTCATTTCAATTTGAAATATTTTGATCAACAGAATCAATATTTGATTAACGATATATATATATTTATATATCGTTATCTATAATTTCAATCAATCACTTAGCAGTTCAACGAAACAGTCAACACACAGAATCAACTATCATCTATCAGTTCTAAAAATACGTTATAAAAATATAACTGATAGAGTTGGTGAGTTTTACTCACATTGGACGATCATCGTTAAATAACGAATAACTGTCGTTTATTTGATTCCGACAATTTATTTCGCTATAAATTGTAATAGGTTCCAATTCACTCCCAGTCAGTTCCATGGTGTACCCACCGTCCCTACGATCCCAACGGATCTTGTTTTGCTAAATTTTGTTAACGTATGACAAAGTTACGGTATTTACAAGTTACTATACATATAAATTAAATAAACTTGGATCGTTATTCTCAAATGGTCCTTTACCTTTTTGATGAACCCATCTCCTCAAAACCCACCACTACGTCTCCTCCAAACACCGAACTTCTGTTGCTCCTTAATGGCCAAAACCGAAACACTTAACTCCTTCCAAATCTCCTTTTCCAATAAATTTAAAATCAAACAAAATTAACTCAAATTCCTCTCTTCAAAAACCTCTCTACTACATACCATTCAAACACAACTCGGTGGTCTCCTTTGATTGCGTCTTCAGGTTCCCCGCAGTCCCCAGCTACAGCACACCGATCAAAAAAAAATCACGCAAATCCTCAAAACTACCACAAACGAAACCGAATCCAACCACTAACTCAAATCCAACAATCATTCTTCAATCCGATGCTCCATCCACCAATAGTCTCGAACCCTAGATCGCTACTCGTTTATTTCTGTACGACAAATATGACGTCAAAGCCAGTAAAGGTCATGGAAGAATGAAGCTAATCTTATAAGAAATCCAAAAATATATGGTTTTTGATTTATTTCTTTCTCCTTAATTTTTAAACGATTTAAGAAGATCGAAAGTTTTTGCTAGAAGTAAATAAACAGCGGCGCCTTTGGTTTGACCAAAGAAAATTGAAATTAGGTTTAAGTTGGATGGTACTGGTATTTATAGCACATTTTTAATAATTTAATATTCGATAAAATATTCATTTTTATTCCTACGTTATTTTTATTTATCCTTAAAAATTTGTACAACCACATATAATACCCCAAAATCACGAAAATGGACATGCAGCTACAGTTTGACACTACGGACCCGACGAAACTGGTTTCATCGAATTCCGACTCTATTTGCTCACACAGCCTATTTTTAACCGTCAAAATACTGATTGTTTTTCACATTAAAAATCCGTACGGCCACATACTGACCCCAAAAATCACGAAAATTGAAATCTAATAATAATTTATATTACGGATCCAACAAAATTAGTTTCGTCGAAAATAGAGGTCGTTTGTAAAAGTGGCTATTTTTAAAGCTCTAAATAACCCATTTAAATATATAAATATATTTAAAAATAATTAAATTAAATATTTAAAAATAAATATTATCGTATATATTCACAATAGAATACCATACAGTTCCAATTGGATTTATAACTTGATATTTCCAATTTTCCAGTTATACTGATATTCGATTTATATTTAAATCCTTTTAAAATATAAATAAATCGATATTAATTATAAAGGAATTCCATAGCGACTTTTCGAAAATTTGATTTGGACATAAATCAAAATTTACACAATGAAATCCCGATTTTTCTCTTTCATTAGAAAAATATAATTCACCAGCTCTGAACGTTTCTTGTTTCACAGAAATCCGATTTAAAACGGACCCTGTGTATTCAGTTGAAGTTCAAATCGCCAAATAACGAACTGCCGCTCCATTTCAAGCTCGATTATAATTAAAATATAATTATATGTTCAAATTGTTGTTATTTAAATATATTCATTAATATAATTCAATTTCAAACTAAATATATATTTTTGAATTTTCCCATTTCACACAATATTGCTATTTCAACTAATTCTGATTATTTCATAAATTAAATATATTATTATATAAATTAAATATTCCATATAATTTAATTAAACAACCATTTAATTCTCTGAATCACTATTTAAATAATTAAATAAATTAATTATATATCGCTAAAAATATGGGTCGTTACAGCTGCCGCCTCTAGAGGTATCCACGAACGCCCATTCCATCTTCGTCGAACGAATTGAAATTTGGTGAGATCTCGGTACTAGCCGATTAGAATTTCTAGGGTTTTATCTCCATTTCTATATCTTGTTATCTCTCCATCTGTATGGTCTAAAAAGTGTTTTATAAGGGTCGTAACCAACCTTTAAAAATGAGATATTTAATTTGGAGATAACTTTAAATTCCTTTACCAATTCTAAACCAAAGAAAATGTCAACAATTTATTTCTTTTCTTCTGTTAAGAATTGTTCTCATCCTTTTAAACGTTCTTCTGTGTGACCTTATAGGTTACTATAACATTGGCAATAATTTTAAATCATATTTAAAATTACAAACAGTGAGCGGCATCTAGTAATACATCGCTGCTACCCAAGTTATAATAAGATCAATTAACGATTTGATGCAACCTTTTGTGACCACTGTCTCAATGTAATATAATCCTTTTAATCGTTATATCCAGAATTAAACTCGAGGCATAGAACGTATCATCCTCTTTATAATTTAATCCGTTTATCTTGTTCGATGAGTAGACTGTTTTAAAACAAATCAATATTTGAGCACGGCCATGCATTTCACAGTTTGACTCAATCAAGAGGCCCATGGATATCACTACGAATATATCGTAGGGTTAAATTCCATCTAGATCATTCATAATTTTCATTTGATTGAAGATGTATCCAATAATCACCGTTATCATTACTCTGTTACGAATAATTTTAGATGATATCAAAACACAAATATCCTCGAATAAAATTATAATGATTTCAGGTCTTAGGACCATTACATCACTGTCACTATGAGAATAACTTATGATATTGTTAATTATATTCCATGTAGTTGTCTCAAGGTGGGTCAGCCCAATACGATATTCTCTAATACGTATTTATGTTTTGACATTAATATCACGTATATTAATGATCAATGAGATGTGATCATCAGTCAATCAACATACTAGTCTTAACGTTTTTATTGTTGTCCTTTATATACACAATAAAATTTGACTAGGGACATTTAAGAATTATAATACTAAGTATATTATATAATCTCAAGTTCAAGTCACTTACTTGAACTATATAATTCCGTATCATAATTCTAAGGACCTTTAATATATTAATATTTATATTACGCAGTAAATATAATATAATTTTATTTTATTCCAAATAAAATAATAACATCAGCAGTGTTATCAATCTCATCAAATGGATTGCCTCTAGGGCACAAACTCTAACAACAACATAAGAATTTTATTACATCATAATAACGTAACATCAGAGTACAGAATATCAGAGTACATCGTATATAATGCAGTTGAAGATTAATTTACAATAAATGTAATACAATGCAGCAGAACCAAAATATAACATAGCGGAAGACTATCAATGCTCTGGACACAGCTTTAAGCTCGATCCAGAATCCTGCTCAATAAATAATTATCTGCAAAACAAGTCACTCGACTGCCCGTGTGGAAATAAGGGCACCCGGGTTTGCAAGTGAAAACAAACTACAAGTCAGTCATGGGACTACTATGAGAAATCTTACTTAACTTATCTAGTAATAAGGCTAATCACAGGACCACGCCGCTAACGCGGAACGGGTTTACTGCATTGGATTGCCAGTGCATAAAATAGGTAAATCTTTTAAAACAACGCAATGATTTTTAGAAAAATGAAACCATTATAAGACTCAAGTCCTATCACACAATGCAACGCAAACTGGAGGATAGAGTTTTACCTTATAATGATCAAACATGCCTGATACGTATAAAACAATAATCATTGATATTATTATTAGTGTCTAATCAGTTAAAATAATTTCAAAGTAAATGTATCAATCCTAGACGGCATAGTACCCCATCCTACTATGTCGCCATATATAGGTCTACAATCAAATCCGTAATGTCGTGTTGGAAATTGGGTTTCCATCATGAGTCAAGGCTATGGATGGTCTCCTTACCGATTCGGGTCACCACTAGTAAGATGACCCAGGGTTCGGACGCTGGCTAACCATTGGATCCTCCAAGGCCGGTCCACAAATATTTTGTGGATTAGTTATGCTTGAACAATATGTTTCCCGGTCCTATCGGACCTATCATGTGACGGTCCGTCGCGCACGAGCCGGCATTTCCTCCGAAAGTACGTTGTGCACATGCCCGACCAGCACGGAATGGTTGCCAAAGGAAGGAAAGAAGAGAATGAACTAACCAAGAACTTGTAGAATGTCTCACAGCGCATGGAATAAAATACAATAATAACATACTTTGACATAAACAGGCGAGACAGTGCATAAACTGAAAACTAAAACTATACATCATAGCAGCGGAAATCCAAATACAGCTTATGTTCCACATCATCATTATTACAACTTTTCAAACTGTCTCTAAAGAAAAGCAAAGGAAAAGGTACACTACTAATGGCCAAAGTAGTGACCCGCAGCAACACAGGGAGAATATCTATATATATCATACGTGGAAGCCTCATGCTCGTCTCCGGTACAGCTACTCGTGCATCACCAGCTAACCTATCTCTAGTCTGCTCGTTTAGGAGCACCCAGAGTAAAAAGAAGAGACATAAAACTCTAGGCCAGACAAAAGTCTGGTATGAGCGATAAGTAGCAAAACAAAACAATAACAGGTATACTAAACCATACCTGAACCTGCAACCAAAGAGTTAGCTCTACATACTGTAAAATACTCTGAGGTGCCACTAACACATGGTGTAAAGAGTACGGGGGTGTGCATGTCATAGTGATGGCAAACAAATCAAGCATAACCATCATCCTCACATCTCTCACTCAGTGCGCAAAGCATACAATGTCCACCACTTCGATCATTAGACCCATCGAGGTAATGACGGAGTCTGACTTGTACAACTACTACTACCACCAAGCTTATCCCATGGGATCATGACCAAACTTTTTCAAATGACCCCACTTCATTGGTCTATAGCCCACTAGTCGTACCTAGGCCACTGTGGCCCTGAATCCATCCACGTACCTCCCATACATAGTGATCCAAAGTCATAGACATCGGCAACCCCTTAGCACACGTCCCGCAGCAAAGTCCAATCATGAAGTTAACTCATTGGTTCCCAACAGGATCCTGAGTACAAACTTCCCACTTAGACTACCTTTGCATCTCGGGTTTCGGTCTTCTCCTATGGATCAGTCTTCATTTGATTCGTAACCCGTGCCTCGCATCCAAGCTCCTTGGTTCAGCTCGTAGTATCTCCTCTGGTTCGTATCGGATCGTGATGCTCATCTGGCACGGGTCGTGACGCGCCTCCCTGATCGGATCGGTTCGAGTTCCTTCATCTGTTCGTGACTCGTGATGCTCCAGGCTGCGTCGTGGTGTCACACTGGTCCGGGTCGGGTCATGATCCCTCCATCGGATTGAGTCGCAGTCTTCTGGTTCGTGGCCTTCAAAGTGGAGCAGCTCATGGAGTAGGGTCAGCTCGTGAAGGGGTCTCACGATCAGGTCGGGCCGGGGTAGGGGCGATCCGATCCGGTTCTGCACAATTTTCCTGTAACTCTTCCAGCGACTGTTTTACGCCATTCGTCAGCATTTTTGACCAATCTAACTTTTTAAATCAATCCCAAAACATACCATACAGTCATAGCAACATATAGAACTGACCACAAACACCAAAACAACAATTTGATAGGTTAAAATGGATCAAACATAGCCAAAACCCCATATTTTCCCTTAAGCATGTTTAAGCAAATCTAATGATAGGAATAACAAAACTTAACCAAATTAGCCGAATTTTCTAACAGAGGTCTAAAACAATATTTCGAATTTTATAAATATTTTTCCAGAATTTATTTATACATAAATTGACCAATCAATACTAATCGCCCTAATTAACTGTAATTAGTGTCAAAACAATGCTAATCACTCACCTAGGCCACAAATAAAACTCAGATCTGAAATGATTCTCTGTTTAGCACGAATGTCGATGTCTAACAGCAGCTCTACTCTTAAATGGTGTTATTTCTCCTTGATTTGATGTAGTTTAGCTAATCTTCAATTAGAAAGTGATTTAGGATGAAATTAGAAGGTGGAGGCCATTACTAGGGTTCCACGAATGAAAGTGGCGGCTGAAAGAAATATTTTCTAAGCCTAATCAGCCCCTGTATACCCCTAATCTCGAAATCCCCCATTGGGCCTAGCTGTTAATTACCCAATTAAGCCCAGTTAAGCAGTTTTTCACCTTCTATACCATGTTTCTGCCATATCTCCCAAACGGTAAGTCCTTTTGGCTATTGTGACCACTATACGGAATTGTAAACCATCATCCAGATCCAATGGAAGTGGTTTCAGGTCAAAATTCCTTTCCAGTCATAAGTTATGGCCGAAACAAGATCAGCAAGGGGTAAAACGGTCATTTAAAAATCGGAAAAAATCGTGAACATGGGAAATGACCCTACTAGTCGTCCCCCAAAGTTACACAACCATACGACCCTCTATGACGATGAAATAAATATTCTACAATCCAATGATGCGTAGAATGCGGGTCGTTACACTCTCCCCCCTTAAGAAATTTCGCCCCCGAAACTCCTTAACCAAGAAATAAACAAACGAACAAACAATGAATCCCGCATGCCTATTAATCATTCATAGCAATCAAACATGCAAAGCAAACAAAACATGCCTATCCTAGCGTGCGGAAGACTAAATCGCTAATAAAATCTTACCAGGAAAAGAGTTCTGGATATGTCTTCCTAGTTCTCTCCTCTATCTCCCAAGTACTGTCATTCTCGTCCTCGCCCCACTGAACCTTGACTAGCCTCACCGCCTTCCTTCGAAGTTTCTTCGTATCGTACCCTACAATACGGATCGACTTGTGGTTCCCAACTGCCTCGGGTTCTACTTCGATATCTTCCAACTGATCAGGTGAAATTGTCACATCAGGTCGTGCACGAATTTCCTTAGTTGGGAAACATGAAATACGTTATGAACTCCCGCCATCTTGTTTGGTAATTCAAATTTATATGCCAAATTCCCAACTTGCTCAAGAACTAGGAACGGACCAACAAATCTTGGTCCCAACTTGCCTTTCCTACCAAAACGGATCACACTCTTCAACGGAGATATCTTGACAAATACCAAGTCACCAACGGAAAACTTCAAGTCCCTTCATCTTTTACTAGCATAACTCTTTTGCCTATCTTGAGCGGCCTTCATTCGTTTTTGAACAATCTTGATCTTGTCTGAAGTTTCTCTTATTACATCCGGTCCAAGCATAAACTTCTCACCGGTTTCCAACCAGCATGATAGTGAGTTGCACGGTCTTCCATACAAAGCTTCAAATGGAGCCATACCAATACTGGATTGATAACTGTTATTGTATGAACAGTCTACTAGATGCAGATGGTCATCCCATGATCCACCAAAATCCAATACACAAGCTCGCAAAAGATCTTCTAACACTCGATTCACCCTCTCGGTCTATCCGTCGGTTTGAGGATGATACGCGGTACTGAGATGTAATTCTGATCCTATCTCCTCTTGTAATCTCTTCCAAAATCCACTAGTAAACAATGGATCTCGGTCACTCACAATGCCCTTGGGTACTCCATGAAATCTTACTACCCACTTCATATATAGTTCTGCTAACTTAGTTGTTGTTCTATTCGACTTGACAGGTATAAACCTTGCGCTCTTGATCAATCGATCCACAATTACCCAAATGTTATCATGGCCCGATCTAGTCCTCGGTAAACCATCGACGAAATCCATTGAAACTTGTTCCCATTTCCATTCTGGGATTTCTAGCGGTTGTAATAAACCACTAGGCTTCTTTTGCTTATCTTTAACTAACTGGCAATTCATGCACTTGGATATAAATTTCCCAATGTCTCTTTTCATCCCTTCCCAGTAGTAAGTCTGCTTCATGTCTCGATACATCTTGTTACCACCTGGGTGTATGGTCAACTTTGAGTGATGGCACTCCCCAAGCACTTCATCTCTCAATCCATTTACGTTGGGTACAACTAACCTTCCATTCTTTCGAAGCCATCCATCTCGATCAAGCCCATACTTGTTCATCTCCTCATCGATACCGATCTCTAACTTGGAGATGATTTCCATCAGGCTAGGATCGTCCCTTTGACTGGAACCAATCCGCTCAATCAAAGTGGGTCTGATCGTCAAACTTGCTAACATTTCTGGATCCAATTCGCACTTTGGCCTGAAATCATACCCTGCGATATATTCCAATTGCTTCCACTCAAGAAACATGGCCCCTAAACTGGCATGTCTTCTACTCAATGCATCAGCTACCACATTGCCCTTTCCTGATGTATATGCGATATCGAAATCATAGGAAGCCAAGAATTCTAACCATCTTTGCTGTCGGAGATTTAGACCCTTCTGAGAGAAGAGATACTTCAACGATTTATGATCGGTAAACAGCTCAAATCTTTCTCCCAGGAGATAATGTCTCCACATCTTCAACGCGAACATGATCGCTACTAATTCCAAATCGTGGGTAGGGTATCTTTTCTCATGCAGTTTCAGTTGCCGACTTGCATAAGCTACAACCCTACCTCCTTGCATCAACACAGCACCTAGTCCGGTACCACAAGCATCTGTATATACCGTCATCTCTTCATTCCCCTTAGGAATGACTAACGCTGGTGCATGCGTCAACTTTTCCTTTAGACTCTTGAATGCATTCTCGCACTTTTCGTCCCAGACGAAAGCTTGATTCTTGTAACAACCCTGAATTTTGGGGGTAATTTTAAAATTTATTTTAAGTAATTTTAATGAGTTTTTGATATTTAAAATAATTTATTTAAAATAATAATGATTAAAAATTGATTTAAATTGAAGTTAGAATGAATAATTTAATTTTAATTATAAAAGGAGTTAGGAATAACGCGGTAGTTTGAAAAGTCAAACTTGAACTTTGACTGACCGTACAGGATGCAAAATTTAACGGATTTTAGTGAAACCAAAAATATTAGGATCTATTTAAAAATATCTTTCTAACAAATCTGAAAAATTGAAATTTCATAGCAGGAATCAAAAGTTATACCCAAATTAAAATTTATAAAGGTCGCTATGAAATTTACAAAGGACAAAAATGCTACTTTTTGCATACGAAGGAATTTGGACTCGAAACCACTTCCATTGAGTTCAGAATGACGTTTCTGCATTGAAAAACAGTAAACACTTATATATTTCGAGTTTCGAAAATTATTTGATTAAAAATGTATTTTTAATATTTAATATATACGCCTTGAAAATAGCCATTTTTAAAACGACCTCTGTTTTCAACGAAACCACTTTTGGTTGGATTCAGAATGTCAAATTATTGCTAAGTTTAATTTTTCATAATTTTTAGAATTAATTTGTGGTCGTGGCAAAAAGATTTTAATTTTGTCAATTTCAATCAATTTTAATCGATTTGATAAATGTCATTTGTCAAATGGGCTCAGAACTGAATAAAATTAATTTTCCTAGGTCTGCAGCATCAAAACATAGCTAAATATATTTTTTGGGATTTTTCGAAGTTAATTTGTGAACCCGGTGAATTTTTCCGTACGGTTGAATTAAAAATAAAAGAAAATATTTTAAATTAAAGAAAACTGGGTCAAGGCAGTTGTTTATGCCCGTGATACATAGCTAGATGAGTCCGGAATGTGGGTAAATAGGTAAGAACGACAGTCGTTGGGCTGAAATCAGAGAAAGTTGCTAATCGGGCCTTATTGGGTAATTAGTGAATATAATAATATAAATAATAAGCAAATTAGGACCCTCAAATCCTAATTTCGAAATGCACCAGCTGCCACCTTCATTTTCAGTGGCCACATTCATCCGAAACTTCATTCTCTAATTTCTTCCAATCCGCTCAATGAAAATCAACAAACCATATACCAAATCGAAGCTCTCTTCCTCCTCTTCGATTCTATACGGATATGATTGGATTTAATGAAGTATTTTGGCCGGAATACCCTCCTCAACCCGCAGCCAAACAGCCCCCACCGCGCCCAGTGGGCCCCACCGCGGCCTCCACCCCCTAGGCGCACGTAGCCCTCCCTCCCCTCTCTGATTTGCCACCTTCCGATCGACTTCTAGCTTCACCAATCCCGAGAAAAAAGGAAACCTAATTTTGAAGGCTATGGGTTCATATAGACTGGCTGGAACGTGATGGAGGAGGAAGGAGGAAAGGTTGACTTTTTCAACCTTTGATTATTTAATTAATTTAATTCAAAATTTTACCAATCCTAGTTTAATCATATCTCACTCATACGAACTCGGATTCAAACAATTTCAGGTGCGCCACGATCGTGAGACCGAGATCTACGCGATGACACTAACTGGACCTGATTCTGAGCAAGTTGAAATTTGGAAAAAATTTGGATCTGAATGGCTCAGAAATTCAAAACGAAGTGAGATTTCTATTTTAAAAATTAAAATTAGTTATTTATTGTATTGTGTAATATATATATTCATTCAGTATGAGATTCATGTTGTATGTATGTATTTATTTCAATGTTGATTGTGCTGCGGTTGTGATGAACGATTGATTGTGATTGTGTATTAGTGACTGTTTGGATTTTGTGTGTACGATAAAATCATATATTATTGTATATAAAGAATATTTTATATTCATGTGTGTTAAACTGTGAAGTAAAATAAAAACAATATTTTTATTTTCATGTTTGATTTAAATAAATAAAAAGATTAGTATAAATTGTCATTCTGTTTTTAACATATCATATTAGAACAAAAACATACATTAAAATAGAAATCATTTTTTTGAATGAAATGTTTCATTAAAATAGAGTTTGAAAAGAAATAAAGTTATCCTTTTTATTTGTTAAGATTAGGGATGTAGAATTTGTTTTACAAATAAAATCACTTTTTCATTGCCATTAAAGTTTATTCTTTTATTTGCATTTGCGAATGCAAATATGCATTGAAAATAGAATTTGTTCTTTTACTTGCATTTCTTGTTTCAAATAAAACTTAGAAATAAAAGTTCACCTTGTATTTGCATTTCTCCAATGCAAATATGGCATAAAAGAATATGTACATCTTTTATTTATGTTCTCTAATGTAAATAAAACTTAGAAATAAGAGCTCACCTTTTTATTTGCATTCCACATGCAAATATGACATGGAAATAAAAGTGCATCTTTTTATTTGTGTCCTCTAATGTAAATAAGAATTAAGAAAAGTCTACATTTTTCTTACTGAAAATAAGAATATGAGGAAAGTTACATTTTTGCATTGTTTTATTATTAATATTGATTTTTAATATTAATTAAATTAAAATATTGGTTTTTATTATTAATGAAAGGAAATCAATTTTTTTATTTACAATGAAAAGAATCACTTTTGTTTGAAAAGAAAAGAATGACATTAACATTGATTTTAATTGAAACAATAAAAATTACATTTTTCACTGGTTTTAGTTGAAATAATTACAAGACATCATTTTGGTTAGTGAATAAAAAGAGACTTCATTTAATTGAATTAGAAGTGACATTATTTTCACCGTTATGTGTTAAATTTGTAATGAACATTATTTGCACCGTCATGTGTTAGATAAAAAAATAGACATTATTTACTTTGCCATTTTGTTAGAAATGAAAAAAAAAAATCTTGAATGAATGTTTATAAATCAAGTTGTTATGTTTAAGATGGAAATTTGCTGTTGTGAATTTTGGTAATTGTGATGTTTATATTTGTAGATCTAAGTCTACAATTAAAATTTCTGAAACATGGATGCATTGATTTGTTTAGATCTGGTTGTAGGATAAAATTTAGATTATATTGTTGTTTCATGTAATATGAAATTGATATGTTAGTTAACACCAAACATTGGATTAGAATGTCCAAATCAATAAAAATAATCACTTTGCTGTGTTATTTATTTGGATTAGAAATTAGGTAAAAAAAATCCCTATTTTTGTTCATTAATTATGTGACATCAAATTGGACATTTTTGTGATATTAGACAATGGTTAAAACAAAAACCATTATATTTGTTCATTGAGAATGTGACACCAAACTTGACATTTGTGTAAAATGGAAATTGGTTTAGTAAAATAAAAAGAGTAGTATTTTGTTTGCCTTCCTTGATGCGAACAAAATGTTGAAAGAATAACATTAAAATGAAAGAGTTACATTTAAATAAAAATTACATTTTTTTAGTGTAATAAAGATAAGATTTTACCGTTGTACTAAAAATTACATTTTTAAGTGTAATTAGAGATATGATCGTGTACGGTAATAAAAATTTACACTTTTACCAATATAATTAAAGTAGAATGAAACTTACGTTTTATGAAGGTAGTTAAAGTAGAATAAAAATTTACATTTTTATTAATGTAATTAAAGTAGAGTAATAACTTGCATTTTTCAATGTAAAAGAAAGGAGGAAAAATTACATATTTATGTTAAAAAGAGAATTCATTAAAATTTTCAAGTTAGAATGGAATTGTGTTAACATAAAAATGAATCATTAAAGTATATAAGGAAGAATGAAATTTTGTTAACATAAGAATTTGCATTTTTAATGTAAATGAAATATGAGTCATAAATAAAAAAAAGGGATGCTTGTTTGACAAATATGGTAACATTAAAAGTACATTTTTATATGTAAAATAAGAATGAAAATTTGCATTGAAAAGAAAAATTACATTTCTATATGTAATCAAAAGACATGAAATTTATACCGCATAGAAAGTTTCATTTTTATATATAATTAAAGAAATAGAACTTACATGTAACATAAAACTACATTTTTATATGTAAATTGAAGAGTGAGATTTTGCATTGAAAATTTAATTAAATTTTTAATGTAAATAAAGTAGGAATATACCTTGCAAATTAAAGAGCAAGATTTGACATGTAATTTAAGTTACATATTATTATGTAATTTAGAATAGAATATATATATATATATATATTGTAAATAAAAAGTACATTTCCCTTATGTAATTAAAAAGAGAAATTTGACATTATAATGTTAATTACATTTTTAATGTAATTAAAAAGGAGATTTTACACTGTAGTTGAAAGATAGAAAATTTCATGTAATGATAATTACATTTTTAATGTAATCAAAAAGAAGGATTTGACGTTGTAATGTAAATTACATTTTTATTGTAATATTAAAAAGATAGAATTTTCACCGTATTGTTAATTACATTTTAATGTAATTACAAAGAGGATTTTATAGTGTAATAAAAAGAATGAATACTACATTGAAATAGAATTTACGTTTTTATGTAAATATAAAAAAAATGAAATGTAACGTTGAATTAGAATTTACATTTTTATGTAAAGGAAAGAAAGAAAAGGAAGGATTCATCGTTAAATTATAATTTAATGTAAATAAAGGGATAAAAGGAATAGAAGTTATATCTTTAAAGAATTTACATTTTTCAATGTGAACAAAGGAAATAGAAGAATGATTAGGAATTTACATTTTCCAATGTAAATAGAATATGAAATAAAAGCTACATTTTCGATATAATAATATATTGAAATATAAGTTTACATTTCTCAATGTATATAGAATAGGAATAGAAATTTACATTTTTCAACGTAAATAATAAGATTAGAAATTTACATTTCTAAGGAATAGATTTTCATTAGGAAAATAAAATATGAAACCAAATATACATTTTGTGTGAATTGAAGGATGGAAGAAGAAAATAAACCTTGTTATGTTTAGGATGTGTATGTAAAGTAAAATAAAAATAGCGATAGATCGTTATAAATTATTAACAACGATATGAAATGGTTTTCAAATTTATATATGCGAGAGTTATTTGGAAAGTCCGAGTTTACTCTCATTCCAAATAATGATACGACGTTCGAAGAATTGAAGACGGCGATTGATGACCGACGATCTTCACATCGAATGGGTAACTAATGTTGAGGCCCTTGATTGATTTCCTCCCAAGACGGGGCTAAGATGGTAGTTGTCCGGACGTAGTGTTGATTTGTACGGATTTGGCTTTCGCTTAGACCCAGAGCATAAGCTTATAAATGGAATGTGTGTTCGACATTGTACTCCTTTATATTGTACTTATTGATTTTCTGTCGAATGAATGAATGTTTGGTGGCTGAGAATTTATTCTCTTGCTTAACACCCTTTTATATATTTCGGCAAAGGATTGGTAGTGTGATATGGAGTGACAGTCTGGCATACTAAGATGCAATGATCAAGGTTTCTTGTTGAAAAGCAGAACCTTGTGGTGACGATCAAAGCACAGCTTGAATAAGCATAGCTTTGTGTATTACGTAGCTTCACGAGCCTCACAACCCGGTGGAGTCTAAAATGGGAGAAGGGAACGCAGGGAGAGCAACACGTTTCTTTCTAGATAGAAGTAGTGTCAGTGCTTAAACTGGATGATATTTTACTTATGTGGATGATGGAATGAGGCACCTCGGATGATAGGTCCTATAGGATCGGGAAACGTGTGTTCGGGAATAACTAATCCACGAAGCTGTATGTGTGGACCGGCCATGCAGCTTTCCAAGGGTTCACAGCGGGGGATCCTAAGACATTAGCTAGAGTGTCTCGAATCGGTAAGGAGCTCCTCCCTAGACTTGACTCATGATGGAAACCCAATTCCCAATACGACCCTATGGATTTGATTGTATTACTAGTATGGAGGCATAGTATATGGTAGCTATGCTTCCTAGGATCGATACATTTACTTTGAAAGGCTTTTGAAACATATATACACTAATAATAATATCAAATTCGTTTTTATCGTATCAAGCATTTTTGACCATTATAAGGTAAAACTCTATCCTCCGGTTTGCGTTACATTGTGTGACGGGACTTGAGTCTTATGATGGTTTCGTTTTTCCTAAAAAGCATTGCGTTGTTTAACGATTACCTTTAATTATGCACGGCAATCCATTGGAGTAAACCCGTTCCGCGTTAGCGGCGTGGTCCTTGGATTTGCCTTATTGCTATTAGTTATATTAGTTAATAATTCTCACACCAGTCCCATGACTGACCCGTTGTTTGTTTTCACCTTTGCAAACTCGGGTGCCCTCTCTTCCACACGGGTAGTCGAGTAGTTTATCTATAGGTCTTTAAGCAGGATTCTAGATCGAAGCCTAAAGATGTGTCCAGAGCATAGAAGTCTTCCGCTGTTTATTGTATTTAATTTATTGAAATTTATCTTCCGCTGTAATTTTATTCAATGTACTCTGATATTTTGTACTCTGATGTAACATTACTGTAATGTTTATAAAAGTCTGCTGTTGTTGTTCTGATGTTGTTGTATTCCTAAAGTTAACTTATTCGGGTTTTGAATGGTCTTGGTCGATTTTGCGATCGATCGGGTCGGGCGAAATCCGGGGCCGTTACAATTCTTCTTGGTCAACTGAGTCAATGGTGCTGCTATCTTGGAGAAGTCTTGGATAAACTTACGATAATATCCCGCTAACCCCAAGAAACTTCTTATGTCTGTTGCATTCTTGGGCGTAGACCAATCTTGTACCATAGCCACCTTCGCTGGGTCTACAGCAATACCATTCTCTGAAACAACATGGCCCAAGAATCTCACTTCCCTCCTCTAGAAGTGACACTTAGAAAACTTTGCTTTCAATTGGTGTTTTCTCAACACCTCCATCACTGTTCTCAAATGTTCCTTGTGTTCTTCCTCGTTCTTCGAGTAAACCAAATTATCATCCACGAACACAAGAACAAACTTATTCAACTGATCTCTGAATACCCTATTCATAAGATCCACAAAATATGCTGGCGCATTGGTCAACTCAAATCGCATGACCAACCACTCATAGAATCCAGACGGCGTCCGAAATGCCGTTTTAGCTATACTCTCAGCTTCCACTCTAAGCTGATGAAAACCTGTCGCGAGATCCAACTGGGAGAACACTCTCGCGTCACTCAACTGATCGAACAAATCATCTATCAGCGGTAGAGGATACTTATTCTTCCTCGTCACCTTATTTAACTCGCGGTAGTCTACACACAATCGAAGGGAACCATCTGCTTTGGTAGCAAACACAACTGGTGCTCCTCACTCAGAAACACTTCTTCTGATAAATCACTTCTTCAAAAGATCGCTTACTTGCACCCCGAGCTCTCGCTGCTCCCTTGGCGCCATACGACGAAGTGGCATCACTATAGGTCTGGCATCTTTCACTATATCAATACGGAACTCAATCTCTTGATGTGGTGGAAGCCCGGTCACTTCCTCGAAGATGTCCGAATACTGGCCAACCACGGGCAAACCTAACAACTCATCATGCGGGATGTCGAGGGAATTTAGAAAACTAGCCATTACCCCATCACTAGGTAGACTACCAAACACTACCCTCCGCCCATCATTCGCTCTAGCTGTCACCAAAAAGCCCTCACAGTCTACCACCACCCCGTATCTTTGGAGCCAATCGACTCCCAAAATGATGCCAAACCTAGTAAAGCCCAAAACAAAGCAATTACAATCAAACATGCATCCATAACTCAATAAGACCACATTACGACAAATCATGCTAAGGCTAGTCGAACCACCAATCGGGTTCGTTACTACTAAAGGTCTATCGACTATCTCGGGTTCCAATCCCAACCTATCTACCAGATCACTAGATATGAAAGAACTGGAAGCTCCGATATCAAACAAAACTCTAACATGAACATCATAAATAAAAAGCATACCTTGAATGACGACATTCTTTCCTTTCTTCGCCGTAGTTGAGGCATTCGATGAAGAAGGAATAGCATTAAGGGCATATGCTTTCACAACCTGCTTTTCTTTCAAAGATTGTGGACATTTATCCTTTTGATGTCCAACTTGGCCGCAGTTGAAGCACTTCCTGTCTGCTGGCTTTGCTCGACAATTACTAGCATAGTGGCCCTTCTTGCCACAGCTAAAGCACTAACATCTTTCTTCTTCTTCTGGCCATCCTTATTCTGGTTCTGCTTCCTCTTATTCTGAGAACCACTCTTGCCTCCAGCGCTTGCTTGCGGTTTTGGCTCCTCTGCAGATGTGACCTCGGTCTTCGACTTAGGGTAAAGACTTTCCGATCTTAAAGCTTTCCCCACAATCGATTCAAACGTCTCATCGATGTGGTTAATAAGCCTTTCCCCCAAGTATCCATCCAAGCCAGTTATGAACTTCTCATTCCTCTTCTCGGCAGTATCTATTAGGGATATCCCATATTTTTGACAAAGTGTCGAATTCAGCAATATACTCCGAGTGAGCTCTGCCATTCTGCTTGAATTCCAAGAATTTCTTAAACAACACTGACTTCTGAGCAACTGGAATGAACTTATTGCTAAAGCGAGCCTTAAACTGATCCCAAGTAATCTGATCATTGGGAGTAGCTGCCTTTACAGTATTCCACCAATTCATTGCTTGTCCTTGCAGCTGACGGGATGCTAGCCTTCTCTTCATTACATCCTCGATACCCAAGTCTTCGAAGATACGTTCACAGCTATCCAACCAATCCTTAACATCTATAGCCTATTCTGTTCCGTGAAACGGTTTCCCACCAAGACTAGTGTAATCCTTACAGAGCTTGGCGAATTCGGCCCTAGGCGCCTGCACCGCTGCACCACCACCATTAGCAGCATTAGGAACTGCTCCTTGCACACCTCAAAGCATTTCTCTCATGAAGTCAGTGAACATAGTCCTCATGTCAAGAGCATTCTCATTATTGGCTCCTCTGCCAGTACCCCGAGTATGTCGGCTAATCGTTCAATCTGTAAAGAGAAACGATTAACCATCTTCTTTGTGGTGTCAGTGCAGTGCGACTACATCCTTAGCTATACTAATAGTATATATATATAGCTTTTGAAAACCAAAATAAACACAAATACGCGCTCTTATATACGTATACTATCTCTCCCAGGTGTCTTTCCCTAGGTTAGCTACGCAACCTAGAGCTCTGATACCAAGTGTGACGGTCCGCCCCGCACCAGCCGGCATTTCCTCCGAAAGTGCGTTGTACGCATGCCCGACCAGCACAGAATGGTCTCCGAAGGAAGGAAAGAAGAGAATGAACTAACCAAGAACCTGTAGAATGTCTCACAGCGCATGGAATAAAATATAATAATAACATTCTTTGACACAAACAGGCGAGACAATGCATAAACTGAAAACTAAACATCATAGCAGCGGAAATCCAAATACAGCTTATGTTCCACATCATTATTACAACTTTTCAAACTGTCTCTAAAGCAAAGCAAAGGAAAAGGTACACTACTAATGCCCAAAGTAGTGACCCACAACGACACAAGGAGAATACCTATATATATATCATACGTGGAAGCCTCCTGCTCATCTCCGGTACAGCTACTCGTGCATCACCAGCTAACCTGTCTCTAGTCTGCTTGTTTAGGAGCACCCAGAGTAATAAGAAGAGACATAAAACTCTAGGTCAGACAAAAGTCTGGTATGAGCGATAAGCAGCAAAACAGAACAATAACAGGTATACTAAACCATACCTGAACCTGGACCTGCAACCAAAGAGTTAGCACTACATACTGTAAAATACTCTGAGGTGCCACTAACACATGGTGTAAAGAATACGGGGGTGGGGGTGTGCATGTCATAGTGATGGCAAACAAATCAAGCATAGCAAACATCCTCACATCTCTCACTCAGTGCGTAAAGCATACAAAGTCCACCACTTCGATCACTAGACCCATCGAGGTAATGACGGAGTCCGACTTGTACAACTACTACTACCACCAAGCTTATCCCATGGGAGCATGACCAAACTTTTTCAAATGACCCCACTTCATTGGTCTATAGCCCACTAGTCGTACCTAGGACACTATGGCCCTGAATCCGTCCACGTACCTCCCATACATAGTGATCCAAAGTCATAGACATCGACAACCCCTTAGCACACGTCTCGCAGCAAAGTCCAATCATGAAGTTAACTCATTGGTTCCCAACTGGATCCTGAGTACAAACTTCCCACTTAGACTACCTTTGCATCTCGGGTTTTGGTCTTCTCCTCCGGATCAGTCTTCATTTGGTTCGTAACCCGTGCCTCGCGTCCAAGCTCCTTGGTTCAGCTCGTAGTATCTCCTCTAGTTCGGATCGGATCGTGATGCTCACCTGGTACGGGTCGTGACGCGCCTCCCTGATCGGATTGGGTCGAGTTCCTTCATCTGTTTGTGACTCGTGATGCTCCAAACTGCGTCGTGGTGTCACACTGGTCTGCATCGGGTCGTGATCCCTCCATCGGATCGAGTCGTGATCTTCTGGTTCGTGGCCTTCGAAGTGGAGCAGCTCATGGAGTAGGGTCAGCTCGTGAAGGGGTCTCACGATCGGGTCGGGTCGGGGTAGGGGTGATCTGATCCGGTTCTGCACAATTTTCCTGCATCTCTTCCAGCGACTGTTTTACGCCATTCGTCGGCGTTTTTGACCAATCTAACTTTTTTAATCAATCACAAAACATACCATACAGTCATAGCACCATATAGAACTGACCACAAACACCAAAACAACAATTTGATAGGTTAAAACGGATCAAACATAGCCAAAACCCCATATTTTCCCTTAAGCACGTTTAAGCAAATCTAATGATAGGATTAACAAAACTTAACCAAATTAGCCAAATTTTCTAACAGAGGTCTAAAACAATATTTCGAAATTTATAAATATTTTTCTAGAATTTATTTATACATAAATTGACCAATTAACACTAATCACCCTAATTAACTGTAATTAGTGTCAAAACAATGCTAATCACTCACCTAGGCCACAAATAAAACTCAGATCTGAAATGATACTCTGTTTGGCTCGAATACCGATGTCTAACAGCAGCTCTACTCTGAAATGGTGTTATTTCTCCTTGATTTGATGTAGTTTAGCCTAATCTTCGATTAGAAAGTGATTTAGGATGAAATTAGAAGGTGGAGGCCATTACTAGGGTTCCAAGAATGAAAGTGGCAGCTGAAAGAAATGTTTTCTAACTCTAATCAGCCCCTATATACCCCTAATCCCGAAAACCCCCATTGGGCGTAGCTGTTAATTACCCAATTAAGCCCAGTTAAGCAGTTTTTCGCCTTCTAAACCATGTTTCAGCCATATCTCACAAACGGTAAGTCCGTTTGGCTAGTGTGACCACTCTACGGAATTATAAACCATCATCCGGATCAAATGGAAGTGGTTTCAAGTCAAAATTCCTTTCCAGTCAAAAGTTATGGCCGAAACAAGATCAGCAAGGGGTAAAACGGTCATTTAAAAATCGGCAAAAATCATGAACATGGGAAATGACCCTACTAGTCGTACGCCAAAGTTACACGACCATACGACCCTCTATGACGATGAAATAAATATTCTATGATCCTATGATGCGTAGAATGCGGGTCGTTACATATCACTTGGCTAGTAGCGATTAATATACCGAGGGCCCTCGCACTCCATCATCAACATAAGTAAAAATTTCTGGGTTCCATACCATGACACCACTTCTAGCTAGAAAGAAACACATGCACTCCTTGGGTCCCTTATCCCGTTTTTGACTCCTATAGGGGTGTGAGGCTCGCGAAGTAACGCTATACACAAAGCTATGCCTAAAAATGCTGCGCTTTGATCATCAACCACAAGGCTTTGCTTCTCAACAAAAGGCTTGATCATTTGCATCTTAGCATGCCACATTGATAATCCATGCCATGTAACTGATGTCTATCAATATACAACCTCTGAGCTCGTACGTCTCAGAGAAGGGTGTTACGCAAGCGAATAAATTCTCCGCCACCAAACAGATATATATATTTAATAGAAATCAATTAACATAGAATGAAATCCAATGTCAGACACACATCCATTTACAAGTCTGTTCTGGGTCTGAACGAAACCGGGGACACCTTATTCCTCGTCCCGTATGTCCAACATGAAAGAGAGGTTCTCGCATATCCAGACAATCAACAAGTACGTCCGGATAACTACCACTGTAACCCCTTCAAGGCAGCAACTCCAATCAAAGGCATCAGTAGTCGTCCATTCGCTGTGAAGATCGCCAGTCTTCAACCACCGTCTTCAATGTCTTCGATTTAAATCATTGTATAATTATTTGAAATGAGATTGAACTTGATATTTTCAAATAATTCTCAAATATATATAATTCAAATCATTTCATATCGTTAATATAATTTTATAACGATTTATCGCTATTTTTATTTATATAAAAATAGCTTCTCTAATTCAAACGTCGTTTCAGGTCATTACGCGGCCCTAGCGCTGCTTTTATCCAAATTTGAATTACTCATTTCTCGAAATCTAACCGTTGGATCTTAACAAATTTAATATCGTTGGAAAGATCTTTCTAAAGCGAACCTAACGGTTCTGGTTTTGGGAATATCTGACGGTCGGATCTTTCGGTATAATCGTTTAAAGTTACGATTCCGAAAAGCGAACTATCATGCGCGATTTGTTTAATTTTAATTTTAATTTATATATTATATATATACAAATATAAATCATTCGACGATTTCACTAACATGTTAAAAGTGATTTTTTCAACAAACAAAACATATATTAACATATAATCAATTTCCTACTTTGCTAACATGTAAGTGATTACATTTTAATGAATCAAAACACATTATTATTTTTATCTAAACAAAACGTGCTAAAAGTAATATTTTTATGGCAAATTCAATTTTAATATGTCATTCTATTTAATCTAAACAAACATGTAAAATGTAACATGTTAATGACAAATTCCATTTTTATGTCATTCTTTTTTATCTAAATAAACATATAAATGTAACATGTTAATGACAATTTCCATTTAAACATATCATTCTTTTTAATCTAAATAAACATGTAAAATGTAACATGTTAATGACAACACCTATTTTAACATATTATTCTTTTTATCTATTTAATCAAAACATACACTAAAATGTCATTTTTAATATTTGCACAATTTCTAATGAACAAATCATTTTTAACGGACTAATCATTTTTAATGAAATTAATCATACACTAAAAATTTCATTTTTAATATCTAAACAATTTCTACTAAACATGTCATTTTTAATGATGAATCATTTATAATGAAACTAATCGTACACTAAAAATGTCCTTTTTAATATCTAAACAATTTCTAATGAACATGTCATTTTTAATGATGAATCATTTTTAATGAAACTAATTATACATTAAAAATGTCCTTCTTAATACCTAAACAATTTCTAATGAACATGTCATTTTTAAAGATGAATCATTCTTAATGAGACTAATTGTACATTAAAAATGTCCTTTTTAATACCTAAACTATTTCTAATGAAAATGTTATTTTTAACGATGAATTAATTTTAATGAAACTAATTATACATTAAAAATGTCTTTTTTAATTCTAAACAGTTTCTAATGAACATGTCATTTTTAATGAAACTAATTATACACTAAAAATGTCATTTTTAATATCTAAACAATTTCTAATGAACATGTCATTTTTAACGATGAATCATTTTTAATGAAACTAATTATACATTAAAAATGTCCTTTTTAATACCTAAACAATTTCTAATGAACATGTCATTTTTAACGATGAATCATAACATACATTAAAAATGTAATTTTTAATGTTTAACTATTTTTCCCTAAAAACATGATAAATTTGTGATTCGTATATATATATATATATATATATATATACACACACACACACAAACACACACAATAAAAAGTAAATTTTTAATGTATAAACAATTATTTCCAATGTGCAAATTTTTATGATCCAGATATACAATAAAAAGGAAATTTTTATTGTACAAACAATTATGACCAATTCTATGATTCATATACACAATAAAAAGATAATTTTATTGTATAAATATTTTTGACATATTTTATTTTCATATATACAATAAAAAGATAATTTTTAATTGTATTAATATTTTTGACAAATTCTATGTTCACATATAAAAGATAATTTTTATTGTATAACAATTTTAACAATTCTATGATTCACATGTATAATAAAAAGATAATTTTTATTGTATGACAATTTTAACAATTTCTTTGATTCAAATGTACAATAAAAAGATAATTTTTATTGTATAATAATTTTAACAATTTCAATGATTCACATGTACAATAAAAAGATAATTTTTATTGTATAATATTTTTAACAAACATGAACAATTTATTTTCATATATACAATAAAAAAATGATTTTTTATTGTATGAACAATTTCTAACAAACATGTATATTTTATATTCCAACGTACACAGTTCAATCCATTCGTTTGTCGCAATCACAAACAATGATCTCAAATTTTATACCATACATATGTGAATTTCACATCGAAATCGATAATAAATTTTATTTTAAATTAGAGATCTCGCAGTGTAAATTATAAATGGATATTTATAATTTAATTTCAACTATCACATTAATGTTAACATTATTTTTAATATGTTAAACATTACAATCACAACACAATACAGTTAATGAAATCATCCATGGTTTCAAACTACAGTGAGTGTTAACTAACAGGCACCGTACAACATATTATGATAAATTCAATAAATAAAAATCAACATTGACAATCGATATATGTAGAGATAAAATAAATAACCATAAAAATATTTTAGTGAGAGAGTTCTCACCTTGACCAGTTTTGAAATCGTTGAATAACGATTATTTTTAACTGGATAAAACTGTACATTCAATTCAGTCAAAATTTCCAATTGCTTCCAAATTTGTCCTAGTCAGTTCCATGGTGTAGCTCTCTTTTCTGCGATTCCAATGGATCCAAAATCATTCGATTCCGTTTCCGTATGAATAAGATATCGTTATTTAAACATTTAATTACAAAAATTGAATAATTAATTAATAAATTTGCTTAATCCCTAATCCATCTCTTCCCGTCTTCGTTCCAGTGAATATTGAACCCATCACCGAAGAAACGCACGCCTCCTTTATTTAAAATCGCGCCACCCACAATCCTCCAGGAACCGATCAACTAGCACCACAACATAGCTCGCAACTCCTCCTCCCTGCGCCACCAACATGGGCCAACTCGGCCTCCACATCCACCGCGAACACGCCCTCGAACCGACGAGTTTACAGACCCCAAATCGCTCAAAATAAACAATGGTAAATAATCAAGACTGTATGGATTTAAAGAGTAGAGAAATCTCTGTAAGAATTGTTTTATGAATTTCGCGAATTTCTTCTTGGATTGTAAGAATTTAAGAGGAGAAAAAGGGATGATTTTGGCCACAGATTTAATACTAGCGGCGACGGCTCAGAAAGAACATAATGGGACTAGGGTTTCAAAATATTAGGGTATTTATAAATAAATTATTTATTTAATTTTTTAACTAAAAAGGTCCGTTAATTCATACTAACTCCAAATCAAGCCCAGTGACTGTCGCCCTAGCTAAATACCCCCATTTCGGACACAATGGACTATGTTTCGTAAGCCAGTTTGACCATTTCAGCTTATTTTACTTTAAATTAAAAATGAAACATTAAATATTAAATTTGAACGTACATTTTAATTTACCGGGGCCACATACTGACTCGAAAAATTCCCGAAAAATAAATCTATTTATGTTTTGACAATACGCTCCTAACAAAATTAATTTCGTCAAATTTGGAGACCGTTAAAAAAATGGTCTTTTCTGGTCGATCAAATTTGACTAAAACTTACAAAACACGTTTTCTTCTGCCACGCTCACATATTAATTCCAAAATTATGAAAATTGGAATCTAGCAATAATTTAACATTTCGGATCCAAAAAAAGTGGTTTCATCGAAAACGGAAGTCGTTTGCAAAATGGCTATTTTTAAGGGCTATATATTATATTAAAATATATATAAATTCTATAGCGACTTCTCTGAATTTTAAACTGGACATAACTTTCAATTTATAAAGTGAAATCTCAATTTATTACATTCATTAGAAATATATTATTAAATAGATTCAAATATTTCTGGTTTTACTGAAATCCGATTTTTTTTAATCTTGTACATTCAATTGAAATTTAAAATCGAATTTTCAAACTGTCGCACCATTTCAGGCTCGTTTTATAATTAAAATAAATTATTACGTTCTAACTTCGATTTAAAATAAATTTTTAGTCGTTATTATTTAAAATAAATCATTTTAAATATTCAAAATCCATTAAATTAGCTAAGCGAAATTTTTTTAATTGGTTCTGAAATTCCGGGTTGTTACAATCTCCCCACACTTAAAAATCTTTTCGTCCTCGAAAAGGAACGGAGCTGAAAGTTGTTTAACTAACCAACTCAACTTTCATTCTTTTATTGGTTTCAATAATTTTATTAGTTGAACTAATAATCACACAACATAATCATCAATCAATTAGTTGATTAGCTTTCCAAATATATTTAACTTTTATATATTCAAAAATCATATTTTCTAAGATCGGATTATATATATAATCACAAATACATTAATTATAATCTTGTCAGTCTCAACTCATTCTAGGGCATTTCTAACCCCATCTCTAACGAGTACTCTCATTCTAGGATGCTACTGGTCCTATCTCTAATGGGTATTCTTTTATAGGATATTACTAATCTTATCTCTGATGAGTCTTTTGTTCAGTTCTAACAAGTTGTACACAAAAGATTTGAGTTAACCAAAGCTCTGATACCACCTGTAATGATACGGATTTTGCTCGGACCTAATCGATCGCTAAATCGACCAAGACCGATCGAATCCCGCATACGCTAACTTTGGGTACACAGCTACATTAGAACAACAACATAAGACTTTTATTACATCATAATAATGTAACATCAGAGTACATAATATCAGAGTACATCGAATATAATACAGCGGAAGATTAATTTACAATAAATGTAATACAATGCAGCGGAACCAAAATCTAACATAGCGGAAGACTATCAATGCTCTGGACACAACTTTAAGCTTCGATTCGGAATCCTGCTCAATAAATAATTATCTGCTAAACGGGCCACTCGAATGCCCGTGCGGAAATAAAGGGCACCCGAGTTTGCAAGTGAAAACAAACTACGAGTCAGTCATGGGACTGGTATGAGAAATCTTACTTTACTTATCTAATAATAAGGCTAATCACAGGACAACGCTGCTAACGCGGAATGGGTTTACTCCATTGGATTGCCAGTGCATAAAATTGGTAAATCTTTTAAAGCAATGCAATGCTTTTTAGAAAAATGAAATCATTATAAGACTCAACTCCCATCACACAATGCAACACAAACCGGAGGATAGAGTTGTAGCAGGCCACATTTTACGTATCGAAAGATCGTAAAATATTTTTATTTCATTCTCTGAGGGTTGGATCATTTTCATCTTTTAATATGTTGCTTATGGGGATGTGCGACATGTCCATAATTTTTACCGATTTTGTTTGTGACCATTTTGCCCCTATCAGCATTGTACAGTGCATAACTTTTGAGTCAGATCGAATCAAAGCGTGAGACATGTGCCATTGGAAAGGAATTGATGGTTACCTTTCCGTAGAGTGGTTACAATAAGGATTTGGCTCAGCGGTTTAGGAGAAATCGCCGTTTTAAAGTTTTTTAGTTGGCTATTCAGATTTGGAGAGCCTAATGGGCTGAATTGGGGGGCCTATTAGTGGGATGGTGGAATCCTATAAATAGGGGGTGAGAGTGGAGGGAAAAGGTTTATTTTCCCATTCTCTCATTTTGAAGGCATTGATCTCCTTCTTCCTCTAACACCTTTCCACCATTAAAAATCCAAATCTAAGGAGGGAAATCACAGATCTACACCATTGGAGGCTAGATCTACATCATTTCAAAGGTGAATTCATCGGATCAAGGAGATTGGTTCGAATTGCTCGCTGTCTGGATTCATAATTCTATCATTTTAGCTTGTATTAGAGAATTAGTGAGTGATTTACATCTCTCACATGAATGCAATGAAGTATATGAGTGTTTGTGTATGTTTCTCATCAAATTGGAATGTTTTATCGTAGATTTATACCATTACATGTCCATTTTCATAAGCATCACCCTATGATCTTATCTAGCAAGTTTTACTTGATAATTTCATGTCATTTTAACATGTTTATGTTAGTTAGATCTCTCATTTTGATCATAGGTTCATTTTAATGGTTTTTGGTGAGATTTACATCATTTTTATGGTAATCGTCATATTTATGTGATTAGTAATGTTATGATATGTTTATGAGTGTGTTTGATGAGTTTGGTTGAGTTGGTTTCGTCGGATTCGTCGTTTGGCGAAGTTTTGATCGAAATCGGAGTAGAATTGAAGATGTGCAGAAAGTGGCTCGGGTCGAACCAAAGTGGCTCGGGTCGGGATTAAATTCTGTCGTGGAGGACAAGTCAAAGTTGGCTCGGGTCGGACTAAAGGAGGTCGGGTCGGACCATTCTGGATTGGGTTAAAGTGAATCAGACCATTTTGGATCGGGCTAAAGTGGACTGGACGATTCTAGATCGGACTAAGGTGGGTCGGGTCGGACAAAAGGGGGTTGGGTTGGGATTAAAGGAGGGGTCGAGTTAAACCAAAGTGGCTCGGGTCGGACTGTTCTAGACAGCAATTTTTGCCATTTCTGGTCGGACACTTCCGATGATGATGTAACTTCAAAGTGATTTCAATTAGGAAGTTAGGAAGTGTTTAAATAATGCTATGGATTGCTTTAAACCTTATGGAGATGTTGGTTGGTTCAAAGATGGTGGTGGCTTCGACAAGAGTCCAGAAGGGGATGTTCGAAGTGATGTGATATGTTCGTTGATCGGTGAAAAGCAACGAATAGGCAGACAACTCAAAGGTCGTGAGTTGGTGGATAATGGTTGTTCTAGAAGGTTGCTTGAGCTATGAAATGTCGTCAAGGTTGGATGACTAGAGATGCGAAGGCCGAGAAGTCATCGTTGTCGTAAGTTCTAGCAGGCTCAAAGCAGGGGTACGATTGGGGCACCCAATAGACCGGAAGGTTGCTGGTCGAGTACCTTGGGTATCGTTGAAAGGCCTAGTTCTCAAGGTTGGACATTGTCAAGGTTGGACATATGGAGTTTATGCTAGAACTGTGGTTACCATTAGCCCTTGACATATGGCAAGGTTGGCCATCATACGATTAACAATGGTTTCAAAGCAGGATTGGCGTTGATAGCCAGAGTCAGTCATGGATGATTGGTTGTTCTGTGTGAGACTTATATAATTTGGATGTTATGTATGTTTTCCATGATTGAATGGTTGCTCTGGTTTCCATGTATGGATTGTTATTCCTTTGGTTGAATGGATTGTAAAGGCTATCACTGTCCGATGTGGGGAAGATAAGTTTGAGTTCTTCTCTGGTGTCGTGGGTTTATTAGTATGTTTATCTATCCCCTCTCATACACTTTATTGTTGAAGTTTGTTAGCTGTTTTATCGCTCACTAAGACTGTTGTCTGACTCAAGGTTTTATGTATCCTCTTATTACCTTGGGTTGTTCATCCGATTGTGGATGGGCAGACTAAGTAACAGGTGAAAGGTAATGCTTTAGTGAGGATGACGATGCTGATCGATGGCGAGTAGGAGGCTCAGGTACCAGTTTTACTACTAGCTAATAATAGAATTTCCGCTGTTTGCTTTTCTGAGTGATGTAGTGAGGCAACTTTGTATAAACACTATTTCCAAGTTTGTGGATCTTACTTTCTAGTTGTATGGAAGTTCAGTGCTTCTGCTTCACTATTACTACCTGTTGTATAAGTTCTATTATATTTTATCCTTGTGCTGTGAGTTTTACGACAAGTTCCGCTTGTGTTTACCTACTCTGATGATCGTCCATGATAGCCATGCACATCTTTCAGCGCATTATTTCCCTTGTATGGTGCGGGGGTTGTGGGCAGTCATCACATTTGGTATCAAAGCTCTGGTTATCGATTTTAGCCAAAGTTCTAAGACGTAATCACGTGTGAGAGATGTACTTGTAGATTTCAGTTGGATGTTTACAATATATATAAGCATATATAGTAGTAGCGGTTGTTTTCCTTTAGCAGTTTATCTTGTAAGTGGACTAATCATTCAATTTTAGATTTAGAATGAGTCGTCAAACCTCTAGGAGTGAGCCTGAGACTGGAAGAGTAGGAGATGGAAGCCAGTCGGGAGCTTTAGCTATTGCACCAGAGTATCTAGTTATGTTTGGGGCAGCCATGATGGCAGTAGCCATGATAAGGAGGCCCGTTCCAGAAGCGTCAGTAGAGCGTGGTGTTCCTGGGCAAGTACCCAAAAGGGATTCTGTTAAGCAACAGAGGGAATATTCTCCTACAGATGAAGAAACCTTTATTGGCCCCAGTGCTAATACGAAGAAAACCAAGAAGAAGAAATCTAAGAAGAATGGTCTTTGCTTCAATTGTCAATTTGAGGGTCATTATGCCAACGATTGTGAGAAGCTGAAAACCGAAAGGAAGTGCTTTGAATGCGGCAAGCCAGGACATAAGAAGAAAGACTGTTCGGACCTTCCACAGAATAGGCAACTAGAGGAAGCATGTGTTGTGGAAGCTATTCCAATTTCCTTATATTCCTGAAGAGAACTAGGAGAAGTTGTTGTCTGGATGTGCTTCCAACCAGTGAAGTTGTTTGAGTTCTATTTGGTACTAGAGAATCGTCATCTTTTACCTATAATAAGATTGTATGTTGAATGGGTTCGGAACTTGAAGTTGTAACAGGCCTTTAGTTGTAATTGATCTAGTATGGTTTCATCTGCTTTATGCAAGCTTTGTGGATCTAGTATTGTTGATCATGAATGCTCATTTATGAGTGGTTGCTTGGTTGTAACTTTCGCTGGGTTTGAAATCATCTTGGGCATGGATTGGCCCAAGAGATGTGCGGCAAAAGTAATTTGCGAAAAGCTAGAGATGACAGTCGGGGATGTGGAAGGGTGGGAGGTGTTGATTCGGGTAACCCGAAGACGGTGTTCTTATAAGTTGTTATATTCGCTTGTGATTCCACAAGAAGACATGTCATCAGTGCTGATCGCTAATGAGTATGTAGATGTCTTTGACGAGGTCAAAGGGTTGCCGCCGCATCGTGAGATTGAGTTTAGGATCGATTTGGTCAAAGGTGGTAGACCAATCGTTATGCCACTTAGGCGGATGGCGCCTAGGGAACAGCAAGAGTTAGAGGTGCAAGTTCGAGACCTTTTGGGAAAAGGATTCATTTGGAGGAGTGTATCAGAATGTGGTGCACCGGTTGTATTTGCAACCAAGGCGGATGGCTCGTTAAGATTGTGTGTGGACTATCGTGATCTGAACAAGGTAACAAAGAAGAACAATTATCCATTGCCAAGGATAGATGACTTGTTCGATCAGCTTCACGAAGCCAAAGTGTTTTCTCGGATGGATTTTGCAACGGGATTTCACCAGTTGAGGGTGGCTAAGGATAGTGCGCCAAAGACTGCTTTTAGGACACCATCTGGTTTCTTCGAATGGTTGGTGATGCCATTCAGGTTGACTAACGCGCCGACATATTTTGTGGATCTTATGAATAGAGTGTTCAGAGATCAGTTGAACAAATTCGTGCTTGTGTTCGTGGATGATATTCTGGTTTACTCCATAAATGAGGAAGAACATAAGACGCACTTGAGAGTTGTGTTAGAGATATTGCGGAAGCATCAGCTTAAGGCTATGTTCTCAAAGTGTCACTTCTGGAAGGATGAAGTGAGATTCTTAGGTCATGTAATTTCTGGAAAAGGGATAGCGGTTGACCCCGCTAAAGTTGCAGCAATCCATTACTGGAATCGACCTAAGAATGCGATAGATGTTCGAAGTTTCCTTGGGTTGGCCGGTTATTACGGACGGTTTATCAAGGATTTCTCCAAGGTAGCTGTACCGTTGACATGATTGACGAAGAAGAACCAAGTGTTCACATGGGATGCAAAGTGTGAACAAGCATTCGGAATCCTGAAGGAGAGATTGACGAGTGCTCCTGTGTTGACCATTCCAAGCTGTAACGACCCGGAATTTTGGGGCAAATTTAAAATTTTTATTTTAGTTAATTTATTGGTTTTTGAATATTTAAATCAATTTATTTTAAATAATAACGACGAAAAAATTATTTTAAATCGAAGTTCGAACGAATAATTTATATTAATTATATTTCGAGCCTGAAATATCGCGGTAATTTCAAATTTCGATTTCAAACTTTGGAAAAATATATAAAATTCATTATAATTCAGAATTGGACGAAACAAGAAACGCTGGGACCGTATTGACGATATCTTTCCAATGAATTTTAGAAATTAAGATTTCAGTTTATAATTTGTAAGTTATGACAAAATTAAAATTTCAGAAAAACGCTATGGAATTTATACATATAATATATATGGCCCAAAACTCTACTTTTTGCATATGAATGAATTTGGACCCGAAACCAATTCCATTGAGTTCAAAATAATGTTTCTGCATTGAAAAAGTATAAACACTTATACGTTTCGAGTTTCGGAAATTATTCATATTTATTTGTATTTTTAATATTAAATATATACGCCTTAAAATGGGAATTTTGCAAACGACCTCTGAATTCGACGAAACCACTTTCTATGGATCCGGAATATTAAATTATTGCTAGATTCCAAAATTCGTAATTTTTGGAGTAATTATGTGGTCGTTATTAATTGTTCAATGAAAACGGTCAATTTTCATACTTTAAAAGTTCATTAATAATTCATACGGACTCGGAATTTAACGAAATCAGTTTCTATGGGTTCGTAATGTTAAGAATTAGCTGTGTTCCAATTTTCAGAAAAATTGAAATCAGTATGTAATCATACAGTTTTAAAAACGAAGAAAAGGACTAAAAATTAAAGAAAATTACAACATAAAGGCTTATTATTGTATAAGTTAAAATAGATAAGGACTTGAATAGAAAATTCACAACCTCTATATGATATCTCATTCCCTCATAACCCAAACTTTTATTAAACCTATCAGCCTCCTTTTCCTTCATTTTCATGGCGGCTACACTCCTTCTTCCTCTAAAAATTTGTTTGCAAATTAGCCCCTGAAAACAAAAAAAATTATATCTCTCAATCAGAACAAAATCAGACCACATCCTTTCTGGGTTTTTTTCATATCAATAAACACTACCTACCACGAAAAATTCATGACCTATCGTCGCACGTATTCGCCGGAATCTCAATCCAAAGGTAGCAGGTCTATTTTCGTTTTTTGGGTATTGCGGGACCCACGAAGAGAGTTAGGTCGAGAGACTTTAGGCAGTGGTAGAGGGGAAGCATACAGTTCTTTTGGCGGTGGTGGCATGGTCTCAGGTGGCCGGAGTTGGCCGGAATGTCAATTTTACTGGAGGGGTGTTGAAAACAGAACAGTCGCAAAGATGAGCAATTTCCCGTCGATCTGCGCATCTTCAGGCGAAGTGACCTGAACGAAAGTTGTTCGGGAGGTCAAGATCTAGCTACTGACCAAAATTGGTTGCATTTGGAGTACCGAGGCGGCCGCAACACTAAGAAGAACCGAAAAGACAGTTTTCCGTTCAACTGCAGATAGTGAGGCCCACGTGGCGAACCGGAGGGGGGACCACCAGAAATGGAAAGAGGGCGAGAAGCCGGAGAGAATGGCACTGGTTTCATCCAATTCCGACTTACGGTTTGGCCGTGGCGAGCATTTTAAGTTGAGGGTGTCGTTTGAAAAAAAAAGGTGAAGGGCTTAAACGCAAAACATTTATTTAATTTTATGTTCAATGTTCGTAATGCAATATCTTTTACATACGAGATCGAAATTTGACGATTTCAGGTCTGCTGCGATCGTGGCGACGAGAGCTTCGCGTGGACACCAAATTTGTCCAATTTGGAGGAAATTGAAATTTTGGGTAATTTTTACAAATTTAAATATTATTTATTGTTAACTTCGCCAGTGCATAACTTTTTATCACGTTATCGAAATTGCATGAAACTGAATCCGTTGAGATCGTTATGTCAAGAGCTTCGAGCGATCAGTAATTTTGTCCAATTCTGAGCAAGTTGAAAATTTGGGTAATTTTCATAATTTAAATTAATTATTTAATTATAACAAGCTTCAGAAATTCATAACTTTGTGATACGAACTCGAAATCGCACGAAATAGGATTTGCTACGATCAGTGAGTCGAGAGCTACACGTAGACACTAATTTCATCAAATTTGGAGCATGTTGAATTTTGGGCTAAAATTGGGCCCGATCCGTCAATTTAAAGCCAGCAAAGGTGAGAACTTTTATCTTACTCAAGTTTTTGAACAATTAATTATTTTTATTATTAAATATTAATTAAGTATCTGTGTTGAAATAATTGTTTGTTGGATAAATGTTGATTTGGATAACTGTTGTGAATTGTTTGAAATTTGAAATATGTAACATGTTGTTATGACATTTATGATATTTAAAACATGTTCACACTGCCATTTACAAGTTGCCTGACTTGTTTATGTTGATTGGACGATAAATTTTTATACATCGTCTAAGAGCACAATTAATAATATATTATTTGAATTTGTGTTGGTTGAAACCCTACACAGGTCTTGCGTTGATATTCTAACTACACATCGCCCTTATGGTTAGTTTTAAATGCACTTTGGCTGTTATTGAATGTTTGATCATTATGATGGAATTAACTCAATGTTTGAAATCCATATAATTAAAATTATATGGTAATGGATTGGGTCTCGTTCCAATTTTGAATGAAAAGAACATTTTAATTTAATATTCAGTTAATAAAATTAATTGACATATGAATTAGAAATATTATATTTTTGTTGTTTAAAAGTTATAATAAAAGGATTCAATTAAAAAATTACATCTTTACGGTCAGTATGTTAAGATAAGAAGTTTTGAATTCAAAATTTGAACATTTTGAAAAGATTATTATTATGATATAATAATAATATATAAAGTTCATTTTTTATTAAAAATTGAAATGTCGGTTAGGATATTCGAAAACAAAGGGTTTTATAAAATTAGTAACAGTTTAATGTAAAGATCATACCTTTATTTTAAAATAATATTTTTAGTGGATTAATTATAACTATTAATTATAATTGTACTTGGACACGAGGTTAGGTTACATTTGTGGTATAAGTCTGCCCGGAACCAACCGGCATATCCAGCATCCACAAGTCGCAGGCTTAATGTGGGAGGTCTGGCCCAGTATAAGATTTAAATAAAAATATTACATTTTTCAATGTAATAAAGTTTGAAATGAAAATATTACATTTTTCAATATAATAAAGATTGAAATGAAAATATTACATTTTTCAATGTAATAAAGATTGAAATGAAAATATTACATTTTTTCAGTGTAATAAAAATTGAAATGAAAATATTACATTTTTCAATGTAATAAAGGTTGAACTAAAAAGATTACATTAAAAAGATTTCATTTTTATTTTTAAGATTGATTGCATTAGAAAGAATACATTTTTATAGTTAATTTGTTTCAAAAGAATGAAAAAGATTCATTTTAATGTTAATATACATTTCAATGTAAAAGAATGAGTGATTTATTTATTTTAATAAATTGATTAAAATAAATAAAAGGATTTAAATGGTTTTAATCCAAGATTTTCCAATACATATATTGGAATGGATTTGAATGGAAATAATCTTCGGATTATTCCAGTATTGGATTCTGTGATTATACGGATATTATTGTGGGAATTTGGAAGATATTAATATTGGTATTCCCGATTTGTTATACGTTAGTTTTCAGAATTTGATATTGAACATAAATCGATATAATTTCTATTCAAAGCACGATATTTAATATCTGATTAGAATTTGGGTTTGTCGGGAATAGTGTCTTAAATAACAATGTTCTTAAACCCATTTGAGAAAGAATAAATTTATTAATTAATATTTTAATAAGATTTCCAATTATTAAACATAATTGAAAATTAAGTGAAACTGACTTTTGGCCTGGTTGTGAACAATGTTTTTAAATGACATTAGTTCTTAAAACCCGATTGACAGTGAAATTTAGATTGGTAGTTCATAAATATTTTAATTAAGATTTAACAAAATATTCTAAAGAGAAGTTTTTAATTTAATATATTAAATTGGAATATGATTTTGGGTTTATTGTGAACGATGTTTTAAAGCGACATTTGTTCTTTAACCCAGTTAAAGGCAAGATTATCTCTTGAAAGTTAAATAATCATTAAACAATGATTCTTGAAGATTAAAACTAAATATAGTTTTAATAAATCTTTAATTGGATGGAATGAGGATAAAAGTAATTAAATTTACTTAACTCAAGAACGAACGATAATGGAGTACCACCAGTTTTACGCCAAGCAATAGTTAAATCATTAATTAGATTTGAACGATAAAACGGTAATTAAGTTTACCGTAACACATTGGGTGTTAAATATGGAGTGCCACCAGTTTTACTCCATGGGTTATATAGGTTGGGAACGGGATATTAATAAATGTTAACTTCGGTAAGGTGTTAATCCCGACTAGTAGAATAAACCTTAATTTGGTTTAAATTAAAGTCAAAGAATATTCTTGATTGGAATGAGGCGTTGGTTGTGTTTAAAAGCACATGATTTTAAATTGCGCAAATTATTCCGAAAGACCGGGTTTAACCCATTCTGAATAATTCATACGACGATTGAAGACGGTTATTGAAGACCGGGAAATTTCCATATCGAATGGATGATTATTGATATCTTGATTTGACCGTACACCCAAGACGAGGAAAAAATTGGTGATCGTTCAGACGTATTTGGAGATCTACCGGATATTGTTTTGTTCAGACCCAGAACGGACTTATAAATAGATTTTGTGTCTGACATTGTATTCCTTTATATTGTATTCGTTGATCTCTATTTAATATATAGCTGTTTGGTGGTGGAGAATTTATTCTCTTGCTTAACACCCTGTTATATATCGATAGATGATCAGTGATATGGTATGGTCTCACAAGTTGGCATGCTAAGATGCATATGATCAAAGCTTTTGTTGAAAAGCAGAGCCTTGTGGATGATGACCAAAGCATAGCTATTATATAGCGCCGCTTTGGATACAACATGACTTCGCGGGCTTCACACACCACGGTATGATGGTGAACGATTTGTTTGATAATGTTCGGTTTGACCAATATACTTTATACGGATTTGGGGTCGGCCGATGGGGCTAGGGTGGTCGCTCCACTCTAGAAGTGGGATAGGTCACTTATCTCATAAGGATAGTTCAGATTGCTGCACATCCAAAGTGCGTAGTATATGTATTATGGTGTTTTCTCTTGCCGAGACGTCAGCCGTGGAGATACATGACGCGAATGATCTTTTGAATCAGCAGCCATCATGTTGGAAATCCAATTTTTCAATACGAGCTTACGGTTTTAGTTGTATACTTGTATGGTGATATAATATATTATGCTGCTTACATAATATATTATGCCACTTAAGATTGATACATTTATATTCGAAATTTATTTCTACACTGTGCACTTATAATAATAAAAGATGAATTTCACGTATTAAGCATTTTTGACCATTATAAGGAAAAACTCTATCCTTCGGCGTACGTGCAAGGGATTGAGTCTTATAACGGTTTCATTTTCCTAAAAACCATTTCGTTGTTTTATGCACTGGTATTCTTGGGAGGAAACCTGTTCCGCGAAAGCGGCGTGGTCCCTTGATTTACGCAACTTTGAAAATTAAAGTTAAAAATGTTTTTGAGTTCTCATACCAGTCCCATGTCTGACTTGGAGTTTATTGTTCTTAACTTAAACTCTGGGTGCCCTTATTTTCCACACGGGCAGCTTGTAGTTTTTGTTCTTTACAGATTCTTTTTAGCAGGATTCTGTGTTGAAGCTTGCTGTATCCAGAGCATTGATAGTTTTCCGCTACGCTATGTATTTATAAAGATGTATTTTTTTCTGCTGCTTTGTAAAACTCTGATATTTATGATGTATAATACTTGTGTATTCTTGTACTCTGATGTAATTGTTGTAACGACAATAAAATGTTCTTCTGTTTTGTGTTCTGATGTGTGTTGTTCTCAAAGCAATCCGGGCCTTCCTTCACGGGGAAGTTTGGGTCGTACATTTGGTATTAGAGCTTTGGTTTACAGAGCTCGAGAACAAGACACATTAGAACCGAACGAAAGAATTCATCAGAGATTGGATTAGTAATATCCAATAAGAATGACTCATTAGAGATGGGATCAGTAGTATCCTAGAATGAGTGTGAAGAGTATTATTTTCCTTAAAATAAAAATAATAAAACAAATTTAGTTTTAATTTTTTTATCTTAAAATAAGTATGTGAGATATTATTATATTTTAATTTGGACAATCGAGTATATAAAGATTTTGAATAGACGAGTAATTAACGGATATTCGAAGTTTTAATATACTGGGTAGATATAGAATCACACTCTAGTTGCCCGGAGAAGATTCCGATGATTGAGGCCTCATCATCAGCATTTATGTTCGCGTTTTGAAAGTGGTATATCTATATATTTCCATTGACCGGTGTGAGAACCAAAACTAGATAGGGTCTATTGTTGTGATTTGCACTAAAAACATGATTTTTGATTATATATAAAAATTACATATGTTTGAAAAGGTAATTACCTAATTGATTGCTGGTTGTGATGCTTGATTATTAGTTTAACTAATAAAGTATTGGAATGATAATTAAGTTAACCACTATATTAAAGAATGATAAATGTAACAACCCGGGTCCCGACGGACCATATTTTTTTCCAAAATTCCAATCCATCGAGACCCAAGCTGTTTTGCTCTGGTATCCTGCAGAAAAGACAGAGATAGAGAAACATGTCAGAACTCGTAAAGCATCTCACAGTGGAAGGAATAAAATATGTTGTTATTGTAATTAAAATATAGCTTTACCTTGTTAAACATACTGCTTAACCAGTATCCCAAGCTATCATATCCCTGTCACTACCTAACCTGCGAGTATGTAATGAGGAGGGGGTCAGAACATAAGTTCTCTGTGAATGGGTTTAAACTACAAATGTTGAATAACCCTACATATACCAGTCTGTTGCATTTTCTTGTTTATTTGGTTATTTGTGTTGATAGCCCTTATGGCCTGTACACACGTCGCACCCATCTACTCCCTAGTAGATCAAACTAATATAGTGTATATGTAGCTACCCCCAACCAAGGTATATCCCACTTGCACGGTCTCCTCCGTATATATGCAGTCCCTTATCCAACGCCACATGTCGTACAGAATCTCATGTATATATATGTATGTGTATACCAACGCTACGTCTGCGTAGAACCTTCATTACTATATTACGTAAGCGTTTGGACTGCCACCCTAGGTTCGACTAGGTTCCGTCATCGAGTAATGCCCCCTAGTCTACGATACACCACCCAGAGTGATGTGTATGTACCTAGACGTTCCCCTACGTACGTATCTCCAATCGTACTTACTGTCTATCTGCACATGTTCTCTATATGTGCGAACCCGAGTCCCGTGGCAGGGCTAATCAAGAAACACGGAACTCGGCCGGGAGCTTTAAGATACCTGCCGATGCAGATGCTAAGGTCTGCCTTTACAGTGGCTATGGTACCACTAGACCCCTCCCTCAACTAACAAATGAAAGGCACCCATGAAAAACAAGAATGAGAACTTAACCCCGGCACAACTGCCTGGCCCGCTATGCCCCTCCCTATTGGCCTTACCTCACCCATAACTAGATAGCAAGTATATGGTCTTTTGGAGTTCTCTGCCTTTCCGCTTTTCGTACTGACTGAAGATGGTAGGTAGACGACAAGTTGCTATCACAGGGGACTGAATGGTCTCGCCGACTCACACTGGTCCATCCTAGTCTTTAGGTTGCCTCCTAATCATTGCAATCAAGGCATACTCTTGGTTCGTAACCGTGCAGACCTAACCTCTGTGAGCCCAGGTGGATCATCTGCATTCTCACAGAGGGATACCAAGAGTACCCTACTACACGTCCCCTGAAGCCGCATGCTTCCTATCCTAGTCCGTTGGAGCCTATAAGAGTTTCTAGATGGACGTTCGCTCCTCCTCGTATTCTACGGCTTAGCGATGATCTACCGTGTTTGGTTATTCATCCTATATCTGGACTGGTTCAAGCTCGTTGTTTAGTTAGTTCTCTTAGCTAAGGTTTAGTACTTAGTTCTCTTAACTAAGGTTTGATACTTAGTTCTCTTAACTAAGGTATACTACTTGGTTTTCTTAATCGTTCGTCTTCTTAACTAAGGTTTAATACTTAGTTCTCTTAATCATTGTCTACTTAGTTCCCTTAACTAAGGTTTACTGACAAGTTCTCTTTATCATTCATATTTACATTAATAAGAGAATAATGCCCTAAGTGTCAATCCCGAAGACCGAGATCAACATCAGATTGACACTCAGAGAATTACTCAACTCAACCAATCTCTTATTATGTTATTCATATAACTTATGTCATCTTCATTAATAAACTACACATTATCAATTTACAATTTATATCCAACTTATTTGTTTAATACTTAGTTTCCTCTAACTAAGGTTTATTATTTAGTTTCTTTTAACTATGGTTTGTTACTTAGTTCTCGTTAACTAAGGTTTGGTTACTTAGTTCTCATTAACTAAGGTTTGTTTACTTAGTTCTTCTTTAACTAAGGTTTGGTTACTTAGTTCTCATTAACTAAAGTTTGTTTACTTAGTTGTCATTAACTAAGGTTTTTTTACTTAGTTCTTCTTTAACTAAGGTTTGCCAACGAATTCAAGCATGACTTAAGTTCTTTTTATCAAACGATAACACAAGGGTGCTTTTATACATTTTCAGCATAGATTAACTCATTTCATGGTATAAGTTGTCCCACCCTTCCAATCTTGTATTACATCTTAAGTCATAACCTTCCCTCGGTCTACCTATTATTCAATCTTTACATTACCGCAACTTTGGTTTATAATAGATTGTTAACATTCCCCATCTCTATGTTGGTTAAGTTTACCCAAGTTGACTTAACCCCATTCACTTATTCATTCACATGTTATATTGGTTAAGTGTTGTCTATTCAATCATGTTAAATTAACCCTCCCACATATCATGTCATATTGGTTAAATGTTGTTAACCCTACCATACTTAGCATGTTTCATTATCATTAATTAATTATTAATGCACCAACCTCTCACATTAGACCTATTGTTGCGGTTGCTGGAAGTGTCGGTCGGTTCCGGGCAGGCTTACACCACAACTCAGTCTAACCTCGGGTTCAAGCACGTTATGACTAACTTCTCACATTAGACCCTATTGTTTGCGATCGCTGGATGTGTCGGGCGGTTCCGGGCAGTCTTACACCACAAACTCAGTCTAACCTCGAGTTAACCATGTTTCATCTTTAGCTAATTAACAGTTCATGTCAATTCTAGGTGTTGTATACTACTTACCAAATTCACAAATATGTTCGTGTTCAAGTTATGCTAATAGTGTCAATTTCATGTTTATACCCCAAATTACCCAAATTTTAAGTCGTATATTCCAAATTCACTTATAAACATATTCATGCATATTCCATGTTATAATTAATTATCCAAACCACATATTTATTCATACCAAATTACAGATAAATTTCACATCACATGTTATCCAATTATATGCCAATCGTACTAAATTATACAAATTCCATATCCAATTTAGTTATGCAAATTTACACAAATTCAACGTTTCAGTATAGTCATACCCATAATTCGATTTCAAATTATACATCAATACTTCCAATCCATATTATGCCCAAACAACCCATTTCCCTTCTTAATTTCTCATTCACGTTTAAAATGTTTATATCCATGATAGGCGTAGGCTCGAGATAGCCAAGCTATAAAAATAAAATAAAAAAAGAAAAGAATAAAAAGGAGAGAATTCAACGTAGGCATAAATAAAATAACTAATCTTTACTGAATTAACATCATATTCATTGTATGTATACATGGGGAATGGCGAACTATATTCATAACATTATACAACAAATATAATTTAAAGTCCACTCATAGTGTTTTTGCGCTCCAATTCATAGATCTTTTATTTTCTTCTTCAATTCATGGATTAGATTAATCTTTGATTGATTTCCCCCCTTTTTTTGCATAGCTTGAATTACAGATTTGAACTCTTTTCTGTTCTTGCGCAGTACTTTAGATCTGAATCTCTCCTTTGTTTTAATCGCGGTAGTTGAATTCCTAAATCTAATTATTTTTAATTTAGGAATATATTTATACAGAGAGTGAAGAGAAGATAGATCTAAGATCGAGGGGAGAAGAAGAAGAAAGGAGCAACACAGAAGCATCAGAGAGTTGTGCAGAGAAAATATGAGGCCTAGTGGTTGTTTATATAGGTGCTCAAGACCTTATCGTACACGCAGCGCTGAGTCAGCATTGAACCCAGTTAAGAAAATAGTCCAGGTTCGCAAATGAATCCAGCCAAATCTTATCGTACACGCAGTGCTGAGTCAGCATTGGGTCCTGCAAGCTGTTTTGGTGCAGAAATTTGAATTTCGAACTTTTGAATTTCTGGAATTTAATTAATAGTTTTATTCACATGAAATATTCTTATATGTATACAATTCCTCTAATGACCATTTTACGCATATATATACGCACAAATTTCGTTTTATTTTCAAAATTCAAACGATCTTGCACCATTATTTGATTCTTGCCATATTTCATTGACTGTAGCCTTATCACGAAATTTTATCTTTCATAGACATATATTTTCTGCATATATATATATATTCTCATATATATACATATATTTTTCTTTATTTACTTATATGTACGCTCTTATCCTTTCAAATTTTGAATTTGTGTACGTACATATATTTGCATGTTCAGTTGGCCCTCTTTAAAACAAATATAAAAATTATGCCTCCGCCGAGATTCGAACCCCTGACCTCTATGTTACAAATCCAATGCCTTAACCAACTGAGCTACGAAGTCTTTTGTTAATAAGACTTAGAACAATTATAATTATTGTTCTCTCCTTACTTCTCTTTTTCATGTTAGTTACAATACTTAAATTAAACCATTTCATGAATCTTTTTCTTTTATTTTATTATCTCTTCTAATACATATATCGTTAACGTATTAATTTTTCTATTTCTTCCAATAATTTAAATTGCACATCACCATTATTTATATATCCATGCATATATATATATATATACGCATTTTTATTTATCTTAAAAATGCGGGGTGTTACATTCTCCCACCTTAACGAATTTCGTCCCCGAAATTCAATAAGAGTAAAATAGAAAATCCCTCGCAATATCCATCCATCAAGCGTGCATCCAATTGTTGCAAACATTGTGCACATGTGCAAAGTGAATTACATCATAGCAAATCATGTATGCCTAATTTGGATCCACCTATATGTATGCAAACTTTAAAAACTCTTTCAAAACATGATGCTCACATCCTAAATATACTTGCAGATCTATATGAATGCAATATTTTTGAAAATCAAAATGTTTTTCATCCAAATTTTCCTATACTCTTACAGAATAAGAGCATAGTTCATCCAATTTTCCCATCCAAAATCCTAACAATCATCATTAAACTTGAAATTTAGAAAAAACTAATTTTCTAAATTCGATTTCTTATGTTACAAAAAGATATAAAACGAAAGAATTTACATTTTCCGTTGTACCTTTTATAATTGTACTTGAATTTTTATATAACTATTCTATATAGATTTCCTATTTTCCTATCCAAGCACAAGTACATAAGAAAATTTCTTTTCCTTCTTCAATTATCTTGAAAAGTTTTCATTTTTGTTCATCTTTGTCTTAAGATTTTCATTTCCTTTTCCCTTCTTCTTTTGTTGCTTCACTGAATTTGTTGGTTTCTTGTTAGTTAGGCTATTCTCTTTCTTAGCTTATTTGGCTCAGTTCGATTTCTCAAGTTTATTTTTCAAATAAGCTTTTCCGTTTTCAACTCAAACATTATCCTACACAGCTACTATTATGGGTCCAGAATCTTAGGACTTTGTCACCTTCGACAATTGCGAGTCCACACAACAGGATCTATATACTTGCTTGCTCTTCACTACCTAGTAGTTACTACTAGTCCATGTTGTGTATCACTAGCCTATACTTTACTTTTTTTTAAGCAACAATTCTAGGCTTCTCAATGCTTATGCATTCTACGAGAATTTGTTTTTATTATTATTCCAAGACAGTCCTTGCTATTTACTTCATAGCCTAATATTTTTCTTGTTCTTTCTAGATACTACCCCTCACCTACTCCATTCTTTTTAAAACATGGTTTGGCCTCATTTTTTTTTCTTCCAAAATGTAGTAAAACTTTATTCTCTTTTCCAAAGCTTGCTTTTGCCAAACCATAAAAATAATATCATAAAATGCAAAACATTTTTTTTCAAATCACAATACAGGAGTAGGCAAGGACTACTATCGGGTTTACGTTGTTCGTACTTACAATGTTAATCTAGCTACTCGGTACTAGGTGTAATCACCTTCTCTACTCTTAGTTCCTTCAACTTATTTTGTCTACCCACAAAATTTCTTTTTAAATCAATAATCAAAATTTATAATCAACAGAGTAGAGATTTCAAAACTTTCTTTTCAATCCTTTCATATATTATAATATGAAAACTAGTGAGCTATACATGCTCTATAATATGCATCTTTTTATGAGAGAATTCTTTAAAACAAGAAATCATTGTTTTACAAAATATACCCCACTTTACTTTAAAAACCCAACATGCTCCAAATAATTTCTCAAACATCAAAAATACTTTTAAGATTAAAACTTGAAAAACACCACAAACTCTTTTACAGATTCAAGTTCTTAAAAGTTTATTATTGGGTTTGACTCAAAGCGGGTCTTCAACTCACTAGGCTTTTCCTAGGCACTTTCGTGAATTCAATTCTCTCGACTATATATATTCCTAATACATTTTTCATTTTTCAACCTTTTCTAGTTTCTAAGGTTTCATTTCTAAACCCACTAATCTGATACTAATATTTCAGTTTCCATCCTACGGGATACTTTTCTTTCTCTAGCTTCAAGTCATATAGTACACCAACCACCTAATGGTTTCCAAATTCCTATGCTCATTCCTTGAGTGTACAAACTAGATATCCCAACTCTTTTCATGTCTAGTGGGTTACTATATGGATTTAGGTTTATATATATAATATATTTATTTTTAGAAAATTCAAATACGTTCACTCATTATCTCCCTCAGATCACTAAACTGAAGCTCTGATACCAGATGTAACAACCCGGGTTCCGACGGACCGAATTTTTTTCCAAAATTCCAATCCATCGAGACCCGAGTTGTTTTGCTTTGGTATCCTGCAGAAAAGACAGAGGTAAATAAACATGTCAGAACTCGTAAAGCATCTCACAGCGGAAGGAATAAAATATGTTGTAATTAAAATATAGCTTTACCTTATTAAACATACTGCTTAACCAGTATCCCAAGCTATCATATCCCTGTCACTACCTAACCTGCGAGTATGTAATGAGGAAGGGGTCAGAACATAAGTTCTCTGTGAATGGGTTTAAACTACAAATGTTGAATAACCCTACATATACCAGTCTGTTGCATTTTCTTGTTTATTTGGTTATTTGTGTTGATAGCCCTTATGGCCTGTACACACGTCGCACCCATCTACTCCCTAGTAGATCAACATAATATAGCGTATATGTAGCTACCCCCAACCAAGGTATATCCCACGCGCACGGTCTCCTCCATATGTATGCAGTCCCTTATCCAATGCCACATGTCATACAGAATCTCATGTATATATATGTATGTGTATACCAACGCTACTTCTGCGTAGAACCTTCATTACTATATTACGTAAGCGTTTGGACAGCCACCTTAGGTTCGACTAGGTTCCGTCATCGAGTAATACCCCCTAGTCTACGATACACCACCCAGAGCGATGTGTATGTACCTAGACTTTCCCCTACGTACGTATCGTCAATCGTACTTACTGTCTATCTGCACATGTTCTCTATAAGTGCGAACCCGAGTCCCGTGGCAGGGCTAATCAAGAAACACGGAACTCGGTCGAGAGCTTTAAGATACTTGCCAATGCAGATGCTAAGGTCTGCTTTTACAGTGGCTAAGGTCCCACTAGACCCCTCCCTCAACTAACAAATGAAAGGCATCCATGAAAAACAAGAATGAGAACTTAACCCCGGCACAACTGCCTGGTGTAACACCCCGAAAATTTGATAACTGTGAAATTCATAAATTAAAGTATAATCAAATTCAAATCAGAGAACTAAGGGAAACGGGATACGCCATTGCGTTCGTCTCGGAAAAATACGCGAAATAGAGTCCGAGTTTTCGAAAAACGGAGTCCGTATGAAGAAGATATGGCCTTCGGAAGATTTGAATTAAATTTAAAACTCAAACAGAATTAAATAATTAAATATTCCGAAGTGGGGCCCATTGGGCCAGAAAAGCGCCGCCTGGGCCACCCAGGTCGACTGGGCTGTCGACCTGGGCTACCCATGTCGACAGGGCTGTCGACAGCCCTGTCGACAGGGGTATCGACCTGGTCGAGCCCAGTCAACCTGGCTGGCCAGGTCGGTGTGTGGTCGAATTTCTGTGGTCTGCTTTGTCATTAGGGCTAGGTGGCGGGTTTTTATTGGTCTCTCTTCCTAATGAATGGCTATGATCTAACCTAGCAACATCAAGGGTCCTAATTAGTTCCTAACCTCTATATAAACAACCCTAGACTAAACCCTAATCTATTCATTAAAAATTAAGAACATAGCCGCCATGTTGCTGAGGAACGACAAAGCATAGCCGCCAACTAAAGAGAAGATTAGGGAGGAAGTTCTAAGGCCTAAAGCAATTCAAGCAACCTAAAGCTAATCAATTCAACAAAGGAATTTGCGTCTTCAATCCCTAAACTAGAGAATTCATCAAACCATTGTAAGTAGAGTATTACTTTGGTATAATAAACAACTGTGTTGATGTGTATGCTTGGGTTGTGGCAATGGAAGTAATTTATATTTGTGCAAAATTATGTATTCATTATAAAGGACTACATGCGGTAGTTCTATGCAAATAAACGTTTGGAATATTGCGCAAATTGTGTAATCTATATTGAAGCTACATGTATGTAGTTAATTGAAATTCATGCAAATTTGAGGCTTTGTTATTATGCCATTATGATGTATGTTTTTATGTATAAATCATTTTGCAAGTAATTGAAACAAGTTTGGTTATTATAGTTCATATGAAACTATGTGGAATTTTGACACCATGTATTAGTCATGCTTTTGCAAACTTATGAATATGGCTAGGAATGATATTTGGCATAATTGAGATCTATGATTAAGTCTATCTTGTTTTAAAGAATTATATGATGACATATGTGAGACATGGTTAGATTAGACTCAAAAATCCCCTTTTTGCAAGTTTAAAGCAAAACACCATGATTAGGAATATTTATGCATAAGTATGTTTATACCATCGTTATGTGATTAGGCTTAAATCATGATTAAGTTGAATTATGTTATGTTCATGCTAGAAGTATTTTATGCCATGCTTATGTTTGACAATATGCCATGTTTATGCTAGAAGTATTTAGGCCATGCTTATGTTTGACATTATGCCTAAATAAGAATATAGGTTCATGTTGTAGTTAAACCTATGCAAGTTTACATGCCTTAATTTATGTCACCTATGTTGTATGACCAAAATACATGTCACCACTATGCTAGTACACCAATTTCTATTATGTATTTTCCAACGTCATATGCAAGTTCATGCGCTCACTTTCCCCTCTTTGTGTATACGCCATAAGCCTCCCCTTTCGCATGGCTAAATTGGGCTTTAAAAGGCTAAGCCCAATATATATATGAACGGACGTGTAAAACGGGGGAAAACAACGTTGGGTTAAAATGAATTAATGAATGAAAATATGAAATAGAAGGGCCCAAAGTCAAGTATGGGTTGGGCCCATGGTTGGTGTAACCATTACACCATTAACATAATAATGGGCCGCAAATATTTACATATAAGAAATAAAGAAGAATGACAAAATATGTAAATGTAGAAAAGACGATGTGTTTAACCCGAGGTTGGATTGAGTTGTGATGTAAACCTGCCCGGAACCGCCCGGCTGTCCAGTAGTCACAACAATACCTATCCAATGTGGGAGGTTAAACATGGAGCCCAGCAAGGACCCGAGGTTAGACTGAGTTGTGGCGTAAGACTGCCCGGAACCAACCGGCAACAGGCAGCCACAACAATACCTGTCTAATGTGAGAGGTCAGGGCCTTAATAAGACAATTAAGGCTGAGTCAGGATTGTTAGGATTAAGTGAACTAAAGACTTAATCAAAATGGAACATGCTAAACTAAACGGACTGGTGGGGTTAGGTTAGGAAACACTTAACCAACTTAGCATGTTGGCTAGAGATAGAAAACCTAGTAACGGGGGGGCCCTTTTCAGCAGTAACCCTAAAAGGTGTATCAGGATACCCTGAAACTAGGCAGGGTGGGGCACGATTACTGGGCTGATTGTAAGAGGTCAAATCGACGGCGGTGGTGTAGCAGTGTAGGTTCTAACGGTGTGCGGGCGTGCACGCACTCCGGCGCAGAAAAATAAAGCACTGGACACCAGTAGCATACCTTTGCACTCTAAGGTTGTGTCGGGTTGCCACTATGGGACTTGATACACCCCATGGTGGGACCAGCATAGGTAACTACAGACATCGGGGGCCGTAGGACACATGTAACTTTGCGAATAGGAGCCGATCATCGTAGAATGGATCACACTACCCTGATTATGGGGTGCAAATTGGAAACTAGTTTATATGGGTTCAGGGATTAACATGGGGTACGATAGTATATTCGACCCTAGATAACTTAACCAAGTTCATAGTGTTTGCCCACTTCCTGTTTACTTATCATACCCAGTTCTTTATTCATAGACAAAGTAGTACTAGACTTACTCAGGCTTTATGTCTGACTCTATTTTTCTTTCGTCTTCTTTCTTCCGTTTCCCCCCCAGGTCCTCAGGGAGGGAACACAGCAGCTTGATCAACCTCAACATCCAGCTTGAAGAAGAGAAATGTATTGCTTGGACTTTCCTGTTTTGAACTATGGCTTTGGACAATTCACTATGGGGCTTTGGCAGTTTATCTATGTTTTATTTATGCTTCTTTAAAAATAATGTACTCAAGACAGATTATGAAGTATTATGTTATGTTTTTGGAAGGGATGTTGTTGTAACACGTATTTGACTTTATGAAATAAAATTTGTTGTTCTTCCGCTGGTTTACAAATATGTGTTATTATATCTGTCTTGTATATCTGTGACTTGTACTTATAAACCTCCACCAAAATTAGGGCATTCCCTTTGAGAGTGACCCTAACGGAGGTGGGGTGTTTCACTTGGTATCAGAGCATAGGTTTACCAGATAAGATAAAAAGTTTTGAAAATTTATTTTCAAAAAGGAAATTTAAAGAAGCATTTTTAAAAGAAAAATATTATTTTATTTTAAAAAAAAAAAGGCAAAGTCCACTCCCCAAAGCCATAGGAACTATCTCTTATCCTTCGTTTTGAATCTATCCTTTCTGTTTCAGCATGTCCCAAGAACTTAACTTGCCTGAAGGGGTGCCCATACCTGGTTGGTTTAGACGTTTCTTAGAAGCAAGGGCCACTCAGCCAGGTCCTACCGTTCCTCCTCCTCCAGCTGAAGGGAATCATCCAGCCGCAGCAGTACTTTTTCCTCCACCTCCTCCACGGGGAAACACATTCGCTAAGATATGTAAAGATTTTAAAGCTATGGGAGGAAGGGATTTCCATGGAACTGAGTCCTTCGTAGCAGCTAGGAATTGGCTAAAAGAAACGGAGGACCTATTCATCATCTTTGAGGTAGAAGATAGACAAAAGGTACAACTAGCGGTGTGGCTATTGAAGGGCGAGGCTTCCTACTGGTGGGAAGTCACCAATGCTGAAAGACCGGTGGAGACATGGGAGGACTTTAGGGCAAGGTTTGAGACCAAATTTCTCTCAGATGCGGAAAGAAGTTTGCAGTTGGAAAAATTCTTATTTCTTAAGCAAGGAGACAAGACTGTTAGAGAGTATGTGAATCAGTTTGATGAGCTGGCTAGGTTTGGGCTTGACCTAGTCAATACCCCGCATAAGAAGGCTCTCCGTTTCGTCAAGGGGTTAAATGAGCCATTACATAGTTTGGCCATGACCCATATACCCATGGGAGCCACGTATGAAAGATTGGTGCAAATGGCATTGCTGAACGAAGAGGACAAGGGCAAGAAGGAGACAAAGGCAGAAAGCTCTCAAGGGAAGAAAGAGGGTTTGCAGCCTAAGAAGACAGACTTCAAGAAGGGCGGAAAGGGCAACAAAGAGAAGAGGAAGTGTAATTTCTGTGGCAAAGTGGGGCACTTAGTAAAGGACTGCCGGAAGAAGAAGGCTAAGGAGAATGGTGGGTGCTTTTCGTGCGGTCAGACAGGCCACAGGGCTAAGGACTGCCCAAGGAAACGAGGACAGGGGCAGGGCACTGGATCCACCCCAGGGGCACAGGTTCATGTGCTAGAAGCGCCACCATTGCAACAGCGAGGTATAAATACTTCTGTAGAAAGTGTAGTTTATCTTTATGATCACCCCGTTCGCACTTTATTTGATTCTGGCGCATCACACTCCTTTATCTCGTCTGCTTTAGTAGAATCTCTGCACCTAAAAACTAGTATGGTAGAGGACCCCTTAATTGTTTCAAACCCAATTGGGGGCCCAGCTCATTTGTCTATGATCTGTCTGGATTTGAAAATTTCTATCCTAAGTGTTGAATTTCTATGTAGTGCCTTTGTTTTGGGCTTTTCGGGGTATGGTTTGATTTTGGGTATGGATTGGCTATCCAGTAATGGGGCCATCCTTGATTGTGAGAAAAGGGTTGTTAGGCTCCTAACCCAGCTCGGTAATACTTTGGAAATTTCTTGTAATCCCTCGTATGCGGTTATGCTTAGTTATCTTGAATCGCTAGATGCCTCCGTTGAAAATTTGAAATCAGTTAGAGTGGTCCGGGAATATCCGGATGTCTTTGAAGAGGTGAAGGGCTTGCCTCCGAAGCGGGAAATAGACTTCCACATATATCTTGTAGATAATGCAAAGCCCGTTGCGTTGCCCGTGAGACATATGGCTCCACGAGAAAGGAAAGAGCTCAGTAAACAGATTAAAGAGCTTCTAGAGAAGGGGTTCATTAGGAGGAGCATTTCAGAATGGGGCGCTCCAGTGGTGTTCGCTACAAAGGCGGATGGTTCACTCCGTCTATGTGTTGACTATAGGGAGCTCAACAAGCTAACGAAAAAGAATAGGCACCCTCTCCCTAGAATTGACGATTTATTTGACCAGCTTGTAGGAGCGTCTGTTTTCTCCCAACTCGATTTAGCAACCGGTTTTCATCAGCTAAGGGTGGCTGAAGATAGCATCGATAAAACGGCTTTCAGAACCCCAGACGGCTTCTTTGAATGGCTTGTCATGCCTTTCGGCTTGACAAATGCACCTGCGTACTTCGTGGACCTGATGAGTAGGGTATTTAGAGATTTCCTCAACAAATTCGTAGTGGTCTTCGTAGATGATATCCTTATCTTCTCAAAGAGTGAAGAGGAACATGCTCAGCACTTAAGGGCAATCATGGAAACTTTGCGAGTCCATCAACTAAAAGCCAAATTCTCCAAATGCCACTTTTGGAGGGAAGAGGTGAGGTTCCTTGGGCACATAGTATCCAAACAAGGGTTAGCGGTGGACCCTGCTAAGGTAGTGGCGGTACAAGATTGGAAGACACCAAGGAATGCAACTGAGGTCCGAAGCTTTCTAGGACTAGCAGGTTTCTATCGAAAATTCATAAGGGATTTTGCGAAAATCTCAGCTCCGCTCACGAAATTGACTAAGAAGAATCTAGTGTTCAATTGGGACTTGGATTGCGAGTTTGCTTTCCAACGGCTGAAAAGGGCTCTTACGACAGCCCCAGTTTTGACGCTGCCAGATGGGAGCAAGATGTTCACTGTTTATACGGATGCATGTGGGACAGGGCTAGGCGCCGTCTTAATGCAAGAAGGAAGGGTAGTAGCTTATGGCGGGAGGCAATTGAAGGTGCACGAAAAGAACTACCCAACCCACGATCTAGAGTTAGCCGCCATCGTCTTTGCACTCAAGTCTTGGCGACACTATCTCCTAGGTGAGAAGTTCGAACTTTACACTGACCATAAATCGTTGAAATATCTTTTCTCGCAGAAAGATCTTAACTTGAGGCAACAAAGGTGGATGGAGTTTCTTGCCTCGTACGATTTCGAAATCTCCTACACTCCGGGCAAAGGCAACGTAGTGGCAGACGCGTTGAGCCGAAAGAAATTGACCCTAAGCCCGTTGTTTGTTGAAAGACAAAGCCTAGAGTTTATAGCCAGCTTCGACTTTAGGCCCTCCTCCGATTTCGTACCGGGCTTGCTTGCATCTCTCGAAGTGCGCCCAACTTTAGTGGATTCAGTAGGGACAGCACAACGCGAAGACCCTCAGCTTGTGGAAATAATTGATAGGCTAATTAGGGGTGAGACTTCAAGTCACCTCAACAGATACTCCATTGACGATAAGGGTGTACTAAGGCGAGATGGAAGACTATGCGTCCCACAGACAAACGATTTAATAAAGAAGGTTCTCGAGGAAGCACATCACTCCAAGATGACGATACACCCAGGCGGAGATAAAATGTACAAAGACATAAAAAGGACTTTCTTCTGGAACGGCATGAAAAAGGACGTAGCAGAATTCGTTTCTAAGTGTATGGTGTGCCAACAGGTTAAGGCGGAACAGAAAAAGCCTGGCGGACTGCTACATCCTCTGGAGGTCCCACAGTGGAAGTGGGATAGCATCTCAATGGACTTCATCGATGGGCTGCCTAGGTCTAGGAGAGGCAACACCAGTGTTTGGGTAATAGTGGATAGGCTTACTAAAAGCGCCCACTTTTTACCTGTCAAAAGTAAAAGAACTGCCTCATCCCTAGCATCACTTTACCTCAAGGAAATCGTGCGACTCCATGGAATACCATCTAGCATTGTTAGTGACCGAGACCCCATCTTCACCAGCGAGTTTTGGCGGAGTCTGCAAGAAGCAGTAGGAACGCAGTTATGCTTGAGCACGGCCTATCATCCCCAAACCGACGGCCAAACAGAGAGAGTGAACAGAGTTTTGGAAGACCTCTTAAGACTGTGCGTCCTTGACTTCGGAGGGACATGGGAAGACTACCTTCCTTTGGTGGAATTTGCCTACAACAACAGCTATCAAGCAACCATAGGAATGGCGCCCTTCGAAGCTTTATACGGAAGACCGTGCCGATCGCCCACTTGTTGGTGGGAGTCCACGGATAAGCTCATACTTGGACCAGACATGATCCGAGAGACCTCAGAGAAAGTAGACTTAATACGAAGAAGGATGAAGACGGCCCAAGACAGACAAAAGTCCTATGCCGACAAGAGAAGGACCGACCTTGAATTCGAGGTTGGAGACAGAGTTTTTCTCAAGGTATCACCACTAAGAAACGTTGTTCGTTTTGGAACCACAGGAAAGCTAGCGCCAAGATTCGTAGGGCCATTCCCTATTATCGAGAAAATTGGGAAAATGGCTTATAGATTAGAGCTACCCGAGAAGTTGGCTGGAGTCCACAACGTTTTTCACGTTTCACATCTCCGAAAGTGTCTACATGAGTCTGCTGAAGTGGTAGAGCCAAATATCCTCGAAGAGGCCGAAGTGGAACGCGAAGCAACCATAAGGAAAGTTCCAACCCGCATCTTAGGAACGGAAGTAAAGAAGCTACGCAACCGCGAAATCAAGCTCGTCAAAGTCCAGTGGAGCGACACCGAGGGAGACGCGACTTGGGAAACTGAAGCTAGAATCCGCACTGCCTACCCTTTTCTGTTCGAGGGTACATCCTTGATCTTTCTTTTTCCTTAAGTTGCGCTTTTATCTATCTTTTTAGGTATCGACCTTATCTTTAGGGTAGAAACCTTTTGGATGAAAACATGTAATTGAAACATGTTATGTATGAATGGTTGCAAGTGGTTGCAAGTGATTGCTAGTGGTTGCTCGTGGTTGCATATACACACACAATCTAGGTTTTAGATCGGCTCAGTCACTTCATATTGCATATGCATATATGTTTGCATTCGTATATGGTTGAACTTTGATGTGTGGTCCTGTGGATGATTGCATTTGTATTGAATGATTGTGCACTCATGTAGAATCATGAATAGGAAAACTTGCATACATAATGGATTCATTTCACTTACATGATTCGCATTAAGGAGGTCAACTGAATCAGTAGACCGCCTGATTTTGCATTAGATAAGTTCATGTATACACACACACTTTGCATATGATCATGAAGCATTAGAAGTCTTTTAAGGACAATGGATGCTCGTGTTTGATGGATGAGTAGATGGATGATTGGATGTTAGGATTTACATTCCTCCTAACTTGAAGATTTCGGGGGCGAAATCCTTTTAAGTGGGGGAGAATGTAACACCCCGAAAATTCGATAACTGTGAAATTCATAAATTAAAGTATAATCAAATTCAAATCAGAGAACTAAGGGAAACGGGATACGCCATTGCGTTCGTCTCGGAAAAATACGCGAAATAGAGTCCGAGTTTTCGAAAAACGGAGTCCGTATGAAGAAGATATGGCCTTCGGAAGATTTGAATTAAATTTAAAACTCAAACAGAATTAAATAATTAAATATTCCGAAGTGGGGCCCATTGGGCCAGAAAAGCGCCGCCTGGGCCACCCAGGTCGACTGGGCTGTCGACCTGGGCTACCCATGTCGACAGGGCTGTCGACAGCCCTGTCGACAGGGGTATCGACCTGGTCGAGCCCAGTCAACCTGGCTGGCCAGGTCGGTGTGTGGTCGAATTTCTGTGGTCTGCTTTGTCATTAGGGCTAGGTGGCGGGTTTTTATTGGTCTCTCTTCCTAATGAATGGCTATGATCTAACCTAGCAACATCAAGGGTCCTAATTAGTTCCTAACCTCTATATAAACAACCCTAGACTAAACCCTAATCTATTCATTAAAAATTAAGAACATAGCCGCCATGTTGCTGAGGAACGACAAAGCATAGCCGCCAACTAAAGAGAAGATTAGGGAGGAAGTTCTAAGGCCTAAAGCAATTCAAGCAACCTAAAGCTAATCAATTCAACAAAGGAATTTGCGTCTTCAATCCCTAAACTAGAGAATTCATCAAACCATTGTAAGTAGAGTATTACTTTGGTATAATAAACAACTGTGTTGATGTGTATGCTTGGGTTGTGGCAATGGAAGTAATTTATATTTGTGCAAAATTATGTATTCATTATAAAGGACTACATGCGGTAGTTCTATGCAAATAAACGTTTGGAATATTGCGCAAATTGTGTAATCTATATTGAAGCTACATGTATGTAGTTAATTGAAATTCATGCAAATTTGAGGCTTTGTTATTATGCCATTATGATGTATGTTTTTATGTATAAATCATTTTGCAAGTAATTGAAACAAGTTTGGTTATTATAGTTCATATGAAACTATGTGGAATTTTGACACCATGTATTAGTCATGCTTTTGCAAACTTATGAATATGGCTAGGAATGATATTTGGCATAATTGAGATCTATGATTAAGTCTATCTTGTTTTAAAGAATTATATGATGACATATGTGAGACATGGTTAGATTAGACTCAAAAATCCCCTTTTTGCAAGTTTAAAGCAAAACACCATGATTAGGAATATTTATGCATAAGTATGTTTATACCATCGTTATGTGATTAGGCTTAAATCATGATTAAGTTGAATTATGTTATGTTCATGCTAGAAGTATTTTATGCCATGCTTATGTTTGACAATATGCCATGTTTATGCTAGAAGTATTTAGGCCATGCTTATGTTTGACATTATGCCTAAATAAGAATATAGGTTCATGTTGTAGTTAAACCTATGCAAGTTTACATGCCTTAATTTATGTCACCTATGTTGTATGACCAAAATACATGTCACCACTATGCTAGTACACCAATTTCTATTATGTATTTTCCAACGTCATATGCAAGTTCATGCGCTCACTTTCCCCTCTTTGTGTATACGCCATAAGCCTCCCCTTTCGCATGGCTAAATTGGGCTTTAAAAGGCTAAGCCCAATATATATATGAACGGACGTGTAAAACGGGGGAAAACAACGTTGGGTTAAAATGAATTAATGAATGAAAATATGAAATAGAAGGGCCCAAAGTCAAGTATGGGTTGGGCCCATGGTTGGTGTAACCATTACACCATTAACATAATAATGGGCCGCAAATATTTACATATAAGAAATAAAGAAGAATGACAAAATATGTAAATGTAGAAAAGACGATGTGTTTAACCCGAGGTTGGATTGAGTTGTGATGTAAACCTGCCCGGAACCGCCCGGCTGTCCAGTAGTCACAACAATACCTATCCAATGTGGGAGGTTAAACATGGAGCCCAGCAAGGACCCGAGGTTAGACTGAGTTGTGGCGTAAGACTGCCCGGAACCAACCGGCAACAGGCAGCCACAACAATACCTGTCTAATGTGAGAGGTCAGGGCCTTAATAAGACAATTAAGGCTGAGTCAGGATTGTTAGGATTAAGTGAACTAAAGACTTAATCAAAATGGAACATGCTAAACTAAACGGACTGGTGGGGTTAGGTTAGGAAACACTTAACCAACTTAGCATGTTGGCTAGAGATAGAAAACCTAGTAACGGGGGGGCCCTTTTCAGCAGTAACCCTAAAAGGTGTATCAGGATACCCTGAAACTAGGCAGGGTGGGGCACGATTACTGGGCTGATTGTAAGAGGTCAAATCGACGGCGGTGGTGTAGCAGTGTAGGTTCTAACGGTGTGCGGGCGTGCACGCACTCCGGCGCAGAAAAATAAAGCACTGGACACCAGTAGCATACCTTTGCACTCTAAGGTTGTGTCGGGTTGCCACTATGGGACTTGATACACCCCATGGTGGGACCAGCATAGGTAACTACAGACATCGGGGGCCGTAGGACACATGTAACTTTGCGAATAGGAGCCGATCATCGTAGAATGGATCACACTACCCTGATTATGGGGTGCAAATTGGAAACTAGTTTATATGGGTTCAGGGATTAACATGGGGTACGATAGTATATTCGACCCTAGATAACTTAACCAAGTTCATAGTGTTTGCCCACTTCCTGTTTACTTATCATACCCAGTTCTTTATTCATAGACAAAGTAGTACTAGACTTACTCAGGCTTTATGTCTGACTCTATTTTTCTTTCGTCTTCTTTCTTCCGTTTCCCCCCCCAGGTCCTCAGGGAGGGAACACAGCAGCTTGATCAACCTCAACATCCAGCTTGAAGAAGAGAAATGTATTGCTTGGACTTTCCTGTTTTGAACTATGGCTTTGGACAATTCACTATGGGGCTTTGGCAGTTTATCTATGTTTTATTTATGCTTCTTTAAAAATAATGTACTCAAGACAGATTATGAAGTATTATGTTATGTTTTTGGAAGGGATGTTGTTGTAACACGTATTTGACTTTATGAAATAAAATTTGTTGTTCTTCCGCTGGTTTACAAATATGTGTTATTATATCTGTCTTGTATATCTGTGACTTGTACTTATAAACCTCCACCAAAATTAGGGCATTCCCTTTGAGAGTGACCCTAACGGAGGTGGGGTGTTTCACCTGGCGCTCTATGCCTCTCCCTATTGGCCTTACCTCACCCATAACTAGATAGCAAGTATATGGTCTTTTGGAGTTCTCTGCCTTTCCGCTTTTTGTACAGACTGAAGATGGTAGGTAGATGACGAGTTGCTATCACAGGGCACTGAATGGTCTCGCCGACTCACGCTGGTCCATCCTAGTCTTTAGGTTGCCTCCTAATCATTGCAACCAAGGCATACTCTTGGTTCGTAACCGTGCAGACCCAACCTCTGTGAGCCAAGGTGGATCATCTGCATTCTCATAGAGGGATACCAAGGGTACCCTACTACACGTCCCCTGAAGCTGCGTGCTTCATATCCCAGTCCGTTGGAGCCTACAAGAGTTTCTAGATGGACGTTCGCTCCTCCTCGTATTCTACGGCTTAGCGATGATCTACCGTGTTTGGTTATTCATCCTATATTTGGACTGGTTCAAGCGCGTTGTTTAGTTAGTTCTCTTAGCTAAGGTTTAGTACTTAGTTCTCTTAACTAAGGTTTGATACATAGTTCTTTTAACTAAGGTTTACTACTTGGTTTTCTTAATCGTTCGTCTTCTTAACTAAGGTTTAATACTTAGTTCTCTTAATCGTTGTCTACTTAGTTCCCTTAACTAAGGTTTACTGACAAGTTCTCTTTATCGTTCATATTTACATTAGTAAGAGAATAATGCCCTAAGTGTCAATCCCGAAGACCGAGATCAACATCAAATTGACACTTAGAGAATTACTCAACTCAACCAATCTATTATTATGTTATTCATATAACTTATGTCATCTTCATTAATAGACTACACATTATCACTTTACAATTTATATCCAGCTTATTTGTTTATTACTTAGTTTCCTCTAACTAAGGTTTATTACTTAGTTTCTTTTAACTAAGGTTTGTTACTTAGTTCTCGTTAACTAAGGTTTGGTTACATAGTTCTCATCAACTAAGGGTTGTTTACTTAGTTCTTCTTTAACTAAGGTTTGGTTATTTAGTTCTCATTAACTAAGGTTTGTTTACTTAGTTGTCATTAACTAAGGTTTGTTTACTTAGTTCTTCTTTAACTAAGGTTTGCCAACGAATTCAAGCATGACTTAAGTTCTTTTTATCAAACGATAACGCACGGGTGCTTTTATACATTTTCAGCATAGATTAACTTATTTCATGGTATAAGTTTTCCCACCCTTCCAATATTTTATTACATCTTAAGTCATAACCTTCCCTTGGTCTACCTATTATTCAATCTTTACATTACTGCAACTTTGGTTTATAATAGGTTGTTAACATTCCCCATCTCTATATTGGTTAAGTTTACCCAAGTGGACTTAACCCCATTCACTTATTCATTCACACGTTATATTGGTTAAGTGTTGTCTATTCATTCATGTTAACTTAACCCTCCCACATATCATGTCATATTAGTTAAGTGCTGTTAACCCTACCATACTTAGCATGTGTCATTAGCATTAATTAATTATTAATGCACCAACCTCTGACATTAGACCTATTGTTGCGGTTGCTGGAAGTGCCGGTCGGTTCGGGGCAGGCTTACACCACAACTCAGTCTAACCTCGGGTTTAAGCACGTTATGACTAACTTCTCATATTAGACCCTATTGTTTGCGGTCGCTGGATGTGTCGGGCGGTTCCGGGTAGTCTTACACCACAAACTCAGTCTAACCTCGAGTTAGCCATGTTTCATCTTTAGCTAATTAACAATTCATGTCAATTCTAGGTGTCGTATGCTACTTACCAAATTCACAAATATGTTCATGTTCAAGTTATGCCAATAGTGTCATTTTCATGTTTTACCCCAAATTACCCAAATTTTAAGTCGTATATTCCAAATTCACTTATAATCATATTCATGCATATTCCATGTTATAATTAATTATCCAAACCACATATTTATTCATACCAAATTACAGATAAATTTCACATCAAATGTTATCCAATTATATGCCAATCGTACTTAATTATACAAATTCCATATCCAATTTAATTATACAAATCTACACAAATTCAACGTTTCAGTATAGTCATACCCATAATTCAATTTCAAATTATACATTAATACTTCCAATCCATATTTTGCCCAAACAACCCATTTCCCTTCTTAATTTCTCATTCACGTTTAAAATGCATATATCGATGATAGGCGTAGGCTCGAGATAGCCTAGCTATAAAAAAAGGAAAGAATAAAAAGGAGAGAATTCAACGTAGGCATAAATAAAATAACTAATCTTTACTGAATTAACATCATATTCATTGTATGTATACATGGGGAATGGCGAACGATATTCATAACATTATACAACAAATATAATTTAAAGTGCACTCACAGTGTTTTTGCGCTCTAATTCATAGATCTTTGATTTTCTTCTTCAATTCATGGTTTAGATTAATCTTTGATTGATTCCCCCCTTTTTTTGCATAGCTTGAATTACAGATCTGAATCTCTTTTCTGTTCTTGCGCAGTACTTTAGATCTGAATCTCTCCTTTGTTTTAATCGTGGTAGTTGAATTCCTAAATCTAATTATTTTTAATTTAGGAATAGATTTATAGAGAGAGAGTGGAGAGAAGATAGATCTAAGATCTAGGGAAGAAGAAGAAGAAAGGAGCAACACAGAAGCATCAGTGAGTTGTGCAGAGAAAATATGAGGCCTAGGGGTTATTTATATAGATGCTCAAGACCTTATCATACACGCAGCGCTGAGTCAGCATTGAACCCAGTTAAGAAAATAGTTCAGGTTCGCAGATGAATCTAGCCAAATCTTATCGTACACGCAGCGCTGAGTCAGCATTGGTTCCCGCAAGCTGTTTTGGCGCAGAAATTTGAATTTCGAACTTTTGAATTTCTGGAATTTAATTAACTGTTTTATTCACATGAAATATTCTTATATGTATACAATTCCTCTAACGACCATTTTACGCGTGTATATATATACGCACAAATTTCGTTTTATTTTCAAAATTCAAACGATGTTGCACCGTTATTTGATTCTTGCCATATTTCATTGACTGTAGCCTTATCTTGAAATTTTATCGTTCATAGACATATATTTTCTGCATATATATATATATATTCTCATATATATACATATATTTTTCTTTATTTCCTTGTATGTACGCTCTTATCCTTTCAAATTTTGAATTTGTGTACGTACATATATTTGCATGTTCAGTTGGCCCTCTCTAAAACAAAGATAAAAATTATGCCGCCGCCGGGGTTCGAACCCCTGACCTCTATGTTACAAATCCAATGCCTTAACCAACTGAGCTATGAAGTCTTCTGTTAATATGTCTTAAAACAATGATAATTATTGTTCTCTCATTACTTCTCTTTTTCACGTTAGTTACAATACTTAAATTAAACCATTGCATGAATCTTTTTCTTTTATTTTATTATCTCTTCTAATACATATATCGTTAACGTATTAATTTTTCTATTTCTTCCAATAATTTAAACTGTACATCACCATTATTTATATATCCATGCATATATATATACATATTTTTAATTATCTTAAAAATGCGGGGTGTTACAATAAATTTAAGTAGATTGAATTTAATATCGAACTGAATTGAAAATTGATTAGAATGAAAGTTGAGTAATTAAGTAAACAACTTTTATCTTCGTTCCTTTTCGAGGACGAAAAGATTTTAAGTGGGGGAGATTGTAATGACCCGGAATTTTAGGGCAAATTTAAAAATTTTATTTTAGTTAATTTATTGGTTTTTGAATATTTAAAACAATTTATTTTAAATAATAACGAAGAAAAAATTATTTTAAATTGAAGTTAGAATGAACAATTTATATTATTTATATTTCGAGCCTGAAATGTCGCGGTAATTTCAAATTTCGATTTCAAACTTTGGAAAAATATATAAAATTAATTATAATTCAGAATTGGACGAAACAAGAAACGCTGGGACCGTATTGACGATATCTTTCCAATGAATTTTCGAAATTAAGATTTCAGTTTATAATTTGTTAGTTATGACAAAATTAAAATTTCAGAAAAACGCTATGGAATTTATATATATAATATATATGGCCCAAAACACTACTTTTGCATACGAATGAATTTGGACTCGAAACCACTTCCATTGAGTTCAAAATGATGTTTCTGCATTGAAAAAGTATAAACACTTATACATTTCAAGTTTCGGAAATTATTCATATTTATTTGTATTTTTAATATTAAATATATACGCCTTAAAAATGGAAATTTTGCAAAAGACCTCTGAATTCGACGAAACCACTTTATATGGATTCGAAATATTAAATTATTGCTAGATTCCAAAATTCGTAATTTTTGGAGTAATTATGTGGTCGTTATTAATTTTTCAATGAAAACGGTCAATTTTCAGACTTTAAAACTTCATTAATAATTCATACGGACTCGGAATTTAACGAAATCAGTTTCTGTGGGTTCGTAATGTTAAGAATTAGCTGTGTTCCAATTTTCAGAAAAATTGAAATCAGTATGTGATCACTGATATACACGTAAATGTGTATATTTTATCCGCTTATTTATCTTATTTTCCCTTTAAAATAATTGATACTTTGTATTTATAGCTGTATTTTCAGATTGTTGACAAGAAGCATGGTTTAGAGCATTTGATGGATAAAGCATGAAGAATTTGCTTAAAAAGAGTGAAGTTTAAAATTGCTAAAGCTTGAAGAGTCTAAAGCTTGAAGAACGGTTGCAATTATATTTCAGTTAAGAAGATTTGGCTCAATAAAGACTCAAACTGCATTCACATTAGCTCATTTGGAAGGCCTCTTACTCATGTTGCGTTCACACTAGCCTATTTGCTAAACCACTCACTCTAAAGCTGCGTTCACACTGGCTTATGTGTTATTTGGGTTATTTCTTTAATCCCACATTATGTAATTAGCTAGCTAGCCTTTGTCATATCAGCTATAAATACCTTGTATCTCATTCATTGTAAAACACATTGGGTTTTATTCTGTAATTCTCTTCTTGGAATAAAATCATTCTTCTTCCTCTTTTCTATTTAGTTTTAGTTTTATTTATGTTCTTGTTATTTATTTTCTTTTTCTCTTCTTCTTTAGCTATGTCTAGCTAATCCCCTTTGATTAGGGGGTGATGACGCTGATAGTATGATTCGATATGAATCACATAGCCAAAGGATGAGGAATTCATGTATATAGATCTAGATCTGAACCAAGGGTTAGATCTGAACCTTAATATCCTGTGTCGTTTAAGAGCTATGCTCCTTCACAGGGTATATTCGTGTTCGGTCTAACAATTATCAGATTTATATATAATTTTAGGGTTTTAGAAATTAATTAGTGAATCTGTCCTGATAGTCTATGGTTGTAGAGCTGAGCTCCTGCATAGGCTATGCTTGTCGTTATTTACATATTTGTTTCTAAAAACCTATTATCGTTGATTCATGTTTGTGACAGAAACATGTATTAGATCTGGTTAATCTTTTGGCTATTGATGATTATGAATCTGATCTATGTCATTATCCCCTAATTGCTTTCACTTATTGTTAAAACTCTCTTTTATTTAATTTCTGCTATTTTCTTTGTTTTCCACCAATCAAAAGTTAGGGATAACTTGATTGGATTTATTAATAAAATAATTTGGTCCTAGAGTTCGACACCCTCTACAACAATCCTTGTTGTTTAGGAAAGACGAACGAATTTTACAGTTGTTTACAATTGTCTAATTTGTTCGCAAACAATCACACAGTTTTTAAAACGAAGAAAAGGACTAAAAATTAAAGAAAATTAGAACATAAAGGCTTATTACTGTATAAGTTAAAATAGACGAAGACTTGAATAGAAAATTCACAACCTCTATATGATATCCCATTCTCTCATAACCCTAACTTTTCGTAAACCTATCATCCTCCTTTTTCTTCATTTTCATGGCGGCTACACTCCTTCGTCCTCTAAAAATTTCTTTGCAAATTAGCCCCTGTAAACAAAATAATTTATATCTCTCAATCAGAACAAAATCAGACCAAACCCTTTCTGGGTTTTGTTCATATCAATAACCACTACCTACCACGAAAAATTCATGACTATCGTCGCACGGATTCGTCGGAATCTCAATCCAAAGGCAGCAGGTCTATTTTCATTTTTTGGGTATTGCGAGCCCCACGAAGAGAGTTAGGTCGAGCGACTTCAGGTAGTGGTAGAGGGGAAGCATACGGTTCTTTTGGCAGTGGTGGCATGGTCTCAGATGGCCGGAGTTGGCCAGAATGTCAATTTTACAGGAGGGGTGCTGAAAATAGGACAAACGCAAAGATGAGCAATTTCCCGTCGATCCGCGCATTTTCAGGCGAAGTGACCTGAACGAAAGTTGTTTGGGAGGTCGGGATCTAGCTACTGACAGAAATTGGTGGCATTTGGAGTACATAGGCGGCCGCAGCACTAAGATGAACGGAAAAGACAGTTTTCCGTTCTACTGCAGATCGTGGGCCCCACGTCGTGAACTGGAGGGGGTACCACTAGGTGTGAAAAGAAGGGGAGAAGCCGGAGAGAATGGCGTTGGTTTCGTGCAATTCCGACTTACGGTTGGGCCGTGGCGAGCATTTTAAGTTGAGGGTGTCGTTTGAAAAAAAGGTGAAGGGCTTAAACGCGAAACATTTATTTAATTTTATGTCCAATGTTTGTAATGCAATATCTTTTACATACGAGGTCGAAATTTGACGATTTCAGGTCTGCTGTGATCATGGCGACGAGAGCTTCACGTGGACACCAAATTTGTCCAATTTGGAGGAAATTGAAATTTTGGATAATTTTTACAAATTTAAATATTATTTAAATCGATCTGTTAACTTCGCAAGTGCATAACTTTTTGTCACGTTATCGAAATTGCATGAAACTGAATCCGTTGAGATCGTTATGTTAAGAGCTTCGAGCGAGCAATAATATTGTCCAATTCTGAGCAAGTTGAAAATTTGGGTAATTTTCATAATTTAAATTAATTATTTAATTATTACAAATTTCAGAAATTCATAACTTTGTGATACGAACTCGAAATCGCACGAAACAGGATTTGCTGTGATCAGTGAGTCGAGTGCTACGCGTAGACACTAATTTCATCAAATTTGGAGCATGTTGAATTTTGGGCTAAAATTGGGCCCGAACCGTCAATTTAAAGCCGGCAAAGGTGAGAACTTTTATCTCACTCAAGTTTTTGAACAATTAATTATTTTTATTATTAAATATTAATTAATTATGTGTGTTGAAATTATTGTTTGTTGGATAAATGTTGATTTGGATAACTGTTGTGAATTGTTTGAAATTTGAAATATGTAACATGTTGTTATGATATTTAAAACATGTTTATACTGCCATTTACAAGTTGCCTGACTTGTTTATGTTGATTGGACGATAAATTTTCATACATCGTCCAAGAGCACAATTAATAATATATTATTTGAATTTGTGTTGGTTGAAACCCCACACGAGTCTTGGGTTGATATTCTAACTACACATCGCCCTTGTGGTTAGTTTAAAATGCACTCTGGCTGTTATTGAATGTTTGATCATTATTATGGAATTAATGCAATGTTTGAAATCCATATAATTAAAATTATATGGTAATGGATTGGGTCTCATTCCAATTTTGAATGAAAAGAACATTTTAATTTAATATTCAGTTAATAAAATTAATTGACATATGAATTAGAAATATTATATTTTTGTTGTTTAAAAGTTATAATAAAAGGATTCAATTAAAAATTACATCTTTACGGTCAGTATGTTAAGATAAGAAGTTTTGATTTCAAAATTTGAACATTTTGAAAAGATTATTATTATGATATAATAATAATATAGAAAGTTCAATTTTTATTAAAAATTGAAATGTCGTTTAGGATATTCAGAAACAAAGGGTTTTATAAAATTAGTAACAATTTAATGTAAAGATCATACCTTTATTTTAAAAGAATATATTTAGTGGATTAATTATAACTATTAATTATAATTGTACTTGGACACGAGGTTAGGTTAAATTTGTGGTATAAGTCTGCCCGGACCCGCCCGACATATCCAGCAGCCACAAATGTTGAACCTAATGTGAGAGGTCCAAGTGCGCAAGTATGAATTGGGCCATGACACAAGGTTAACCCCAACTTGTGGGATAAGTCTGTCCGGAACCAACCGGCATATCCAACATCTATAAGTCGCAGGCTTAATGTGGGAGGTCTGGCCCAGTATAAGATTTAAATGAAAATATTACATTTTTCAATGTAATAAAGTTTGAAATGGAAATATTACATTTTTCAGTGTAATAAAGATTGAAATGAAAATATTACATTTTTCAATGTAATAGAGGTTGAAATGAAAATATTACATTTTTTTAATGTAATAAAGATTGAAATGAAAATATTACATTTTTCAATGTAGTAAAGGTTGAACTAAAAAGATTACATTACAAAGATTTCATTTTTATTTTTCAGATTGATTACATTAGAAAGAATACATTTTTATAGTTAATTTGTTTCAAAAGAATGAAAAAGATTCATTTTAATGTTAATATACATTTCAATGTAAAAGAATGAGTGATTTATTTATTTTAATAAATTGATTAAAATAAATAAAAGGATTTAAATGGTTTTAATAAAACCAAGATTTTCCAATACATATGTTGGAATGGATTTGAATGGAAATAATCTTCGGATTATTTCAGTATTGGATTCTGTGATTATACGGATATTATTGTGGGAATTTGGAAGATATTAATATCGGTATTCCTGATTTGGTATACATTAGTTTTCAGAATTTGATATTGAACATAAATCGATATAATTTCTATTCAAAGCACGATATTTAATATCTGATTAGAATTTGGGTTTGTCACGAATAGTGTCTTAAATAACACTGTTCTTAAACCCATTTGAGAAAGAATAAATCTTTTAATTAAGATTTAAATATGATTTCCAATTATTAAACATAATTGAAAATTAAGTGAAACTGACTTTTGGGTTGATTGTGAACAATGTTTTTAAATGATATTAGTTCTTAAAACCCGATTGACAGTGAAATTTAGATTGGTAATTCATAAATATTTTAATTAAGTTTTAACGGAATATTCTAAAGAGAAGTTTTCAATTTAATATATTAAATTGGAATATGATTTTGGGTTTATTATGAACGATGTTTTTAAGCGACATTTGTTCTTTAACCCAGTTAAAGGCAAGATTATCTCTTGAAAGTTAAATAATCATTAAATAATGATTCTTGAAGATTAAAACTAAATATAGTTTTAATAAATGTTTAATTGGATTGAATGAGGATAAAAGTAATTAAATTTACTTAATTCAAGAAACGAACGATAATGGAGTACCACCAATTTTAATCCAAGCGATAGTTAAATCTTTAATTAGATTTGAACGATAAAATGGTAATTAAGTTTACCGTAACACATTGGGTGTTAAATATGGAGTGCCACCAGTTTTTCTCCATGGGTTGTATAGGTTGGGAATGGGATATTAATAAATGATAACTTCGGCAAGGTGTTAATCTCGACTAGTTGAATAAACCTTAATTTGGTTTAAATTAAAATCAAAGAATATTCTTGATTGGAATGAGGCGTTGGTTTTGTTTAAAAGCACATGAATTTAAATTGCGCCAATTATTCAGAAAGACCGGGTTTAACCCAATCTGAATAATTCATACAACGATTGAAGATCGATGATGAAGACAGTTATTGAAGACCGGGAAATTTCCATATCGAATGGATGATTATTGATATCTTGATTGGACCGTACACCCAAGATGAGGGAAAAATTGGTGATCATTTAGACGTATTTGGAGATCTACCGGATATTGTTTCGTTCAGACCCAGAACGGACTTACAAATAGATTGTGTGTCTGACATTGTATTCCTTTATATTGTATTCGTTGATCTCTATTTAATATATAACTGTTTGGTGGCGGAGAATTTATTCTCTTGCTTAACACCCTGTTATATATCGATAGATGATCAGTGATATGGTATGGTCTGACAAGGTGGCATGCTAAGATGCATATGATCAAGGCTTTTGTTGAAAAGCAGAGCCTTGTGGATGAAGACCAAAGCATAGCTTTTATATAGCGCCGCTTTGGATATAACGTGACTTCGCGGGCCTCACACACCACGGTATGATGGTGAATGATTTGTTTGATAATGTTCGGTTTGACCAATATACATTATACAGATTTGGGGTCGGCCGATGGGGCTAGGGTGGTCGCTCCACTCTAGAAGTGGGATAGGTCATTTATCTCATGAGGATAGTTCAGATTGCTGCACATCCAAAGTGCGTAGTATATGTATTACGGTGTTTTCTCTTGCCGAGACGTAAGCCGTGGAGATACATGACGCGATTGATCTTTTGAATCAGCAGCCATCATGTTGGAAATCCAATTTTTCAATACGAGCTTACGATTTTAGTTGTATACTTGTATGGTGATATAATATATTATGCTGCTTACATAATATATTATGCCACTTAAGATTGATACATTTATATTCGAAATTTATTTCTACACTGTGCACTTATAATAATAAAAGCTGAATTTCGCGTATTAAGCATTTTTGACCATTATAAGGAAAAACTCTATCCTTCGGCGTACGTGCAAGGGATTGAGTCTTATAACAGTTTCATTTTCCTAAAAACCATTTCGTTGTTTTATGCACTGGTATTCTTGGGAGGAAACCGGTTTCGCGAAAGCGGCGTGGTCCCATGATTTACCCAACTTTGAAAATTAAAGTTAAAAATGTTTTTGAGTTCTCATACCAGTCCCATGACTGACCTGGAGTTTATTGTTCTTAACCTAGACTCTGGGTGCCCTTATTTTCCATATGGGCAGCTTGTAGTTTTGGTTCTTTGCAGATTCTTTTTAGTAGGATTATGGGTTGAAGCTTAAAGCTGTGTCCAGAGCATTGATAGTCTTCCGCTACGCTATGTATTTATAAAGATGTATTTTTTTTTGCTGCTTTGTAAAACTCTAATATTTTATGATGTATAATACTTATGTATACTCTTATTCTTGTACTCTAATGTAATTGTTGTAACGGCAATAAAATGTTCTTCTGTTTTGTGTTCTGATGTGTGTTGTTCTCAAAGCAATCCGGGCCTTCCTTCATGGGGAAGTTTGGGTCGTCACACAAGCGGGAATGAAGATATGGTGGTGTATACCGATGCGTGTGGTACTAGACTTGGAGCAGTACTAATGAAAAGGATAAGTTTGTGGCCTACGCAAGTCGGCAGCTCAAGCTGCATGAGAAGATTTACCCAACTCATGATTTGGAGTTGGCAGCAATTGTATTTGCTCAGAAGATGTGGAGACATTACCTGTTGGGAGTTCGATTCGAGTTGTTTACGGATCACAAGTTGTTGAAGTATCTTTTCTCCCAAAAGGATTTGAATCTTCGGCAGCAAAATGGTTATAGTTTCTGGCGTAATATGATTTTGGCATAGCCTATACTCCGGGCAAGGGTAACGCAGTTGTAGATGCGTTAAGTTGAAGACACGCAAGTTTGGAAGCGATGTTTTCAGAATGGAAGAGCCTCGAGTACTTGGCAAGGTTCGATTTCAGGCCAAGGTGTGAGTTGGAACCTGAAATGTTGGCAAGCTTGTCGATAAGACCTACTCTTATCGAACGGATTGGCGAGATCCAAAAGAAAGATGCAAAGCTTGTCGTGATCATTCAGAAACTGGAACCAAAAGATAAAAAGTTCGAGGTCGATCGAGAAGGTTGGCTTCGAAAGCAAGGGCGATTAGTTGTTCCTGATATCGACGGATTGAGGGATGAGGTTCTGAGAGAATGTCATCACTCGAAGTTGACGATTCATCCCGGTGGCAATAAGATGTATCAGGACATGAAAAGAGTCTACTACTGGGAAGAGATGAAGAGAGATATTGGAAAGTTCATTTCCAAGTGTATGAACTGTCAGTTGGTGAAAGCAAAAGAGAAGAAGCCGAGTGGTTTTCTTCAGCCATTGGAAGTTCCTACGTGGAAGTGGGAGCAAGTATCAATGGATTTTATCAATCGACTATGTAACACCCTGAATTTTTGAATAATTGAATTAACTAAATTAAATAATAATTAATCTCAGACGTGAGAATTAAGGGAAATGGGTTGCGCCATTGTGTTCGTCTCGGAATTCTGGTCGAGATAGAATCTGAGTTTGCATAAAACAGATATCAGATGAAGTAGATATGGACGAACAAAGTCAGAAGGTAAAATAAGAAAAAAAATTGCACTGGCGCACTTGGGAAGTGCACCAGTACAAATTTGCACTGGCGCACCTGCCAAGTGCACCCAGGCCGAGTAGCAGGCCTGCACAGCTTTCTGGTTCAGTCTGATCTATGTTGCTGAGTCCTTTCTGACTCCTTGCTGAGTCATTAGGGCTGACTTGTCACCCTATCTCGACTGAACGGTTTTGATTAACCCTAAGATCATCCGACGGCTATAATAAAATTAAAACTCTATAAAAAGACATGTCGACTCAAACCCTAAAATCAAATTAAAATTAAACTCCTAGCCGTCATGCCGTCGCCTTGCAACTCAGAATAGCCGCCGCCAATTAGAGAGGGAGAAAGCAAATCAAATTCAATTCTATTCAACTCTAACAACGAATCTTCTTCAAAGGAAAGCTAATACAACTTCAGAACTCAGAATACAGAACTCAAGACCTTCTTTGAGTTGTGAGTTGATTTCTTTAATAAAATAATTAGTAATTTAATTGGATTAAGTTATGATGTGGATTATATGGATATGATGTGAATTATTGATTGCATGTTATAATTATGTTGTAAAATTGTGATCATACATGTTGTAAGTTCTATGATGTCATGTTGTGATGTTATCATCTATGTTGTAAAAGTATGATGCTATCATCTACGTTGTAATTTTATGTATAATCAAATCATCATGTTGTTCATATGCTAGTTGGTTATGTTGATTCATATGATAAATCATAAGTATGTATGCAAGTTTATATTTTGATTTAGACACGAATCATATGCAAGTTGGGGAAAACTATGTATAACCTTACATGTTTCATGACATCTAGTTTATATGAAAATTTGATCTAAAGTTAGGCTATGACATGTGTGAGTTATATGCTAAATTCTACAAGCTAGTTTACATGTCTAGATGTAAGTATACACCCTTGTTATGTTGCATAAATCACATACGCAAGTTTATATAAAAATATGAATTTGGAATAGGAATCATGTTATGCAAGTTTGTGGTTATTGCTTATGCAAGTTTACACCTTTAGATGTAGATCTATGACATACATGATTTATGCAAGTGGTGACCATTATCTAAACAAGTTTACACCTTTATATTTGGATCTATGACATATGTAGTTTTATGCAAGTTGTAACTTTCGCCTATGCAAGTTTAAGAAGTAGAACATCATTAACACATGCAAGTTCACCCCTTATGTTTAGATCTAGTTTTAATTATATGTATGATGTGATGTTTTCTCTTTATTCCATGAGTTATACTATTCGAGTCTAACGTATATTTTACGTTAAACGAACGAACGTACAACGTGGGGTAAATAGGATAATATTAAAAGATTTAATTGGCATAAATGCCTTAATTGGCATAAAATAGATCTGTGATGAAAATTGGTATGATTTTAAATACCATAAATGGATGGACATAATTGAGTCAATTATGGCCATTGTTAAATTTGGAATTAATTGATAATTTGAATAGGGAGAGTAATTCAAATTGGGGAATGGTTAATTAGGTGTAATTAATCGTCTAAGACACGAGGTTAGGCTCTTTTCTAGTGTAAGACTGCCCGGACCCGCCCGGCAAATCCAGTTGCCACAAATGCCAGTCTAATGTGAGAGGTCTTAGGCATAAATTAAATACATAACAGTTGTAAAGACACGAGGTTAGACTCGTTTGTGGTGTAAGACTGCCCGGACCCGCCCGGCAAATCCAGCTGCCACAAATGCCAGTCTAATGTGAGAGGTCTTTATAAGGTTACGGTTTTAATGAATTAAGAAACACTTAACTAGATAAACATGTCGTGGGACATGAGGGGTTTAAGTGGGTGCCTTGGGTGGCATGTGGAATCTAGTGGGAGCCTTGGGTGGCTTTGGAAATACGATTAGAAACACTTAATCAAAAATTGAAACATGAATAAGAAGAGGGTTAAGTGGGATGTACTAGAGGGGACAAAGCTTAAGTGGATAGCTTGTGTCAAGTAATGGGGGCCCGTTTCAACCAGTAACCCATACGTATCTTTGTTAGCTTGACCCAAGTCGAGGACAGGACACGCATGCTGGGCTTGATTGTAAGAGGCCAGAATGGGTTAGCGGTGGCAATGCAAGTCCAACGGGTTCATATGTGTGTGTGGGCCCGGGCTGGTAGGTAAGACGTTGCATCGTGTAGGTATAAGCCGTGCATTATTGGTGGTACCGTGTTTCCACTTTGGGGAATGATACACCCCACTGTGGGGCCAGCACGGGTATCTACGAGTTAGGGAGCCGATCGCATTGGGGTAGTGGGTACACCTAGTGGAGATAGGGGCAGACGACACCTATGAAGGCAACTAGGGGTGCACGAAACTACCATTATCATATTTAAGTTCTGTAGGCGGGATCAACCTTAGGGTGACTAGTGGTGGTGCAGTATAGTAATTATCTCGTAGTGGTTTAGGTGCGCTTTTAACGTTATCTTAGTTCAATCTTATTTCCTTATCTACTCTATCATACTCAATTGTTCACAGTCATTTCCTTATTTTCCAGCTTATGCCTTAGCCTAGTTATTTTGGTAATTATATTGTTAAAGTCATCGCACTCGCCAGACTTTATGTCTAACCCCCTTATTTCCATCTCTTTTCTTCCTCCCCCACCCCCAAGGTGCTCAGGTTGGAACTAGCACCAATTGAGCTTGATTTTGGACAACTGTATCTCTGCTTTTAGAAGACTGCTTGGATCGCTGAAGTAAAAGTTCAGCTTGTCTTAATTATGGCTATTTTGTATTGTGGTTATGTCTTTCAATTTATGTACTCTGATTTAGTCAAGATGGATATTATGTACTTTGACTCTGGTTTTGATGATGTAATCAAACTTATGTATTTTCCGCTGCAATGAAATAAAGTTTTAAATTTTCAAGTACTGTTTATATCTATCTTGTTGTTAAGTTTCTGTTCTATACTCACTTAAAATGCTCCATAGAAGTTAATGCATTCCCTTTGTGAGTAACATTAATGGAAGTGGGATGTTACACGTGGTATCAGAGCTGAAGGTTACCAGAACAGATATGTTTTGAATAACTGTTTTTCAAAACCACTTTTATAAAGAAGTACCTTCAAAAGTATGTTTTAACGAAAGTGTTTTCAAGAGAAAAGCTTATTTTAGAAAGCATAACCCCAAGAGCAATAATCTTTCCTTCAGTTCTTTTATATTGAATCTTCCCTTTTTCGTTTCAGCATGTCTGGAGCATCTGAGATACCAGAGGGTGTTCATGTACCCGGTTGGTTTCGTCAATATCTCGAGGCTATTGCCGCTACCGCGGGTCCGGCCGACGTTCCTCCTCCTCCTCCTTGTTTTGATACTTTTGCAAAGATATGTAAGGACTTTAGGACAATGGGTGGAAAGCCTTTTCACGGGACGGAGACATTTGTTAAAGCTCGTAATTGGCTAAAGGAGGGGGAAGAATTGTTTGGAATCTTTGAAGTGGATGATGGAAGAACGGTCCAATTAGCTGCCTTGCTAATGAAGGATGAGGCCTCATTTTGGTGGGAGGTCACTAATGGGGAGCGTCCAGTTGATGCATGGCCAGACTTCAGGCGGAGGTTTGAGGCAAAGTTTCTCTCACGGGCTGAAGAGAATCTATACATGGAATGATTTTTGGCGTTGAAGCAAGGCAATCTATCAGTGAAAGAATACGTCAACAAGTTCAATCAGTTGGCGAGATTTGGCATGGACTTGGTGAGTACACCAGAAAAGAAGGCCCTAAGATTTGTTAAAGGTTTGAACGAGCCGCTTCATGGGTTAGCTATGACCCACATCCCTATGGGGGCCACCTTTGAGAGGCTAGTTGACATGGCACTTATGCATGAAGAGGAGAAGGGCGCCAGTGCTAATAAGGCACCCGAGAAGAAAGGGGATCAAAAGAAACCTCAGTAATAACAACAAAACAAGAATGGCGGGAAGAACAATAATGGCAAAGGAAAGAAGAAGTGCTTTAATTGTGGGACACCAGGCCATCTAAGCAAAGATTGTAGGAAAAAGAAGAAGACTGGCTGTTTCCACTGTGGCGAAGCAGGACATCTGATTAAGGACTGCCCAAAGAAAGGGAAGAGGGCATGGTCTACCTCGGGAGGACAGGTGCAGGCTCTTATGGCACCAGGGCAGGCAAGGAGGCAAGTTCAGGCTCTCGTGGTCCCACCGCTGCAAGAACGAGTTAGAACGATTTCCGTTGAAAGTTTAGTTTTTCTGTTTGATCATCCTATTCGTACTTTATTCGATTCTGGTGCATCGCATTCGTTTATCTCTACATCATTAGTTGAAACACTGCACCTAGATACTAGTCTTGTTACTGATCCCTTAGTAGTCTCAAATCCTATTGGTGGTTCAGCTCATCTTTCTATGATCTGTCGGGATTTGAGAGTGTTTATCTTGGGCGTTGAGTTTGAATGCAATGCCTTTGTTCTGGGCTTCATGGGCTACGGCTTGATTCTAGGTATGGATTGGCTCACTAGATATGGGGCCATCCTAGATTTTGAAAGAAGGGTAGTTAGATTGTTGACTCGTTATGGAAGGACCCTTGATATTTCTTGTGACCCTAGAGGTCCAGTAATGCTTAGCTACCTAGAGCCCCTTGACGCATCCGATGATGATTTACATTCGGTTCGTATAGTCCGTGAATATGTTGATGTCTTCGATGAGGTGAGGGGTTTACCCCCAAAACGTGAGATAGACTTTCGAATATATCTAGTAGATAATGCAAAGCCAGTTGCATTGCCAGTGCGCCATATGGCTCCAAGAGAGAGAAGAGAACTCAGTAAGCAAGTGAAAGAATTGCTTGAGAAGGGGTTCATCAGACGTAGCATATCGGAGTGAGGTGCTCCAGTAGTATTTGCCACGAAGGCAGATGGGTCCCTTAGACTTTGTGTGGACTATAGAGAACTTAATAAGCTTACAAAGAAGAATAGACACCCACTGCCAAGGATTGATGATCTCTTCGATCAGTTAGTAGGCGCCTCAGTATTTTCGCAGTTGGACTTAGCCACTGGTTTCCATCAGTTGAGAGTGGCTGAGGATAGCATAGACAAGACTGCCTTTAGGACTCCAGACGGCTTCTTCGAGTGGCTTGTGGTGCCCTTCGGTTTGACAAATGCCCCCGCATACTTTGTTAACTTGATGAGTAGGGTGTTTAGGGAGTACCTTAATAAATTTGTGGTAGTATTTGGGGATGTCATCTTAATCTTTTCTAAAAACGAGGAAGAGCATGCCCTACATCTTAGGGAAGTATTGGATACTCTTCGAGCGCATAGCCTTAAAGCTAAATTTTCTAAATGTCACTTTTGGAGAAAGGAAGTGCGATTCTTAGGGCACGTGGTTTCAAAAGAAGGGATAGCTGTGGATCCCGCGAAGGTAGTGGCCATCCAAGATTGGAAGGTCCCTAAAAATGCTACCGAGGTGAGGAGTTTCTTAGGGTTGGCTGGCTACTATAGGAAGTTTATAAAAGACTTCACAAAAATATCAGCCCCATTAACATGCTTGAGGAAGAACTTAGTTTTCACTTGGGATGTAGATTGGATGATGCATTTCAACGTTTAAAGAGAGCTTTGACCACAACCCCAGTCTTAGTGTTGCCAGATGGGAATAAGCCATTTACCGTTTATACCGATGCTTGTGGGACAGGACTAGGCGTAGTCTTAATGTAAGAGGGAAGGGTAATAGCCTATGGTGGAAGGTAGTTGCGAGTGCATGAGAGAAATTACCCTACACATGACCTAGAGTTGGCCGCTATTGTTTTCGTGCTCAAGTCTTGGCGCCACTATCTTCTTGGCGATAAATTCGAATTGTTCGCTGACCACAAATCACTAAAATACTTGTTCTCTCAGAAGGACTTGAACTTAAGACAGCAAAGGTGGATGGAATTCTTAGCGTCCTCCGATTTCGAGATAGCATATACCCCCTGGCAATGGTAACGTGGTGGCAGACACCTTAAGTAGAAAAAGGTTGTCCTTGAGTTCGTTGTTTGTCGAGCGACGAAGCTTAGAGTTCATCTCTACGTTTGACTTTAGACCCTCCATTGACATTGTACCCGGTTTGATAGCATCCTTAGAGGTCAGACCTACGCTTTTGGGATGGATTGGTGAGGCACAACGAGATGACCCACAGTTGGTTGAGTTAGTAGAAAAGCTCAAAAGAAGGGAATTATCGAGCCATCTCTGTAGGTATACCCTAGATGATAAGGGTTGGTTGCGTAGGGACAGTAGATTTTGTGTACCATGGGACGAGAATTTGAGGAAGGCCATTCTTGATGATGCACATCGTTCGAAGATGACCATTCATCCCGGCGGGGACAAGATGTACATGGACATGAGACGAGTTTACTTTTGGGCCGGCATGAAGAAGGATGTGGCTGAGTTTGTCGCTAGATGCTTGGTGTGCCAACAAGTAAAAGAAGAGCACAAGAAACCCGGTGGGTTGCTTCACCCATTGGAGGTCCCACAATGGAAGTGGGAAAGTGTCTCGATGGACTTTGTCGATGGGTTACCGAGATCGAGGAAAGGTAATACGGTGATTTGGGTCGTGGTAGATTGACTTACTAAGAGCGTCCATTTCATTCCCATGAAAAGTAAGAGGACTGCTCCATGGTTAGCCTCCGTATACATTCGAGAGATAGTTCGTTTGCACGGTGTTCCTTCTAGCATAGTGAGCGACCGCGATCCTATCTTTTTTAGCGAATTTTGGAAAAGCTTGCAAGAGGCGGTAAGGACTCAGTTATGTTTGAGCACCGCATATCATCCTCAGACGGACGGCCAGACCGAGAGGGTGAATCGTATTCTAGAGGACCTATTGAGGTTGCGTGTCTTAGATTTCGGAGGTACATGGGAGGAACATCTTCCGTTGGTGGAGTTTGCATATAATAATAGCTTTCAGTCTAGCTTTGGCATGGCACCGTTCGAGGCTCTATATGGACGGCCGTGTCGTTCGCCTACATGTTGGTGGGAATCTAAAGATAAGATCTTGCTTCGGCCCGATATGATTAGAGAGACTTCGGAAAAGATCGATTTGATTCGAAGGAGGATGAAGACGGTGCAAGATAGGCAGAAATCTTATGCGGACAAGAGGAGGACAGATCTTGAGTTTGATATTGGGGACATGGTCTTTGTCAAGGTGTCTCCATTACGAAATGTTGTTCGCTTTGGGTCCATTGGGAAGTTAGCACCAAGGTTCGTAGGGTCGTTTCCTATTAAGGAGAGGATTTGACAGATGGCGTATAGAGTGGAGTTGCCCGAGAGACTTAGTGGTGTACACGATGTATTCCATGTATCACATTTGAGGAAGTGCTTGCACGAGACCGCAGAAGTGGTAGAGCCGAGCTTGCTTAGAGAGGTGGAGATAGAGCGTGATGCGACGATTCGACGAGCTCCTACGTGCATTCTTGGGTCGGAGATTAAGAAGTTGAGGAATCGAGAGGTCAAGCTAGTCAAAGTGCAATGGGGAGATGATGAGAGCGATGCTACTTGGGAGATGGAAGAGAAGATGCGTTCATTGTACCCTTTTCTTTTTGGGGGTATGTCTTTTAATTTCTCCTTTATCGCTTAGCTTGTACTTATCTTATCTTTAATATGTCCACTCGCTAGCATCTTTGACCTTTAGATAGGGTAATTCTATGGTTGAAACATGTGTTTGAGACATGTTATGTATGATGGATGCATGTGGATGCAAGTGGTTGCTAGTGGATGCATATACACACACACTTTAGGCACTAGATCGGCTCAATCACTTCATATTGCATATTGCATATAAATGTGTGTACATATTTAAGTAATGGATGTATAATGGTTGTACCATCATATGAATGTTTCATTTTGGTGAATGGTTGTGCACAAATGTAGAAATAATATGTATCGATAGGATTCTTTCGCATACATAATGGACGCATGGCACTATCATGGTTTGCATTAAGGAGGTCAACTGAATCAGTAGACCGCCTAATTTTGCATTAGATAGAGAGCATATACACACACTTTTTGCATATGTTCATACATCATTAGGAATTTTATAAGGAAAATGTATGCCCGTGTTTGATGGTTGTTTGGATGGTAGGATATGCATTCTCCTTAACTTGGAGATTTCGGGGGCGAAATCCTTTAAGGAGGGGAGAATGTAACACCCCGAATTTTTGAATAATTGAATTAACTAAATTAAAGAATAATTAATCTTAGACATGAGAATTAAGGGAAATGGGTTGCGCCATTGTGTTCGTCTCGGAATTCTGGTCGAGATAGAATTCGAGTTTGTGTAAAACGGATATCAGATGAAGTAGATATGGACGAACAAAGTCAGAAGGGAAAATAGAAAAAAAAATATTGCACTGGCGCACTTGGGAAGTGCGCCAGTACAAATTTGCACTGGCGCACCTGCCAAGTGCGCCCAGGCCGAGCAGCAGGCCTGCACAGCTTTCTGGTTCAGTCTGATCTATGTTGCTGAGTCCTTTCTGACTCCTTGCTGAGTCATTAGGGCTGACTTGTCACCCTATCCCGACTGAATGGTTTTGATTAACCCTAAGATCATCCGACGGCTATAATTAAATTAAAACTCTATAAAAATACATGTAGACTCAAACCCTAAAATCAAATTAAAATAAAACTCCTAGCCGTCATGCCATCGCCTTGCAACTCAGAATAGCCGCCGCCAATTAGAGAGGGAGAAAGCAAATCAAATTCAATTATATTCAACTCTAACAACGAATCTTCTTCAAAGGAAAGATAATACAACTTCAGAACTCAGAATTCAGAACTCAAGACCTTCTTTGAGTTGTGAGTTCGATTTCTTTAATAAAATAATTAGTAATTTAATTGGATTAAGTTATGATGTGGATTATATGGATATGATGTGAATTATTGATCGCATGTTATAATTATGTTGTAAAATTGTGATCACACATGTTGTAAATTCTATGATGTCATGTTGTGATGTTATCATCTATGTTGTAAAAGTATGATGCTATCATCTACGTTGTAATTTTATGTATAATCAGATCATCATGTTGTTCATATGCTAGTTGGTTATGTTGATTCATATGATAAATCATAAGTATGTATGCAAGTTTAGATTTTGATTTAGACATGAATCATATGCAAGTTGGGGAAAACTATGTATAACCTTACATGTTTCATGACATCTAGTTTACGTGAAAATTTGATCTAAAGTTAGGCTATGACATGTGTGAGTTATATGCTAAATTCTACATGCTAGTTTACATGTCTAGATGTAAGTATACACCCTTGTTATGTTGCATAAATCACATATGCAAGTTTATATAAAAAAATGAATTTGGAATAGGAATCATGTTATGCAAGTTTGTGGTTATTGCTTATGCAAGTTTACACCTTTAGATGTAGATCTATGACATTCATGATTTATGCAAGTGGTGACCATTATCTAAACAAGTTTACACCTTTAGATTTGGATCTATGACATATGTAGTTTTATGCAAGTTGTAACTTTGGCCTATGCAAGTTTTAGATGTAGAACATCATTTACACATGCAAGTTCACCCCTTATGTTTAGATCTTGTTTTAATTATATGTATGATGTGATGTTTTCTCTTTATTCCATGAGTTAGACTATTCGAGTCTAACGTATATTTTACGTTAAACAAACGAACGTACAACGTGGGGTAAATGGGATAATATTAAAAGATTTAATTGGCATAAAATAGATCTGTGATGAAAATTGGTATGATTTTACATACCGTAAATGGATGGACATAATTGAGTCAATTATGGCCATTGTTAAATTTGGAATTAATTGATAATTCGAATAGGGAAAGTAATTCAAATTGGGGAATGGTTAATTAGGTGTAATTAATCGTCTAAGACACGAGGTTAGGCTCTTTTATGGTGTAAGAATGCCCGGACCCGCCCGGCAAATCCAGCTGCCACAAATGCCAGTCTAATGTGAGAGATCTTAGGCATAAATAAATATGTAACAGTTGTAAAGACACGAGGTTAGACTCGTTTGTGGTGTAAGACTGCCCGGACCCGCCCGGCAAATCCAGCTGCCACAAATGCCAGTATAATGTGAGAGGCCTTTATGAGGTTACGGTCTTAATGAATTAAGATACACTTAACCAGATAAATATGTAGTGGGACATGAGGGGGTTAAGTGGGTGCCTTGGGTGGCATGTTGAATCTAGTGGGTGCCTTGGGTGGCATTGGAAATACGATTAGAAACACTTAACCAAAAATTGAAACATGAATAAGAAGAGGGTTAAGTGGGATGTACTAGAGGGGACCAAGCTTAGGTGGATAGCTTGTGTCAGGTAATGGGGGCCCGTTTCAACCAGTAACCCATACGTATCTTTGTGAGCTCGACCCAAGTCGAGGAGGGGACACGCATACTGGTCTTGACTGTAAGAGGCCAAAACGGGTTAGCGGTGGCAACCCGTTTCCAACGGGTTCATATGCGTGTGTGGGCCCGGACTGGTAGGTAAGACGTTATTGCATCGTGTAGGTATAATCCGTGCATTATTAGTGGTATCGGGTTGCCATTTTGGGGAGTGATAGACCCCACTATGGGGCCAGCACGGGTATCTACGAGTTAGGGAGCCGATCGCATGAGGGTAGTGGGTACACCTAGTGGAGATAGGGGCAGACAGCAACTATGAAGGCAACTAGGGGTGCACGGAACTACCATTATCATATTTAAGTTCTGTAGGCGGGATCAACCTTAGGGTGACTAGTGGTGGTGCAGTATAGTAATTATCTCGTAGTGGTTTAGGTGCGCTTTTAATATTATCTTAGTTCAGTCTTATTTCCTTGTCTACTCTGTCATACTCAATTGTTCACAGTCATTTCCTTATTTTCCAACTTATGACTTAGCCTAGTTATATTGGTAATTATATTGTTAAAGTCATCGCACTCGCCAGACTTTATGTCTAACCCCCTTGTTTCCATCTCTTTTCTTCCTTCCCCCCTCCCCCAGGTGCTCAAGTTGGAACTAGCACCAGTGGAGCTTGATTTTGGACAGCTGTATCTCTGCTTTTAGAAGACTGCTTGGATTGCTGAAGTAAAAGTTCAGCTTATCTTAATTATGGCTATTTTGTATTGGGGTTATGTCTTTCAATTTATGTACTTTGATTTAGTCAAGATGGATATTATGTACTTTGACTCTGGTTTTGATGATGTAATCAAATTTATGTATTTTCCGCTGCAATGAAATAAAGTTTCAAATTTTCAAGTACTATTTATATCTATCTTGTTGTTAAGTTTTTGTTCTATACTCACTTAAAACGCTCTATAGAAGTTAATGAATTCCCTTTGTGAGTGACATTAATGGAAGTGGGGTGTTACAGACTACCTAGAACCAGGGCAGGAAACAAGGGGATTTGGGTCATTGTGGACCGTTTGACCAAAAGTGCGAGATTCATTCCTGTCAAGTCAACTATAACGGCATCGAAATTAGCTGAACTTTATGTGAAATCGATAGTTCGATTCCATGGTGTCCCAAAGAGTATAGTAAGTGACCAAGATCCATTATTCACGAGTGGATTTTGGAAAAGTTTGCAAGAAGCTTTCGGAACCGAGTTGTGCTTGAGTACGTCATATCATCCCAAAACTGATGGTCAGACCGAGAGAGTCAACCGAGTTTTAGAAGATCTCCTGAGGGCTTGTGTGTTAGACTTTGGAGGATCATGGGAAGACCTTCTCATCCAGTTGAGTTTGTGTATGATAATAGCTACCAATCAAGCATTGGGATGGCACCATACAAAGCATTGTATGGAAGGCCGTGCAATTCTCCAGCATGTTGGTTAGAAACTGGAGATAAGTTGGTACTTGGGCCTGAGATGATTAGAGAAATCTCGGATTGTATCGAGATAGTTCGGCAACGAATAAAGGCAGCCCAGGACCGTCAGAAGAGTTACGCCGACAAACGTCGTAAGGACTTGGAATTCGACGTGGGCAATATGGTTTTTGTGAAGGTTTCACCATTGAAGCATATGGTGAGATTTGGAAGTAAAGGAAAGTTGGCTCCTCGGTTCGTTGGACCATTTCCGATAGTCGAACGAATTGGAAAGCTCGCATATAGATTGGAGTTACCCGAGAAGATGTCGAGTGTGCATAACGTGTTCCATGTGTCGTTTCTACGGAAGTTCATGCATGATTCGAGTGTGGTGGTATCTCCCGAGAAGTACGAAGACTTAGAAGTAGAGACTGCAGTTTCGAGACCTCGTAAGCCACTTCGTGTTGTGAGGAATGACACGAAACAGCTTAGGAGGAAGACAGTTAAGTTAGTCAAGGTAGAATGGAGTGAGGATGGAGACGATTGTACATGGGAGATGGAAGAGAGCATGAGAGCGACTCATCCAGAACTCTTTGTCGGTAGGTCTCTTGATATCGTATCTTCGTTATATCGTTGTATCTTGCTGTTGTTTGGTAGAATTCCGCGTGCTAGGATAAGGCTATGGATGTATGGCTTGATGGTTGCTAGTTTGGATGATAGAGTTGGCTTTTCATGGATGATAGGAATGCAGAATCGTTGTGATTGCTTGTGTTTGTTTGAAATTTTGGGGGCGAAATTCTTAAGGGGGGAAGAATGTAACAGCCCGCATTTTACATATCGAAAGATCGCAAAATATTTTTATTTCATTCTCTGAGGGTTGGATCATTCTCATCTTTTAATATGTTGCTTATGGGGATGTGAGACATGTCCATAATTTTTACCGATTTTGTTTGTGACCATTTTGCCCCTGTCGGCCTTGTATAGGGCATAACTTTTGACTTGGATCGAATCAGAGCGTGAGACCTGTGCCATTGGAAAGGAATTGATGGTTACCTTTCCATAGAATGGTTACATTAAGGATTTGGCTCAGCAGTTTGGGAGAAATCGCTATTTTAAGGTTTTTCAGTTGGCTGTTCAGATTTGGAGAGCCTAGTGAGCTGAATTGGGGAGGCCCATTAGTGGGATGGTGGAATCCTATAAATAGGGGGTGAGAGTGGAGGGAAAAGTTTTATTTTCCCATTCTCTCATTTTGAAGGCATTGATCCCCTTCTTCCTCTAACACCTTTCCACCATTAAAAATCCAAATATAAGGAGGGAAATCATAGATCTACACCATTGGAGGCTAGATCTACATCATTTCAAAGGTGAATTCATTGGATCAACGAGATTGGTTCGAGTGGCTCGCTATCCGGATTCATAATTCTATCATTTTAACTCGTACTGGAGAATCGGTTAGTGATTTACATCTCTCACATAAATGCAATGAAGTATATGAGTGTTTGTGTATGTTTCTCATCAAATTGGAATGTTTTAACGTAGATTTATACCATTACATGTCCATTTTCATATGCATCACCCTAGGATCTTATCTAGCAAGTTTTACTCGATAATTTCATGTCATTTTAACATGTTTAAGTTAGTTAGATCTCTTATTTTGATCATAGGTTCATTTTAATGGTTTTTGGTGAGATTTACATCATTTTTATGGTAATCGTCATATTCATGTGGTTAGTAATGTTATGATATGTTTATGATTGTGTTTGATGAGTTTGGTTGAGTTGGTTTCGTTGGATTCGTCATTTGGCGAAGTTTTGATCGAAATCGGAGTAGAATTGAAGATGTGCAGAAAGTGGCTCGGGTCGGACCAAAGTGGCTCGGGTCGGGATCAAATTCTGTCGTGGAGGACAAGTCAAAGTTGGCTCGGGTCGGACTAAAGGGGGTCGGGTCGGACCATTCTGGATTGGGTTAAAGTGAATCAGACCATTTTGGATTGGGCTAAAGTGGATTGGACCATTCTGGATCGGACTAAGGTGGGTCGGGTCGGACAAAATGGGGTCGGGTCAGGCCTAAAGTAGGGGTCGGGTCAGACCAAAGTGGCTCGGGTCGGGCTGTTCTAGACAGCCATTTCTGGTCCGCCATTTTTGCCATTTCTGGTCAGCTCTTTCTGGTCGGACACTTCCAGTGATGATGTAACTTTAAAATGAGTTCAATTAGGAAGTTAGGAAGTGTTGAAATAATGCTATGGATTTCTTTGAACCTTATAGAGATGTTGGTTGGTTCAATGATGGTGGTGGCTTCGACAAGAGTCCAGAAGGGGATGTTCAAAGTGATGTGATATTTTTTGTTGAAAAGCAACGAATAGGAAGACAACTCAAAGGTCGTGAGTTGGTGGATAATGGTTGCTCGAGAAGGTTGCTTGAGCTATGAAATGTCGTCAAGGTTGGATGACTAGAGATGCAAAGGCCGAGAAGTCATCGTGTCGTAAGTTCTAGCAGGCTCAAAGAAGGGGTACGATGGGGGCACCCAATAGACCGGAAGGTTGCTGGTCGAGTACCTTGAGTATTGTTGAAAGGCCTAGTTGTCAAGGTTGGACATTGTCAAGGTTGGACATATGGAGTTTATGCTAGAATTGGGGTTACCATTAGCCCTTGACATATGGCAAGGTTGGCTGTCATACGATTAACGATGGTTTCAAAGCAGGATTGGCGGTGAAAGCCAGAGTCAGGCATGGATGATTGGTTGTTCTGTGTGAGACTTATATAATCTAGATGTTATGTGTGTTTTCCTTGATTGAATGGTTGCTCTGGTTTCCATGTATGAATTGTTATTCCTTTGGTTGAATGGATTGTAAAGGCTATCACTGTCCGATGTGGGGAAGATAAGGCTGAGTTCTTCTCTGGTGTCGTGGGTAGATTAGTATGTTTATTTATCCTCTCTCATACACTTTATTGTTGAAGTTTGTTAGCTTTTTTATCGCTCACTAAGACTATTGTCTGACTCAAGGTTTTATGTTTCCTCTTATTACCTTGGGCTGTTCATCCGATTGTGGATGGGCAGACTAAGTAACATGTGACAGGTAATGCTTTAGTGAGGACGACGATGCTGATCGATTGCGAGTAGGAGGCTCACGTACCAGTTTGCTACTAGCTAATAATTGGATTTCCGCTGTTTGCTTTTCTGAGTGATGTAGTGAGGCAACTTTGTATAAACACTATTTCCAAGTTTGTGGATCTTACTTTCTAGTTCTATGGAAGTTCAGTGTTTCTGCTTCACTATTACTACCTGTTGTATAAGTTCTATTATATTTTATCCTTGTGCTGTGAGTTTTACGACAGGTTCCGCTTGTGTTTACCTACTCTGATGATCGTCCATGACAGCTTTGCACATCTTTTAGCGCATTATTTCCCTTGTGTGGTGCGCGCGTTATAGGCGGTCGTCACAAGAGTTTTACCTTATAATGATCAAACATGTCTGATACGTATAAAACAATAATCATTGATATTATTATTAGTGTCTAATCAGTTAAAACACTTGCAAAGTAAATGTATCAATCCTAGACGGCATAGTACCCCATCCTACTATGTCGCCATATATAGGTTTACAATCAAATCTGTAATGTCGTATTGGAAATTGGGTTTCCATCATGAGTCAAGGCTAGGGTGGTCTCCTTACCGATTCGGGTCACCTCTAGCAAGATGACCCAGGGTTTGAATGCTGGCGAACCATTGGATCCTCCAAGGCCGATCCACAAATACTTTAGTGGATTAGTTATGCATGAACAATACGTTTTCCGGTCCTATTTGTAACGAATAGGGATTTTCGACCTCAAAAATCGACATAAAGTACCATGTCGAACATTCAAGCAATGAAAACACTGGAACGTTATGAGAAAGAATTTGAGGGTGAGATAAGAAAAGAAAGAAATTTTAGAATTGAAGAATAAGAAGAAGAACAAATCAGAATCTCACAGTGGAACGAATGAAATATAATATATCAAATCTCTTTATACAAAAAGAAACTGTATACATACCAATCATCAGAGTACATCATATATTAGACACATCAGAAATAAACTCTAAATAATTAACGGTGAAGCCTCCTGCTTCCAGCTCTTGAACTCCAAGTGGAATCTAACCCGTAAATATGTTCGGCCTAACCCAAGCACATTTTGAAGCAAAGCAAAAACACCCGGATCAGTCTGGAATACTTTCAGTGGTAAATTCATAACACAATGACTTGTTTAACTTTAAAAATCTGTTTGAAGGAAAGGATAATAGTAAGACCAGCCCACACATAAACATGGACGGATTTTACCTTACTATAACCCAAAACACTTTTGAAATCAATATCTTTTATGATATTATGATAGTGTCTATCAAAACACAAATAAATAATAATCTAGTAGAACGCTTGCATCTCACGCTCTACATATATAGTATACAAACAAAACTGCGGCACTTATTGGATATTGGATTCCGACTATGACAAGGTATGGATCTACCTACCGATAGTGTATCTCTAGAGAGGAATACACTGGGTTCAACAAGAACGTCTTGCAACCTGGCCATACATGACCGACCACTCATTTCTCTTGAGTTTATCGAATATATTGTCATATATGGCTGCGCAGCTACCGTTTTCCCGGGAGATACAGAAATGAAAAGAAGTAACAAATATGAATATTCTCTTGATGGTGACAATACACCCTAATGGGAATGACCCACATAGCCATGCTGGCTGCCCGATTTTTGTCATTTCCCGGTTGTGAGGCTTGAGGTTTTAATCTTCTTTTAGAATATCTGGCCACCATTTTCATCGTCCATACAAGTCATCTAGGAACAAGATGAAACGAAGGCACCCTCCTACTGCATCCTTATATTGGAATCACCCCAAGGATCAGTAGCGGGTAGTCCTTGCAATCCGTAAATTCCAATTACGACAGAACCGCAGTGTATCTCTTTTTTTATTGGAGCTACCCAGAGATTATAAGTAGTTCTTCCATTTCATGAAGATCTACGGTCTTCAATGCTCCATCTTCATTTGCTGCCAGTTAGATTCGTACGTAACATTGGATCGAAGTGGTTTTGGGTTGTCCCTATGCCGGTCTCTTCGAAACAAAATGTCAAAAGGTCCAATAATATATTCAATGATAGTCGGGTTTTTAACTATCAATTCACACAGCACAGTTAAGCATATTTGTAGCTCTAATTTACTTAAAATTATTATCGATCCTTAGAAATTGATTTCATATTCTCTTGTATTGACTCTCAATATTCGTTATGTTGAAGCAATAACATATCTTTTACTACCAAACTACATTCATTCTTTATTACAAAAACATTACTATATGTTTGCCAAATCTCTTACATTACCCTTGCCTTGCGAAAATCAACTTATATTCTTAACTCAAGGTTAACGATAAATTTCACAATTCCAACCTGAGTTAAACAATGTTAAATATACATTGTTTTATTAAACTTAATCAGTTCTAATTAATGTTTTAAAATCTTTTCAATGACGTCGTAATAATTATCTTGTAGAAATAATAACCAAATCTCAACACTCCTATCGTTTCAAACAAATATCACCCCTTGATAATAGTGAAGCCGTTCAAGTTGGGGTATTTTAATTACCTCTCAGACCTTAATCGACAACGTTCTTATCTCAGACTCGATAAAAGTTTGAAACACAAACCTATCACCCCAATTACTATCAATTCAGTTTGCTATATTATTCAAACACAATTTTAAGTAACCATTTCCTTCATTTGGCATATTTAATCTCCAAATAGATCTCTTTTACTTTTTATTCAAGTAACTAGCTAACGCAAACTCTTTCATTTTAAACTTCTGTAATATAACTCATTATCAATTTAGATTTATCTTTTTAAAACTCCTTTGCTAAGTTTTTATCTTTACATTAATACATTAATCTTTCCTCTTTGAAATCACATTTCAATTCTACCTTTGCCTACTAATTTAATAATTAAGTAAACAGTAATCTTATCAAAATATTTTATTGCATGTCCTCTATATTTGAAAACTTCTTCTAATCTCTTTGCTGGTACTCAATTCAACTATTAAGTAAGATTTAACTGCAAATGGTGTATTAGTTTCCGTATGACCTCGCCTTAACATTTTTCAGTTAAGTTTTACTTCAACTTAAAAACCTATGTAAAACTTGGAATTCACTTACCAATCTCCCTTTAGATTCACTTAATTTGAATTCAAATCTTCTTATATAATCCATTAGTGTTTCCTTTTTGAAGTCATACTCCACTTTAATTTACTTAAATATTTAAGTAAAGATAATCCTAATTAAAATCCTTACATTACTCGTCTCTCCATAAACTCTTAATTTTAATTGGATTTCCTTATCTAATCTCTTACAATAAATCTCTTTCCGAATTTCTCAATTATGGTATCACAACCTCGCAACTTGTTTATACTTTTGGTATAACATTTCTCTTAACATGGTTCATTTTAAACTCAATCACTTCTTAATTTACTTTCATTGAAGAAGTAAATTACTTATTGATTACCATAATTAATTAACTTCATTATTAACTGAAGTGAAATAGTTTACTTCATAAAAATAGATTAACTAATTTCTTATCGACATTATTACACGACAAATACTTCATTAATAATTTATCAACCCATAAGCAACTTTAAATACCATTAAACAAAAAGATAATTAATATTTAAGAAATATTATTAAAATAAAAATAATTATTCGTTAAACCATTTTTCATTAGATTAATCGAAGAACGATTAATATAACTATCAACTATAATTAACCAGTTGACTTCGTCAACTATTTACTAAACTGATTATGATTACCTCTCTTGTTAGATTAATATAATTAATCTAATTATATTGTTTAACTATTCTACTTAAACAGTTATTTTTCAAAACGATGATTCGTCACTAAAATTATGGCTTTTACACTTGTTAAAATTGCTGCAAAATATTATTTTACTATTTTCATAAAATCATTTATAAATATCACCTTATTTTTAATCTTTTGTTTAAAAAGAAAATCACTTTTAAAACTTTAATTCAATTATAAAATAAGTTTTATAATTGCAATTACATCAATTCACTTGACGGTGAATTAATTGTTTAAAACAGCGTTTCAAATTATTTGCTGCCAATAACTTAATCAATGTCGTTTATTGATTTAAAACATCACACAACGTTGAATTTCAATTCAACGTTCAATATCCAATCCATAATCAACATTCAACTAGAATGTAATGTTATTTAGGGTAAACAGTTCATATTTGGATGATATGGAAAAATAACCTACATATAAAATATTTGAGGATTCCGGTCGGATCCCTCCAACATGTTCTTCCCTGCATCACAGATCATAATAATGATTGATAATAGTTTATGAAATAATTATTTAAATCAAAATCACCCAATACGACAAATATAATTGTCGACAACTATATAATAAGCAACCAAGGCATTTAATCATCCAATTTCTATGATTAACGATGAATTATATTTTAATATGAATTTAACACATCGTTGAATTCCAAAAGGTGTGATAATTAATTCACTTTGTTTACGGTTAATGGTTCGCGCGTCGTTTCGTTAAATTTTAACCAGTCGTTTAAAACTAAACGAAATTCCAGTTGCATCTGAAATGCTTCATTTCAGCTCAGTAGCATAGCATCCTTCTCTGCGATTCCAGTGAATCCAGTTCCACACGATCCTGTTAACGAATGAACGTGTTGCACTAGTTACAAGTTTAAAATAAATTCGATGACTATAAATGGATTAATTAACAATAATAAATGTTAATTACCTTATTTAGCCAATCTATTGTCTGCTAATCATTTCCTAAACGTGCGATTAAAAAGTTCGAAACCTTATTCCCGATTTGCTCAAACCCGTTGCCTTCATGTTTTACCATCAGCCTAATAACATGTCCACTCCGCTCCCCTCTATTTATTTGTTTATTTGCGAGCCCAAGACCAAGCATGTAAGCCTAAGCATGTACCCCTCTAAATTTCTTCTTCACCATAAATTTGATACTCCGGTACTCGCCTAATCAAACTACCCAATGTCGCCATGCAACTTCCATAGTTCTAGTTCAAGCCATTTCACTCCAACCACATATTTGTGTCCATTTCCCCATTGCGAGCCATTCGTGACTAGTACCCCTTCTTCCAGTATGGCTTATCTTCTGTGTATTATTACAAACTGCGCCTGCAACTTAACCTACTTTCATAACTTCACGAAACCATCCTCCATGTTCTATTGTTCGAACTCCTCTCACGTGTTTCACGGATCCATCTTCTCGAACCAGATCTCCACGTCCAATTCCATCTTTCAAAACAACAACCATTACCGCAGTCATGTAGGATCACCTCGCACCATCTCTGCACCAAACATCAACCTCAGTTGACCGATCAGACATAACCGAAACCCTTGTCTGAATGCCCCTGTCACTTTCCCCTTGGTCTAAATCCCCAAAACTCCTACTATCTCCACCCCCATTCCACGTTAAAAGCTTCATACTGCAACTTCATTTCAACTTCGCTGCACCATACAAAACCGCTGTTGATCCTTGTCTTCACAAATAACCCCCAGTCATCAAGCGACGTGCCAGAAACCACTACCCTACGAGCTGCCATAACTCCCCTCTGTCACTTTGAATACCCTTCCGAATCTCAGCCACCAAGTCCCTATAGACCCAGTCTCGAGTTTCCCGGCCTTCCCATTTCTTCTTCAAGCCAATGCACCTATTAATCCTTCCCACACACCCTCTTCTTCCTCCTTGTATAATTTAACTCCAGCATCCAGAAAAATATGGCACTCCTCTTTTCTTGCTAGCCGAACTCCAACACCCCTCCAGCCTTGTCCGAGTCCGAAACACCACCAGTCCTTACCACCTCCTGTCCGACAACGACCATTGCGCCACTTTGCCTATCTCCCATCGCGGTCCTCCACCCGCGTCAGAGGGCATCGTGAGACCTTGCGTTTTGGACTTGTGGATTTTTCTCCGAAGAGACCAGCGAGGTAGACGATTGATCTTCAAAAAGAATGAGATATTGGTATTCATATTTTATTAGAAAAAGGAAACGAACGAATTGGCAGCTGTGTTGAAAAAGGAAGTTCAGTTGTTTGAGTTTAGGAAGATTTGTTAGTTTGTATTTATAGGCAGGAGAGAACATATTTAGTTATTATATTTTCTTTTTAACTGTTTTGAATAGTCGAGCCTAATAAATAGGGTGATGTGTCCACGTCTTGATCTGTACAGGCCATTCCAGGTATGGTTTCGTTTATAAAAGTCAGTGCATATTAATTAGGGTAGGCGGGAGATGTATATTAGAGTATGGGGATTCATTAATTTGAAATGAGAGCTGCGTGTTGTTGATGTCTAAGGTGAGGTGAGGTTGACTTCAAACAGTGCAATAGGGTGATGTTTTTCTTATTGAGCCTTAACATAGGATATGCGATCATTTCCGTAGGGAATGGGTTTTCACATGTTTTTGGTTTTGATGTTTTTTGTTTATTTGATTTGGTTTTGAGGGTAAACATATTAGGATATTACAATACAAAATTTTATTATTTAAGTATCGCCATCGACCAAAATAAAAATACCGTTTTGACTAGCAATGCCCCACGATCCTAAAAATATAATAACATCGGTAGGTTAACTTATTTTGTGAAACCCCAAAATACTGATGCAGGGTGCAAAATACTCCAAATAAAAAGTGGTGTATTTTCCAAATTAAAAATTACTATAAAAATCGAAAAATTAAATTATAACTACATTTTGAAGATCCTGTCCAAATTCAAAATCGATATTTAATTATATTAAATTATCGTTATGGATTATGAATGATTCCATAGCGACTTTATGAAAATTTGAATTGGTCATATCTAACAATCTATATGATGAAATATCGATTTTTCTCTTTCATTAGAAAAATATAATCGTATATATTCAAGCGGTTCTTGTTCACTGAAATCCGATTTATATCGGGTCCTGTATATTCAATTAATGTTCAAAATTCAATATTACGAACTACAGCGTTGTTTCGAGCTCGTTTGAATTATATAATAAATTATATAAATTCAAACTTCAATCTAAATAAATAAATTCTTCAAAAATATATTAGATTTCCAATATAATATATATAAAACACGTCTAAATATTCCAACGTAAATGGCCGAAAATCTGGGACGTTACATTCTCCCCCCCCCCCTTAAAAGAATTTCGTCCTCGAAATTACAAGGTAAGAAGAACGCACCAAACCCGATTATTTTTGAATTGTCGCCAAATAAAATCAAACTCTTAAAAAATTTAGAAAATTTCGCCAGCTCCTCCTCTCCACGGCTCGATCATAACAACTACAAACGCCACTATGGGCCTCAACTTCTCCAAGATGAAACCAAAACCAAATGGCCATCCAACTCAGGGGTATAAAATCAATCACTTCAGTCAATAATATTAAGGTTTACCTATTTGTCGGGCAACCCAATTCCAATTCCGCAGCAAATCAACTAAATGAACTTCATTCTCCCATTTGTACTTCCAATCTGTGTAACCAAATCATCTCCCCAGCCTTCAGGAATCTGCACTAAATCTCAATTTACATTGCAAATGACAACCCAGGGTTAAATAATCCAATTTATTTTTAATTCATTATACGGGGATTCACTTCCAATTTATTCAACTCCTTTATTAACCCGTTTGATGAATTTTATTCAACTAATCCAATACCCAAATAACAAATAACCAAATCATTTTAATTATATTCAACATTGGCCCCTTCTGGTCTGTATTCCCTTTGGTTTAATATACATTTATATCAATTGATTAATTTCTGATTGACTTCCATTATCCATTTGATTTTCAAATCCCAATTTATTTACATTATTCGATTCCACTTAACCAGGTTAAGTTTCATATCCACTTCAATTCACTAATTGATTTTCTAACTAGATCAATTCCATTTCCTAAAGGGTTCTATTTGATTATTATTCGTTCAATCACAAAATTTATTCGATTTAAATTTCACCTCCATATCCATTCCAAATTCTATACACAATTCTATTCACATGAAATTTCTTAATAATCAATTCTTTTCAATTTATTCGTTCGGGGCCATTAGACCTTTATCTCAATAAGTTTAACTTATTCATTCCCCATTGGTTTTGACCAAATTTAAATTTATATTCATTTCCAATTTATATTTATGCAGTTAAACATGCCGCCCAAACATCCAATTTAAATTTATTGATTTTCATATATATTCTATTGACTTATGTCAATTTTTATCTTGATATCCAGGTAAAATTTTGATTCACATTTGAAATTCTCGCTTGGTTAGTCCTTTCAATTTCATAACCAAACCAATACAAAACAACCAATCAATATTCAATCAAACAAGACACAATCAACAAACCATATCATCACGATTCATATTTAACTTTAATATTCACTTTGATTCTAAATTAACTTTACATTGAAGTTTTTATATTTAAATTTCATATTTGAAATTCCAATCTGGTTAGAACATTTCAATTCTATAATCCCCTTTGAATTCTAATTCAAACCAACATTAGTCGGTTAATATAATAATAATTCGAAGAAATAATTACTTTCATAAAATACACGGGTCAAAATAAATTTAAAACAAATTTATATCTAATTACAAATACGCACTCTAGTATATATGCACTCATACTCAATCTAGGATATTACTAATCCCATCTCTATTGAGTTACGCCATAGAGCCAAGGTTATTACTAATCCAATAGCTCTGATACCACTATAACGACCAAGGATTTTCGACCCCAAAAATCGACACAAAAGTACCATGTCGAACATTCAAGCATCGAAAACACCGGAACGTTATGAGAAAGAAATTGGAGGGTGAGATAAGAAAAGAAAGAAATTTTAGAATAGAAGAATAAGAAGAAGAACACACCAGAATCTCACAGCGGAACGAACGAAATATAATATATCAAATCTCTTTATACAAAAAGAAACTGTATACATACCAATCATCAGAGTACATTATATATCAGACACAGTGGAAATAATCTCTAAATAATTAACGGTGAAGCCTCCTGCTTCCAGCTCATGAACTCCAAGTGGAATCTAACCTGTAAATATGTTCTATCTAACCCGAGCACATTTTGAAGCAAAGCAAAAACACACGGATCGGTCTGGAATACATTTATTGGTCAATTCATAACACAACGACTTGTTTAACTTTAAAAACCCTTTTGAAAGAAAGGATAATAGTAAGACCAGCCCACACATAAACACGGACGGTTTTTATCTTACTATAACCTGAAACACTTTTGAAATCAATATCTTTTATGATATTATGATAGTGTCTATCAAATCAGAAATAAATAATAATCTAGTAGAACGCTTGCATCTCACGCTCTACATATGTAGTATACAAACAAAATCGCGGCGCTTATTGGAGATTGGATTCCGACTATGACAACTTGTGGATCCACCTGCCGATAGTGTATCTCTAGAGAGGAATACACTAGGTTCAACAAGAACGTCTTGCAACCCGGCCACACATGACCGACCACTCATTTCTCTTGAGTGTATCGAATATATTATCAACTATGGCTGCTCAGCTACCATTTTCCCAGGAGATACAGAAAATGAAAAGAAGTAACCAATATGAATATCTCTATATGGTGACAATACACCCTAACGGGAATGACCCACATAGCCATGCTACCTGCCCGATTTTTGTCATTTCCCGGTTGTGAGGCTTGATGTTATAATCTTCTTTTAGAACATATGTCCACCATTTTCATCGTCCATACAAGTCATCCGGGAACAGGATAAAATGAAGACACCCTCCTACTGCATCCTTATATCGGAATCACCCCAAGGATAAGTTGCGAGTAGTCCTTGCAATCCTTAAATTCCAATTACGACAGAACCACAGTGTATCTCTTTTTTTATGGGAGCTACCCAGAGATTATAAGTAGTTCTTCCGTTTCATGAAGATCTACGGTCTTCAATGCTCCATCTTCATTTGCTGCAAGTTAGATTCGTACGTAACGTTGGATCGAAGTGGTTTTGGGTTGTCCCTATCCCGGTCTCTTCGAAACAACACGTCAAAAGATCCAATAATAAATTTATTGATAGTCAGGTTTTTAACAATCAATTCACATAGTACAGTTAAGCATATTGGCAGCTTTGATTTATTTAAAATTATTATCAATCCTTAGAAATCGATTTCATATTCTCTTGTATTGACTCTCATATTCGTTATATTGAAACAATAACATATGTTTTACTACCAAGCTACATTTCATTCTTTATTACAAAAACATTACTATATGTTTGCCAAATTTCTTACATTACCCTTGCCTTGTGAAAATCAACTTATATTCTTAACTCAAGGTTAACAATAAATTTCACAATTCCAACTTGAGTTAAACAATGTTAAATATACATTATTTTATTAAACTTAACCAGTTCTAATTAATATTTTAAAATCTTGTCAATGATGTCGCAATAATTATCTTGTAGAAATAATAACCAAATCTCAACACTCCTATCGTTTCAAACAAATATCACCTCTTGATAATAGTGAAGCCATTCAAGTTGGGGTATTTTAATTACCTCTCAGACCTTCACCGACAACGTTCTTATCTCAGAATAGATAAAAGTTTGAGACACAAACTTGTCACCCCAATTACTATCAATTCAGTTTGCTATTTTATTCAAACACGATTTTAAGTAACCATTTCCTTCATTTGGCATATTTAATCTCCAAATAGATCTCTTTTACATTTTATTCAAGTAACTAGCTAACACAAACTCTTTCATTTTAAACTTCTGTAATATAACTCATTATCAATTTAGATTTATCTTTTAAAAACTCCTTTACTAAGTTTTTATCTTTACATTAATACACTAATCTTTCCTCTTTGAAATCACATTTCAATTCTACCTTTGCCTCCTAATTTCATAATTAAGTAAACAGAAATCTTATCAAAATCTTTTATTACATGTCCTCTATGTTTTTTTAAACTTCTTCTAATCTCTTTGTTGGTACTCAATTCAACTATTAAGTAACACTTAACCGCAAATGGTGTATTAGTTTCTGTACGACCTCGCCTTATCATTTTTCAGTCAAGTTTTACTTCAACTTAAAAACCTATGTAAAACTTGGAATTCACTTACCAATCTCCCTTTCGATTTAATTAATTTGAATTCAAATCTTCTTATGGAATCCATTAGCGTTTCCTTTTTGAAGTCATACTCCACTTTAATTTACTTAAATAATTAAGTAAAGATAATCCTAATTAGAATCATTACACTACTCGTCTCTCCATATACTCTTAATTTTAATTGGATTTCTTTATCCAATCTCTTACGATAAATCTCTTTCCGAATTTCTCAATTATGGTATCACAGCTTCGCAACTTGTTTATACTTTTGGTATATAATTTCTCTTAACAACGTTCATTTTGAACTCAATCACTTCTTAATTTACTTTCATTGAAGAAGTAAATAACTTATTGATTACCCAAATTAATTAACTTCATTATTAACTGAAGTGGAACAGTTTACTTCATAAAAATAGATTAACTAACTTCTTATCGACATTATTAAACGATAAATACTTAATTAATGATTTCTCAATCGATAAGCAACTTTAAATACCATTAAAAAAAGATAATTAATATTTAATAAATATTATTAAAATACAAATAATTATTTGTTAAAACATTTTTCATTAGATTAATCGAAGAACGATTAATATAGCTATCAACTCTAATTAACCAGTTGACTTTGTCAACTAAATCTCAGTTATTTACTAAACTGATTATGATTACCTCTCTTGTTAGATTAGAATAATTAATCTAATTATATTGTTTAACTATTCTACTTAAACAGTTATTTTTCAAAATGATGATCCATCCTTAAAATTATGGCTTTTACACTTGTTAAAATTGCTGCAAAATATTATTTTACTATTTTCACAAAATCATTTATAAATATCACCTTATTTTTAAACTTCTGTTTAAATAGAAAATCACTTTTAAAACTTCACTTCAATTATAAAATAAGTTTTATAATTGCAATTACGTCAATTCACTTGACAGTGAATTAACGGTTTAAAACAGCGTTTCGGATTATTTGTGTAACACCCCGTATTTCTGTGAACGTATAAGTAACAAATTAAAGTATACTTAATTTTTAGGGGAAGAATTAAGGGAAACGGGTTGCGCTATTGCATTCGTCTCAAAATTCTGCTTGAGATAGAGTCCGAGTTTGCGTAAAACGGGTATCGTATGAAAAAGATATAGACAAACGAAGTTAGGCAGAAAAATCGGAAACAACCCAAAATACACTGGCGCACTTGTGAAGTGCGCCAGTACAAAAATACACTGGCGCACCTGCCAAGTGCGCCCATACCGATCCAGCACAGAATTATGGAGTGTTCTGTGATGTTGTGTCTTCTTCTGAGTGGCTGGATGACCTGTCTTCGAGCTGGGTGGTTCTGATGACTTCTAGACTAATCTGAAGGCTCTAAATCACCCTATTCTCCTATAAAACACCCCCCAAACCTCACTTTCTCTCCACACAATTTCATGCCTATACTCTTTCTCTATTCTTATCAAAATAAAATAATGGCGTCACAACTCTACTGAAATCTAAGCTAGAACTAGTGCATCTTCTTCCAATCTGAATAGAATTAAAAGAGAACAACTATTTTCTAATCTAATCAATAGCCTACGCCAAAGGAGAGCTATTCAGTGTCAGAATACAGATTCCAGAATATAAGAATCATGCCATTTTTGTGAGTACAGTTATTTTCAGATATGAACTTTAATTATGATCTTGACATGGTTATAAATCTGAATCTGAGGTTATGCATATTCTTATCTGTCAGATCAGTTTTTCTGTGACTATTTTCTTTCTTTTTTTCTGTTCTGTAGCCAGGCTACTACGAGCCTACGCCAAATCTCATAAGAGATTAACGCATGATCACTAAATTTTGGGGTAAATAATGAATAATTGGAGATGACTTATCCGTGACTGATTTGGGAAAAGGACATATGTTGTAAATTAGATCTAGATCTGTGCATACTCTGTGATTTGGAAGAAGAGGAATCATTGAATGATAACATATGACTTGAAACTTGGGGACATAATGCATATAAAAATTAAGATCTGATTTTGAGAGGATATAATTTAAAGATCTAGATTTTTTGGTATATTTTATATAACGATTCATGACTTGAAAAAGGAATATGAAACTTAGGCGTAAAGACCTATATTAAAATAGGATAACTATTAATGTGAATGCGCCTAAATATGGATTTTGGGATATTAGCATTAAAGGCTATAATTTGGCATATTTTATATCATGATTTGGGGCTTTTAGAGAGTGTTCTGTACTGTGCGAAGTTTAATGAAAATTTGGGGGCATATATTGTATTATGAATTATGACCATGATTTGAGCATGTAAGCTTAGGCTTAATTTATGATTAGGCAAGATATGTGAATAGAATTTTTCAGAAATGTTAAATCTGCTAATCTGCTGAATTGCCAAATCTGCTAAATCTGTTGAATTGCCTATTCTGCTAATCTGCTAGATCTGTTATCTGCTAAATCTGTTGAAAGCTGAATAATTGTAATTTGGAGGCTCGATCTAAAATTGAGCAAAACATGTTAATAGAACTTTGGATAATCTATCGTAACTTGTAAAGAGGTTAAATCTGCTAAATGGACATAATTAGTCTGATATTTTCTGTAATGGAATAAAGTGGCTATGACACGAGGTTAGACTCTGTTTACGGTAGAAGCCTTCCCAGAACCAACCGGCTTAACCAGCAACCGCAAACTGTCAGTCTAATGTGAGAGGTCGTAGGCATAACTAAAATATGCTTAGACACGAGGTTAGGTTTGGCTTATGGAAGAATTCTGCCCGGAACCGTCTGGCATATTCAGCGGCCACAAGCTACCGACCTAATGTGAGAGGTCTGTGCATTAATATTTAATTAATGCAAATCTGAGATAAATATGATGTCTAAAACGTGTTGGGTGGATAGGGTTCAACCAACTGAAATGACGAATTTAACAAACCCGTTTCGTGAATCTATAGGCCCAATACAAAGTTAGACAATCTGTAAGTCTGTTAAAACTGTACATCTGATCCATTAGTCTGAAAACTTGTTAACTTGATTGTCTGATCTGTGAACTAGAAAATCTGAACTCTGTATGTCTAAAACTTGTAAACAAGTTAATCTGAAATCTGTTAGTCTGGGGACACAAGGTTAGGAGGGGAAGTACTTGTGTCATATGTTGTTTGGGACCCATATTAGTCAGTAACCCTTTCTGGTATAAAAAACTTTAACCCCACGCTGTGTAGGGGTCCGGGCACGCTTACTGAACTAATTATAAGCGGTTCACTCTGATAATGGCGAGGGGTGTTGATGGTGCGTTCCAACGGGGTCATGTGCGTGCATGGATCCGATCTGATCTGAGGATGTAAGACACCATGACATCTGTAAATAGGTATGTGCTAATAGGTTGCCACTTTAGGGAGTGATACACCCTACCGTGGGGCCGACACAGGGTATTTATGAATTAGGGTGCTGATCGCTTGGGGTAGGACTTAGGGTACACTTAGTTCTGTCTGTTTATGTTGGTACCGTCTGTTTCTGTTAGGTGGTAACACCTGTATGTTTCTGCTTGGTACCGTCTGTTGGGGTGGTAAAGGCCCATTACTAGTGTACACCTAATTCTAACATTCTGTTTCCGTAGGGATTATTCTGTTTCCGTCTCTGATTTCGTTTCCGATTCTATTTTCGTACCTTCTATCTGTTGGGGTGGTAAAGGCCCATTAGTTGAGTGGTAAAGGCCCATTATTAGTATTCTGCTTCTGTACCTTCTGTCTGTTGGGGTGGTGAAGGCCCATTACTAGCATTCTGTTTCTGTATAGATTATTTTGTTTCGATTCTGTTTCAGTTTAGACATTAGGGTAACACCTAATCATAGTATACTAGTATTAGTGCAGAGAAGTAAGATGCAAGTAAGGACCATAACTTGGTTTACATCATTCTGTTTCTTCTGTTAACTTAAAGTATATCTGTTATTCCTGTTGATGTAATCTCTCATCCAGCTTTATTTACATGTCATGATAATATTATCTGTTTATATGCTGGAAGTCACTGGACTCGCCAGACTTTATGTCTGAAGGAATCCACCATTTTGCTGGTCCGAAGTGAAGGAATCTGAGCTTCCAGCATGGAGAAAATCGGTCGATCGCCGCCGGGACTCTGGGTGTAACACCCCTCCTCGGCTAGGGTCACTCACAAAGGGAATGCCCTAGTTTTGGAGAGGTATTATCGAGATAACATCACAGAATTATCACAAGACAGAACATAAATAAATAACTAAGTAAACAGCGGAAGAATTTATGAGCAAAACAGAACTTCATTTCATTCCAAAATAAACCATGTCTTTTACAAACATTTCAAATAACTTTATTACAACTGTCTTGTTATAATAGCCAAAGAAGCAATAACTTAAAAACAGAAAAACAGCTTATTCCCCAAGTGCAGTAAAATGAAGCAGCCATAGCAAACCGTACATGCTGAGCCAGAGCAAGTGATATCCAAGCTAAGAGCTAGTGTTTCCTCCCTGAGAACCTGGGGGGGAAACGGAAGAAAAAGAGGCGAAAGGAAAAAGGGTCAGTCATAAAGACTGAGTAAGTTCTAGTGACTTTCAGTGTAGAAACGGTTAAAACAACCTGTCATGTATGAACTGGAACTAAACTTAAGAATGGTGTCAAGGTGAAACAGATAGACTAAGGTGATCAGGATAAGTCAAGACAAGTCAAGTAAAGCATCACATGTTCGAGATCCGTTGCATCGACTTCACTAGTATACTAAGCCCATGTCACAAGTTAATCACGAAATAAATCCCATGGCCCAATGTCATGAAATGACCCTGAAACGGGGTCTGACCCAAGTACGGGGTCCTACGGAGCGATTATCTAGTCGATCGGCTCCCTACAAGTTCTATCTCGTCAAGTGTCCGTGTCATACGGCTAATCACGAATGTAGTCACCTGTGCTGGGTCCACCTTCGGGTGTATCAGCCCTAGGGTGTCAACCCCTGACACGATTCAAGATGCACAGATAAATCTACGGATACCCAGTGTCTGCCCCGGATACGTGCACGATCGTAGTCCACCGAACCTACACTGGTGTACCCCACTGCCGTCGTTCACCTCTTACAATCAGCCCAGTAATCGTGCCCCACCCGGCCTAGCACCAGGGTACCTTGATACATCTAGAGGGTTACTGCTGAAAGGGGTCGTGTCTAGGGTTTCGCCTAATAGATTAGGTCATGTAATTCGTGACCTAACCTGCTAACAGATTAAATCATGTAATTCGTGACTTAATCCTTTTCCAGTCTAGTCATGTCAAGATGGTTAAGTATGTCATTACAGTTCGCGACTTAACCCGCCTACGTGTCATGTCAAGTTGGCTAAGTGTTGTCATTTTCAAGTTCATGACTTAGCCCTACAAATCGTGTTCAAGTTGGTTAAGTTGTCTTTTCATGTTCATGACTTAACCCTAATTTGGCATTAATTGATTCATTAATGCACCGAACCACTCACATTGGATCCTATTGTTCGTAGCCACTGGATTTGCCAGGCGGTTCCGGGCAGGTTTACGCTACGAACTCAACCCAACCTCGGGTTTCAAGCGCGATGTGGCCAACTACCCACATTGGATCCTATTGTTTGTAGCAACTGGATTTGCCTGGCGGTTCCGGGCAGATTTACACTACAAACTCAACCCAACCTCGAGTTGGCCACTTTCTTGTTTTCTAAAGTCATGCCCATGTTCTTATCAGATTTTGCGCTATTTCCATAGCATGTTCATATGTCAATTTCGTGCCCAACTAAGGCATGTTTAAAGTCATGTTATGGCATGTTCAAGTCAAGTTTTCGTGCCATATTTCATGTTCTACTTATGCCAAATTTCACAGTTTATTCCTATAATTAATTCAAGTTTTGCCTATTCTACCCAATCGTATCCCCAACGTATATAAACGTACTTCGTTCACAAGCATAAACAATTCAAGAGATAAAGGGGAATAACACCAAACATGTGATAGGCATATGTGACAATTCCAACATCACTTGCATAATAAGCAGGCTATAACATATCACATGGTTGCAATACTAGTATGATGATAACTTGGCATAGTAATGATTCCAACTTAATTTAACATGATGATTTCAACTTTACATCATAGGCATAATAATCATTGCGAGCATAATAATAATTTTATTATAAACATGAAACATTTAAAGGCATAGTAATCCTAATAGGCATAGTGGATTCCAATTTAGCATTTTTAACATAATGATTCTCAATTAACATTATAGACATAATGATTCCAATTTAGCGTTTTTAACATAATGATTCTCAACTAACATGATAGACATAATGATCCCAATTTAGCGTTTTTAACATAATTAACATGATAGACATAATGATTCCAATTTAGCATAATTAACATGATAGACATAATGATCCTAATTTAGCATTTTTAACATAATTAACATGATAGACATAATGATTCCAATTTAGCATAATTAACATGATAGACATAATGATCCCAATTTAGCGTTTTTAACATAATTAACATGATAGACATAATGATTCCAATTGAGCGTTTTTAACATAATTAACATGATAGACATAATGATTCCAATTTAGCGTTTTTAACATAATTAACATGATAGACATAATGATTCCAACTTTTCATCATAACCTAGCAATACCCTATTTTTCATTAATCATGATGGGTATAATAACACCACAGGCATAATTCCATCAATATTCATAGCCATGGTTTAATTAGCACCATAGGCATGGTTTAATCAGCATAAAGATTTCAATAAACATAGTGATTCCATGGACATGTATTAGTCCAACTTGCCAAGCAATTAAACCCAAGTGATTCATAATAACATCAAAATCATGACAAGTTTAACTTGCAACGTTGCCATAGCAATATCCAAATTATAATTCAAAGATAAACAATATAAACAATGGATTAACAATAGTTCCTAAATCCGGTTTCAATTCATGGCATGTCCATATTGTTTTAGCGTTTTTGCCTAAAAAGTAACATAGAACTTACAATATGAAGTAAATAACCCAAATATAAATCCCAACTCAAATAGTCCCAAATTTGTTGTCTAAAGCGTCGTAGTTGTTGTAGCTTCTAGTTGTAGCCTTCAAGCATCGTCCTCTATCTTCTATAATTTTATTCTTTGTATTTTTAATTCAGAGCTCTAGGTTTAATGGCGGCGGCCTGAGGCTAAAATGAGATAGTATGATTTAGGCTAGGTCTTAGGTCCTTTTTATAATGTTTGTGAGTTGTTTTAGACCGTCGATGGAGCTTGATTCAATAATAGCCGTTCGTTTGAAGGAGAGACCAACCAGGAGCTGACACCTAGCCCTAGTGACAACGCAAGGCTCAGAAAATCGACCAAACATAGACCAGGCCAGCCAGGGTGGGCTGGGTTCGACCTGGCTCTGGGGCCAGGTCGACAGCCCAGTCGACACCGTGTCGACTTGGCAGTCGACATGGGTGTCGACAGCCCTGTCGACCTATAGCCCAGGTCGACTGCCAAGTCGACCTGGGTGCCTTAGGTGGGAATTTTCCCGCCCTGGCCAATTGGGCCCGATTTTGAATTTTAAACCTATTTTTCTGAGCTGTTTTCGTCTGTTTGAATTTTAACCTGAATTCTGAAACTTCCGGAGACCATATCTTCTTCATACGGACTCCGTTTTTCGAAAAATCGGACTCTATTTCGCGTATTTTTCCGAGACGAACACAATGGCATATCCCGTTTCCCTTAATTATTTGATTTGAAATTAATTATACTTTAATTTGTGAATTTCACTGTTATAGAATACACGGGGTGTTACATTCTCCCCCACTTAAAAGGATTTCGTCCCCGAAATCTTCAAGTTTAGGAAAAATATATATCCTAACATCCAAACATCCATCTACTCATCCATCAAACACGAGTATCCATTGTCCTTAAAAGACTTCTAATGCTTTATGATCATATGCGAGGTGTGTGTATATGTTCCTTATCTAATGCTAATGATCAGGCCTGATTGATCTTCTAAATGCAAAATATGTTTAGTGAAATGAATCCAATATGTATGCAATTTTTTTTCCTATTATAATTCATAATTTCTACATGAGTGCTCAAACATTCAATCATATGCAACAACCAAATGATGGCACAACCAAGTTTCCAAAATAAACACTCATGCATATGCAACATGAAAATGTGTCTGAGCCGATCTAGTGCCTAATGTGTATTCGTGCATCCACGAGCAACCACTTGCGACCACTTGCAACCATTTCACAATCATAACATGTTTCAATTACATGTTTACATCCAAAAAGATTCTACCTATGGTTCTCAAGATAGGATCGAGGAGAGAAATAAGATAAAACAAAGCATCTAGAATAGGTTAACGATGTACCGCCAGAAGGTCCGGTCTGCTTCTCAGGGCAGTCTTTGCTGATGTGTCCAGTCTTCCCACAATGGAAACATTCACCTTGCTTTCTCTTCCTCTTTCTACAATCCTTGGCTATGTGCCCTTCCGTACCGCAGTAATTGCATTTCCTTTTATCGCGTGAGTTGTTGTTCTTGCCTCCCTTCTCGGAGTCTACCTTCTTATTCTTAGAATCGTTAGGCTTGACCTCTTTCTTCCCTTGAGAGTTTTCTGCCTCTGTCTCCTTCTTGCCCTTATCTTCCTCGTTCAGCAATGCCATCTGCACCAACCTTTCGTACGTAGCTCCCATGGGTATATGGGTCATGGCCAAACTGTGTAATGGCTCATTCAACCCTTTGACAAAGCGGAGAGCCTTTTTGTGCGGGGTGTTGACTAGGTCTAGTCCGAACCTAGCCAGCTCGTCGAACTGATTAACGTACTCTTTGACTGTCATATTTCCTTGTTTAAGAAATAAAAATTTCTCCAACTGCAAACTCCTTTCGGCTTCTGAGAGAAATTTAGCCTCAAACCTTGCCCTAAAATCCTCCCATGTTTCCACTGGTCTTTCTGCATTAGTGACTTCCCACCAGTAGGAAGCCTCGCCCTTTAGTAGCCACACTGCCAGTTGTACTTTCTGCCTATCTTCTACCTCAAAGATGACGAATAAGTCCTCGGTTTCTTTCAGCCAATTTCTAGCTGCCACGAAGGACTCCGTTCCATGAAAGTCCTTTTCTCCCATAGCCTTAAAATCTTTACATATCTTAGCAAAAGTGTTTCCCCGCGGAGGAGGTGGAGGAAGAGGTGCTGTTGCAGCTGGATGATTTCCTGCAGCTGGGGGAGGAGGAACGGTAGGACCTGGCTGGGTGGCCCTTGCTTCTAAGAATCGTCTAAACCAACCAGGTATTGGTACACCCTCTGGCAAGTTAAGTTCTTCGGACATGCTGAAACAAGAAGGATAGATTCAAAACGAAGGATAAGAGATAGTACCTATGGCTTTTGGGGAATAGCCTTTAAAAACATTTTCTTGGAAAATGCTTCATTGTAAATGGTTTTGAAAAAATTCAAAAGGTTTTCAAAACTTTTGCCCAGTCTTGGTAACCTTCTGCTCTGATACCAAGTGTAACACCCCTCCTCGGCTAGGGTCACTCACAAAGGTAATGCCCTAGTTTTGGAGAGGTATTATCGAGATAACATCACATAATTATCACAAGACAGAACATAATTAAATAACTAAGTAAACAGCGGAAGAATTATGAGCAAAACAGAACTTCATTTCATTCCAAAATAAACCATGTCTTTTACAAACATTTCAAATAACTTTATTACAACTGTCTAGTAATAATAGCCAAAGAAGCAATAACTTAAAAACAGAAAAACAGCTTATTCCCCAAGTGCAGTAAAATGAAGCAGCCATAGCAAACCGTACATGCTGAGCCAGAGCAAGTGATATCCAAGCTAAGAGCTAGTGTTTCCTCCCTGAGAACCTGGGGGGGAAACGGAAGAAAAAGAGGCGAAAGGAAAAAGGGTCAGTCATAAAGACTGAGTAAGTTCTAGTGACTTTCAGTGTAGAAACGGTTAAAACAACCTGTCATGTATGAACTGGAACTAAACTTAAGAATGGTGTCAAGGTGAACAAGATAGACTAAGGTGATCAGGATAAGTCAAGACAAGTCAAGTAAAGCATCACATGTTCGAGATCCGTTGCATCGACTTCACTAGTATACTAAGCCCATGTCACAAGTTAATCACGAAATAAATCCCACGGCCCAATGTCATGAAATGACCCTGAAACGGGGTCTGACCCAAGTACGGGGTCCTACGGAGCGATTATCTAGTCGATCGGCTCCCTACAAGTTCTAGCTCGTCAAGTGTCCATGTCATACGGCTAATCACGAATGTAGTCACCTGTGCTGGGTCCACCTTCGGGTGTATCAGCCCTAGGGTGTCAACCCCTGACACGATTCAAGATGCACAGATAAATCTACGGATACCCAGTGTCTGCCCCGGATACGTGTACGATCGTAGTCCACCGAACCTACACTGGTGTACCCTACTGCCGTCGTTCACCTCTTACAATCAGCCCAGTAATCGTGCCCCACCCGGCCTAGCCCCAGGGTACCTTGATACATCTAGAGGGTTACTGCTGAAAGGGGTCGTGTCTAGGGTTTCGCCTAATAGATTAGGTCATGTAATTCGTGACCTAACCTGCCTAACAGATTAAATCATGTAATTCGTGACTTAATCCTTTTCCAGTATAGTCATGTCAAGATGGTTAAGTATGTCATTTCAGTTCGCGACTTAACCCGCCTACGTGTCATGTCAAGTTGGCTAAGTGTTGTCATTTTCAAGTTCATGACTTAGCCCTACAAATCGTGTTCAAGTTGGTTAAGTTGTCTTTTCATGTTCATGACTTAACCCTAATTTGGCATTAATTGATTCGTTAATGCACCGAACCACTCACATTGGATCCTATTGTTCGTAGCCACTGGATTTGCCGGGCGGTCCCGGGCAGGTTTACGCTACGAACTCAACCCAACCTCGGGTTTCAAGCGCAATGTGGCCAACTACCCACATTGGATCCTATTGTTTGTAGCGACTGGATTTGCCGGGCGGTTCCGGGCAGATTTACACTATAAACTCAACCCAACCTCGAGTTGGCCACTTTCTTGTTTTCTAAAGTCATGCCCATGTTCTTATCAGATTTTGTGCTATTTCCATAGCATGTTCATATGTCAATTTCGTGCCCAACTAAGGCATGTTTAAAGTCAAGTTATGGCATGTTCAAGTCAAGTTTTCGTGCCATATTTCATGTTCTACTTATGCCAAATTTCACAGTTTATTCCTAAAATTAATTCAAGTTTTGCCTATTCTACCCAATCGTATTCCCAACGTATATAAACGTACTTCGTTCACAAGCATAAACAATTCAAGAGATAAAGGGGAATAACACCAAACATGTGATAGGCATATGTGACAATTCCAACATCACTTGCATAATAAGCAGGCTATAACATATCACATGGTTGCAATACTAGTATGATGATAACTTGGCATAGTAATGATTCCAACTTAATTTAACATGATGATTTCAACTTTACATCATAGGCATAATAATCATTGCGAGCATAATAATAATTTTATTATAAACATGAAACATTTAAAGGCATAGTAATCCTAATAGGCATAGTGGATTCCAATTTAGCATTTTTAACATAATGATTCTCAATTAACATTATAGACATAATGATTCCAATTTAGCGTTTTTAACATAATGATTCTCAACTAACATGATAGACATAATGATCCCAATTTAGCGTTTTAAACATAATTAACATGATAGACATAATGATTCCAATTTAGCATAATTAACATGATAGACATAATGATCCCAATTTAGCGTTTTTAACATAATTAACATGATAGACATAATGATTCCAATTTAGCATAATTAACATGATAGACATAATGATCCCAATTTAGCGTTTTTAACATAATTAACATGATAGACATAATGATTCCAATTGAGCGTTTTTAACATAATTAACATGATAGACATAATGATTCCAATTTAGCGTTTTTAACATAATTAACATGATAGACATAATGATTCCAACTTTTCATCATAACCTAGCAATACCCTATTTTTCATTAATCATGATGGGTATAATAACACCACAGGCATAATTCCATCAATATTCATAGCCATGGTTTAATTAGCACCATAGGCATGGTTTAATCAACATAAAGATCTCAATAAACATAGTGATTCCATGGACATGTATTAGTCCAACTTGCCAAGCAATTAAACCCAAGTGATTCATATTAACATCAAAATCATGACAAGTTTAACTTGCAACGTTGCCATAGCAATATCCAAATTATAATTCAAAGATAAACAATATAAACAATGGATTAACAATAGTTCCTAAATCCGGTTTCAATTCATGGCATGTCCATATTGTTTTAGCGTTTTTGCCTAAAAAGTAACATAGAACTTACAATATGAAGTAAATAACCCAAATAAAAATCCCAACTCAAATAGTCCCAAATTCGTTGTCTAAAGCGTCGTAGTTGTTGTAGCTTCTAGTTGTAGCCTTCAAGCATCGTCCTCTATCTTCTATAATTTTATTCTTTGTATTTTTAATTCAGAGCTCTAGGTTTAATGGCGGCGGCCTGAGGCTAAAATGAGATAGTATGATTTAGGCTAGGTCTTAGGTCCTTTTTATAATGTTTGTGAGTTGTTTTAGACCGTCGATGGAGCTTGATTCAATAATAGCCGTTCGTTTGAAGGAGAGACCAACCAGGAGCTGACACCTAGCCCTAGTGACAAGGCAAGGCTCAGAAAATCGACCAAACATAGACCAGGCCAGCCAGGGTGGGCTGGGTTCGACCTGGCTCTGGGGCCAGGTCGACAGCCCAGTCGACACCGTGTCGACTTGGCAGTCGACATGGGTGTCGACAGCCCTGTCGACCTATAGCCCAGGTCGACTGCCAAGTCGACCTGGGTGCCTTAGGCGGGAATTTTCCCGCCCTGGCCAATTGGGCCCGATTTTGAATTTTAAACCTGTTTTTCTGAGCTGTTTTCGTCTGTTTGAATTTTAACCTGAATTCTGAAACTTCCGGAGGCCATATCTTCTTCATACGGACTCCGTTTTTCAAAAACTCGGACTCTATTTCGCGTATTTTTCCGAGACGAACACAATGGTGTATCCCGTTTCCCTTAATTCTTTGATTTGAAATTACTTATACTTTAATTTGTGAATTTCACTGTTATAGAATACACGGGGTGTTACACTGGGCCGGCACGGCTCACATTCGGCTCGGATGCGGACGGATACTGATGGAGGTTGCGTCCGAGGGATGCGACACCCTGCTAATGGCCAGACTCGAGTCTTCTGATACTGGCCCTCGGATGATACTGGCGACACCTTGGGCTATAATATCACGCGATATGTTGAGTCGAGCGTGTCTTGAGTACTTTTGGTGACCGGACCAAAAGGCCCATTATTAGTATTCTGCTTCTGTACCTTTTGTCTATTGGGGTGGTGAAGGCCCATTACTAGCATTCATTTTCTGTATAGATTATTCTATTTCGATTTTGTTTCAGTTTAGACATTAGGGTAACACCTAATCCTGTTATACTAATATGAGTGCAGAGAAGTAAGATGTAAGGAACATAACTTGGTTTACATCATTCTGTTTCTTCTGTTAACTTAAAGTATATCTGCTATTCCTGTGGATGTAATCTCTCATCCAGCTCTACTTACATGTCATGATAATATTATCTGTTTATATGCTGGAAGTCACTGGACTCGCCAGACTTTATGTCTGACCTCGTTTGTTTTCCCCTCTTTTCTTTCCGTTCCCCCCCCAGGTGCTCAGGGTGGAAACATAGGAGCTTGATTTTGATTCTCTCTTCTTGCAGTATTGCTTGGCTTTGACTCTATCTTTTCATGGCAGTTTATGTTGGGGACTATGGCTTTGGAACTTTACATTCTGAAGGATTTTGTATAAGACTGATAATTGTGTACTTGAGTTTTGGTATTGTGACTTAGAAAGATGTAACCAAACTTATTTCTGCTTCTGCTGTAATAAAGTTATAATTTTTCAAGTACTACTTATCTATCTTGTAATATTCTGTTCTGTCTACTAAAACACTCCATCAAACTAAAGGCATTCCCTTTATGAGTGACCTTAATGGAGGTGGGGTATTACAATTTGCTGCCAATATCTTAATCAATACCGTTTATTAATTTAAAACATGACACAACGTTGAATTTCAATTCAACGTTCAACATCCAATCCATAATCAACATTCAAACAGAATGTAATGTTATTTGGGGTAAACAATTCATATTTGGATGATATGGAAAAATAATAAACATATAAATACTTGAGGAATCCGGTCGGATCCCTCCAACCTGTTCTTCCTTGCATCACAGATCATAATAATGATTGATAATAATTTATGAAATAATTATTTAAATCAAAATCACCCAATACGACAAATATAATTGTCGACAACTATTCTATAAGCAACCAAGGCATTCAATCATCCAATTTCTATGATTAATGATGAATTATAATTTAATACGAATTTAACACATCATAGAATTCCAGAAGGTGTGAGAATTAACTCACTTTGTTTACGGTTGACGGTTCGCGTGTCGTTTCGTTAAATTTTAACCAGTCGCTTAAAATTAAACGAAATTCCAGTTGCATTTGAAACACTTCGTTTCAGCTCAGTAGCGTAGCGTCCTTCTCTGCGATTCTAGTGAATCCAGTTCAACATGATTCTGTTAACGAATGAACGTGTTGCACTAGTTACAAGTTTGAAATAAATTCGATGACTATAAATGGTTTAATTAACATTAATAAATGTTAATTTTTAGCCAATCTACCATCTGCTAATCATTTCCTAAACGTGTGATTAAAAAGTTCGAAACCTCATTCCCGATTTGCTCTAACCCATTGTCTTCACGTTTTACCATCAGCCTAATAACATGTCCACTCAACTCCCCTCTATTTATTTGTTTATTTGTGAGCCCAAGGCCAAGCATATAAGCCCAAGCGTGTACCCCTCTAAACTTCTTCTTCACCATAAATTTGATACTCCGATATTCGCCTAATCAAACTACCCAATGTCGCCATGCAACTTCCATAGTTCCAGTTCAAGCCATTTCACTCCAACCACAAATTTGTGTCCATGTCCCCATTGCGTGCCATACATGACCAGTACCCCTTCTTCCAATATGGCTTCTCTTCCATGTATTATTACAAACCGCGCATGCAACTTAACCTACTTTAATGACTTCACGAAACCATCCTCCATGTTCTATTGTTCAAACTCCTCTCGCGTGTTTCACGGATCCATCTTCTCGAACCAGATCTCCGCATCCAACGCCATCTTTCAAAAAAAATAACCATCACCGTAGTCATGTAGGAACACCTCGCACCATCTCAGCACCAAACATCAACCTCGGTTGACCGAACAAGCATCACCGGATCCCTCGTCTGAACGCCCCCGTCACTTTCCCCTTGGTCCGAATCCCTAAAACTCCTCCTAGATCCACCCTCATTCCATGTTAAAAGCTTCATACTGCAACTTCATTTCAACTTCGTTGCACCATACAAAACCGGTGTTGATCCTTGTTTTCACAGATAACCCCCAATCATCAAGCGATGTACCAGAAACCAATACCCTACGAGCTTCCATAACTCCCCTCTATCACTTTGAATACCCTTCCGAATTTCGGCCACCAAGTCCCCATAGGCCCAGTCTCGGGTTTCCCATCCTTCCCATTTCTTCTTAAAGCCAATGCACCTGTTAATCCTTCCCGCACACCCTCTTCTTCCTCCTTGTATAATTTCGCTCCAGCATCCATAAAAATGCGGCACTCCTCTTTTCTTGCTAGCCGAACTCCAACACCCCTCCAGCCTCGTCCGAGTCCAAAACACCACTAGTGCTTACCACCTCCTGTTCGACAATTACCACTGCGCCACTTCGCCTGTCTCCCAAAGCGGTCCTCCACCCTCGTCAGAGAGCATCATGAGACCTTGCGTTTTGGACTTGTAGATTTTTCTCTGAAGAGACCAGTGAGGTAGATGATCGATCTTCAAAATAGAACGAGATATTTGTATTCATATTTTTTTAGAAAAAGGAAACGAACGAACTGGCAGCTGTGTTGAAAACGGAAGTTGAGTTGTTTGAGTTTGGGAAGATTTGTTAGTTTGTATTTATAGGCAGGAGAGAACATATTTAGTTATTATATTTTCTTTTTAGCTGTTTTGAACAGCCGAGCCTAAGAAATAAGGTGATGTGTCCACGTCTTGATTTGTACAGGCCATTCCAGGTATGTTTTCGTTTATAAAAGTTAGTGCATATTAATAAGGGTATGGGGGAGATGTATATTACAATATAGGGATTCCTTAATTTGAAATGAGAGCTGCATGTTGTTGATGTCTGAGGTGAGGTGAGGTTGATTTCAAACAGTGCAATAGGGTGATGTTTTTCTTATTGAGCCTTAACTTAGGACATGCGATCATTTCCGTAGGGAATGGGTTTGCAAAGGTCTTCGGTTTTGATGTTTTTGGTTTATTTGATTTGGTTTTAAGGGTAGACATATTAGGATATTACTATACAAAATTTTATTATTTAAGGATCGCCATCGACCAAAATAAAAATACTGTTATGACTACCAATGCCCCACGATCCCAAAAATATAATAATATCGGTAGGTTAACTTATTTTGTGAAACCCCAAAATACTGATACAGGGTGCAAAATACTCCAAATAAAAATTGGTGTATTTTCCAAATTAAAAATTATAGTAAAATTCTAAAATTAAATTATAAATACGTTTCGAAGATCCTGTCCAAATTCGAAATCGATATTTAATTATATTAAATTATCGTTATGGATTGTAAACGATTCTGTAGCGACTTTCTAAAAATTTGAATTGGTCATATCTAACAACCTATACGATGAAATATCAATTTTTCTCTTTCATTAGAAAAATATAATCGTATATATTCAAGCAGTTCTTATTTCACTGAAATCCGATTTATATAGGATCCTGTATATTCAATTGAAGTTCAAAAGTCAATATTACCAGCTGCAGCGCCGTTTCGAGTTCGTTTTAATTATATAACAAATTATATAAATTCAAACTTCAATCTAAATAAATAAATTCATTAAAAATATATTAGGTTTCCAATATAATATAAATAAAACACATTTAAATATTCCAACTTAAATGGCCAAAAATATGGGACGTTACACTATCAGACCTATCACTTGGCCAGTAGCGACCAATATACCGAGGGCCCTCACAATCCATCATCCACATAAGTAAAAATGTCTGGGATCCATACCATGACACCCCTTCTAGCTAGAAAGAAACGCATGCACTCCTTGGGTCCCTTATCCCGTTTTTGACTCCTACCGGGATGTGAGGCTCGCGAAGTAACGCTATACACAAAGCTATGCCGAAATAAGTTGTGCTTTGATCATCAACCACAAGGTTGATTTTCAACAAAAGCCTTGATCATTTGCATCTTAGCATGTTACATTGAAAATCCACGCCATGTAACTGATGTCTATCAATATATAACCTCTGAGCTCGTACGTCTCAGAGAAGGGTGTTAAGCAAGAGAATAAATTCTCCGCCACCAAACAGATGTATATTTAATAGAAATCAATTAACATAGAACGAAATCCAATGTCAGACACACATCCATTTACAAGTCCGTTCTGGGTCTGAACGAAACCGGAGACACCTTATTCCTCGTCCCATAGGTTCAATACGGAAGAGAGGATCTCGCATATCCTGACAATCAACAAGTACGTCCGGACAGCTACCACTATAACCCCTTGAAGGTAGCAACTCCAATCAAAGGCATCAGTGGTCGTCCATTCGATGTGAAGATCGCCGGTCTTCAACAACCGTATTCAATGTCTTCGATTTAAATCGTCGTATAATTATTTGAAATGAGATTGAACTCGGTCTTTTTAAATAATTCTCAAATATATATAATTCAAATCATTTCATATTGTTAATATTATTTTTTAACGATTTATCGCTATTTTTATTTATATGAAAATAGCTCCTTTAATTCAAACGACGTTTCAGGTCGTTACGCGGCCCTAGCGCTGCTTTTATACAAATTTGAATTACACATTTATATAAATCTAATCGTTGGATATTAACAAATTTAATATTGTTGGAAAGATCATTCTAAAGCGAACCTAAGGTACTAGTTTTGGGAAAATCCGATGGTCGAATCTTTCGGTATAATCGTTTAAAGTTACGATTCTGAAACGTGAACTACCGCGCGCGATTCATTTAATTTTAACTTATATTTAAATATTATATATATATATACAAATCGTTCGACGATTTCACTAACATGTTAAAAGTGATGTTTTCAACAAACAAAACATATATTAACATATAATCATTTCCCTACTTTGCTAACATGTAAGTGATTACATTTTAACGAATCAAAACACATTATTATTTTTATCTAAACAAAACTTGTTAAAATTAATATTTTTATGGCAAATTCTATTTTAATATGTCATTCTTTTTAATCTAAACAAACATGTAAAATGTAATGACAAATTCCATTTTTATATGTTATTCTTTTTAATCCAAATAAACATATAAAATGTAACACGTTAATGACAACTTCCATTTTAATATGTCAGTCTTTTTAATCGAAACAAACATTTAAAATGTAACATGTTAATGACAACACCTATTTTAACATATTATTCTTTTTATCTATTTAATCAAAACATACACTAAAATGTCATTTTTAATATTTAAACAATTTCTAATGAACAAATCATTTTTAACAGACTAATATTTTTTAATGAAATTAATCATACACTAAAAATGTCATTTTTAATATCTAAACAATTTCTAATGAACATGTCATTTTTAATTATGAACCATTTTTAATGAAACTAATCGTACACTAAAAATGTCCTTTTTAATATCCAAACAATTTCTAATGAACATGTCATTTTTAACGATGAATCATTTTTAATGAAACTAATTACATATTTAAAATCTTCTTTTTAATACCTAAACAATTTCTAATGAACATGTCATTTTTAACGATGAATCATTTTTAATGAAATTAATTATACATTAAAAATGTCCTTTTTAATACCTTAACAATTTCTAGTAAACATGACATTTTTAACAATGAATCATTTTTAATGAAACTAATTATACATTAAAATGTTCTTTTTAATATCTAAATAGTTTCTAATGAACATGTCATTTTTAACGATGAATCATTTTTAATGAAACTAATTATACACTAAAAATGACCTTTAAATATCTAAACAGTTTCTAATGAACTTGTCATTTTTAACGATGAATCATTTTTAATGAAACTAATTATACATTAAAAATGTCCTTTTTAGTACCTAAACAATTTCTAATGAACTTGTCATTTTTAACGATGAATCATAACATACATTAAAATTGTTATTTTTAATGTTTAACTATTTTTCCGTAAAAACACGAAAAATTTGTGATTCATATATATATATATATATATATACAATAAAAAGTAAATTTTTATTGTATAAACAATTATTTCCAATATGACAATTTCTATGATCCATATATACAATAAAAAGGAAATTTTTATTGTATAAACAACTATGACCAATTCTATGATTCATATACATAATAAAAAGATAATTTTATTGTATAAATATTTTTGATAAATTCTATGTTCACATATACAATAAAAAGATAATTTTTTATTGTATAAATATTTTTGATAAATTCTATGTTCACATATACAATAAAAAGATAATTTTTATTATATAACAATTTTAACAATTCTATGATTCACATGTATAATAAAAAGATAATTTTTATTGTATAACAATTTTAACAATTTCTATGATTCACATGTACAATAAAAAGATAATTTTTATTGTATAATAATTTTAACAATATCTATGATTCACATGTACAATAAAAATATAATTTTTATTATATAATAATTTTAAAAAACATGAATAATTTATTTTCATATATACAATAAAAAAATGATTTTTTTATTAGATGAACAATTTCTAACAAACATGTATATTTTGTTTTCTAACATACACAGTTCAATACATTCTTTCATCGCAATCACAAACAATCATCTCAAATTTTATACCACACATATATGAATTTCATGTCGAAATCAATAATAAATTTTATTCAAAATTAGAGACCTCAAAATGTAAATTATAAATGGATATTTATAATTTAATTTCAACTGTCACATTAATGTTAACATTATTTTTAATATGTTAAACATTACAATCACAACACAATACAGTCAATGAAATCATCCATGGTTCCAAACAATAGTGAACGTGAACTAACAGGCACCGTACGACATATTATGATAAATTAAACAAAAAAAAATCAACATTGACAATCGATATATGCAGATATAGAATAAATAACTGTAAAAATATTTTAGTGAGAGAGTTCTCACCTTGACCGGTTTTGAAATCGTTGAATAAAGATTATTTTTAACTGGATAAAACCGTACGTTTAATTCGGTCAAAATTTCCAATATCTTCCAAATTTGTCCTAGTCAGTTCCATGGTGTAGCTCTCTTTTCTGTGATTCCAACGGATCCAAAATGATTCGATTCCATTTTCGTATGAACAAGATATCGTTATTTAAACATTTGATTACAAAAATTGAATAATTAATTACTTTGCTTAATCCCTAATCACTCTCTTCCCGTCTTCGTTCCAGTGAATATTGAACCCATCACCGAAGAAACGAACGCCTCCTTCATTAAAAATCGCACCACCCACAATCCTTTAGGGACCGATCAACTAGCACCACAACGTAGCTCGCAACTCCTCCTCCCTGCGCCACCAACATGGGCCAACTCGGCCTCCACATCCACCGCGAACACGCCCTCGAACCGGCAAGCTTCCAGACCCCAAATCGCTCAAAATACACAACGGTAAATAATCAAGACCGTATGGATTTAAAGAGTAGAGAAATATCTAAAAGATTTGTTTTATGAATTTCGCGAATTTTTTCTTGGATTGTAAAAATTTAAGAGGAGAAACAGGGACGATTTTGTCACTGATTTTATACTAAAGGCGGCGGCTCAGAAAGAACATAAAGGGGCTAGGGTTTCATAATATTAGGGTATTTATAAATAAATTAATTACTTAATTTTTTACTGAAAAGACTCGTTATTTCATACTAACTCCAAATCAAGCCCATTGACTGTCGCCCCTAGCTAAATACCGCCATTCTAGACACAATGGACTATGTTTTGTAAGCCCATTTGACTATTTTAGCCTATTTTTCTTTAAATTAAAATATAAAACATTTAATATTAAATTTGAACATACATTTTAATTTACCGGGGCCACATACTAACTCCAAAAATTCCCGAAAAATAAATTTAGCTATGTTTTGATGATACGGTCCTAACAAAATTAATTTCGTCGAATTTGGAGACCGTTTGAATAATGGTCTTTTCTGGTCTATCAAATTTGACTAAAATTGACAAAACACGTTTCCTTCTGCCACGCTCACATATTAATTCCAAAAATTATGAAAATTGGAATCTAGCAATAATTTGACATTTTGGATCCAAAAAAAGTGGTTTCGTCGAAAATGGAGGTAGTTTGCAAAATGGCTATTTTAAAGGGCTATATATTATATTAAAATATATATAAATTCTATAGTGACTTTTCTGAATTTTAAACTGGACATAACTTTCAATTCATAAAGTGAAATCTCTATTTCATACATTCGTTAGAAAGATATTATTAAACAGATTCAAATATTTCTGGTTTTACTAAAATCCGATTTATTTTGAATCTTGTACATTCATTTTAAATTTAAAATCGGATTTTCAAACTGCCACGCCATTTTAGGCTCGTTTTATAATTAAAATAAATTATTATCTTCTAACTTCGATTTAAAATAAATTTTTAGTTGTTATTATTTAAAATAAATCATTTTAAATATTCAAAATCCATTAAATTAGCTAAAAGAAAAAAAATTAAATTGGTTTTGAAATCCCGGGTTGTTACATAATCGCTTGGAGGCGGCTAACCCGCGTTGACCAAGGAAAGAGGAGAAATAGGTTTTGACCGATTTTGACCAATATACTTATACATATTATAATATTTAATTCGTGAAAATGGGGTTTTGCATCCGAATTCCAAATCAATCCCAACGACTGTAACCCCTAGCTAAATACCCCTATTTCGGACACAATGGGATATGTTTTGGAGGCCAATTCGGCTATTTCAAACAGTTTAAATCAAAATTAAAATATAAATTAATATAACGTTTCAAATTGAATTTCAACATACATTTAAGTTTAGCGGGGCCACTACTGACTCCAAAAATGAGGAATTTTGGATTCTATCTATGTTTTGACGATACGGTCCTACAAATATTGATTTTGTCGAATTCTGAGTCCGTTTGCAAAATGGCATTTTTCTAGTCGATAAAATTTACAACTGAAATTGAACGTTCCTTTAAATTTTCCACTCTCACATATTAATTCCAAAAATTATGAAATTTGAAACTTAACAATAATTTGATATTCCAGATCCAGAAAAATTGGTTTCGTCGAATTCATAGGTCATTTTCAAAATGTCCATTTTTAAGGGCTTATATAATATTTAAATTATTAAAAATATAAATTCTATAGCGACTATTTGGAATTTTAATTTTGTCATAACTTACAATTTATAACTCGAAATCTCAATTTCTTACATTCATTAGAAAGATATAGTTAATTCGACCCTAACGTTTCTTGTTTCATCAAATTCTGATTTATAATGAATTCTGTATATTCATTCAAAGTTTAAAATCGAATTTACAAACTACCATGCCATTTCAGGCTCGCTATATAATTGTTAAAAATTTATAAGTTCTGACTTCGTATAAAATAAAAAAATTAATCCGTATTATTTAAAATAAATCATTTTAAATATTTGAAATCCATTAAAATAGCTTAAAATAAATTTTAAAATTGGTTCTGAAATTCCGGGTTGTTACAAATGGTTTAGTAATAACCTTGGCTCTGTGGCGTAAGTCTATAGAGATTGGGTTAGTAACACCCTAGATTGAGTTTGAGTGTATATATATGAGAGCGCATATGTAATAACCCGGAAATTTGGGCCAATTTAAAATTTTTATTTTGGCAATTTTAGTGAATTTTGGTGATTTAAAATGAATTATTTCAAATAATATCGACGAGAAATTTATTTTGAATACAATTCGAATGTATATATTATATAGATCGACGTTAGAATATAAATATTTATTTTAAATTATAAAAGGAATTGAAAATGGCGCGGTAGTTCGATAATTCGATTTCAAAGTTCAAATGAATGAACCGGACTCAAAATAAACCGGATTTTAGTGAAACCAAAAATATTTGAATCTAATTGGGGATATCTTTCCAACGAATCCGGAAAATCAAAATTTCATAGCAGGAATCAAAAGTTATGCCCAGTTGAAAATTCAGAATAGTCGCTATGGAATTCTGGCCCTTAAAAATGGAAATTTTGCAAACGACCTCGATTTTCGACGAAACCACTTTTGTTGGATCCGCGATGTCAAGTTATTGCTAGATTTCAAATTTCATAATTTTTCGAATCAATATGTGAGCGTGGCAAAGGAAAACGCGTTTGACCAGTTTAAGTTGATTTTAATCGACTGGAAAATGGTCATTGTTCAAACGGTCTCAGAATTCAATGAAATTAGTTTTGTTAGACCGAATCGTCAATACGAAGCTAGAAAATATTTTTTGGGAATTTTTAGAGTTTGTATGTGGCCTCGGTAAATTGAAATGCGCGTTCAAATTCAATATATAGAGTTATATGTTGATTTTGACGAAAACCGATCGAAACGATCGAATCAGCTTACGATACTTATCCCATTGTGTTCGGAATGGGGGTAATTTGCTATGGACAACAGGCGGTGGGCCTCGTTACGAGGTCAAAATAAATTGTCAACTTTTTGAATTTAAAAATAAAATAAATATAAAAATATATATTTTTCCTTATACCTCCTCCTTTCTTTCTCTCTTCCCATTTTCATTTCAACAGAAAGTAAAATAAAAAAGGGAAAAAAACCAAATCGCTCCAACGCACCCCTGCCGCCAAGCCACCGCGCCGCCTTGGCCACCCACCGCCGGTCATCTAGCGTCGCCCCCTCCATCCGATCTCCTCCTTCCTCTCCCCTTCTACTTCCCTGAAATCGCCAAAGCGAGCCCAGATCTGGCCGCAGCTCGCCCTCAACAGCCACCGTGCCACTCTCTAATCGAAACCCGTGCGTAGACCCCAAGCACCCCTCCCTTCAAGCCGCCGCAGCATCCACCATCACCTGCGACCACCAATCGTGACTTCACCTCCCTGGCCTCCTCAACAGACGTGAAACCCCCCTCCTCCTCGGAAAAGGTGTGTTTTTATTTTATTTAGTTTTTAAAATGCCTAAATTAGTTTTGTTATAAAAAAAACTGATTTTTATTCTATAGGAATATTAAAAATATAATTTTTATTATAGTAGAGTATTAAAAATATAATTTTTATTATAGTAGAGTATTAAAAATATAATTTTTATTATATGTAGAGATTAAAGATATGATTTTTATTAGATATATGTGGAGATAAAAATGTGATTTTTATAGCGATGAAATAAAAATTCGATCTTTATATATGAAATATAAATATACAAATATAGTGTTTTATATAGAATGAAGCATTGGAAATATATATGAAGAAGAAATAAAAATATGATTTTTATTTATTAGAATGAAGTGATAAAAATATAATTTTTATTATTAACAGCGGGAAAAGGACTGCATTGGAATTCAAGCAGATTCAGATGGTTCAGCAGTTCAACAGTAAAACACGGCGGAGTGGAACCCTCTGTGAGAACTTCTCACCTTTAATTTATTTTTTCTAGTTAAAATATATGCTAGGATGCAGACGGTGTTTAGTAGCACCCGACACCCGTCGTCCATAGACCATGGACGGCTTGTATGCTTGTTTGTTTGATTTTAATGTGTAGTTAATTGTGTGATGTGATGTGAAATGAAATAAAATATTTATATAGTTAAAAATATTTTATAGTTGAGAATAGAATTTTTAACGTGTATTTAAAATGAAATAAATATAAACAAATCGGACGATTTGTTTATATACACACATTTGACTGATATTGATTGGGACGATAAATTTTACACATCGCCCAACTGCACAAATAAAATCTGTGTTTGATTGTTTGAAACCCCACACGGGTATTGGGATGATATATTACATACACTAATCCCAATAATTAGCTGTATGTCGATCGATTGATTGACAGGCTGTTATAAGCATTAAATATTTATATTTGATGCTTATACAGTGTAGAGCGCACTCTGGATGATGGTTGATTATTTATCGTTGTTATTTTGTACATGTGTTGTAGAAAATCCATATAATTAACATTATATGGTAATTGATTGGGCCTCATTCCAGTTTTGAAATAGAAATATTTGAAAAAGAAATATTTGAAATAGAATATTTGAAAATAGAAATATATGAAGCCGTGTTGATTAGATTGATGCCATTTTGACGTGAATGATATTTATATCGATTTTATTCAATTTTCAATGTATATTGAAAGTGTTTTTGAAATTTGAATTATATTGAAAATAATCGAAATTCGGAATGAAATTGAAAAGAATTGAATTCAAATTGAAATTGAATAGAATTGAATTCGAATTAAATTGAAATAAATTAAAATTCGAATTAAATCGAGTAGAATTGAATTCGAATTAAATTGAAATGAATTGAAATTCGAATTAAATTGAAATTGAATTCAAATTGAAATTGAATAGAATTGAATTCGAATTTAATTGAAATAGAATTGAAATCGTTTTGAATTGAATTTAAAACGGATTGAAATTGAATTGAAATTGAATTGAATAGAAATCGATTTGAAATGAAATCAAAACGAATTTATATTGGAAAATTCAATTTTGATTTGAATTTGAAAAGGGAGTTGAAATCGTTTTGAAAACAAATTTAAAACGATTTATAAAATACGTTTTAAAAGGAAATCGACGAAGTATATATTATATATAAAATATTGTGGCCTGAATAGAACGCGCCGCACCGCGGTAGTTCGCGAACTTCGACCATTGACTTCGAATGGATATTGCGGGAGATCCGACCGTCGGATTCTCCTAAAACAGGAACCGTTGGGTTCGTATCGAAAAGAGCTTTCTAACGAATATCAGAAATTAGAAATCTAATGGTTGGATTTGGAATTATGTCCAAATCAAATTTGGAAAAGGTCGTTGTAAGTGCAGTTCGATGGCCGTTGATGGAAATCGACTGTACGGGCCTTGATAAAATTATTAAAAAATTTAATAATTTGTGTTAAATCATAAGAAATGATTTGGGAAGAATTGGGATGAAAAACTCCATATTTGAAAAGATAAAAATAGATATTTATCGAAATGAACTAGTTTTGAACTAGAAAAATATTTTTTTTAAAAAAAAATAAATAAATTGGATTTGAAATGGTTTTGTAAATAACCAGAATTTCCAATAATTGCATTGGAATGGATTCGAATCGAAATTGTCTTCGGAATATTTCGATGTTGGATTTCGTGATTATACAGATGTTGTTATGGAAATTTGAAAGATATATATATATCATTATTTCCAATACGATATTTGTTGGTTATAGTATTTGATATTGAATATAAGCCGATATATTTTCTATTCAGAGCCTTGTATTTAATATCAAATGTGATTTGGGTTTGTCGTGAACGGTGTCTTCATTAACACTGCTCTTAAGCCCAGTTGAGAAAATGATTAAATCTTTTTATTTAGATTTAATGAAGTGTGCCGATTAAATAATATTTAATTGGAATTGAATGGGTGTTGATTTTTGGGTTTATCGTGAACAGTGTTTTAAATAACACTTGTTATTTAACCCGATAGTTAATGAAATGTGATTATGGGTTGTTGTGAACGGTATCTTCAATAATACTGTTCTTAGACCAAAAGGAGTTAAGAAAATCAGAAACTAACTGGAGATTAGTTAAGTTGAATGGTTTCTGGGGTATTGATCTGATGTTGGTTTCGGCCTTCGGGGTTAATACTTAGGGAATTGCTCACTTGCTAAATTACGGTTAGGGACTGATTGAAAGGCGATGTGATTTTGGGGTTTATCGTGAATAGTGTTTTTAAGTGACACCGATTCTTTAACCCAGTCAAAGATTAAAACTAAGTGGAGATTTAATGAATCTGTAATTAGATTGAAAAGATCGAGAATGGAGTATCGCCAGTTTTACTCCATGCGATAGTTAACTCTTTAATTAGATTTGAACGTGAAATGGTAATTGAATTTACCGATAACACCATGGTGTTAAATATGAAGTATTACCAGTTTTACTTCATGGGATGAACAGGTGGGCATTGGGAAATAAAATAAGTGATTACTCCGGTGTGGTTCGCTAATCCTGACTAGTTTGAATTGATATTCAAAGGAGATTAAAGAATAAATTTATAGAATTTATCTTTGATAAAATTAATGGGAACCTTTCCCAAAGTATAAGAATATATGAACAAAAGAATATTCTGAATTGGAATGAGGCGTATGTTGTGTTTGTGTAACCCTTGTTTATTATATACGCGAGTTATTCAGAAAGACCGGGTTTATCCCATTCTGAATAACTGATTCGACGTGGTGTCGAAGATGAAGACGGTGGTCGAAGACCGGAGGTCTTCACGTCGTTTGGGTGATTACTGATGATCTTGATTGGGCCGTACACCCAAGAGGAGAGAATCAGTTGGTGGTCGTCCAGACGTACTTGGAGATCGATCGATATGCGGGGTACTAGGTGCATCCGGTTTCGTTCAAACCCAGAACGAACTTGTAAATGGACTGTGTGTCTGACATCGAATTTCATTCTTTGTGATTGATATCGATTGCATAGCGTGAATTGCCTGTGTGGCATGCCAAGATGCAAATGATCAAGGCTTTTGTTGAAAAGCAAAGTCTTGTGGTTGATGATCAAAGCACGGCCTTTGTGGCGTAGCATTGTGTAGCGTTGATTCGCGAGCCTCACACCCCGGTTTTGAACCAGAAACGGGAGAAGGACCTCAGGGAGGGCATGCGTTTCTTTCTAGCTAGAAGTGGCGTCAGTGGTTTTACATGCCCTGACGAGTTTGACTTATGTGGTTGTTGCTGTTGCGAGGCGCCATGGTTATATCGGTCGATCCGGGATCGATGGAGTCATTCATTGGCTCATTGACACCCCATAGGGTGGGGAAACGCAGTGTTCAGGCATTTTAATCCACATCGGTGGACCGGCCCTGACGATCTAAAGGCTTGACTGAGTACTTGCCTGAGACACGGGCTAGAGCGTCTCGAATTCGGTGGAGGACGATCCCTTGCCTCAGTTCACAGATGGAAATCCAATTTCCAAATACGCGACTTTGCGGTTTTATTTGTAGAGCCTAGTATGGCGACATAGTGGGATGGGGCGCTTATGCCGTCTATGATTGATACTTATGATTCGAAATTGTTTTGACACTATACACTTATAGTAATAATAAAACATGAAATTTCACGTATCAAACATTCTTTGGCTATTATAAGGTAAAAACCCTATCCTCTGGCTTGCGTTGCATTATGTGATGGGACATGGGTCTTATAATAGCTTCATTGTTCTTTATTTAGCATTGCGCTGTTTGTTTTATGCACTGGTATTCTTGGGAGGAAACCCGTTCCATGTTATACGGCGTGGTTCCTTGATTTACCTAACTTTAAAATATAGATTAATAACTGTTTTAGTTCTCACACCAGTCCCATGACTGACCTGGAGTTTACTGTTTTAACCTAAACTCTGGGTGCCCTTATTTTGACACGGGCAGCTAGTAGTTTTGGTTTTGCAGTTTTATATTCACAGGATCCTGATTTACAGCTGGAAGGATGCTCGGAAAGCTCTGTATCCGTGTATCCCTTCTAGTTGTGTATTGTATTATTTTCCGCTGCTATGTAATGTATTGTAATCTCTGATATTTATCGAATGTATTTTATTTATTCATACTCTGTATATTCTTGTAATCTGATGGAATTATCGTAATAAACAATGAAATGTTCTTCTGTCTGCGTTCTTATGTGTGTTGTCCTCAACTCAATCCGTGATTTCCCGCAAAGGGGATTTCGGGTCGTTTCATCGTGGTATTAGAGCTTTGGTTTACAAAGCTCAGAGAACAAGACGCATTAGAACCATACGAACGAATTCATCAGAAATTGGATTAGTAATATCCAATGGAATGACTCGTTAGAGATGGGATCAGTAGTATCCTAGAATGAGTGTGAAGAGTAATGTTTTGAAAAATAAGATTGAAAACAAGTTTTGTTTTGAAAATTTAATTCAATTATTCGTATTTGAATATTTATTTATATTTATTTGGACTATCCAGTATATAAAAATTTTGCGTATACGTCTGATCCGCGTGTATTCGAAGTTTTAATATATTGGGTAGATATAGAATCACACTCTAGTCGCCCGGACATTGTCCTGATGATGAAGTATACCATCACCAGTATTTATTTTCAAGTGACGAAAGTGAGATTTCTATATATTTCCTATTGACTGGTGTGAGAACCGAAATTAGATAGGGCTTATTGTTGTGATTTGGCATCAAAAATGTGATTTTTGACTATATATCAAAGCTATGAATTTGAAATGATAATCAACAAATTGATTGCTGGTTATATTGTTTGAATTAATTAAATGTTGAACCGTTTAGCCAAATTGAACCAAATATTGAATTGTATTGAAAATTTGTCGCATATGCTGGCATATACATGTGCATACATTGAACAGGTCATAGCAAGGAGGCTAGAGCAGAAGAATAAAATTGTTTGCCCGACAAATAGGTACATGTTTATCATAATTTACTGTTTTGTTTGGGTGATGATGATTTTGTGAGCCGATTGGCTAGCCGCTTAGCTTTTTCTTTTTCTTTTGGATTCAAGAAGGCCATGGGAGGCTATATGAAATATCCCGAAGTCCCCGGTGCAGGGGAGGTTATGGCGAAATTATTCGAAAATTTAGGGTGTTAGCCAAATTTTTGAAAAATTTGAGAAGTTCTTAGAAACTGAAAAGTTGAAGAACTTAAGCCTTAGAGAAAATAGTAAAAGTTGAGTTGATTTGTTAAACAACTTTCGGCTTCGTTCCTCTTCGGGGACGAAAAGTTTTAAGTGGGGGTGATTGTAATAACCCGGAAATCTGGGCCAATTTAAAATTTTTATTTTGGCAATTTTAGTGAATTTTGGTCATTTAGAATGAATTATTTTAAATAATATCGACGAGAAATTTATTTTGAATAGAATTCAAACGTATATATTATATAGATCATTGTTAGAATATAAATATTTATTTTAAATTATAAAAGGAATTGAAAGTGGCGCGGTAGTTCGATAATTTGATTTCAAAGTTCAAATGAATATACCAGACTCAAAATAAACCGGATTTTAGTGAAACCAAAAATATTTGAATCTAATTGGGGATATCTTTCCAATGAATCCGGAAAATCAAAATTTCATAGCGGGAATCAAAAGTTATGCCCAGTTGAAAATTCAGAATAGTCGCTATGGAATTCTGGCCCTTAAAAATGGAAATTTTGCAAATGACCTCGATTTTCGACGAAACCACTTTTGTTGGATCCGCGGTGTCAAGTTATTACAAGGTTTAAAATTTCATAATTTTTCGAATCAATATGTGAGTGTGGCAAAGGAAAACGCGTTTGACCAGTTTCAGTTGATTTTAATCGATTGGAAAATGGCCATTTTTCAAACAGTCTCAGAATTCGATGAAATTAGTTTTGTTAGGACCGTATTGTCAATACGAAGCTAGAAAATATTTTTTGGGAATTTTTAGAGTTTGTATGTGGCCCCGGTAAATTGAAATGCGCGTTCAAATTCAATATATAGAGTTATATGTTGATTTTGACGAAAACTGATCGAAACGATCGAATCAGCTTACGATACATATCCCATTGTGTTCGGAATGGGGGTAATTAGCTATGGACGACAGGCGGTGGGCCTCGTTACGAGGTCAAAATAAAAAGTCAACCTTTTGAATTTAAAAATAAAATAAATATAAAAATATATATTTTTCCTTATACCCCCCTCCTTTCTTTCTCTATTCCCGTTTTCATTTCAACAGAAAGTAAAATAAAAAAAAGGGAAAAAAACCAAATCGCTCCGACCCACCCCTGCCGCCAAGCCACCGCGCCGCCTTGGCCACCCACCGCCGGTTATCTAGCGTCGCCCCCTCCATCCGATCTCCTCCTTCCCCTCTCCTTCTACTTCCCTGAAACCGCCAAAGAGAGCCCAGATCTGGTCGTATGTAACAACCCGTAAAATCTGGGCCAGTTTAAAATTTTTATTTTGGCAATTTTAGCGAATTTTGATATTTAAAATAGATTATTTTAAATAATATCGACGTGAAATTTATTTTGAATATAATTAGAACGTATATATTATACGCGTCGTCGTTAGAATATAATAATTATATATATAATTATATATAGAATTGAAAATGGCGCGGTAGTTCGATAATTCGATTTCAAACTTCAATTGAATGTATCGGGTGCAAAACAATCCGGATTTTAGTGAAACCAAAAACATTAGGATCTAATTGATGATATCTTTCCAACGAAGTTGAGAAACTGAGATTTCACTTTATAAATGATGAGATATGTCCAGTTGAAAATTAGAAATAGTCGCTGTGGAATTTATATATATTTTAATATAATATATAGCCCTTAAAAATGGACATTTTGCAAATGACCTCGGATTTCGACGAAACCAGTTTTGTTGGGTCCATGATGTAAAGTTATTGCTAGGTTTCAAATTTCATAATTTTTCGAATCAATATGTGAGCGTGGCAAAGGAAAACGCGTTTGACCAGTTTCAGTTGATTTTAATCGACTGGAAATTGGCCATTTTTCTAACGGTCTCAGAATTCGACGAAACTAGTTTTGTTAGGACCGTATCGTCAATACGAAGCTAGAAAATATTTTTCAGGAATTTTTCTAGTTAGTATGTGACCCCGATAATTTGAAATGTACGTTTAAAATTCAATATAATGATTTAAATGTAAATTCAATGGAAACTAATTGTAACTATCGAATCGGCTTGCGATACATATCCCATTGTGTTCAGAATGGGGGTGAAACGCTATGGGCGACAGGCGGTGGGCCTCGTTTCGAGTTCGGTAGTAAAAGTCAACTTTTAACAAATTAAAAAAAAAAATTATTATATATTTATTTCTATAATAGCCCCTCCCTCTCCATTTCTTACTTCAGTTCTAACCGAAAAAAAAAAAAAACCGCAAAACCTAATCGCGCCTCCACCAGCGACAGGCCATCGCCGCCCTCCATCCCGACGTCACCGTCGCTCCGACTCCCCCCCCCCCTCACGCCTAACCTGCTGTCGAACCCCCCCTTCTCCCTCTCTCAGTCGTAAATCCCTAAAACCGCAACCCCGTTCCCGATTGAAAACCACCGCAGTTCCTCCCCCTGGCCGCCTGAATGCCACCAATCCCGACGTCGAACTCCTCCCCTCCTCCGTTGAAATAAGCCCCCCTGTAAGTTTTTTTTTATTATTTATTTATTTATGTTATTTTTATTTAAAAACTGAATGTTATTTTGATTTCAAAAACTGAATGTTATTTTGATTTCAAAAACTGAATGTTATTTTGATTTCAAAACTGAATGTTATTTTGATTTCAAAACTGAATGTTATTTTGATTTCAAAACTGAATGTTATTTTGATTTCAAAAACTGAATGTTATTTTGATTTCAAAACTGAATGTTATTTTGATTTCAAAACTGAATGTTATTTTGATTTCAAAACTGAATGTTATTTTTATTTCAAAACTGAATGTTATTTTGATTTCAAAACTGAATGTTATTTTTATTTCAAAACTGAATGTTATTTTGATTTCAAAACTGAATGTTATTTTTATTTAAAAACTGAATGTTATTTTGATTTCAAAACTGAATGTTATTTTGATTTCAAAACTGAATGTTATTTTGATTTCAAAACTGAATGTTATTTTTATTTCAAAACTGAATGTTATTTTGATTTCAAAACTGAATGTTATTTTTATTTCAAAACTGAATGTTATTTTGATTTCAAAAACTGAATGTTATTTTGATTTCAAAACTGAATGTTATTTTGATTTCAAAACTGAATGTTATTTTGATTTCAAAACTGAATGTTATTTTTATTTCAAAACTGAATGTTATTTTGATTTCAAAAACTGAATGTTATTTTGATTTCAAAACTGAATGTTATTTTGATTTCAAAACTGAATGTTATTTTGATTTCAAAACTGAATGTTATTTTTATTTCAAAACTGAATGTTATTTTGATTTCAAAACTGAATGTTATTTTTATTTCAAAACTGAATGTTATTTTGATTTCAAAACTGAATGTTATTTTTATTTCAAAACTGAATGTTATTTTGATTTCAAAACTGAATGTTATTTTTATTTAAAAACTGAATGTTATTTTGATTTAAAACTGAATTTTATTTACTTTAAAAACTGGGTTTTTATTTATGTCGTAAAGTTTTAAAAATATAATCTTTTATATAGCGAAGTAAAAATTCGATTTTTATATATTGAACTTTGAAGTAAAAATTCGATTTTTATATATTGAACTTTGAAGTAAAAATTCGATTTTTATATATTGAACTTTGAAGTAAAAATTCGATTTTTATATATTGAACTTTGATAGAAAAATATGATTTTTATATATTGAACATCGAAGTAAAAATTCGATTTTTATATATTGAATAGCGAAGTAAAAACTCGATTTTTACATATGTAGTGAAAGCGGACAACGAAGGTGACAAAAAGGCGAAACGACGAAGACTTCTGCAAAGGAAGAGCCGTGGAGCTTGGATAGCTATATGTGAGAATTTCTCACTCTTCAATTTATTTTCTAGTTATATATATATATATATATACTAGGATGCAGACGGTGCTTAGTAGCACCCGACACAATCGTCCACAAACCATGGACTTGTTTGTTTGGTTGCATAAATTAGTTTGATTATGTGATTGAATTGAATTGTTTGAGTGAAATTGAATGATTTGATTGATGTGTGAATGGCGTGGGCCTTCACTAGACCGGGGATAAGGCTAGGCCTCGTCCCGTTTCTAGTATCGTGCCGTTATGCCGCCGAAATTTTCTAAAATATGTTAGAAAAATAAAAATATCATTTTATTGAATAAATGAATTGGATAGGAATTCATAGGTTTAAATAAAATGTTTTATCGTTAAAATATAATTTTTAACGTGAATGTGAATAAATAAAATATTCATTTACAAACCGGACGGTTTGTTTATGTACACTTATTTGAATGACATTGATTGGGACGATAAATTTTACACATCGCCCAACTGCACAAATAAAATATTTGTTTGATGGTTTGAAAACCCTACACGGGTGTTAGGATGAAATATGCAGTTCACTCATCCTGATTGATTAAATATGTCGATCGATTGATTGACAGGCTGTTATAAGCATTGAATATCTATATTTGATGCTTATACAGTGTAGTGCACTTTGGTTGATGGTTGATTATTTTTCAATGCTATGATATACATGTGTTGTATGAAAATCCATATAATTAACTTTATATGGTAATTGATTGGGCCTCATTCCAATTTGAAAAATAAAGAATATTATAAAATAAAAGTTCATGTGTTGACAGTACTCATTCATTGAGATTGGTCATGTGTTGAACGAAATATTTTAATATTAAAATTTACACCTTTATCGATATAAAATAAAAGTTCATGTGTTGACAGTACTCATTCATTGAGATTGGTCATGTGTTGAACGAAATATTTTGATAATAACAACTATTTTGAAAAAGAAATATTTGAAATAGAATATTTGAAAATAGAAATTTATGAAGCCGTGTTGATTAGATCGACGCCATTTTGACGTGATCGATATTTATATCGATTTTAAAACGATTTCGAAATGAATTGAATTTAAAACGATTTCGAAATGAATTGAATTGAAAACGATTTCGAAATGAATTGAATTGAAAACGATTTCGAAATGAATTGAATTTAAAACGATTTCGAAACGAATTGAATTTAAAACGATTTCGAAATGAATTGAATTTAAAACGATTTCGAAATGAATTGAATTGAAAACGATTTCGAAATGAATTGAATTGAAAACGATTTCGAAATGAATTGAATTGAAAACGATTTCGAAATGAATTGAATTGAAAACGATTTCGAAATGAATTGAATTGAAAACGATTTCGAAATGAATTGAATTGAAAACGATTTCGAAATGAATTGAATTGAAAACGATTTCGAAATGAATTGAAAACGAATTCGAATTGAATTGAAAGTGAATTGAAATGAATTCAAATTGAATTGAAATTTGAATTGAATAGAAATGAATTTTAAAACGAATTTATAAAGAAGAATTCAATTTTGATTTGAATTGAAAAGGAAGTTGGAAATGTTTTTGAAACGAATTCAAAACTATTTATATAATTCGTTTTAAATAGAAATCGACGAAGTATATATTATATATATTATATATATAATATAATGGCCTGAATAGAACGCGCCGCGCCGCGGCAGTTCGTGAATTTCGACCATTTATTTCAAACGGACATTACGGGAGATCCGACCGTCGGATTCTCCTAAAACCGGAACCGTTGGGTTCGTATCGAAAAGAGCTTTCTAAAGAATATTAGAAATTAGAAATCTAACGGTTGGATTTGGAATTATGTCCAAATCAAATTTGAAAAAGGTCGCTGTAAGTGCAGTTCGATGGCCATTGATGGAAATCGACTGTACGGGCCTTGATAAAATTATTAAAAATAGTAATAATTTGTGTAAAATCATAAGAAATGATTTGGGAAGAATTGGGATGAAAAACTCCATATTTGAAAAGATAAAAATAGATTTTTATCGAAATGAACTAGTTTTGAACTAGAATTATAATTCTATTTATTTTTAAATAAATAAATTGAATTTGAAATGGTTTTGAAAATAACCAAAATTTCCAATGATTGCATTGGAATGGATTTGAATCGAAATTGTCTTCGGAATATTTCGATGTTGGATTTCGTGATTATACAAATGTTGTTATGGAAATTTGAAAGATATATATATATATCGTTATTTCCAATGCGATGTTTGTTAGTCGTAGAATTTGATATTGAATATAAGCCGGTATATTTTCTATTCAGAGCCTTGTATTGAATATCAAATGTGATTCGGGTTTGTCGTGAATGGTGTCTTCATTAACACTGTTCTTGAACCCAGTTGAGAAAAGATTAAATCTTTTTATTTAGATTTAATGAAGTGTACCAATTAAATAATATTTAATTGGAATTGAATTGATATTGATTTTTGGGTTTATCGTGAACAGTGCTTTAAACAACACTCGTTCTTTAACCTGATAATTAATGAATGTGATTTTGGGTTTATCGTGAACTGTGTTTTTAAATGACACGGATTCTTTAACCCAGTCGAAGATTAAAACTAAGTGGAGTTTTAATGAATCTTTTAATTAGATTGAAATGATCGAAAATGGAGTATCACCAGTTTTGCTCCAGGCGATAGTTAAATCTTTAATTAGATTTGAACGTGAAATGGTAATTGAATTTACCGATAACACTGTGGTGTTAGATATGAAGTATTCACAGTTTTACTTCATGGGATGAATAGGTTGGGATTGGGAAATTATAACAAATGATTACTTCGGTAAGGTTCGCTAATCCCGACTAGTTTGAATTGATATTCAAAAGTTGATTAAAGAATAAATTCAAGAATTTATCTTTGATAAAATTAATGGGAATCTTTCCCTATGAATGTGAAATTAGAAACTAACTGTCGGTTAGCTAAGTAGAATGGTTTTCTGGATATTGATCTGATGTTGGTTTCGGCCTTCGGGGTTAATATTTGGGGAATTATTCTCTTGATTAATTTACGGTTAGTGACTGATGGATTGGAATGAGGCGTATGTTGTGTTTGTGTAACACTTATTTAAAATATACGCGAGTTATTCGGGAAGACCGGGTTTATCCCATTCTGAATAACTGATACGACGATAAGTCGAAGATGAAGACGATGGTCGAAGACCGGAGGTCTTCACGTCGTTTGGGTAATTACTGATGATCTTGATTGGGCTGTACACCCAAGAAGATGGAAACAGTTAGTGATCGTCCAGACGTACTTGGAGATCGATGGATATGCGGGGTACTAGGTGCCTCCGGTTTCGTTCAGACCCAGAACGGACTTGTAAATGGACTGTGTGTCTGACATTGGATTTTAGTCCGTGTGATTGATCTCTATTAAATATATATCTGTTTGGCGGCGGAGAATTTATTCTCTTGCTTAACGCCCTTCTCTGAGACGTACGAGCTCAGGGGTTATATATTGATGGATATCAAACGCATGGAGTGAATTGCCTGTGTGGCATGCCTAAGTGGCAATTGATCGAGGCTTCTGTTGAAAAGAAAAGTCTTGTAGTGATGATCAAAGCACGGCCTTTGTGGCGTAGCTTTGTGTAACGTTTTCCTCGCGTGTTTCACACCCGGTATGAACCAAAAACGGGAGACGGACGTCAGGGGGGACATGCGTTTTCTTTCTAGCTAGAAGTGGCGTCAGTGGTTTTACACGCCCTGACGAGTTTGACTTATGTGGTTGTTGCTGTTGCGAGGCGCCTCGGATTGATCGGTCGTTCTCGAACCGATGGAGTCATTTAGTTGGCTCATTTACGCCCCAAAGGGCGGAGAAACGTATTGTTCAGGCATTATAATCCACATCGGTGGACCGGCCCTGAGGATCCAAGGTACGGTTGCGGCTGTGCCTGAGACTCGGGCTAGACAGTCTCGAATCGGTTGAGGACTATCTTTTGCCTCGGTTCATAGACGGAAATCCAATTTCCAAATACGTGACATTTGCGGTTTTATTTGTAAACCTATATATGGCGACAAAGTGGTATGGGGCATTCATGCCGCCTATGATTGATACTTATGATTTGAAGTTGGTTTATGCACTATGCACTTATAATAGTATCAAATGATTTGTTTTAAACGTATCAAGCATTCTTTGGCTGTTATAAGGGAAAACCCTATCCTCGGCTGCGTTGCATTGTGTGATGGGACCTGGGTCTTATAACAGCTTCATTTTTCTTTATTTAGCATTGCGCTGTTTGTTTTATGCGCTGGTATTCTATCGAGGAAACCCGTTCCGTGTTATACGGCGTGGTCCCTTGATTTACCTAACTTTTAAAATAAAGAATAACAACTGTTTTAGTTCTCACACCAGTCACATGACTGACCTGGAGTTTATTGTTTTAACCTAAACTCTGGGTGCCCCTATTTTGACACGGGCAGCTAGTAGTTTTGGTTTTGCAGATTTATATTCACAGGATCCTGGTTTACAGCTGGAATGATATCCGGAAAGCTTTGTATCCGTATATCTCCTTCTAGTTGTGTATTGTATTATTTTCCGCTGCTATGTATTTAAATGTAATTTAAATCTCTGATATTTCTGTGTAATATTCATTTATACTCTGTATATTCTTGTAATCTGATGCATTGTTGTAATATAGAATGAAACGTTCTTCTGTATGCGTTCTGATTTGTCGTGTTCTCAAGCGATAGGGCATTTCGAACGGTCTGGGTCGGTTTAGCGACTGGTTCGGACCGAGCGAAATTCCTTGCCGTCACATTTGGTATCAGAGCTTTGGTTTACAAAGCTAGAGAACAAGGCACATTAGAACCCTACGAAAGAATTCATCAGATATTGGATTAGTAAAATCCAATTAGAATGACTCGTTAGAGATAGGATCAGTAGTATCCTAGAACGAGTGTGAAGGGTGAATTTTTAAAATGAAAACAAATTTTGTTTTGAAAATTTAAATCAATTATTCGTAGTTGATTATTTATTTATATGGATTTGGACAATCCAGTATATATAGATTTTGCGTATACGTCTGATCCGCGTATATTCGAAGTTTTAATATACCGGGTAGATATAGAACCGCACTCTAGTAGCCCGACAATGTTCTGATGGTGGTTCGAAACATCATCAGCATTTATTTTCGAGTGACGAAGGTGTGATTTCTATATATTTCCTATTGACTGGTGTGAGAACCAAAATTAGATAGGGCCTATTGTTGTGATTTGGCATCAAAAATCTGATTTTTGTATATGTATCAAAATTATGAATTTGAAACTCTAATTCACTAATTGATTGATGTTGGAGTTGTTTGTTTATTTGTTTGCTAATTTTAGCCATTTAGCCTAATTGAATGACATATTGAACTATATTGAAAATTGGTTGCGTTTGCTAGCATATACATATACTTACATTGAACAGGTCATAGCAAGGAGGCTAGAGCCAGAGAATAAAATTTGTTTGCCCGACAAATAGGTACATGTTTACTACATAATTTCCTGTTTTGTTTGGGTGATGATGATTTTGTGAGCCTATTGGCTAGCCGCTTGGCTTTTTCTTTTTCTTTTTGAGATCTGAAGGACCGGGGAAGCTATTTGAAATTCCCCGATGCTCCCATTGCAGGGGAGGTTATGGCGAAATTTTTCGAAAATTTAGGGAGTTAGCCAAATTTTTGAAAATTTGAAAATTCTCAGAAACTGAAAAGTTGGAGAATGGAAGCCAGATTGAGCGTAGGGCTGAATGATCAATCCACTTTCGACTTTGTTCCTTTTCGGGGACGAAAAGTTTTAAGTGGGGGAGATTGTAACAACCCGTAAAATCTGGGCCAGTTTAAAATTTTTATTTTGGCAATTTTAGCGAATTTTGATATTTAAAATAGATTATTTTAAATAATATCGACGTGAAATTTATTTTGAATATAATTAGAACGTATATATTATACGCGTCGTCGTTAGAATATAATAATTATATATATAATTATAAATAGAATTGAAAATGGCGCGGTAGTTCGATAATTCGATTTCAAACTTCAATTGAATGTATCGGGTGCAAAACAATCCGGATTTTAGTGAAACCAAAAACATTAGGATCTAATTGATGATATCTTTCCAACGAAGTTGAGAAACTGAGATTTCACTTTATAAATGATGAGATATGTCCAGTTGAAAATTAGAAATAGTCGCTGTGGAATTTATATATATTTTAATATAATATATAGCCCTTAAAAATGGACATTTTGCAAATGACCTCGGATTTCGACGAAACCAGTTTTGTTGGGTCCATGATGTAAAGTTATTGCTAGGTTTCAAATTTCATAATTTTTCGAATCAATATGTGAGCGTGGCAAAGGAAAATGCGTTTGACCAGTTTCAGTTGATTTTAATCGACTGGAAATTGGCCATTTTTCTAACGGTCTCAGAATTCGACGAAACTAGTTTTGTTAGGACCGTATCGTCAATACGAAGCTAGAAAATATTTTTCAGGAATTTTTCTAGTTAGTATGTGACCCCGATAATTTGAAATGTACGTTTAAAATTCAATATAATGATTTAAATGTAAATTCAATGGAAACTAATTGTAACTATCGAATCGGCTTGCGATACATATCCCATTGTGTTCAGAATGGGGGTGAAACGCTATGGGCGACAGGCGGTGGGCCTCGTTTCGAGTTCGGTAGTAAAAGTCAACTTTTAACAAATTAAAAAAAAAATTATTATATATTTATTTCTATAATAGCCCCTCCCTCTCCATTTCTTACTTCAGTTCTAACCGAAAAAAAAAAAAAAAAAAACCGCAAAACCTAATCGCGCCTCCACCAGCGACAGGCCATCGCCGCCCTCCATCCCGACGTCACCGTCGCTCCGACTCCCCCCCCCCCCCTCACGCCTAACCTGCTGTCGAACCCCCCCTTCTCCCTCTCTCAGTCGTAAATCCCTAAAACCGCAACCCCGTTCCCGATTGAAAACCACCGCAGTTCCTCCCCCCGGCCGCCTGAATGCCACCAATCCCGACGTCGAACTCCTCCCCTCCTCCGTTGAAATAAGCCCCCCTGTAAGTTTTATTTATTTATTTATTTATGTTATTTTTATTTAAAAACTGAATGTTATTTTGATTTCAAAAACTGAATGTTATTTTGATTTCAAAAACTGAATGTTATTTTGATTTCAAAACTGAATGTTATTTTGATTTCAAAACTGAATGTTATTTTGATTTCAAAACTGAATGTTATTTTTATTTCAAAACTGAATGTTATTTTGATTTCAAAAACTGAATGTTATTTTGATTTCAAAACTGAATGTTATTTTGATTTCAAAACTGAATGTTATTTTGATTTCAAAACTGAATGTTATTTTTATTTCTTATTTTGATTTCAAAACTGAATGTTATTTTTATTTCAAAACTGAATGTTATTTTGATTTCAAAACTGAATGTTATTTTTATTTAAAAACTGAATGTTATTTTGATTTCAAAACTGAATGTTATTTTGATTTCAAAACTGAATGTTATTTTGATTTCAAAACTGAATGTTATTTTTATTTCAAAACTGAATGTTATTTTGATTTCAAAACTGAATGTTATTTTTATTTCAAAACTGAATGTTATTTTGATTTCAAAAACTGAATGTTATTTTGATTTCAAAACTGAATGTTATTTTGATTTCAAAACTGAATGTTATTTTGATTTCAAAACTGAATGTTATTTTTATTTCAAAACTGAATGTTATTTTGATTTCAAAAACTGAATGTTATTTTGATTTCAAAACTGAATGTTATTTTGATTTCAAAACTGAATGTTATTTTGATTTCAAAACTGAATGTTATTTTTATTTCAAAACTGAATGTTATTTTGATTTCAAAACTGAATGTTATTTTTATTTCAAAACTGAATGTTATTTTGATTTCAAAACTGAATGTTATTTTTATTTAAAAACTGAATGTTATTTTGATTTAAAACTGAATTTTATTTACTTTAAAAACTGTGTTTTTATTTATGTCGTAAAGTTATAAAAATATAATCTTTTATATAGCGAAGTAAAAATTCGATTTTTATATATTGAACTTTGAAGTAAAAATTCGATTTTTATATATTGAACTTTGAAGTAAAAATTCGATTTTTATATATTGAACTTTGAAGTAAAAATTCGATTTTTATATATTGAACTTTGATAGAAAAATATGATTTTTATATATTGAACATCGAAGTAAAAATTCGATTTTTATATATTGAATAGCGAAGTAAAAACTCGATTTTTACATATGTAGTGAAAGCGGACAACGAAGGTGACAAAAAGGCGAAACGACGAAGACTTCTGCAAAGGAAGAGCCGTGGAGCTTGGATAGCTATATGTGAGAATTTCTCACTCTTCAATTTATTTTCTAGTTATATATATATATATATACTAGGATGCAGACGGTGCTTAGTAGCACCCGACACAATCGTCCACAAACCATGGACTTGTTTGTTTGGTTGCATAGATTAGTTTGATTATGTGATTGAATTGAATTGTTTGAGTGAAATTGAATGATTTGATTGATGTGTGAATGGCGTGGGCCTTCACTAGACCGGGGATAAGGCTAGGCCTCGTCCCGTTTCTAGTATCGTGCCGTTATGCCGCCGAAATTTTCTAAAATATGTTAGAAAAATAAAAATATCATTTTATTGAATAAATGAATTGGATAGGAATTCATAGGTTGAAATAAAATGTTTTATCGTTAAAATATAATTTTTAACGTGAATGTGAATAAATAAAATATTCATTTACAAACCGGACGGTTTGTTTATGTACACTTATTTGAATGACATTGATTGGGACGATAAATTTTACACATCGCCCAACTGCACAAATAAAATATTTATTTGATGGTTTGAAAACCCTACACGGGTGTTAGGATGAAATATGCAGTTCACTCATCCTGATTGATTAAATATGTCGATCGATTGATTGACAGGCTGTTATAAGCATTGAATATCTATATTTGATGCTTATACAGTGTAGTGCACTTTGGTTGATGGTTGATTATTTTTCAATGCTATGATATACATGTGTTGTATGAAAATCCATATAATTAACTTTATATGGTAATTGATTGGGCCTCATTCCAATTTGAAAAATAAAGAATATTATAAAATAAAAGTTCATGTGTTGACAGTACTCATTCATTGAGATTGGTCATGTGTTGAACGAAATATTTTAATATTAAAATTTACACCTTTATCGATATAAAATAAAAGTTCATGTGTTGACAGTACTCATTCATTGAGATTGGTCATGTGTTGAACGAAATATTTTGATAATAACAACTATTTTGAAAAAGAAATATTTGAAATAGAATATTTGAAAATAGAAATTTATGAAGCCGTGTTGATTAGATCGACGCCATTTTGACGTGATCGATATTTATATCGATTTTAAAACGATTTCGAAATGAATTGAATTGAAAACGATTTCGAAATGAATTGAATTGAAAACGATTTCGAAATGAATTGAATTGAAAACGATTTCGAAATGAATTGAATTTAAAACGATTTCGAAACGAATTGAATTTAAAACGATTTCGAAATGAATTGAATTTAAAACGATTTCGAAATGAATTGAATTGAAAACGATTTCGAAATGAATTGAATTGAAAACGATTTCGAAATGAATTGAATTGAAAACGATTTCGAAATGAATTGAATTGAAAACGATTTCGAAATGAATTGAATTGAAAACGATTTCGAAATGAATTGAATTGAAAACGATTTCGAAATGAATTGAATTGAAAACGATTTCGAAATGAATTGAAAACGAATTCGAATTGAATTGAAAGTGAATTGAAATGAATTCAAATTGAATTGAAATTTGAATTGAATAGAAATGAATTTTAAAACGAATTTATAAAGAAGAATTCAATTTTGATTTGAATTGAAAAGGAAGTTGGAAATGTTTTTGAAACGAATTCAAAACTATTTATATAATTCGTTTTAAATAGAAATCGACGAAGTATATATTATATATATTATATATATAATATAATGGCCTGAATAGAACGCGCCGCGCCGCGGCAGTTCGTGAATTTCGACCATTTATTTCAAACGGACATTACGGGAGATCCGACCGTCGGATTCTCCTAAAACCGGAACCGTTGGGTTCGTATCGAAAAGAGCTTTCTAAAGAATATTAGAAATTAGAAATCTAACGGTTGGATTTGGAATTATGTCCAAATCAAATTTGAAAAAGGTCGCTGTAAGTGCAGTTCGATGGCCATTGATGGAAATCGACTGTACGGGCCTTGATAAAATTATTAAAAATAGTAATAATTTGTGTAAAATCATAAGAAATGATTTGGGAAGAATTGGGATGAAAAACTCCATATTTGAAAAGATAAAAATAGATTTTTATCGAAATGAACTAGTTTTGAACTAGAATTATAATTCTATTTATTTTTAAATAAATAAATTGAATTTGAAATGGTTTTGAAAATAACCAAAATTTCCAATGATTGCATTGGAATGGATTTGAATCGAAATTGTCTTCGGAATATTTCGATGTTGGATTTCGTGATTATACAAATGTTGTTATGGAAATTTGAAAGATATATATATATATCGTTATTTCCAATGCGATGTTTGTTAGTCGTAGAATTTGATATTGAATATAAGCCGGTATATTTTCTATTCAGAGCCTTGTATTGAATATCAAATGTGATTCGGGTTTGTCGTGAATGGTGTCTTCATTAACACTGTTCTTGAACCCAGTTGAGAAAAGATTAAATCTTTTTATTTAGATTTAATGAAGTGTACCAATTAAATAATATTTAATTGGAATTGAATTGATATTGATTTTTGGGTTTATCGTGAACAGTGCTTTAAACAACACTCGTTCTTTAACCTGATAATTAATGAATGTGATTTTGGGTTTATCGTGAACTGTGTTTTTAAATGACACGGATTCTTTAACCCAGTCGAAGATTAAAACTAAGTGGAGTTTTAATGAATCTTTTAATTAGATTGAAATGATCGAAAATGGAGTATCACCAGTTTTGCTCCAGGCGATAGTTAAATCTTTAATTAGATTTGAACGTGAAATGGTAATTGAATTTACTGATAACACTGTGGTGTTAGATATGAAGTATTCACAGTTTTACTTCATGGGATGAATAGGTTGGGATTGGGAAATTATAACAAATGATTACTTCGGTAAGGTTCGCTAATCCCGACTAGTTTGAATTGATATTCAAAAGTTGATTAAAGAATAAATTCAAGAATTTATCTTTGATAAAATTAATGGGAATCTTTCCCTATGAATGTGAAATTAGAAACTAACTGTCGGTTAGCTAAGTAGAATGGTTTTCTGGATATTGATCTGATGTTGGTTTCGGCCTTCGGGGTTAATATTTGGGGAATTATTCTCTTGATTAATTTACGGTTAGTGACTGATGGATTGGAATGAGGCGTATGTTGTGTTTGTGTAACACTTATTTAAAATATACGCGAGTTATTCGGGAAGACCGGGTTTATCCCATTCTGAATAACTGATATGACGATAAGTCGAAGATGAAGACGATGGTCGAAGACCGGAGGTCTTCACGTCGTTTGGGTAATTACTGATGATCTTGATTGGGCTGTACACCCAAGAAGATGGAAACAGTTAGTGATCGTCCAGACGTACTTGGAGATCGATGGATATGCGGGGTACTAGGTGCCTCCGGTTTCGTTCAGACCCAGAACGGACTTGTAAATGGACTGTGTGTCTGACATTGGATTTTAGTCCGTGTGATTGATCTCTATTAAATATATATCTGTTTGGCGGCGGAGAATTTATTCTCTTGCTTAACGCCCTTCTCTGAGACGTACGAGCTCAGGGGTTATATATTGATGGATATCAAACGCATGGAGTGAATTGCCTGTGTGGCATGCCTAAGTGGCAATTGATCGAGGCTTCTGTTGAAAAGCAAAGTCTTGTAGTGATGATCAAAGCACGGCCTTTGTGGCGTAGCTTTGTGTAACGTTTTCCTCGCGTGTTTCACACCCGGTATGAACCAAAAACGGGAGACGGACGTCAGGGGGGACATGCGTTTTCTTTCTAGCTAGAAGTGGCGTCAGTGGTTTTACACGCCCTGACGAGTTTGACTTATGTGGTTGTTGCTGTTGCGAGGCGCCTCGGATTGATCGGTCGTTCTCGAACCGATGGAGTCATTTAGTTGGCTCATTTACGCCCCAAAGGGCGGAGAAACGTATTGTTCAGGCATTATAATCCACATCGGTGGACCGGCCCTGAGGATCCAAGGTACGGTTGCGGCTGTGCCTGAGACTCGGGCTAGACAGTCTCGAATCGGTTGAGGACTATCTTTTGCCTCGGTTCATAGACGGAAATCCAATTTCCAAATACGTGACATTTGCGGTTTTATTTGTAAACCTATATATGGCGACATAGTGGTATGGGGCTTTCATGCCGCCTATGATTGATACTTATGATTTGAAGTTGGTTTATGCACTATGCACTTATAATAGTATCAAATGATTTGTTTTAAACGTATCAAGCATTCTTTGGCTGTTATAAGGGAAAACCCTATCCTCGGCTGCGTTGCATTGTGTGATGGGACCTGGGTCTTATAACAGCTTCATTTTTCTTTATTTAGCATTGCGCTGTTTGTTTTATGCACTGGTATTCTTGGGAGGAAACCCGTTCCGTGTTATACGGCGTGGTCCCTTGATTTACCTAACTTTTAAAATAAAGAATAACAACTGTTTTAGTTCTCACACCAGTCACATGACTGACCTGGAGTTTATTGTTTTAACCTAAACTCTGGGTGCCCCTATTTTGACACGGGCAGCTAGTAGTTTTGGTTTTGCAGATTTATATTCATAGGATCCTGGTTTACAGCTGGAATGATATCCGGAAAGCTTTGTATCCGTATATCTCCTTCTAGTTGTGTATTGTATTATTTTCCGCTGCTATGTATTTAAATGTAATTTAAATCTCTGATATTTCTGTGTAATATTCATTTATACTCTGTATATTCTTGTAATCTGATGCATTGTTGTAATATAGAATGAAACGTTCTTCTGTATGCGTTCTGATTTGTCGTGTTCTCAAGCGATAGGGCATTTCGAACGGTCTGGGTCGGTTTAGCGACTGGTTCGGACCGAGCGAAATTCCTTGCCGTCACACCGTAGCTCGCCCTCAACAGCCACCGAGCCACTCTCTCCTCGAAACTCGCGCGTAGACCCCAAGCACCCCTCCCTTCAAGCCGCCGCAGCATCCACCATCACCTGCGACCACCAACCGTGGCTTCACCTCCCCGGCCTCCTCAACTGACGTGAAACCCCCCACCTCCTCGGAAAAGGTGTGTTTTTATTTTATTTAGTTAGTTTTTAAAATGCTTGAATTAGTTTTGTTATAAAAAAAACTGATTTTTATTCTATAGGAATATTAAAAATATAATTTTTATTATAGTAGAGTATTAAAAATATAATTTTTATTATAGTAGAGTATTAAAAATATAATTATTATTATATGTAGAGATTAAATATATGATTTTTATTAGATATATATGGAGATAAAAATGTGATTTTTATAGCGATGAAATAAAAATTTGATCTTTATATATGAAATATAAATATAAAAATATAATTTTTATATAGAATGTAGCGTCGGAAATATATAGAAGAAGAAATAAAAATATGATTTTTATTTATTAGAATGAAGTGATAAAAATATAATTTTTATTATAAACAGCGGGAAAAGGACTGCATTGGAATTCAAGCAAATTCAGACGGTTCAGCAGTTCAATAGTAAAACACGGCGGAGTGGAACCCTCTGTGAGAACTTCTCACCTTTAATTTAATTTTTCTAGTTAAAATATATACTAGGATGCAAACGGTGTTTAGTAGCACCCGACACCCGTCGTCCACAGACCATGGACGGCTTGTATGCTTGTTTGTTTGATTTTAATGTGTAGTTAATTGTGTGATGTGATGTGAAATGAAATAAAATATTTATATAGTTAAAATATTTTATAGTTTAAAATAGAATTTTTAACGTGTATTTAAAATGAAATAAATATAAACAAATCAGACAATTTGTTTATATACACACATTTGATTGATATTGATTGGGACGATAAATTTTACACATCACCCAACTGCACAAATAAAATCTGTGTTTGATTGTTTGAAACCCCACACGGGTATTGGGATGACATATGACATACACTAATCCCAATAATTAGTTGTATGTCGATCGATTGATTGACAGGCTGTTATAAGCGTTAAATAATTATATTTGATGCTTATACAGTGTAGAGTGCACTCTGGATGATGGTTGATTATTTATCGTTGTTATTTTGTACATGTGTTGTAGAAAATCCATATAATTAACATTATATGGTAATTGATTGGACCTCATTCTAGTTTTGAAATAGAAATATTTGAAAAAGAAATATTTGAAATAAAATATTTGAAAATAGAAATATATGAAGCCGTGTTGATTAGATTGACGCCATTTTGACGTGAATGATATTTATATCGATTTTGTTCAATTTTCAATGTATATTGAAAGTGTTTTCGAAATTTGAATTATATTGAAAATAATCGAAATTCGGAATGAAATTGAAAAGAATTGAATTCAAGTTGAAATTGAATTCAAATTAAAATTGAACAGAATTGAATTCGAATTAAATTGAAATAAATTGAAATTAGAATTAAATTGAGCAGAATTGAAATTTGAATTAAATTGAAATTGAATTCAAATTGAAATTGAATTGAATTGAATTCGAATTAAATTGAAATAGAATTGAAATCGTTTTGAATTGAATTTAAAACGGATTGAAATTGAATTGAAATCAATTTGAATAGAAATCGATTTGAATTGAAAACAAAACGAATTTATATTGGAAAATTCAATTTTGATTTGAATTTGAAAAGGGAGTTGAAATCGTTTTGAAAACGAATTTAAAACGATTCATAAAATACGTTTTAAAAGGAAATCGACGAAGTATATATTATATATATAATATAATGGCCTGAATAGAACGCGCCGTGCCGCGGTAGTTCGCGAACTTCGACCATTGACTTTTAATGGATATTGCGGGAGATCCGACCATCGGATTCTCCTAAATCCGGAACCGTATCGAAAAGAGCTTTCTAACGAATATTAGAAACTAGAAATCTAATGGTTGGATTCGGAATTATGTCCAAATCAAATTTGGAAAAGGTCGTTGTAAGTGCAGTTCGATGGCCGATGATGGAAATTGACTGTACGGGCCTTGATAAAATTATTAAAAATAGTAATAATTTGTGTAAAATCATAAGAAATGATTTGGGAAGAATTGGGATGAAAAACTCCATATTTGAAAAGATAAAAATAGATTTTTATCGAAATGAACTAGTTTTAAACTAGAAAAATATTTTTTTTTAAATAAATAAATAAATTGGATTTGAAATGGTTTTGAAAATAACCAGAATTTCCTATAACTGCATTGGAATGGATTTGAATCGAAATTGTCTTCGGAATATTTCGATGTTGGATTTCGTGATTATACATATGTTGTTATGGAAATTTGAAAGATATATATATCGTTATTTCCAATACGATATTTGTTGGTCGTAGAATTTGATATTGAATATAAGCCGATATATTTTCTATTCATAGCCTTGTATTTAATATCAAATGTGATTTGGGTTTGCCGTGAATGGTGTCTTCATTAACACTGCTCTTAAGCCCAGTTGAGAAAATGATTAAATCTTTTTATTTAGATTTAATGAAGTGTGCCGATTAAATAATATTTAATTGGAATTGAATGGGTGTTGATTTTTGGGTTTATCGTGAACGGTGTTTTAAATAACACTTGTTCTTTAACCCGATAGTTAATGAAATGTGATTTTGGGTTGTCGTGAACGGTATCTTCAATAATACTGTTCTTAGACCCAAAGGAGTTAAGAAAATCAGAAACTAACTGGAGATTAGTTAAGTTGAATGGTTTCTGGGGTATTTATCTGATATTGGTTTTGGCCTTCGGGGTTAATACTTAGGGAATTGATCACTTGCTAATTTACGGTTAGGGACTGATTGAAATGTGATGTGATTTTGGGGTTTATCGTGAACAGTGTTTTTAAGTGACACTGATTCTTTAACCCAGTCAAAGATTAAAACAAAGTGGAGTTTTAATGAATCTTTAATCAGATTGAAAAGATCGAGAATGGAGTATCGCCAGTTTTACTCTAGGTGATAGTTAAATCTTTAATTAGATTTGAACGTGAAATGGTAATTGAATTTACCGATAACACCGTGGTGTTAGATATGATGTATTACCAGTTTTACTTCATGGGATGAATAGGTGGGGATTGGGAAATAAAATAAGTGATTACTCCGGTGTGGTTCGCTAATCCCGACTAGTTTGAATTGATATTCAAAGGAGATTAAAGAATAAATTTAAAGAATTTATCTTGGATAAAATTAATGGGAACCTTTCCCAAAGTATAAGAATATTTGAACAAAAGAATATTCTGAATTGGAATGAGGCGTATGTTGTGTTTGTGTAACACTTGTTTATTATATACGCGAGTTATTCAGAAAGACCGGGTTTATCCCATTCTGAATAACTGATTCGACGTGGTGTCGAAGATGAAGATGGTGGTTGAAGACCAGAGGTCTTCACGTCGTTTGGGTGATTACTGATGATCATGATTGGGCCGTACACCCAAGAGAAGAGAATAATTTGGTGATCGTACAGATGTACTTGGAGATCGATGGATATGCGGGGTACTAGGTGCCTCCGTTTTCGTTCAGACCCAGAACGAACTTGTAAATGGACTGTGTGTCCGACATCGGATTTCATCCTATGTGATTGATATCGATTGCATAGCGTGAATTGCCTGTGTGGCATGCCAAGATGCAAATGATCAAGGCTTCTGTTGAATAGCAAAGTCTTGTAGTTGATGATCAAAGCACGGCCTTTGTAGTGTAGCTTTATGTAGCGTTGATTCGCGAGCCTCACACCCCGGTTGTGAACCAGAAACGGGAGAAGGACCTCAGGGAGGGCATGCGTTTCTTTCTAGCTAGAAGTGGCGTCATTGGTTTTACACGCCCTGACGAGTTTGACTTATGTGGTTGTTGCTGTTGCGAGGCGCCTCGGTTATATCGGTCGATCCGAGACCGATGGGGTCATTCGTTGGCTCATTCACCCCATAAGGTGGGGAAACGCAGTGTTCAGGCATTTTAATCCACATCGGTGGACCGGCCCTGACGATCTAAAGGCTTGACTGAGTACTTGCCTGAGACACGGGCTAGAGCGTCTCGAATTCGGTGGAGGATGGTCCCTTGCCTCAGTTCACAGATGGAAATCCAATTTCCAAATACGCGACTTTGCGGTTTATTAGTATGGCGACATAGTGGGATGGGGCGCTTATGTCGTCTATGATTGATACTTACGATTCGAAATTGTTTTGACACTATACACTTATAGTAATAATAAAACATGAAATTTCACGTACCAAGCATTCTTTGGCTATTATAAGGTAAAAACCCTATCCTCCGGCTTGCGTTGCATTGTGTGATGGGACATGGGTCTTATAATAGCTTCATTGTTCTTTATTTAGCATTGCGTTGTTTGTTTTATGCACTGGTATTCTTTGGAGGAAACCTGTTCCGTGTTATACGGCGTGGTCCCTTGATTTACCTAACTTTAAAATATAGATTAATAACTGTTTTAGTTCTCACACCAGTCCCATGATTGACCTGGAGTTTATTGTTTTAACCTAAACTCTGGGTGCCCTTATTTTGACACAGGCAGCTAGTAGTTTTTGTTTTGCAGATTTATATTCACAGGATCCTGATTTACAGCTGGAACGATGCTCGGAAAGCTCTGTATTCGTGTATCCCTTCTAGTTGTGTATTGTATTATTTTCCGTTGCTATGTAATGTATTGTAATCTCTGATATTTATCGAATGTATATTATTTATTCATACTCTGTATATTCTTGTAATCTGATGGAATTGTTGTAATAAACAATGAAATGTTCTTCTGTCTGCGTTCTTATGTGTGTTGTCCTCAACTCAATCCGTGATTTCCCGCAAGGGGGATTTCGGGTCGTTTCAGCATATATGTAAATTTTATATACAAATGTATTGTGTTGTGTTATTTGATCGGTTCAAGTGTTGAGAAGCATTTGAATTGACAATTTATGCAATATTGTTTTGCAAAGAGGGTAAATGAAATAATTTTACCCAATTTATATTTTTGTATGGAAAAGAAATAATTTTATCAAATTATTTAAATATTGGTGTGTTTGATATGTTTGACTGATTTGAAAAGAATTTAAATTGAAATGTTCTAATATATTAAAATGTGAATTTCAATATGAAATTAGTAAATGAGATTAAATGAATCAGAATTTGGATTATTAATCGAAGCAAACTAATCTGGAAGATTAATTAGTTAATTGGATTTGGAATTTGAACTTAACTTGGTTAAGTGGAGTTAAGAATGATGTTGAAACTAAATAAAATAGATTTGGAATTTGGAAATTGGATGAATAATAACTAAATAGAAATACATCGGATATTAACCAATTGATATTCAAATATGTTAAACCACTGTAAATATTAATATTGAATGTAAATTCAATTGATTTGATTAAGCTGGTTGTGCATTGGTTGTTGATTGGTTTATTGATTGTTTGTTAAGAAGGTTGAATAAAATTCATCAAAAGTTTGGAATGAAACCGCATATAAATTAAAATTTGGTAATATAACCTTGTATTGTATAAACTGAATTGATTATTCATGTTTAGTTCTTGGAATTTGTCAAGTTATACTTGTTAATCAATGAAATGCCATTTAAAATTTCATGTAATTGTGACTTACATGTTAAATGAGTTACGTACAGGTGCCAGAAGGCTATGAGGATTGATTTTGGTTGCGTAGATCGAAATAAGTTGAGCAATTATGCTCGATAGTGATCGTAAAAGGTAAGCCTACGAAAAATACAAATTTTGGTTTTTGAATTTTCTTTCCGACTGCGTGAGTGAATGTATATATATTATTTGTTCCAGATATCGTAGAAGTCACTACGTACAGGGGAGACTCCACCGAATTTTTCCGAGAATTTAAGATGTTAGAATTATTTCAATATTTTTGAAATTTTGACTAAAATAATTATTGGTTTTCAGTTTAAAATAAATTGTATTTTTTATAAGTAAATAGGTTTGTAGTATTTTTTATACATTAGTAATTTCGGGGACGAAATTCTTTTAAGTGGGGAAGAATGTAACGACCCAGATTTTTCGGTCAATTTAATTTAAATATGAGTTCTATTTTAAATATTATACTTGGAATATTAATTGATTTTAATATTAAATTTGTTTATTATTAAACGAAGCTTGAACGTTAAATTTATATTTAATTATAATCGAGCTCATAACATCGTGGTAGTTCGTAAATTTGGTTTTCAACTTCAATTGAATATATAGGACTCGATATAAGTCGGAATTCCATGAAACAAGAAGCGTTTAAATCTTGTTGATTATAATTTTATAATGAAAGAGTAAATTTCATATTTCATGTTATAGATTGTTAGTCATGTCAAATTCAAAATTTTGAATAGTCGCTATTGAACAGTTTATAAACTATAATGGTTAATTTAATAAACTTAATTCGATTTGAAAGGAATTTATTGATAATTTGAGATAACAATCGAATTAAGCCGCAAAACAAATTCCATTGAATTCGTAATGACGTTTAGAGTTAGGATAGGTAGGTAGTTTCTTATTTTTGCGGACCGGGTATTTTGGTGTCCAAAATAACGTTGTTTTACACGTAAAATAGAACAACCGATATATAAACGGTCTTCGTTTTAAGCAAAACTAATTTTATTAAATTCATAATGGTTAGGTAATCTAGCATGTCAAGTTTCAAGTTATTTGGATTTATTTTGTGATCGTAGGAAATTTAAAGGCATGATTTTTCACGTGTGAATTAGAAAGGGATTTTTTACAAACTACCTCAGAATTTGACAAAACCTGTCCCGTTGTGTTCGGAATATTATTTCATGCTAGGATTAGGAGTTTCATCTTGATTGGAGATTGTATGTGATGGTTTTTTATATGATACTTCATGATGAAGTTTCGTTAAATATTATTTAATTCAAAACTTTCCCTATATATACCCTAATTCAGTTCTAACCCTAGAATTTTAGTCAAAATATAAGCTGCCTGGTCAAATTCATTTTATTGCCGCTATATTCCAAACGAACGGGAGAAAATGCCAATGCTTCCTCACCTCAAAACTCCCGATCCATTCATTGATTTGAAAATCATTCAACATAAAACTGTTAGAGCTTGGCGAGATCTCTCATGTCAACGGTGATGATCGTGATTCGAGCGGTGTCATGGCCAGAATCGACCCATGAATTCTTATCATTTGAAGGCGAACTGGAAGAGGAAGGCAACACCGAGTTGAGTGGCGTTTGGGGAGAAGGTGTAGGGTGGTGCGACGCATAAGTTGGCGGTCTTATATCGATCGTCAGATCGACGATGGTGGTGGCAGGTGTGGTGGAAGCTTCGAACGTGGTAAGGAGCAGTAGATAGAAGTGCAGAAGGTCCATGTTTTTCTCAGGTCGATGGAAATAATCGACCAACAGTTACAACACCAAAATAATAAAAGTTGGGGAGAAATTCAAGTAAGGCGTGAGGCTATGTGAATCGGGACTGAAGAAATAACGAAGAAGATAGGCAGAACGAGAAGCAGTATTCAGCAGAAGTAAAAAGGAAATGGGTACAAAATTGGCAGAATTAAATTAAGCATTGGGGAGCGACGGGTATAGTTCGAAACAAGACAGTGAAGGACCAAAGAAAATTATGCACAAATTGGAAAAAAAATGCTTGGATTTTTCATGAGTAACAGAAGTCGGCAAGGATGGTGTTAGGCCAAAATTTGGCTCTAACATCCAAATTATTTTAAAATGCAGAGATTAATATCTAGAAATGCAAGAAAACACAGAAAACACGCAAGATTTTTAGTGGTTCGGCGTTAGTGAGCCTACAACCACTTTATATCTATGATTATGCGTAAGATTCAGATACAAACAGTGATTTCTCTCTCAATCTCACTTTTACAATGTTGACTCACTCAATGATTTCGAATTAAGACTGATAAGAAATGATAAGATAACAGTAATGGTGGAAACAACACTTGAAACAGCCAAAAGATCCCCAAAAATGCCAAATACAGGGCTATTTATAGCTGATATCTGCGGGGGGATCGTGGTCACATGTGGTGCAAATCCCGAGGATCTCGGACTGGTTTGTGGCTTGATGGAGAAATGGTCAACATAGCGGTTACTGGACAGGTGTTGCCATCTCCTTGAATTCCGGATCGTGATGGACTTGGTCTCGATCGTTATCTCGGCTTCTGGGATCGGATCGTGGTAATGGTTCAGGCCGTGGGGGATCATCACGAATGGGTCGTGATAGGGAACCACGAGTGGGGTCGTAGTAGTAGCACCACGAGGCGAGGAGAGCAGAGTGGCCACGAACGGGTCTGGTAAAATCTAGGAATGAGACTTCGTATCGAACTTGTGAATACATCTCGGTGGCTTGGTCAAAAAGCCAGCCAACATTTTGCCCCCTCGAAGTATGTTTTATCGGGGATGGAACATGCTTCGAAGACTCTGAATGGAACTCTTCATGAAATAATATGAATCAATGGTCACATCCATTTATAGCGTCATACTGTTTTGAATGGTCATATCCTTTGAGGAGTATAAATACCAGTCCGAATTTCCAATAATCTCTCTGTTCATTGGTTGATTTTCATCTTCCGAATTCCAAAATACATTGCAATCGACTTGTCCGGTAATTTTTCATATCCCACGAGTATTTATGTACCTTTGATTTAGTGGCCATTCTCGAACCCAGATCACTGCAATTCCGTACGGTTCGTGACCGCGATACGCATCACGGATGAATCATTTGAGGAAGCCGCCTTCCAGGCTTCAATGGGCCTTCACAAACACTTGTGGCCCGTGGACCTTCACGGATCGAGTCGCAACAAAAAAGGGAATGCGTAGGAACTTTCAGTTAGACTATATAACCCGCTCTCCCCTCCTTCCTTTACTCTTTCTCGTTATTTCACTACCACCGCCTTCCTCTTCTTCTTCTCTAAAACCCTAATCACGATTTCTAGAAAACACTTTCATTTCCTAATTTAAAAAAGGTAATTATGATAAAAGTGCTTTCATGTAATTTTATTCTCGTTTCTCTCGAGTCTTTACTGGTTTGAAAGGCAAGGATGGCGGAGCTAGTTGTGTTGAGGTTTTGAGACTGGCTATGGTGAAATGATTTTATGGAGGCAGGAGGGTGAGGGCGAGGAAGAAGACAAGTTTCACTAGGTCGATCTGTGAATGGGGCGACGACTTGGCTCGTGGTAGTGGCGAGATGAAAGGATCAGAGATGAGGGTGGAGTATTGGCGATGAAACTGGATAATGACTCCGGTCGTGGTATTAGGGGAGCATCGGTTCGTGGTGATAGCAAGGCAAAAGGAGATGGAGTGTTAAATTGACCAGTGGACTGGGTCATGGACATGGAGGAGGTTCGGTTCGTGAAAAAAAAGGAGGTAAAGTGGATCGTGAGGGGACTATCATGATCCTTTAAGGTAAAGCAGAATGGGTTAAGAACTTATGTGTCCCACGATCCGATGCCCTTCCACGAGCAAGTGCTTTTCCCACGAACCGGGACTTGCTTCACGAAACAACTTTGTATCATGAGCCACCTTGACCGACGATCCGATACACATATTGACTAAAAAATACAATGTAATGCTGATATACCAATGGGCGGTTAGGTTAGAGCCTTCATGATGAACTTTCTGGACTGATCAACAGCATACTTATTATGTTTATCCAACTAACTTCATGTTTTTCTTTAATTTATGCACAGGCACACACTTACACTTACACACACGGGGAACGGGTAACTGTGTTCTAATTTCTTACGTTTATTTGCCAACACAGCCATGTCAGATTAGCAGTCAACCGAAATGTCAGAAAAAGATACAAAATCAGAGTCATCAAAGCATTATGATCCCAGTTTTCTTCCCACAGATTCAGATTGGGAGAATTCTGACCCCGATTATGAGACAGACACCGATATTGAATCGACGACTTCTGAAAGTACATATCTTGAAGACGAGGAAGAAGAAGATGATCCGGCTCCCGACGAGATCCCAAGTGTTGAGGATGTGGAGGATAAGAAGCTCAGTGATTCTTTGGCTTCCAAATTAGATAACATAAAGCTTAAGAAAATATGTTTGAGACACGGGATTTCTTGGGATGATGTGAAAACTCCAGAAGGTGGAGATAGACATCATTCTGCTCCATATGGGTATATGGCTGTCAGTTGACTTATGTGCTGGATAGGAGTTATTCCTCCCTTTCCTCCAATTGTCGTTGATCTCCTAAGACGGCTACGCCATGCCCCCATGCAACTCCATCCTAATGCCTATGCAGCTTTGTACACTTTATATGTCGCGTATGAGAAGATTCTACGGACCGAGCTCACTTTCAAGGACTTGAAGTTCTTTTACCATTTCAAACATCGTTCCGCAGGAACTCCAAATTTTTCTTACTTCGAGTCAGTTGCTGACAGAAAGGTTTTGTCGGACGGTCATAGCAATATAGGAGATGTCAAATCTGATTGGTTTTACATAAAGCATCAAGTCGGATGTGCAAGGAAGTGGCTACAAGCAAGTATGCTTCCAACTTCTCAACATTTACTTTGATTGCATAGTTACAGTGCTAATGTGTCCTTTTATCCTGTACAGATCACAATTTTGTGAAAAAAAGGTTCAATGTATGAAGACCGACTATCCCGTCTACTCAAAAGCGAATCAGACTTCTTAAAAATCAAGAAGTGTATCACCAACGAGAATCTTCACAAGCACCGTCTTCTGGATATGAGGTTCGGGCTTGGTGAGGGTGGCAATCCTTATAAGAATGTGCCCCCGGCTGGGGGGAAAGGGACTTCAGGAATCTCGAAGACCACTGAGCCCCGTAAGAGCCCCTCACTGATGATCGATAAGGATGATGAAGATTTGAACAAACACAAAGGGGATGAAACCTGGGTTGATGAACCAAAGGAGGTCCCGGCTCCTAAGGAGAAATCTTCCCCAGGGGCTCAACCACCGATTGAGCCGGTCACTCAAGTTGAATTAACAGAAGAGCAGATACTCAGAGAATAAAACAAGATTCCTTTACCAGACGACATCTATACGCAGGAAGACTTCGGAGGGGAACCATTTTTCCCTATCTTTGAGGAAGTTAATGCCCCAATCGGGGAAAAATAAAACACAGACGGGCCTTGCTCCGGGCCCTGGTCCGTAAGGGGGGATTACACGGGATGCACAAATCACATGCACCACTTGTCACCCACCTTTTACACCATTGGTATTCACGATTCTAATATATGCTTATTCTATTTGTAAGGGAGATGCCTCGCAAACAATCTTATTGTTATCATTCTCTCCGCGAGAACACACTAAGCTCCTTCCGGATCCTGAGCATGTTTGCAGTGATAGCCGGGGCAGAGATAGTCACCGACCCCGTGATTCTTACCAATCCCATTCTACACGATCTCGCTCTCCATCAAAGCAGGATCCTGGGAAGTCCCACAGTCGTCAATTGCCACTGGCTGGGGGTAAGCAACTTCCCAAAGACTTGACTACTCCAAAAAGTGCGCCTTCTCATAGCAAGTCTTCTAAGAAACACCATGAACCAAAAGACAAGAGCAAGGATTTGGGCAAGATAGCGGAGAAGGAGAAGACAACTCTTGTTCCTTCTGGTCAGCATAACTTAAATACCATTGCTATTCGAATTCTTTGGTCAAGTTATTAAGACCCGAGACATCTCGTAGATTCAGAATTATCATGTTACTTTGGCCAATGTATGGGATATGATCGTTGAGGGCGAAAAGCGGCGATTGAAAGTCGAGGAAGTTGATGAAAAACAGCTCATACAGACTTATCTCAAAGGTGAAGAGCCTGATTCTTTGGAGATAGGCAGACGTCTGATCCAAGAGGAAATCGAGAAAGAGAAAACAAAGCTCAAGGGAAAGAATAAAATTGATGAAGGCTCTAGCTCGGTTGTGGAGCCCAAGGCCTCCGAAATTGAGGAATATAATCCTGATGATCCGTTGATTCCCTTGGCTCCAACCCCTCCAGTTGTCAGAGCTACTATCACAAATCTGGGTGAGGAGTCGGCTGAAGGTATCTCCATATTCTCTCCACAGTTCGTCAAAGCAGTTATAACTTGTCGTCGTCTCGCGGGGCAGTCAACTGAGATGACCACATTCTCTCCTAAATCACTAACATTTGCTTCTCATGACATAGGTGGCAAGCCGATCGAGAAGGATGCGAAAGAGAAAGCAGAGGCAGAGAAAGCTAGTGTTCCCTCAAGTGTTGGTGCTGAAGTCCCTGAGGTTCCAAAGCAAACCGAGGGTACAATAAGTGAGACGGCTACTGTGGCGCCCGTGGCACCTGGCATCGATGCTCCTGCGGATGCCGAAGTTATTAGGGCTTTGCAAGACACCGATGGTGGTCATGGAGATGAAGAGGATGATGTAGTCATCACAGTAGAAATCAAGGATGATGATAATGAGAGCTTGGCTGACATGTAGGCTAGGAAAGAGAAACAATTGGATTTAAAGAAGGAGGAGCAGGTACCTCTATATGTGCCTCCAATCTCAGAGGTTGATCCCAGGACTGGGCTGGTCATAAAATTCTCCTCCAAATCAATAACTTCACAGCTTGCCTCCCAGCCTTCTAATTATCCCTAGCATCCTCCCGTTGCTAAGAGGAAGAGGAAGAAGGGTGACCGCTCTGATGCTGACAAGGAGGAGTTGGAGAAACAGAAGGAGAAGAAATCAAAATCGTCTCCCAAGCGTAAGTAGGATGCACTTATTAGCTCATATTTTGCTTTTAGGCTTTCCAGTGGCCAAGAAATGTAGTTGTGAGAATGGACCTCACTTTTGTTTAGCTTTTCGGTCTTGTAAACCTGCTTTTAGTGAATGAAAATTTGTTTCTTTTGCACCATTGCGTACCTGCAACTTTAACTTATTGCACTTAGTCATAAACATTTAGATCATAACTAAGTTAAAATCGAACCATGATGCATTACAACAAAAAAATTCAAAATTTCTTTAACTGCACGAATATGTGTATATATATGCCCCCAAACAATCATTAATGTGATGCCTGGCCAGGGCTCATTTAGGATTGATTCGAGTCATATGTGTGCTGCCCCTCATTTCCAGAGATGAGGGGTTCGAGTCATTTGGCGACATATGTCACTGTGCCTTTATACTTTCCCGATCCTTCGGCGGGGATAGGATTTCTCGTGGCGCTAAATCTCTAGCACCATTATACTCTCCCGATCCTTCAGTGGGTTAGAATTCGAGCTCGGTTCTTAGTCTGCTCACCGATCCTTTAGTGGGGCAGAAGTTCTGGGGGCGCTAAGTATCTAGCGCCTTTATACTCTCCCGATCCTTCAGCGGGGTGGAGTGTTATCGAGGAGGTTTTATCATGATGCACCTTCATGCCTTGGGGATGTTATCTTCGTGTCCTTTATACTCTCTCTCCAATCTCGAGAGTTAGAGCGCAAGTAGTAGTGTGATTTACCTCGCTGCACCTTTTGGAGCTTTAGTTACCGTTAGCCTTCCAATCTGATAGATGGAACTTTGAATTAGGTGTTTCGAGATCGCTGCATAGTTTATAATAAATCTCGAAATGGTAATGATTTATGTTAATTAAAATAAAAGAGCAGATAAGAAACGGTGTAGTAAAGGTAAATGACAAGCTCTATTTTTATAGTGGTTTCGGTCGAATCATGACCTACGTCCACTTTATAATCTTTTACTCATGTAACCAGACTGTTCTAGGCAAGTCGTTCCTTTTTACATGGTCCTAAAAAAACAAAAGAGTAAAACTGATAATTTCACGTCAGATAAGGCCGCAAATGCTGGGATTCCACACTCTGGGGATTTCATCTCCATCCACGGTTGCTAGCTTGAAGGTTCCATTATCAAGCCTTCGTAAAATTGAATACGGTCCTTCCCATTTCGGGCCCATATGTACTGGGGGTGGAAAGACACGTTTCAGAACCAATCTCCGGGTTCAAAGGTTCGAGCTCAGACTTTTTTGTTGTAATACCGAGCGACCTGTTGCTTGTGCCTCAAGGCGCGTAGATCGACATCGTCCCTCTTTTCTTCAACCATGTCCAGGGACTCAAGGAGCAGCTCATTATTGGTCATCGGGCCATAATAAGTGATTCGATTAGATGGTACTTCTAACTCGACCGAGATGACCGCTTCAGCTCCAAAAGCAAGGTAAAAGGGTGTGTGACCCGTCGCCGACTTGTATGTTGTCCTGTAGGCCCATAGTGACAAGGGTAATTCATCAACCCATATGGCTTTGGCTCGCTTCAATCTTTTCTTCAGAATAGATTTAATCACTTTGTTCGCCACTTTGACCTGTCCGTTCGATTGCGGATGTGCCACAGAGGTGTATCTTTTCTCGATATGATACTTCTGGAAGAAATTTCGAAACTCGGTGCTATCAAACAGGGTTCCATTATCGGTTATGACAACTTTTGGCATCCCAAACCGTCATATAATGTTCTTGACGACAAAGTTGATCACTCGCTTGGTTGTAATCGTGGTCAATGGCTCAGCTTCGACCCATTTGGTTAAGTAATCCACGGCCACAATGGCGAACTTTGCTCCGCCCTTAGCTATAGGGAGACTTCCAATAATATCAATTGCCCAAAAAGCAAAGGGCCACGGGCTCATCATCGTCTTCAACTGGCTAGGAGGTGCCCTAGGGATCTTGGAAAATTTCTAACACGCATCACAACGTCGTGCATACTTGGCCGCATCCTTATTTATGGTGGGCCAGAAATAGCCATATCGCAATATCTTCTTTGCCAATGTTTGCCCTCCAGTGTGGTCGCCACATTCACCTTCATGGACCTCTTTCAGAACACACTTGATGTCGTCATAGGCGATGCACCGGAGGAGGGGCATCGAGAAACCTTGTCTGTACAGGAATTCGCCTTGCAATACATATTGGGAAGCCTTTCAGATAACTGCACGCCTCTCACTTTTCTTTGTTGAAAGCGTTCCGTCCATCCAAAAATTCTTTATAGGAGTAATCCATGACTCCCTCTTGGGTTCAATCTCTAGTACCAGATCAATTTCCATATGATCTATACTAGGGGACTGTAGCACTTCAATCGGAACTAGCTACGTATCTTCAGGATTATCAGAACTAGCCATCTTCACTAACTTGTCTGCCTTTAGATTCTCCACTCGAGGAATATGAGATATGCTGTGGTAATCAAAACCATCCAGCAACTTCTTCACTTTTTTCAAATATGATATCAGCCTTGGACTCTTGGCCTGAAACTCTCCAGTGACCTGGTTCACGACTATCTTGGAATCGTAAAAGATGTCTAGCTTCGTAATCTCCAACTCCTTTGCGAACTTCAACCCGGCAATTAGAGCTTCGTATCGGAGTCATTATTAGTGGTGTGGAACTCCAATCTAAGAGCTTAGTATATTAGCCGTTTCTCTGGAGTTTCAAGCACCACTCCGGCACCAAATCGTTTATCGTTCTTAGCTCCGTCAGTGTACAATTTCTGGGCACTAGGGTCGAGGAGTGGTTTTGGTGGGTCGGCTTCTTCACTTACTACATCATCTTCCTGGATAGTGAATTCTGCTATAAAATCTGCCAGTACTTGCCCCCTTATCGACCTTTGGGCCTGGAAGTTCAAATCGAATTGACTCAGCTTAATGTTCCACTTGAGCAGTCTTCCTGATGCTTCTGGCCTTTGCAGAACTTGTTTGAGTGGGTGATCAGTGTACACATTAATGGGATGGGCCTGGAAATAATGGAGAAGTTTCCTAGATGCGATCAGCAAGCTATACGCAAGCTTTTCTATTCTTGGGTAGTTTCGTTTGGTCGCCGCCAATTTCTTACTCATATAGTACACTGGTCTCTGCACCTTATCTTCCTCTCTCACTAAGTCTAAACTGATCGTGTGGGATGACACTGCTAAGTACACAAACAAATCCTCGTGATCCACGGGCTTAGACAGTATCGGGGGTCTTTCCAGATGATTCAGAAGGTTTTGAAATGCTTCTACACAATCAAGAGTCCATTCGAAATTGCGCTTTCCTCGCTTTATTAATTCAAAGAAAGGAATACATTTGTCTGTAGCTTTGGAGATGAATCTGCTTAGTGCGGCTACTTTCCCTGCGAGGCTTTGCACATCTTTGATTTTCTTGGTTTCTGGATGTCTCGGATTGCTGCAATTTGATCTGGATTGATCTCGATCCCACGCGAGCTGACGATGAATCCTAGGAATTTTCTAGATGCTAGACCAAATGAGCATTTCAAAGGATTTAGTTTCATCCCATATTTCCGAAGAATCTCAAACATCTCTGCTAAATTGGCAGTATGGTCAGATGATTGTCTGGACTTTACCAACATGTCGTCGACGTATACCTCCATCATTTTGCCGATTTGGTTGTAGAACATTCTATTCACCGGTCGCTGATATGTAGCACCGGCATTCTTCAGACCGAAAGGCATCACTACGTAACAGTATAATTCGAGATCTAAAATGAAGCTGATATGCTCTTGGTCCGGGACGTGCATGGGGATTTGGTTGTACCCTGAGTAGGCATCCATGAAAGAAAGAAGCTCGTGAACCGCCGTTGAATCCACCAGTTGATCAATTCTAGGTAACAGAAAGCTATCCTTTGGGCAGGCTTTGTTTAGGTCTAAGAAGTCAATGCATGTGCGCCACTTTCCATTGGCCTTCTTTACCAAAACCGGATTTGAAATCCAATCAGGGTATGTTGAGTCTTTAATGAACCCATTACTTCTCAGCTTTTCGACATCTTCCTTCAAGGCAGCAGACCTCTCTGGGCCAAGCATTCGCCTTTTCTGTTTGACGGGAGGATGCTTCGGGTTGATTCTTAACGAATGACTCATAATTAAGGGAGATATCCCACACATGTCTACATGGATCCAGGCGAATACATCCAAGTTATCCTTCAAGAAATTTGTTAATTCTTTGGCTCGAACAGGGTCCAACTGGGATCCAATCTTCAGGACCTTCTCTGGGTCACTATCATCGATTTGTACATCCATAGACGTTTCATTGGGAGTCGCCATTCTGCCCCCAGGCTCTTCATCCTCTCTGGGATCTATGTCCTCGGGCAACTCGCTGGGCGACTCTCCCAGAGTTACTTTCTTTAGTTGCTATGACGTTATCTCCCTTGGGGGGGAAGAAGCGCCCTTTGTTTCTACATCTCTTCCTTTGCGGAGCAACTTCAGCTCTGCTATGTAGCATGCTCGTGCAACAACTTGATCTCCTCTGACAATACCTACACCAGCATCTGTCGGGAACTTCAACAACAAGCACCAGGGTGCAATGCAGGCCCTGAATTTGGCTAGGGACGGTCGGCCCAAAAAGGCATTGTACGGCGACTCAATATCCAGAACCATAAAGGGGAGGATTCTCACTCTCTAGCGTTCTCCTTTCCCAAGGGTTATTAACAGTTCCGCATATCCCATCGGAGCGGTTAAGGCTCCTTAAATCCACGTATCCAACCCTCGCATGGTTTCAAATCCTTTGGCTCGAGTTTCATTTGGTCAAATGCTTTCTTAAACAGAATGTTAACCAAACTCCCATTATCCACTAGAACTTTATGGACTATAGCTGGACCGATGGTGATGGTGATCCCTACTGGGTCTTCGGTTGGGGAGTGGACTCCAATACTCTCTCAATCGCGAAATATGACGTCATCAGACATCGTCTTTTGTTGCTTAATCAGGGCATTATCCTCGGGTTGCTACATTCTCCTACTTCGAGGTATTGTTTAGCTGCGTTCACATACTGATACATTGCCTTGAAACTATGCCCAGCCAGATAAAGCCCTCTGACTATGGTATTGATGACGAGGTTCTTTCCTTTCTATTGAGCCGTTGGCCTGGCAGCAGATTGGTTATGGTTCTGGTTCGGGGCCTGTATAGCTTGCCCCCTGTCCCTAGGAGTCACCTTATACTCAACAAGCTTTCCTTCCCGGAGTAGCTTTTCGACCACATCTCTCAGATGGCGACATTCATTTGTGGTGTGACCGTGAGTTTGGTGAAAAAGACAAAATTTTCCAGTCTCACGTTCCTTCTCCGTCGATTCTCTCTGTAACGACCCGCATTCTACGCATCTGAAGATTGTAGAATATATTTCTTTTTCTTGTGAAGTCATATGGCCGTGTACTTTTAGGGAACGACTATTGGGGTCATTTCCCGTGTTCATGATTTTTGCCGATTTTTAAATGACCGTTTTGCCCCAGCTGACCTTGTTTCATCCATAACTTTTGATTGGTAAGGAGTTTTGAACTGAAACCACTTCCAATAGATCCGAATGATGGTTTCTCTTTCTATAGAATGGTTACATTAGCCAAACGGACTTACCGTTTGGGAGATATAACTGAATTAAGGTCTAGAAGGTGAAAAACAGCTTAACCGGCTTAATTGGGCAATTAACAGCTAGGCCCAATGGGGAATTTCGGGATTAGGAGTATTTAAGGACTGACAGGGTTAGGAAATTCGGTTTTTAGTCATTTTCCAGCCGCCACAAACATATCTTTAACCCTAGCCATGGCCTCCACTTTCTAAAAACACCCCAAATCACCTTCTAATCACTAATTAAGAAGATCTACACGAAATCAAGGAGGATTAGTGTCAAATCAGAGCTGGAGCTGCTGCTAAGCATTGGGATTCGACCCAAAACAGAGGATATTTCAGATCTATAGTTTAATTTGTGGCAAAAGTAAGTGATTAACATCTTTTTACACTAATTACGGCTAATTAGGGGTGATTAGTGTTAATTAGCGAAATTATAACTCAGAAAAATCTAAAAAAATTTGTAAAATTCTTAAATATTATTATAGGGCTCTGATAAAAATTTGGGTTCTTTTGGACATGTTTTGCTAATCGTATGGTTAAAACATGCTTAAGGGGATTAAGGGGAAAATCATGCTTTTTGGGTATGTTTGATCTAAAATAATCTATGTGATGGATGTTTCGATGTTTTTGATTGATTGTGCACTTTATTACTACTGTTTGGAATGTCTTTTGATTGTTTAGTAAGGTTAGAATGGTTGAAAACGCCGTCGTATGGCGAGAATGGACGAAACAAGTTTGCTGGAAATGCTGCAGAGATCCGGATCGGATCGGGATAGGGGATCGGATCGGACATATCCGAACCGAACCGGAGTGATGGAATCTTCAGCAACATACAAACGCAAGGGCAATAATGAAGTCCATTGGGATCATGTTGGAGTTGTGGATCAGATCGGAATGGGACGTGTGGTCGGATCGAAGTAAGCAAAATGGAGCAGGAGGGACGAACGGAACCGAGAAGCAAAGCGTCGAACCGAACCGCATGGAGGAGGTGAACCCGAACCGAACCACATAGAGGAGGTGAACCCGAACCGAACCGCATGGAGGATGTGAACCCGAACCGAACCGAAGTGGAGCACTGAGCCGAATTAGAGAAATGGACTTGGACACCTTATACCGAACCGAACCGGATTTGCTTCTACATATGCATGGTGACTCTTCTGAAGACCAACTCCAATTTGACCAAAACCCGAGATGCAAAGGAAGTACAAGTGGGAGATTATTACTCAAGATCCAAATAGGGATCAACGAGTTAACTTCATGAGTTGGGCTTTGCTGCGGGACGTGTGCAAAGGGGTTATCAGTATTCATAACTTTGGTTCACCACTGAGAGACAGATAGTGGCCTTGTAGCGATAGTTGTACGGGGTTGGACTCCGTTGTGGCCCAAAGGATTAGGTGACCAAAGTAGTGGATATCGTATGCTTTACGCACTGAGTGAGAGACCTGAGGAATGACTACTATGTTTGATTGTTTGCTATCACCTAAACATGCATACCCCCTCCCCCGTATCTTTATACTTTGTTTATTGTCACCTTAGAGTATAGTATGGTATGTTGTGCTAACTCTTTGGTTGTAGGTCCAGGTTCAGGTATGATTGGATTATACCTGTTATTGTTCTGTTTTGTTGCTTATCGCTCATACCAGACTTTTTGTCTGACCCAGAATTTTATGTCTCTTCTTATTACTCTGGGTGCTCTTAAACGGGCAGACTAGAGACAGGTTAGGTGGTATGCATGAGTAGCTATACCGGAGACGAGCAGCAGGCTTCCACGTATGATATATATATAGATATTCTCCCTGTGTCGCTGCTGGTCACTACTTTTGGCATTAGTAGTGCACCTTTCCTTTACTTTGCCTTAGAGATAGTTTTCAAAAGTTGTAATAATGATAATGTGGAACATAAGCTTTATTTGGATTTTCCGCTGCTATGATGTTTAGTCTTCAGCTTATGCACTGTCTCACCTATTTATGTCAATGTAAGTTATTATTATATTTTATTGCATGCGATGTGAGACATTCTACAGGTTCCTTCTTAGTTCAAATTCCTTTCTTTTCCTTTCTTTGGCGACCGTCCCATACTAGTTGGACATCAGCACAACGCATTTCAAGGAAATGTCAGTTGGTGCGGGGTGGGCCGTCACACTTGGTATCAGAGCTCTAGGTTGTGTAGTTAACCTAGTGAAGTCATCAGGGAGAGATAATATACGTATATGAGAGCGCGTATTAGTGATTATTTTGGTTTTCAAAAGCTATATATATATTATTAGTATATCTAAGGATGAAGTCACACTGCACGAGCACCACATTGAGATGGTTAATTGTTTTCTCTTTACAGATTGAACGATGAGCCGAAATACGTGGAGTACGGGTTCAGGAGCAAACAATAGGGATGTTCCTGATATGAGGACGATGTTTACTACCTTCATGCGCGAGATGCTTATGGATGCTCAAGGAGCAGTTCCTAATGCTGCTAACGGTGACGGTGCAGTAGTGCAGGTGCCTAGGGCCGACTTTGCCAAGCTAAACAAGGATTATACTAGTCTTGGTGGGAAACCGTTCCACGGAATGGAGTCGGCTACACAAGTTCAAGATTGGCTAGATAGTTGCGACCGCATCGTCGAAGATCTGGGAATTGAGGATGCAATGAAGAAGAAGCTAGCATCGCGCCAACTGCAAGGACGGGCTATGAATTGGTGGAATGCTATTAAGGCAGCTACCCCAGAGGATCAGATTACTTGGAATCAGTTTAAGACTCGCTTTTGTGATAAATTTATCCCAACTGCTCAGAAATCAGAATTGTTCAGGAAGTTCTTGGAGCTTAAGCAGAATGGTAGGGCAGTCTCGGAGTACATCGCTGAATTCAATACTTTATCGAAATATGGATTGTCCCTCATCGATACAGTCGAGAAGAAAAACGAGAAGTTCATAACTGACTTAGATGGGTACTTGGGGGAAAGACTTGTAAACCATATCGATGAGACGTTCGAGTCTATTGTAGGAAAAGCATTAAGGTCAGAGAGCCTTTTTCCTAAGTCGAAGACTGAGGTTGCTATTGCATATACAGAGGAGCCAAAGCCGCAAGCAGGCGGTGAAGGCAAGAAGAATTCTCAGAACAAGACGAAGCAGAACCCGACCAAGGATGGTCAGAATAAGAAGAATAAGAATGGTGGAGAGTGCTTTAGTTGTGGCAAGAAGGGCCACTATGCCAGAGATTGTCGAGAAAAGCCCGGGGAAAGGAAGTGCTTCAATTGCGGCCAAGTGGGACATAACAAGGATGATTGTCCACAACCCCCTAAAGAGAAGCAGATTATGAAAGCATATGCTATCAACGCTATCCCTTCTCCGTTGAATGCTCCAACAGCGGCGCAGAAGGGAAAGGGCGTCGTTATTAAAGGTATGCTTTCCGTTTATGATGTTCCAGTTAGAGTGTTGTTTGATACCGGGACTTCCCGTTCCTTCATATCTAGTGACCTGGTAGATAGGTTGGAATTGGAACCCGAGATAGTCGATAGACCTTTAGTAGTGATGAACCCGATAGGTGGTTCGGCTGGTCTTAGTATGATTTGTTGTAATTTGGTTTTATCGAGTCATGGATGTACGTTTGCTTTGTTTAGGCTTTACTGGGTTTAACATTATTTTGGGGAGTCGATCTACTCCAAAGGTATAGGGTGGTATTAGGTACTTACCTGGTGATGGCGATGTCGAGTTCGATTAGGATGGGGGAATGTCGAGTTCGATTAGGATGGTTCGCATGAGAGATAAATAGTTGTTGCGATTTTTCATTGGATGATATCTTAGTTTACTTGAGGAGAGATGTAACAGCCCGTATTTTTGTAAACATTAAAGTAACAAATTAAAGTATACTTAATTTTTAAGTGAATAATTAAGGGAAACGGGCTACGCCATTGCGTTCGTCTCGAAATTCTACTTGAGATAGAGTCCGAGTTTGCATAAATCGGACTCTGTATGAAGAAGTTATGACCTTCAGAAGTTTCAAGAGTTCAAATAAAAACCAGCTCGAATTCAAATTTAAAGTTTCGAAATTCAAATCACACACCGGGCTGGGCGGGAAATTTCCCGCCCAGGACCCAGGTCGACCATAGGGTCGACCTCCCCCCCCCCCCTCCCCCCCCTTTTTCCAGATCCGTGGACAGATTCGTTTTCCTGCATTTAGACACCCTTTCTAACCAGATTCGTTGCTCCTAAGCTATTTAAACACCCCCAAACCTCACTTTCTCTCCACACAACTTCATTACGCTTATACTCTACCCTAATTCATGTCAAAATAAATCAAAGACGGGGTTATGCTGCTCCAATCCTTCGTAGAATCAAGTTAGAATTCTAGTATAGAGTCAAAGGCTAATTCAATGAATTCAACAACTATTTCTAAGAATCAAATCAAATATAAGGTAGAAGAACAAATAGTCTACTTTAAGGGAGAGCTATTTAGTTTTAGAATACAGATCCCAGAATTCAAGACCCTTCTGTAATTTGTAAGTTCACGTTACTTTCAGAAATAAAAGTTAATTGTGATTCTGACATTGTAATAAATCTGGATCTGAGACTATGCCTATCTTTCTATATCCTTTGAATCTATCACATTGATAATATTATGTCCGTTCTTTGTCTCTTCTTTCCATCTTCCCTTTTTGTTTTATAGCCAGGCTACTGCGAGCTTGAGCCAGATCTCAAAAGAGATGAACGTACGTTGAAAATAAAATTGGGCATAAATTATGATTTGGATATGACCAGCGCTAAAACATGGGAAAATTATTAAATTGTTTATAATTGGGCATAATTGAGTTGTAACTGATTTGAGGACATAACATATTCAAAACATAAGGTATTGGACATATGACTTGAGATTTGAGGCATAAAGTATTGAACATATGACTTGAGATTTGAGGCATAAAGTATTGGGCATATGACGTGAGATTTGAAGCATAAAGTATTAGACATATGACTTGGGATTTGCGGCGTAAATTGAACTGTAAATATAAGGCATAGTACATGTTATGGTCTAAGATCTAAAATTGGGGGACACACACACACACACACACACACACACAGATATATATATATATATATATATATAATAGTTTATGATTTGGAAGAAGAAGGTTAGGGTGTATAGTGATGTATGAAAACAAGATATGTCTTTGTTTTTTAAGTCAGTTACTTTTTATATTTGAACACCTAAATCTGATTGTGGAATGTAATAAACTTGATATGAGGATATGCCTGATGTAAACTATCCTTTCATTAAAATCTGTGCTTGAGTATGTATATCTTTGGGAATCATTTTTGACTATGAAACTGGTCCAATCATATCTATTCTTGATGTATATTGGAAGTGTAATCCTTTTTGAGTTCATGATAAAATTCTTATCATATCTATATGCCTGCGATATATTCCTTGCAAAACTTGTCTTTTTAGTACATCAAGTTTATTGGACTAGTAGTTCTTATCATCATATGACTATGCCTATTCTTACGTTGTTCCATCTTGCTTCTCCCCTTATATTATGAATCTTGAGTTGGATCTCGAAATACGTATGTTATGAATACAGGGGAAATTGGGTATAACGTGAAATTGACATTATTTGGCATAATTTGGAACATGTAACATGGCATAACTGTTAAGATGTAATGGAATATGTAATTTGACATAGAATTTGCATAAACGACAAAGTGTGAAGTTGGCATATAAATCAAGTTTTGGGCAAAATGGTAATTGTTGCGAATTTGGGGTAACTTTAGCATTAAATCTAGATTGGGTGTAAAATGTAACATGACTAGTTTTGGTGAATTTCGTAATTAGCATGTAAAATCTAGATTTGGGTATATAGGGTAAATGTGTAGATTAAAGATGAACATGCCTAACCCGAGGTTAGATTGAGTTGTGATGTAAAACTTCCCGGAACCGCCTGGCACATCCAGTAACCGCAACAACACCTATCTAATGTGAGAGGTTAGTGCATCATGCCCAAGAAAAACCAGAGGTTAAATTGAGTTGCGGTGTAAAACTGCTCGGAACCGCTCGGCACATCTAGTAACCGCAACAACACAGATCTAATGTGAGAGGTTGGTGCATTAATAAATCAATTAATGCTAATGAACAAGATGAATGAGTAGGGTTAAGTTCATAGGAACACTTAACCAATATAACATGGATGACTAGGGTTAAGTAATGAGAAACACTTAACCAATATGACAAGATGGATGACTAGGGTTAAGTTAATAGGAAACACTTAATCGGTATAGCATGATAAATGGAAAGGGTTAAGTTAACACTTAACCAACATAACTTGGTTTGTGGTAGGGTTAAGTTAACACAAGAAGGCAACACTTAACCAAAGTAACACAACAAGATGAGTAGGTGGGTTAAGTTAACTTGAACCGACTGATGACACTTAACCAATACAACAAGACGAATACGTGGGGTTAAGTAACAAGAAACACTTGACCAATATAACTTGATGAACGAATGTAACACCCCGCCTCCGCCAGGGTGGCTCTTGCAAGCACTCTGACTTTGGAGGGGCGTTTGAATCAGGTAAACATGCATAATGATATATCAAGGCAGAACAAGAACATATGTATATATGTAAACAGAGTAAATAACATAGATGCATAGATAAAACAGCGGAAGATTTTAAACCATTTCAAAACAAGTCTGGTACAACATCATGTCAATTTTCCAAATAAACAAGTCTAGAAACATAAAACAGGAAGCTGAAAAGGAAAACATAAAGTAGCTATCCCCAAAATGGAAAACCATAGCAAGCTCAAGTCCAAAGCATACATGAGCTATCCAAGAAAGCAGCTAAGATCCAAGCTAGGCTCCAGTATTCCCTCCCTGAGAACCTGGGGGGGGAACGGAAGAAAAGAGGCGAAAGAAAACAGGTCAGTCAAAAAGACTGAGTAAGCCCTACTACAATCAATGTAAACTGATAAAGTTAACTGGCATGAGCAGCAGGTATGAACATAAGGATAACAACATACTAGCATGATGATTAACTATCAAGGTAGATAAAGGTGTCATCGCATAATCAGGATTAAGGTTTTGCACCACAGGTGTACTAGCAAACTAACATGACTTGAATAAACAAGTATTGATCCCTTGGCCCAAGCTTTGGCCCAATAACATGAAGTGACCCTCATACGAGGTCCAATAACATGAAGTGACCCTAACATGCGGTCCAACCAAACGGTCTAGTCGATCGGCTCCCTAAGCCTAACTCATCACGTGTTGGTGTCAATACGGCCCAAACATGATTGTAGTCGAACTGTGTCGGGTCCACCCTTCGGGTGTATCAAGCCCTAGGGTGCCAACCCCTGGACACCATAAACATGAGTGCACAGTCTCGATCTACTGGTACCCATGGGTGACTTCTCCAAATACGGACTACGTGCACGACCATAGTCCGTCCGGAACTACATCGGCGTACCACCCGGCCGTCGTTTATTGGGTCGCTTACCTCCAGCCCAGTAATCGTGCCCCCTCCCTAGCCTAGCCCCTAGGGCCTTAATGATACGATTTTGGGGTTACTGCGGAGTGGGCCCCCCATTGCTAGTATTTTCTAGTGGGTTAAGTACGGTTTAAACCTCTTGATTATCATGGATTAACTTGGTTAAGTGTAACGATGAGTTCACGACTTAACCCCGATTGATCTACCAAGCCCAAGTTGGTTAAGTATTAAGTGGACCATGACTTAACCCTAATCACGAGGCATTAATTAATTAATGCGCCTTAACCTCTCACATTAGACTTCGTTGCGGTTACTAGTTAAGCCGGGCGGGTCCGGGTAGCTTTACACCACAACTTGGTCTAACCTCGGGTCCAAGGTACAACATGACCAACTTCTCACATTGGGTCCTATTGTTTGTAGCAACTAGTTAGGCCGGTCGGTTCCGGGTAGGTTTACGCTACAAACTCAACCCAACCTCGAGTTGGCCACACTTATATTTTCTAAGTGTCATGTCCATCGTGTTTCCAAAACACATTACAAGTTTTCAAGCAATTGGGTAGACCTAACTTAATAGGTAAATTCCCAATGGGTAGACCTAACTTAATAGGTAAATTCCCAAGCTCATGTTTTTATGTCTTTTAAGTTTACCCAACCCCAAACGCAATCCTATCGCTTACATATCGCAATAGCGCATAAAGGATAGAAAGAGGGAACTTGGCATAATCATGACATAAAAGTGTTAAAGCCACAAGTTTAACATGGTGGCATATAAGATGTTCATGTGTTCATACACTTGCATATTACATTCTTAGGGCTCATAAAACCAAACTTGGCATATTCATGATACATGGTGCTAAATGACATGTAGAAATGGCCATAAGTTCGCATTTAGCCTCACATGCAAGTTATCATAAGTGATATGATAACTTACATGTTGCCAAAATGCAACCTTTGGCATAAAGCTTGAAGCTTTATGTTCACATACTCAAGATAAGCTTGCATAACATGATAACATGAACCATATGATCATCCCAAACTTGCATAACATACTTGCATATCATATGACAACTTGCATATCAAACTTGCATAACAAAACTTGATGAACTTGCATACCACATCATAGTAAACTTGCATAACAAAACTTGATGAACTTGCATATCACATCATAGTAAACTTGCATAACACATCATAGTAAACTTGCATATCATACATTTAACTTTAGAGTTTAAGTATGAAAGGAATAGGGCTTACAATGCTTATGCGGACTCAAATGAGTATAGCAAATGTAAGAAAACCCTTATGCAACCAATTAAACCCCAAAAATGCAAGCAAAATTGATCAAAACTCTTTCTTTGTGGTGCAAATATAGAGACTTGTCTTGAATGCAAGCTAAAGAGGCTCATACAAGTTTAAAAACATTTGTATGCATAGAAAATCTCATAAAAATTTGTTTAGGAATTGTATGAAGAGAGTGGAGGCCATGAGAGGATTGATTTTGCCATAGTTTAGTTGCTAGAATGAATAATGATGATTTAGGGTAGGTTACGGTCTTATTTATAGATTAGGCAAGTGTTTTAGGCCATAGGATTAACCCTAGGATAGATCCCAGTCCTCAAAAATCGTCACAAGCCTCCAAAACAAGACCAAAGGCCAAAACAGGTGCACCAGGCCAGCCAGGGTCAAGCCAGAAGGCTGTGCAGGTTTCTGGCTTGATACGGGCGCACTTCCCAAGTGTGCCAGTGTATTTTTGTGCTGGCGCACTTCACAAGTGCGCCAGTGCATTCTGGCTTGTTTTCGGTTTTTCTGCCTAACTTCGTTCGTCCATATCTTCTTCATACGGACTCCGATTTTTGAAAACTCGGACTCTATTTCGCGTATTTTTCCGAGACGAACGCAATGGCATAGCCCGTTTCCCTTGATTCAGATTTATAAATTAAATTCTGCCTCGATTTACGTTATAACAGATTATTGAAAATACGGGTTATTACAACGAACGGGGTTAAGTTAATAGGAAACACTTAACCAATCTAACATGATAAGTGAGAAGGGTTAAGTTAATAAGAAACACTTAACCAACATGACACAATGAATGGGTGGGTTAAGTTAACTTGAATGGACAACACTTAACCAATATGACATAATGTGCGGGAGGGTTAAGTACATATTGGGTTGGTGGATAATATTAGTACATATAGGCTCACACAAAACTTAACCCTTAAAAAAATATGCTTGAATCGATGGGAGGGTTAAGTACATCTCGTGTAGGTGGGTAATATTAGTACATATAGGCCCACACAACTTAACCGTTAAATAAACATGCTAGAATCGATGGGAGGGTTAAGTACATCTCGTTTAGGTGGGTAATATTTGTATATATAGGCCCACAAACTTAACCAGCAGGAAACCCTTGTAACGGGGACCCATTTCAACAGTAACCCACATAGATGTATCATAGTACCCTGAACTAGGCAGGGTGGGGCACGATTACTAGGCTGATTGTAAGCGGTCAAAGCAGCGGCAGGGGGTACGTCAGTGTAGGTTCCGACGGTTTACAGGCATTCACGTACTCCGGAGTGGGAAAAAGCAGGCACTGGGTACCAGTGGTTATACGCTGTGCATCTTGAATCGTGTCGGGTCACTATCATAAGGATTGATACACCTTATGGTGGGGCCAGCACAGGGTATCTACACGCAAGAGGGGGCCGACTGACACAGACACAAGAGAAATTAATACAAGTAGGGAGCCGATCGATAGGGTAGTAAGGGTACATCTATCATGTTCATGCAATTAGGCTGATTGAGGTGGAATCCTCACGATAGATGTACACCTGAAGGCTACCACAATTATGGGGATTGGGATCATTTTATACAGATTACTAGTTGGGACACTAGTTAGGTGGTGTAGAGATAGATATAGAAATCAGAATAACAAAGTAGTAGCGAACACTACTACAAAACAGGTCAGTTGCTTCGGCTCATTTGCTTCGGTTGTGCTTACAACTGAAGCAAATAGTGTCATTTGCTCCGGTTTTATTAACAACCGAAGCAAATGCACCGAAGCAGATAGTGTTGTTTGCTTTTATTGCTTCAGTTGTTCACACAACCGAAGCAAATAATATCATTTGCTTCGGTTGAGTTAACAACTGAAGCAAATGCACCGAAGCAAATTGTGTTATTTGCTTCGGTTTTTCTTACAATCGAAGCAAATTGTTTTATTTGCATCAGTTACTTAAGAACAGAAGCAACTGCACCGAGGCAAATGCAAAATTAATTAGAGCAAGTGCATATTTAAACAATCTCAAAAAACTGCTCACATACATCATTATTTGAAATTTATTATGATTAATGATTATATATATATAATCATTAATTATTAGCTATTCTAAATAATCAATGATTATTTTTATTTGTTATAATTTATTATAATTAATGATTATAAATTAATAGTATGTGATTACTAATTATTCTAAATAATCAATAACTGTTTTTATATGTTATCATTTATTATAGTTAATTATTAATAATTAGTAAAATATAGTTAATATTTTTTAATAACATTTATTGATTAATACATAAATTAATAATTATTATTTAATAATCAATATTTAATAGTAATTAATGTTTAACATATATATTATTGTTTAATTATTAAGAAGTTATATTTAATAATTAATTTGTTATAATTATTAATTAATAATTGTTGTTAAATACTTAATTATTAAAAAGCATATTATAATTAAAACTTATCTTTAATAATTTATATTTTGTAATATAACATAATACTTACGAAGTGATTTACTATTTAATAATTAATTTTAAATAAATATTATTTAGTCATGGCCACTAATAGACAATTAATAAATAATCGATGTTTAAGAAAAAAAATTAACATCAACTGATAGATAATTAATGAATAATCGATGTTTAATAAAAAATATTAAACAATTCATAATTAATAAGAAATGCTAATAAATGAGAAGTAACATTTAGCTTTTAATATTTTTAATTATGATTATAATTAATAATTAAATTTACTATTTAATACTTAAAATTATAAAATTAATAAACAATAATTTAATTATCATAAAGTTCAAAAGTAAAAGGCAAATTTTATATAAATTTAAATTTTAATATAACATTCAAATTTATATAATTAATAGTATATATTTAGTATTTGATAATGTACACTCCAAAATTGGTTAATAATAATTCATACACAATGATTGTTTAAATTAACTTTTAATTTACTAGTGGTTTACAATTAATAATAAACAATAATTTACATTTTGTAACTAGTAAATGAAAATTAATAATAATTAGTTAAAAATTAAGAAATTATTTAACGATTCATAGTTAATAAGAAGTATTTACAATTGAAAAGTAATATTCGGTATTTAATATTTTGTAACTACAATTACTAATTAAAATTTAATGACTTACTTTAGTTTAAAAGAAATATAATATTCTATAACTTCCATTTGAAAGGTTAATTTTTCCTATATGTATTTTTCACTTCATATAACCTCTTTCCTTCTTTTTTCCCCCCACAAAACGAGAAGGGCAAGAAAATTGCGTTGCATTAGTTTGACAAAACGGCCAGACCCGACCATACTCACGCATGTGAACCCAGTTCACCTTCTCTCCAAACCCTAATTCTCCATCATCTATAAAATCCCAGAACTTATTGCAATTTCAGCCGCCTACATCAATTCGTCTTTTCCGTGATCTTTTCGCCAATTTTAGCTTCTTGGTTCGACAGTTTTGAGAGGGTAGGCATATAACTAGGGTTCGATCTAGTAATTGTTTTAAGCGCGAGATGATTCATGTAGTGGTTGATTTCTAGGGGATTGTCGAGGGGAGGTGCTTCAGTTGGTAAAGACTGGTGATTTGCGGTGTGCATAGGAAGAGTGCGACTGTGTAGCTGCTGTTGCATATGTCGGGTCTTGTCTATTTGATCGATTGATAAAATATTGTGCGGAGAGGATGAATGGTGGAGCATGTACGAATGGATGGATGTTCATTATGTTGAGGTAGGAATGAGTTATGGAGGAGGAATGATTTTGTCGTGTTTTCTCTGTTTCATTTTTGTGATGGAGATAAATTTCTTCCTGTGTAATTTCATGGGTATTTCAAATATGTCAGGGTTCCTTGATCTTTGACGGCTACACATGATTCAAAGGCTGAGATTATCGGGTTCATGCAAGAGGTACTTTACTTTCAGTTGCAATGTTTCATTTTAGTTCGATGTTCTATTTCTGTCTAAAACATTTTTAACCTTATAATAGGTTACAGTTGACATTTGGTTACCTAACCTTTTCAAGTAAACAAACAAATATTAAAGTTAACTGTCATATTGTCAGATTGTAAGAAGTATCTAGTACTATTTGTCCTTTGATATTTGTAACATGAGCATTAATTTGTGTAGCTATTTACTTATCCATTGTTCGTATTGTGAGGGAGGTTGTAACTGTAAGACAATATCCACTGATTTGTGCTTAAGTGTCTTAGCAGTGAAGCAAATATTAGCAAGCTCTTTTTGTCTATTGGACCATATATTAACTCATATTTGTAGTCAGTTTCTCATACATAGACTTAGTGCAAACACTAAATCACTTGATTCCATTCTATACATAATTTGGTCTTTTCCACTAAATTATAGATAGAAGGATCAGTTCATATTACATCATTTCATATGCAAACAAGTATAGAGGAGGCAATGAAGGGGTGCAAAAGGACACACATGATGTGGGACACAGCTTTCAAGAAGGCTCCAGAGTTGATTTCCATAACTTGGACGAGGGGATGATTTACTTGGATGGGAGAGTGGAGATGTTTCTCGGCTTTTTTTACAGGTAGTCACACGACTGGGTTTTCGACAACTACCATGATTTATTATCAATCGTTGGAGGGACAATTGGTAGATATCATTTCTCATATTCACCTTTTCATTTAATTTTTGATTCGGTGATGGCTTCAATAGGGCGTACGTCTTTTTTTTTTTTTTTTTTGCTAACAATAAAGGGTGAAAACAAGTATTACGTAGTAACTGGTTTTTATTAAAGAGAGCATGACACTTTTGGTTTCTCTGTATTACTAATGTATGTTTTTGGTTTAGCTACTTGGAAGCTGTAGATTATAGCCCTCATTTGTTGATTTATAAATATCATTTGCCATATACAACTTTTTCATTTAATTTTTTATTTGATGAAGGCTTCAATCAACGTATCCATCTTTTTTGTTCTCCCAACAGGAAAGAGTATGTACAAATATTGCTAACATGTGTAGACGGCTTAATTCATACATCGCACAATATTTTTCCTCTGTTGTTAGTTCTATTCTTGTGGGCTTTGGATTGAGAAAATAAATGCATCACCCTGTAAGTCATTTTATATTATATCTGTGACGTAACTTGCTGCATATTTACAAGAGTAAATACGTGAAAAAATAATGATTCATTCTTTTTGTTTTTTTATGCTGCAGGTGCATTTGGTTTTGGAAAATGCACCAAGCTTGAGTAAGCGAGTTGTCGATGCATTTGGTTTTGGAAAATGCACCAAGCTTGAGTAAGCGAGTTGTCGATGCACTTGGTTTTATACCCTGAATTTATTTTTTATTTTCAGCAAATAACAATGCGATGTATCTTGTGTATTGGCTGAATTTGTTACTACAGTTAGTCTTATTTCACTTTGTTATACTATTTGGTTGTATTTCGTTGTGTGACATTGACATTTAGTTAGAATTCAATATTATATGTAGATGTAGTATTGATATTTAGTTTTATTTCAACGTTTTATACTGATATTGCAGGCAGGTTTTATGTTATTATTGTGCGTTCTATTCTGACTTTAAATGCAATTTGATGTTGTTTCAGGTTTTAATTAAAACCTGAAGCAATATTATTATTTTGCTTCAGCCAATTTTTTGCTTCGGTTGTTAAGAGCAACTGAAGCAAAATATTGGCCATTTGCTTCCCCTTAGAACGGAAGCAACAGGTGTATACATGTTGTGTCTTCTGCATTTGCTTCCGTTATTGAACTGAAGCAAAAAGGGGTAAACAACCGAAGCAAAAAAATATTATTTGCTTTGGTTTTTTGTTCGAAGCAACAAATTTTCATTTGTTGCGTCTGTTGCAGTTGCTTCGGTTCCAGAACCGAAGCAACAGGGGGTAAATAACCGAAGCAACTGACCTGTTTTGTAGTAGTGGAAGCAGAGAAAGAATAGAAGCGCATTCAGTTTATCTTGCCTTATCATACCTTATACTTATCCTATGTTATCATGTTATCCTTTTTTCTCACGGTATTGTCTTATATTCAATTTATTCATGACATGATGCTTTTACCTGTTTATATGTTGAAAGTCACTGGACTTACCAGACTTATGTCTGACCTAGTTTTCTTTCGCCTCTTTTCTTCCATTTCCCCCCCCCCCCCCCAGGTTCACAGGGAGGAAATTTATCACTTAGCTCAGTTTTCTTCCAAGATCGAAGATAGTCAGTGTATTGTTTTGGACTTTCTCTTCCACTACTATGGCTGGTTCATGCTTTACTTGGGGAATATCATTTTTATTTTTATGCTTCTTTTATACTTGGAAGTTTTTGAATCAAGACAGAAGTTCTATGTATTATTTTTAAGTACGATTGAGATAACTATTGTAAAAGCTTGACTGAATTAAGTTGTTAATAAAATGACTTTATTTTCCGCTGCTTTATTTGTCTGTATTGTAATTTATCTGCATCTTTTACCTAAAATGCTCCACCAAAGTTAAAGCATTCCCTTTGTGAGTGACCTTAACAGAGATGGGGTGTTTCACTTGGTATCAGAGCTGAAGGTTACCGGATCAGATAAAGGATTTGAAAATTTATTTTCAAAATGGTTTTAAAAAAGCATTTTCAAAAGAAAAGTTTTGTTTTAAAGGCATATTCCCCAAAGCTATATGCACTATCTTTTGATCCTCTATTTGAATCCTTGTTTCCTTCTTTCTTGAGTCTCCGAGGCTCCTGGATTTCTGGGAGGTAACCTTATCGCGGCATGGTTCCGTAGGCTTGATGAGACTACAACACCTGTCAAAGGGCAAATAAGCGCCCAACTTCCATCTATAGCCGCAGTAGTTTCACCTACGGCTAATTTTCTTTCAAGCTTTGTAGGATTTTCCATGCGAGGGAGGCAGCTTTCAAGAGACCTATCAACAAGTTACACAAGGATGGTAAAGATGAGAATGAAGGAGGTTGGCTAAGGAGCACAACCCAAGGATGAAGAACTCATGGATATAGACTTGGTTCACAAAGGAGGGGAGGAAAGAATAGTGAAATCTAAGACAAAAGGAAGTATCTTTATTATGGTATAACAGGTCGTATAATTAAGGACAAGGGCAAGAACAAATGACAGGATTTTCAGGAGGGGAAATACATGCTCTCACTGCTAGCGCACCTAAGAGAGAGGTAATAAAGCTTCGGTTGAAAAAGTTTAGTTTTCTTTTGATCATCCCGTCAGTACTCTTCTGATTTTAGCGCTTCACATTCGTTTATATCTGCTTCCATAGTTGTGTCTCTACACCTAAGTACTTGTATAGTAGAAGATCCCATTATTGTCTCAAATCCAATTTATGGTTCGGCTCATTTATCTTTGGTTTGTAAGGATTTGAGATACTTATGTTTTTGGTTTCATGGGCTATGGGTTGATTCTAGACATGGATTTGTTAGCTAGTAATCCTTAAAAGAGGGTAGTTAAACTTTCGACTTGCCCCGGGAATACCCTCGAAATTTCGTGTGATCCTAAGGAATCAGTTTGTCTTAGTTACCTAGAAATCACTTTATTGATTTATCATTGATTTTCGATCTGTTGTAGTAGTCCACGAGTACGTAGATGTTTTTGATTTAGGTTAAGGGTTAGTCCCCTAAAACGTGAGGTAGACTTCCACATATATCTAGTTAACAATGCAAAGCCCATTAGGCGATCAACGATAGTTTTGGAGCAAGATTGGCGAGGATAGCCAGAGTCTGTTAAGTGCTCAATTATTTGGTTGTTCTGCTAGTATCATCTCGCATAAATCGTCCAAATTCAGAGGAGGTATTCCTTGGGTGCTTGTCTGATATTGGTTTAGGCCTTTGGGGCTTGTACTTGAGGAATGCCAAGTGCGACTAGGATGGTTTGCGTGAGAGATATTGACCCTCGGATTTGTGACATGATGGGTAAGCTAAGTAGAAGAGAGACCTTTAATCATCTTAGTATATACACTTGGTATCATGGTTAACATATTTTTATCTTGGAAAGATAGTTCGACAACATTGGATACCCTCTAACATAGTAAGCGATCGAGGTCCTATCTTTACTAGTGGGTTTTGGAAATGGAGGTCAAGAAGCTTCACAATCGTGAAGTTAAAATTAGTTAAGGTACAGTGGAGTGAAGCTCAAGAAGATGCGACCTAGAAGACTGAAGACTAGATACGCGCATCATAATCTTTTTGAGGGTATATCTTTGATTCCACTTTTTCTGTAATATTTATTTGTATGCTAGTCTTTATCTTTTAAGTATATCCTCTCGGTCCTATCCTCGATCCTTAGGTAGAAGCCAATGGATGAAAACATGTGTTTGAGACATGTTATGACTGATGGTTGCAAGTGGTTGCAAGTGTTTGCTAGTGGTTGCTCGTGGATGCATATACACACATTAGGCACTAGATCGGCTCAGTCACTTTCATATTACATATGCATATGAATGTATTCGTATATGGATTGAAACTTGATGTGTTATCATATGGATGTTGCATATGGATGGGTGAATATGCACACATATAGTATTTACATGATTAGGGATATTTGCATACAAGTTGGACGCATGACACTCTCATGATTCGCATTAAGGAGGTCAACTGGATCAGTAGACCGCCTGATTTTGCATTAGATAAGGGACATATACACACACTCTGCATATGTTCATATGGCATTAGAAACCCTTTAAGGACAATGGATGTTTGTGATTGAATGGTTGAGTAGATGGATGTTGGATGGTAGGATATACGTTCTTCCAAACTTGAAGATTTCGGGGATGAAATCCTTTAAGGAAGGAAGAATGTAACACCCCGTATTTTTGTAAACATTAAAGTAACAAATTAAAGGATACTTAATTTTTAAAAGAAGAATTAAGGGAAACGGGCTACGCCATTGCGTTCGTCTCAAAATTCTACTTGAGATAGAGTCTGAGTTTGCGTAAATCGGACTTCGTATGAAGAAGTTATGACCTTCAGAAGTTTCAGGAGTTTAAATAAAAACCAGCCCGAATTCAAATTTAAAGTTTCGAAATTCAAATCACACACACGGGCTGGGTGGGAAATTTCCCGCCCAGGACTCAGGTCGACCATAGGGTCGACCTGGGTAGAACAGGTTGACCATAGGGTCGACCTCCCCCCTCCCCCCCACCCTTTCCTAATCCATGGATAGATTCGTTTTTCTGCATTTAGACGCCTGTTCTAACCAGATTCGTTGCTCCTAAGCTATTTAAACACCCCCAAACCTCACTTTCTCTCCACACAACTTCATTACGCTTATACTCTACCCTAATTCATGTCAAAATAAATCAAAGACCGGGTTATGCTGCTCAAATCCTTCGTAGAATCAAGTTAGAATTCTAGTAGAGATTCAAAGGCTAATTCAACGAATTCAACAACTATTTCTAAGAATTAAATCAAATATAAATTAGAAGAACAAATAGTCTACTTCAAGGGAGAGCTATTCAGTTTTAGAATACTGATCCCATAATTCAAGACCCTTCTGTAATTTGTAAGTTCACGTTACTTTCAGAAATAAAAGTTAATTGTGATTCTGACATTATAATAAATCTGGATCTGAGATTATGCCTGTCTTTCTATATCCTTTGGATCTGTCTCATTGATAATATTATGTCCGTTCTTTGTCCCTTCTTTCCTTCTTCCCTTTTTGTTTTATAGCCAGGCTACTGCGAGCCTGAGCCAGATCTCATAAGAGATGAACGTACGTTGGAAATAAAATTGGGCATAAATTATGATTTGGATATGACCAGCGCTAAAACTTGGGAAAAGTATTAAATTGTGTATAATTGGGTATAATTGAGTTGTAACTGATTTGAGGACATAACATGTTCAAAACATAAGGTATTGGACATATGACTTGAGATTTGAGGCATAAAGTATTGAACATATGACTTGAGATTTGAGGCATAAAGTATTGAACATATGACTTGAGATTTGAGGCATAAAGTATTGGACATATGACTTGAGATTTGAAGCATAAAGTATTAGACGTATGACTTGGGATTTGGGGCATAAATTGAACTGTAAATATAAGGCATAGTACATGTTGTGGTCTAAGATCTAAAATTGGGATATATATATATATATGATAGTTTATGATTTGGAAGAAGAAGATTAGGGTGTATAGTGATGTATGAAAACAAGATTTGTCTTTGTTTTGTAAGTCAGTTACTTTTTAGATTTGAACACCTAAATCTAATTGTGGCATATAATAAACTGGATATGAGAATATGCCTGATGTAAACTATCCTTTCATTAAAATCTGTGCTTGAGTATATATATCTTTGGGAATCATTTTTGACTATGAAATTGGTCCAATCATATCTATTCTCGATGTATATTGGAATTGTAATCCTTTTTGAGTTCATGATAAAATTCTTATCATATCTATATGCCTGCGATATATTCCTTGCAAAACTTGTCTTTTTAGTACATCAAGTTTATTGGACCAGTAGTTCTTATGATCATAGGACTATGCCTATTCTTACGATGTTCCATCTTTCTTCTTCCCTTATATTATGAATCTTGAGTTGGATCTCGAAATATGTACATTATGAATACGGGGGAAATTGGGTATAACGTGAAATTGACATTATTTGGCATAATTTGGAACATGTAACATGTCATAACTGTTAAGATGCAATGGAATATGTAATTTGACATAGAATTGGCATGAACGGCAAAGTGTGAAGTTGGCATATAAATCAAGTTTTGGGCAAAATGGTTATTGTTGCAAATTTGAGGTAACTTGAGCATTAAATCTAGATTGGGTGTAAAATGTAACATGACTAGTTTTGGTGAATTTGGTAATTAGCATGTAAAATCTAGATTTGGGTATATCGGGTAAATGTGTAGATTAAAGATGAACATGCCTAACCCGAGGTTAGATTAAGTTGTGGTGTAAAACTGCCCGGAACCGCCTGGCACATCCAGTAACTGCAACAACACCTATCTAATGTGAGACATTAGTGCATCATGCCCAAGAAAAACCCGAGGTTAGATTGAGTTGCGGTGTAAAACTGCCCGGAACCGCCCGGCACATCCAGTAACCGCAACAACACAGATCTAATGTGAGAGGTTGGTGCATTAATAAATCAATTAATGCTAATGAACAAGATGAATGAGTAGGGTTAAGTTCATAGGAACACTTAACCAATATAACATGGATGACTAGGGTTAAGTAATGAGAAACACTTAACCACTATGACAAGATGGATGACTAGGGTTAAGTTAATAGGAAACACTTAATCGGTATAGCATGATAAATGGAAAGGGTTAAGTTAACACTTAACCAACATAACTTAGTTTGTGGCAGGGTTAAGTTAACACAAGAAGGCAACACTTAACCAAAGTAACACGACATGATGAGTAGGTGGGTTAAGTTAACTTGAACTGACTGATGACACTTAACCAATACAACAAGACGAATACGTGGGGTTAAGTAGCAAGAAACACTTGACAAATATAACTTGATGAATGAACGGGGTTAAGTTAATAGGAAACACTTAACCAATCTAACATGATAAGTGAGAAGGGTTAAGTTAATAAGAAACACTTAACCAACATGACACGATGAATGGGTGGGTTAAGTTAACATGAATGGACAACACTTAACCAATATGACATAATGTGCGGGAGGGTTAAGTACATATCGGGTTGATGGATAATATTAGTACATATAGGCCCACACAAAACTTAACCGTTAAATAAATATGCCTGAATCGATGGGAGGGTTAAGTACATCTCGTGTAGGTGGGTAATATTAGTACATATAGGCCCACACAACTTAACCGTTAAATAAACATGCTAGAATCGGTGGGAGGGTTAAGTACATCTCGTGTAGGTGGGTAATATTTGTATATATAGGCCCACAAACTTAACCAGCGGGAAACCCTAGTAATGGGGACCCATTTCAGCAGTAACCCACATAGATGTATCACGGTACCCTGAACTAGGCAGGGTGGGGCACGATTACTGGGTTGATTTTAAGCGGTCAAAGCAGTGGTAGGGGGTACATCAGTGTAGGTTCCAATGGTTTATGGGCATGCACGTACTCCGGAGTGGGAAAAAGCAGGCACTGGGTACCAGTAGTTATACGCTGTGCATCTTGAATCGTGTCGGGTCTCTATCATAAGGATTGATACACCTTATTGTGGGGCCAGCACAGGGTATCTACACACAAGAGAGGATCGATTGACGCAGACACACGAGAAATTAATACAAGTAGGGAGCCGATTGATAGGGCAGTAAGGTACATCTAACTTGTTCATGGCAATTAGGCTGATTGAGGTGGAATCCTCACGATAGATGTACACCTGAAGGCTACCACAATTACGGGGATTGGGATCATGTTATCATTTTAGTTGGGATACTAGTTAGGTGGTGCAGAGATAGATATAGAAATCAGAATAACAAAGTAGTAGCGAAGCAGAGAAAGAATAGAAGAGCATTCAATTTATCTTGCCTTATCATACCTTATACTTATCCTATGTTATCATGTTATCCTTGTTTCTCACGGTATTGTCTTATATTCAATTTATTCATGTCATGATGCTTTTACCTTTTTATATGCTGAAAGTCACTAGACTTACCAGACTTATGTCTGGCCTAGTTTTCTTTCGCCTCTTTTCTTCCTTTCCCCCCCCCAGGTTCATAGGGAGGAAATGTTATCATGTAGCTCAGTTTTCTTCCAAGCTCGAAGATAGTCGATGTATTGTTTTGGACTCTCTCTTCCACTGCTGTGGCTTGTTCATGCTTTACTTGGGGAATATCATTTTTATTTTTATGCTTCTTTTATACTTGGAAGTTTTTGAATCAAGACAGAAGTTCTATGTATTACTTTTAAGTACGATTGAGATAACTGTTGTAAAAGCTTGACTAAATTAAGTTGTTAATAAAATGACTTTATTTTCCACTGCTTTATTTGTCTTTCTTGTAATTTATCTGCATCTATTACCTAAAATGCTCCACCAAAGTTATGGCATTCCGTTTGTGAGTGACCTTAACAGAGGTGGGGTGTTTCAAGAGATGAGCAGCCGTGACATGATAAGACTATTCGATGATATGGACTGCCCCGAGTTAGACTTGATAGGGTTATGAGATGACTCGACTGGGACTCGAGAAAGATGTAAAGTAATGGATTGTTTAGGACCCTGTGTTGATGTTCTCTTTGTATAGTAGAACTTTAAAAGAAAATGGGTGTTCGTTGATCTTGGAGATCCAATGAATAGGGAGACGACTCACGTTGGACTTGAGTTTGTCGGTAATGGATACTCAAGACTGGGTCTGAGTTATAGATTGACTCGAGTTAGACTCGAGAAGGCTGCAGGGAATTGAATTTGGCTCGAGTTGGACTCGAGAGGGAAGCAAGATAATGGATAGTCTTGGGTTGGACTCGATTATTTTAGGCGAAGTTAAAGCAGGGGTATCTGGGGATGCCCGTTACCTTGGATCCGTTGGACGTGATCTAGTTATCCTTGGAGGATAAACGTGTGTTGGACTTATGGTAGTCCGTTTGGAGGCTGGGCTTCCATTAGTTATTGATGTTGGTTGGACCAGACATACAGGTATCGACGTATTCATGGTTTTAGCAGGTGACAGGTAGAACTTGTTTGATGGATGTTATGGTTGCTATGTTTGTTCCTATTTTTCTTCTATTGGGTGGACTATCACCTGTGGGGTTCTAGCGATAGGGAACAAAGATATGGTGGTATATACGGGCATTAGGCTATATATCAGTGCAGTGGGGTAGTCACTACTCCATGGGGCAGAGTGATCGTAGCAAGGCTATGAGCCAGTGCAGTGAAGTTATCATGACTTCATGGGAAAGAGTGGACATAGCAAAGGATTTAGGTGCGGTAACAGATGCATTGAGTAGGAGACATGCCAGTTTAGGGGTTATATTTATGGGATGGAAGCCATTGGAGTATATCGCGAGATATGATTTCAGACCTAAGTATGGATTGGATCCAGAAATGTTAGCAAGTTTGACGATTAGATCGATTTTGATTGAGTGGATTGGTTCCAGTTAGAGGGACGATCCTAACCAATTGGAAACCACCTCTAAGGTAGAGATGGATATCGATGGCGAGAGATTGATCAAGTAAGGACTTGATCGGGAAGGTTGGCTTCAAAAGAATGAAAGGCTGGTTGTACCCAACGAAAAAGGATTGAGTGATGGAGAGAGACATTGGGAAGTTATCTCTAAGTGCATGGATTGTCAGTTAGTTAAAGCTGAGCAAAGGAATCCTAGTGGTTTGCCACAACCGTTGGAAACAAGTCTCAATGGATTTCATTGATGGTTTACCAAGGATTAGATCAAGTTGTGGTGGTATTTGGGTGAATCGTGTATTAGAGGATCTTTTGAGGATTTATATATTGGATCTTGGAGGGTCATAGGATGACTATTTGCATTTGGTTGAGTTTGCATATAACAATAGTTATTAGTCCAGTATTGGTATGGTTCCATTTGAAGCTTTGTACGGAAGACCGTGCAACTCACCATCATGTTGGTTGGAGACTGGTGAGAAGTTTATGCTTGGACCAGGTATGATAAGAGAAACTTCGGATAAGATCAAGATTATCCAACAACGAATAAAGGTCGCTCAAGATTTGTTGGTCCATTTCCAGTTCTCGAACGAGTTGGAAATTTGGCATATAAAGTTGAGTTACCAGACAAGATGGTGGGAGTTCACAACGTATTTCATGTTTCCCAGTTAAGAAAGTTTGTGCACGACCCTAGTATGGCTATTTCACCAGATCAGTTTGATGATGTCGAGGTTGAACCTGAGGCGGTTGGGAACCGCAAGTCTATGCGTATTGTTGGGAACGATACGAAGCAGCTTCGAAGGAAGGTGGTGAAACTTGTCAAAGTCCAGTGGGGTGATAATGAGAGAGACTATACTTGGGAAACAGAGGAGGACATAAGAAAGAAGTATCCAGAACTCTTTGCCTGGTAAGGTTTTATGTATCGGTATAGTACTCCCTTGTTAGTGAACCGCATGCTGGGATAGGCTTGTTGTGTTGTTTTGTATGCTTTATTGTTTGTAAATGTTTGGTAGGCATGCAGGATCCTTTGATATGTTTTGGTTAAGGAATTTTGGGGACGAAATTTCTTAAGCGGGGAAGAATGTAATGACCCGCATTCTACACATCTGAAGATCGTAGAATATTTATTTCTTTTTCTCGTGAAGTCGTATGGTCGTGTACTTTCGGGGAACGACTATTGGTGTCATTTCCCATGTTCATGATTTTTGCTGATTTTTAAATGATCGTTTTGCCCATAGCTGACCTGGTTTCATTCATAACTTTTGATTGGTAAGTAGTTTTGACCTGAAACCACTTCCATTAGATCCGAATGATGGTTTCTCTTTCCGTAGAGTGGTTACACTAGCCAAACGGACTTACCGTTTGGGAGATATGGCTGAATTAAAGTCTAGAAGGTGAAAAACAGCTTAACCGGGCTTAAATGGGTAATTAGCAGCTAGGCCCAATGGGGAATTTCGGGATTAGGAGTATTTAAGGACCGATAGAGTTAGGAAATTCGGTTTTTAGTCATTTTCCAGTCGCCACAAACATATCTTTAACCCTAGCCATGGCCTCTACTTTCTAAAAACACCCCAAATCACCTTCTAATCACTAATTAAGAAGATCTACACCAAATCAAGGAGGATTAGTGTCAAATCAGAGTTGGAGCTACTGCTAAGCATTGGGATTCGACCCATAAAAGAGGATATTTCAGATCTATAGTTTAATTTGTGGCAAAGGTGAGTGATTAGCATCTTTTTACATTAATTACGGCTAATTGGGGGTGATTAGTGTTAATTAGCGAAATTATAACTCAAAAAAATCTAGAAAAATTTGTAAAATTCTTAAATATTATTTTAGGGCTCTAATAAAAATTTGGATTCATTTGGACATGTTTTGCTAATCGTATGGTTAAAACATGCTTAAGGGGATTAAGGGGAAAATCATGCTTTTTGGGTATGTTTGATCTAAAATAATCTATGTGATGGATGTTTCGATGTTTTTGATTGATTATGCATGTTATTACTACTTTTTGGAATGTCTTTTGATTGTTTAGTAAGGTTAGAATGGTTGAAAATGTCGTCGTATGGCGAGAATGGATGAAACAAGTTTGCTGGAAATGCTGCAGAGATCCGGATCGGATCGGGATAGGGGATCGGATCGGACATATCCGAACCGAACCGGAGTGATGGCATCTTCAACAACATACAAATGCAAAGGCAATAAGGAAGGCCATTGGGATCATGTTGGAGTTGAGGATCGGATCAGATCAGAATGGGACGTGGGGTCGGATCGAAGTAAGCAAACTGGAGCTGGAGGGACGAACGGAACCAAGAAGCAAAGCATCGAACCAAACCGCATGGAGGAGGTGAACCCGAACCGAACCGCATGAAGGAGGTGAACGCGAACCGAACCGCATGGAGGATGTGAACCCGAACCGAACCGAAGTGGAGCACTGAACCAAATTAGAGAAATAGACTTGGACACCTTATACCGAACCGAACTGGATTTGCTTCTACATATGCATGGTGACTCTTCTGAAGAACAACTCCAATTCGACCAAAACCCGAGATGCAAAGGAAGTCCAAGTGGGAGGTTATTACTCAAGATCCAAATAGGGATCAACGAGTTAACTTCATGAGTTGGGCTTTTCTGCGGGACGTGTGCAAAGGGGTTATCGGTATTCATAACATTGGTTCACCACTGAGGAACAGATAGTGGCCTTGTAGCGATAGTTGTACGGGGTTGGACTCCGTCATGGCCCAAAGGATTAGGTGACCAAAGTAGTGGATATCGTATGCTTTACGCACTGAGTGAGAGACCTGAGGAATGACTGCTATGTTTGATTGTTTGTTACCACCTTGACATGCACACCTCCTCCCCCGTATCTTTATACCTTTTGTTTAGTGTCACCTTAGAGTATAATACGGTATGTTGTGCTAACTCTTTGGTTGTAGGTCCCGGTTCAGGTATGATTGGATTATACCTGTTATTGTTCTGTTTTGTTGCTTATCGCTCATACCAAACTTTTTGTCTGACCCAGAATTTTATGTCTCTTCTTATTACTCTGGGTGCTCTTAAACGGGCAGATTAGAGACAGGTTAGGTGGTATGCACAAGTAGATGTACCGAAGACGAGCAGGAGGCTTCCACGTATGATATATATATAAATATTCTCCCTGTGTCGCTGCTGGTCACTACTTTGGGCATTAGTAGTAAACCTTTCCTTTACTTTTCTTTAGAGACAGTTTTCAAAATTTGTAATAATGATGATGTGGAACATAAGCTGTATTTGGATTTTCCGCTGCTATGATGTTTAATTTTCTGCTTATGCACTGTCTCACCTGTTTATGTCAAAGTATGTTATTATTATATTTTATTCCATGCGATGTGAGACATTCTACAGGTTCCTTGTTAGTTCAAATTCCTTTCTTTTCCTTTATTTGGCGACCATCCCGTACTAGTTGGACATCAGCACAGCGTATTTCGAGGAAATGTCAACTGGTGCGGGGCGGGCCGTCACACTCTCAGAGGAGGCCTCTTATACTGGAGGACATTTTACGTATCCAGGAAGATATTCTCCAATGTATCATTTAATGATGTGAAATTTTCAAATGGTTTGGGTCGAGATCTTCTCTGGGAGTCATTCCCTCGGTTTCTCTTCTGATTATTGTTATTTGTGTTATTCCCCGATTGGCGGCCACTTCCTTGATTCTTGTTCCCGGCATTCACTTCAACCTTTCCCGAGCTGTCTCATGTCTGTTTGATTGCCACATTACTTTGTATATCTTCCTTGTCAGTGGCCTTCCTCTTTCGGTTGGCGTAGATTTCTTCTTGACGCAGGCGGATGTTGGCCTTTTCATAAAATATTTCCCTGGTCAACGGAGGCTTACCAGCATAGTATCTTCCAAACTCAGTATCCTTATCCACTCCGTCAATCAAGGCCATCAAAACAGTTTGTTCATGGGGATCTCTAACCTATGTGACTGCTAGATTAAAGCGATCTAGATAGGACCTCAAAGATTCGCCCGGACGTTGCTTAATGAGGGATAATTCAATGACATTCTTAAATCTCTAAGTATGCAGCCGGAACTGATTCACGAACTGTTCGCTTAATTCCCTGAAACTGGAGATTGATCGCGCTGGCAAACGAGTAAACCACATTAACGTCGTATCCTCCAGAAATATCAGGAATGCCTTACACTTTACAGCGTCGGAGGTGGCAGCTACATTCATGTGCCATGAATATCTCATTAGTTGTTGGACCGGATCCGCCCTTCCTGCATAACAGTTCATAGGTGGCATGTTGACTTTCCTGGGGTATCGAACATCTAATATGTCATCCGTGAAGGGCGTATGACTGCAGCCTATACCCCAATCTTCATTTCTTTGTCCGTGGTTTTCTACCATCATTTGTCTAATCATGGACTCAACATCTGCATGGGTCAGAGTGGATTCAGGATCAGTACCTCTTGCCCTACGGGCCCCTCCAGCATTTTTTTGACGTGCTGCTGCAAAGTCTGGGGCCTGAGCGGAACTCCTTTGCCCCCTATTATCGCGGTCAGTCACGTGATGAGCGGGAGGAATGGGTTGATTCTGAGTAGGGTCAATGACGTCTCTATTCTTAGGTGGTAGGACGGGCTCATTTAAGTCACGGTTATTAGTTCCCTGATTAAGCGCCTCTTCTTCTCGAGAAGGAAGTGACCCAAATCGAAGCTGCTATATGTTCTCAGCCTTTACTAACAGAGGCCATCGCCGGTTTATTCGAGGTTCTTCAGACGAGGATGGGTATTCTGGGGTAAAGGGGTGAGCTGGCAGTGGTGACACCTGCCTCTGGATATCATCAATTCGTATGCCTAAGGCAGTTATATTCTGAGGCACCAACAAGCTCTCTCGCCTTTGAGCGGCCAATTCATCAGTTTGTATGTCCAATGCTTCAATTATGCGAGTGAGATCTCCTTCCGTAGTTGGGGAAGAAGGGTTGAACTGGTCATCAACATCCTCTCTTATACGCAAGGAACCTGAGCCAGGTCGAGCAAAAGTACCAGTACGAGCGTGACGAACCATGATCTCCTTTCCAGGTCAAGTAGTAGTCTGGTTTTCATTTTGATCGTGGTCGCCCTATGTTGGTGGCTCGTGGTACCATCTTGGCGTCGACTCGTGGTAGTTCCCTGGGTTCGGATTGTGGAAGCATTTGCAGGAAGTAAAGTAGAGTTATCTTGAGATCGGGTCGTGACGCCTTCAATCACTCGGGTCGTGACACCCTCTTCCGGTCGGATCGCTCCCTACTCACCACGATCCGGGGATGGAACTTCAACCTGCTCCAGAATGCTCTCTTCTACAAATTCGTTTGCAACTTCATTTTCTTGCGAAACTCGTACTTCTTTAGACTTCTTTCCAGCCATGATATCTAAGCATTGCTAAAATCTTCAAAATTCGAAACAGTGGGGTTTTGGACTATTTTCTTCGGACTTTAATATCCAAATAATAGAGCAACAATCCAATATGCTGAGACTTCGTTCTCAGTGAAAGCACCAAAATTTGGCTCCAACACCCAAATTATCTGAAAATGCAGAGATTAATATCTAGAAATGCAATAAAACATAGAAAACAAACAAGATTTATAGTGGTTCGGCATTAACGAGCCTACATCCACTTTATATCTATGATTATGCGTAAGATTCAGATACAATCAGTGATTTCTCTCTCAATCTCACTTTTACAATGTTGATTCACTCAATGATTTCGAATTAAGACTGATAAGAAATGATAAGATAACAGTAATGGTGAAAACAACACTTCAAACTGCCAAAAGATCCCCAAAGTTTCCAAATACAGGGCTATTTATAGCTGATATATGCGGGCGGATCGTGGTCACACGTGGCGCAAATCCCGAGGATCTCAGACTGGTTCGTGGCTTAATGGTGAAATGGCCAACATAGCGGTTACTGGACAGGTGTTGCCATCTCCTTGAATTCCGGATCGTGATGGGCTTGGTCTCGACCGTTATCTCGGCTTCTGGGATCGGATCGTGGTAATGGTTCAGGCCATGGGGGATCATCACGAATGGGTCGTGATAGGGAACCACGAGTGGGGTCGTGGTAGTAGCATCACGAGGTGAGGAGAGCAGAGTGGCCACGAACGGGTCTAGTAAAATCTAGGAATGAGACTTCATATCGAACTTGTGAATACATCTCGGAGGCTTGATCAAAAAGCCAGCCAACAGATGGGAACGAAGGCAAAATAGTGGACTGGGAAGTGGGAACGAGATGCGTGACAGCGTGAGGAAGAAAATTTCAAACCTTATTACATTCAAATGGAAAGTAGTTAACATTGATTAAATCCTTAATTAAGAAAATTATTTATCTAAATTAAATCGTATACTTATATTAGTTATAACCTATGCATGTCTTATCAGAATGTGACCAAAGCAAGTAGCGCTGGAATCGTCGTGACGAATCCTACAATATTCAACTGATTTGGACGATGTAAGAGACAACTGGAATTTACAGTTAAATTAAAGGACTATTTAATTTAACTGTAATCGAACCGTAAACGAATCAAATCAAAGAGAGTTTACTTACTCAGTTCTCTCCTACTTATATTTTATATAGGTCGGGTTTTATAATTGTGTTCTATGGTTGCTAATTGTTTGTTGTGTGCTAAATGTTTATACATATATATGTTGTATGAAGTGGTTGAATTGCATGTTAGTTTAATTTAAATGAAATCAAATTGTTATTTTAATGATTATTTCCAAATGAGGTAAATTACCTTGTTGGTTACGTTTGAAATAATATAAACATATTAAATTGACAGACGGATGCTTAAATTTTTGTTATTGGTTGATTATTGAATATTTATCATGTTTATTTGAATAAAATGATATTATCTGAAGTAACATATTTGGATGCAGAGAAGAACAGGTTGGAAGGATCCAACCGGATTCCTCAAATATATTAAACATTGTTTATTTTCATATTATTATGTGAACTATTCTATGCATGATTGATTTAATTGTTAATTGAAAATTCAACATTTGTTATGTTTTAACCAATGGGTGATATTGGTTAAGTATTGGCATTATATGGCACTATAAATCAACCATTTTATAAATATCGATTTACCGTCAAGTGAATCGACGAAATGAAGTTATAAATTTATTTTATAACTGAGGATATATTTTTTAAATCTATTATTTGAGTAAAAGTTTATTAAAAGGAAATAAATATTTATTATTTATTATTTAAGTTTATAATCAATTATTAATTTATCTTTATCAAGTAAATTCTAGTGTTAATCAGATTTATAAGCAGACGAGCAGAAATTAAACAAACAGTTAAGATTTGGACAATTGTTTATACGAAACAATTAAATGGAATTGTTTAAATTAATTATATTATTAATTAATTTAAATGAAAGACTAATTGAAATTAGTTAGTGAGATAACCATATTTTGGGTTGACTAAGTCAACCAAATTAACTGAGATTGATTATTAAATTAGTTTGATTTGAACCAATCTAATGAAATGGTTTAACGAATAATTGTTTAATTTTAATAAGATTTTAAAAAGAAATTTATTATTTAAATAAAGAAGTTAACTAATTATATGGTAGTTAGCGGTGAAGTAAATTATTAATTTAATTAATAATAATTTAAGAGATTACTATTTAAATGATATTCATTTATGAAAGTAAATTAAGTTCGGAACAAAGTCTGATTGAATTGTGAAATGAGTTTATAAACCGGGTTTATATTTAAACCCAAATTTTTATAATCAAATATGAAAGGGATTTTAAGCGAATATGATAGCTTGAATTAAATGTTTACTTAATATTTAAATTAAGTAAAAGGAAATTGAGATAAAAAGTTTTATATTAAACTAAGTTTATAAATGTGATTTATAAAGAGATGTTAATTTTAAATTAACGTTATCTAATAATGGAATTAAGTAAAATGGATGAAATTGAAATGAAGTTCTAAAAAGGGAAATGGTTAAATTAATTGAAAAAGGGAATTTTTGAAATGATATGGTGTAAAGGATTTAAGAATAGGATTTTGAAATAAAAATCCGTGTTAAAAAATAAATTGGTTACAGAAATTTAAAGAAAAAAAGGGATGTTTAATAAGCATTTACTTAATCAACGAATTAAGTAATAAAGTTGTATTTGAAAAGGAGATTTTCAAAAATAAGAAATGAAGGTTTAAGTAAAATGGTTAGACGGGATTTGGTTTGATATTAAAATAAATATCAGTTTTTGATTTACAACTCAGATTTGTCTTAAGATAAGAACATTGTTGATCAAGGTCTGAGAGGTAAATAAATACCCCAACTTGAATGACTTTAAGGTTATTTGAGGATGATATTAGCTGCAACAGTAAAGAGGTTTAGAATAATTTATTATTTCCATATGAGAAATAATAACGCAACATTAATTGAAAGATTTGGGAATATATAATAAGATTCCCAAAGTAACGAAAATGGGAAAATTTGAGAATATATATTTATATATATAATGATATTACTGAAGTAAAAGAAATAAAAGGAGATTGTGTAAAATTATAATGGTATTTTCAAGGAAAAAAGGAAATGAATAGTGGAGTTTTGGAATGGGCTTATTCTAAAAGAATAAAAGTTGGTTATTGTTTTCAAATCACGAAACAAAAGAGATTTTGTAACATTACTTTATGAATGATAAGTTGAATTGATTTCCCAATTATAGATAAAGAGTAGGGATGTAGCAAATTTTTCGAAATAATAGTAGAATAGAAAATTGAATATGATTATAGGTTATCTTCCTAAGTATTAAAATAAAATAGTTTTGAAAATAATCTTATGTTAATTAAGAAGTGAAAAGCTATATTCATAATATTGAAAGATTTAAGAGTTTTAAATTAACCTTCGTTAATTGTTTATTAATTAAAGAAGCCAAGTAATGTCGAGTATTGAATCAGTGAACTCATTTTATTCTCATGATTATTTATTTGATAGCTAAATAACCGACTATCAAATCTGTTCAATACGATTATTGGCACGGAAAGACCGAGATCGAGTTTATATTCGAAAAACATTTCCAACCAGGAAATACGTGAAGTGTCAATTGAAGATGGAGCATTGAAGACCGTAGATCTTCATAAGCGGAAGAACTACTTGTTGAATTTCTATTGTTAGCTCCCAGAGATATTTTAGCAGTGATTCTGTCGTGGTTGAAATCTTCGGATTGCAAGGACTACCCGCTACTGATCCTTGGTGTGATACCTGTATAGAATGTGGTAGGAGGGTGCCTTCAGTTCATCCTGTTCCTGGATGACTTGTATGGACGAATGTCTGACAGAGTACTTCTTAAGAATCACGTACATTAATTTTTGCAAACATACTTTTGTGGTGGATAGCTAACACCCAGAGTATTTTTTGGATGTCAATTAGTGATTTGATGGATTTGACGATGTAGCATTTAAAGTGGATGGAGATGTGATGTTCGGAAGGATAAGCTTAACCTCCAGCCTCATCAACCGGGAAATGACATAAAATCGGGTAGGTCGCACCCATTAGGGTATATCATTACATGATCTGGAGAAATCAAATGCCTTCAGTTGTCCCTTTATTTTTGTATGCTTTCGGTGGTTGGCTGGCCCCCAACCGTGGTAATGATATATTCGATACTCTCAAATAAAGTGAGCGGTCGGCCATGTTTAGCCGGGTTGCAAGATGTTCTTGTTGAACCCCCAATGTATTCATCTACGAAGGTACATTATCGGAAGGTTGTTTCCCATACCTTTGCCAGGAAAACCATTCTCCAATAAGAGCCTGCGGTTTTGATTGTATATTATGTATGTAGAGCATTAGATGCAAGCGTTCTGCTAGATTGATATATACTTGTATTACATCACTATTATAATATCAGAATAATATTGATTTCCAAAAATGACTTGGGTTATCATAAGGTAAAAACCGTATGTGCTTATCTGTGGATTTGGTCTTACGATTATCCTTTCTTTCGAAAAGATTTTAACTTTAAAAATCAATTTGGATGTTACCTATAAACTTAGTGTGTTTTCTCACTCTGGTTTACCAGACTGATCCGGCATTTGTAATGTTTGGGTTAGATCCTGGTTGTATAGGCTCAGGTTATCGGATGTTATGAAGAGACGAGCTGGAGAAGTCCAGACGTATGATATCTAGGTTTTATTCCGCTGTGTGTTGTATATGAAGATAGATTGTTATAACTGTCCAGATGTATTGATGTACTCTAATGATTGTAAGTTTTATTTTAATCTTTCTATAAAGATTTATTTCTATATTATATTTTGTTCTGCTGCGATGTGAGACTCTAATGTTGTGTTGTTTCTTCTTCTTCTTCTTCTTTTATTCTAATATTTCTTTCTTTCTTATCTCACCCTCCAATTTCTTTCTATAAACGTTCTGGTATTCTCGGTGCTTGAATAGTCGACATGGCATTCCATGTCGATTGTCGGGGTCGAAAATCCTCGGGCCGTTACACGTATTTTATCGAATATACAAATTTACTAATGTATGAAATAGACAAAATCCTAACCGATTAGTGTTTTTTAACAGTCGAGGATTTGTGAATTGGGTAATGGGGATAATGAAGGCAAAATTCCCCACTTTGCTCAATTACATTCTCATCCTTTTCAAAGCACACTTCTCCTACGCAAATAAAACGATTGTCTTCGTCTATATCTTCGTTTAGTGCTTCTTCATCCTCTTCTTCTTCCATTTCTTTTTCCACTTCTTCTTCCATTTCTTTTTCCACTTCTTCTTCCATTTGATTATGTTAGCTAGCTTATTGACCAAGCTACCAGAGACTTAAACACTTACGATTGTATGGAAGAAGACTCGTACACTCACAATTTCAAGGTGGAGATTCTGGCTCGCAAACGCGGCTCACGATCAGGGCTCATGAACCAGCTCGTGCCCCTGCTCACTCCCCCATTTGTGCTCCTATGACCCGACTCGCACCATAAGACCATAACCCAATCATATGGTTAGGACAGAAGACAAAGACTTGGTCAACCCACATCTTCCACGAACCGAAGATCACGACTCTGACGACACGTGTCGATAATGGAGACCCTGACCACTTCTCCACTCGCACACGAAAAGCTCTGAGATTTCTGGGATGGATGCCACGTGTTCTCATGAACCTCCTGTAGGAATCATTTATAAATAGCCTAACACTTGCCTTTTTGGGATCTTTTTGGCACTTGAGAGCTCTTATTCCACCATTGACATATTTATACTATCGGTATTTAGATATAACTCCAGTTTGCTGAGTTTATTTGATAAACATTGAGTGAATTATTGTTGTAAAAGTGGGACTGAGTGGAAAGTGTGATTGTACTTTCATTCAATCGTATAATCGAAATCATATAACTGGGACGTAGGCTCGTTAACGCCGAACCACTATAAATCTTGTGTGTTTGCTGCATTTTATTTTGTTTCTTATGACAATTTTCTATAAAATTCTAGTAATTTGGGTGTTAGGACCACTTTTTGGTCTAACATTTTGGTGTTTTCACTGAGAATTAAATTCTCACCTTATTGGATTATTGTTCTACTATTTGGATTCCCAAGTACAAAGAAGATAATCTGTGTTTCAACTGCTTCTGAAGATTCCAATAAAGTTAAAACACTATGGCTGCAAAGAAAACTAAGGATTCACGAACCTCTCGAGCGAACGAAGCTAACGAAGAGAATGTGCAGGAGCAGGCCGAGGTGGTCTCCCCGACTCGCGGCTCTCAGGGGGTGATCTTACCCAGGGAGGGGGTCACGAACCGACCTAAGGAAGGGGTCATGAACTTGTCTCAGGAGGAGACCATGACCCGACGCGGAAAGGAGGTTGCGACCCGCTCCACCTATGTTGATGTTTATGCTCGACCTGGTTCAAGTGCTCCAAATCCATCTTTGTCGACTGGTGACTAACCTCCTGCCTCAACACGAGTTACAGAAATAAATTTTTCTCGATTTCTATATATGTTGCAGAGAACTAATGAAGCCTTAGAAGCTCAACAACGTGAAAGTTCTTTGATTCATCAAAACATGACTGTGATGAGCAGGGAGATTGATGAGCTGAGAAGACAGAGGACACCTTCTCTAACTCATCGCCTTAATGCGGGCTACTCATCCTCCTTAGAGGAGCGCGCCAGGCCTCCTCGATGACCGTATGAGAGGCTTGAGAATATAAAGCAAGTTTAGTTTGGGGATTTTCCCTCTAGAGAAGAAGTAGCACGTCATCGAGATCCCAACGACCCTATCTTGGATGAGGCCATGTTACTCCCGATACAGGGGTCTAGGGTACTACCGAGAGATGACAACATTGTTATTCCAACTCAGAGTCAACGCCTTCAGCCCAGTCACCGCGTGACTGACCGTGGCAACAGAGGGAAAGGAGGCTCAGGCAGAGCCACAGATCAGGCAATAGTGCCAGGAATGGGAATTGGAGATCCCCGGAGAGCCAGAAGCGCTAAACCTAAATCAGCCTTAACCGGAGCTGACGTAGAAGCAATGGTGAGGCAGATCATGCTGATAATTGAGGATATTCCAACGAAGATTGGGGGATTGACTGGAGCTATACACCTTTCACCGACGACATATTAGATGTCAATTTCCCTAGACAGTTCAACTTGCTAGCTATGAACCATTATAGAGGTAGAACGGATCTGATACAGCACTTGATGAGATATTCATGGTTTATGAACATCGTTGCTGCTTCGGACGCTGTAAAGTGCAAAGCATTCCCATTATACATGGAAGATGTTGCATTAACGTGGTTTACCCGACTGTCGCAACGGTCAATCTCTAATTTCAAAGAGCTAGGTGAAAGGTTTATAAACCAGTTCCGACTTCACGCTCAAAGGTCCAAAAACGCCATTGAGCTATTTGTAATTTAGCAACAACCCGGGGAAACTTTGAAGTCATACTTAGATCTTTTCAACTTGGTAGCCACGGAAGTTAAAGACCCGCATGAACAAACCATCCTAATGGCATTGATTGACGAAGTAGATAAGATTCCAAATTCGGAGAATATATTGCCGGTAAGTCATCGATGACCAGGGAAATCTTCTATGATAAAGACAAAATCCTCTTACGTCGGGAGGAGATATATGCCAATCGGAAGAGAAAACTCGCTGATCGAGAAGATATACAGAGTAATGTGGCCATCAAGCAGTCCGGTGATAACTCTGGGAAGGTAGAGGTTAATTTTGGAAACCAGAAGCAAGCCAACGGCCGTCAAGCCGGGAACGAAAATAAGAAAAAGAATCGAAGGAATGACTCATAGAAGAGACTTCAACTTAGAACTTTTGAAAACCTTATACCCTTGAATGACACACTGGAATACATTTACATAGATGCTTACAATATTCTCCAGTACAAGAAGCCTCCACTAAGGGACTCAACAGAAAAGGAACGTGAAACCAGAAAATTATGCCTCTTCCACGAGACCTATGGGCATTCAACAAACGAGTGCCGCCACTTGAGAGACCTAGTGGAGAAACTCCTCAGAGAAGGAAATTTGGATGAGTATAAGGCAGCCCTGAGGGACCGATGGTAGGGTGGTCTAGTCCAAGACAAAGGGCAACAACTTCAAAGGGCTACTGCTTAGCATAAAGGCAAACGCATTGTCATAAATACCATAGTTGGAGGACATCATCTTGCAGTACATAACAACTGAGCAATGGATTAGTATATTAATGCAGCCAAGCGTCCCGAGGAAGGAGAGTGTAGTAATTTGGAAGATTCTGCCCCAGTAAAGCAGCAAAAGACATTGTCGGATGACGTCAAGTTCCGCAATAGAGAAAGTATCGGGTTCAATCCCCTACTGATGATTCATTGGTTATCACTACCAAAATCGGTCTAGCCCTAGTACGGAAGGTCCTGGTGGACAACGGAAGTTTTGTAAACATCCTTCTCAAGAAAGCATTCGATCAAATGAAGCAAGAGACCAAGCATTTGAAGTCGTGCGAAGGATGGATACGTGACTTCAATGGCTCATCAGCCACCCCGATGGGATTCGTTGAATTGTCAATGACCCTTAGAGAAGGAGACCGCCGAAGGGTGAGGATTCTCCCATTTGTGATTATGGATATTGATTCGCCCTATAGTGCCTTCTTAGGTCGGCCATCCCTTGCGGAGTTTAGTGCCTGTATTGTGCCTTGTCACTTATTGTTGAAATTCCCAACTAAAGCAGGAGTAGGAATAATCAGGGGTGATCAAGTCACCGGAAGAGCTGCTATATGGCAGAATTAAATAAGCTACACAATGGAAAGGACGTAGAGGCGAAAGACCCCCTCTTCTCCTACAAAGGAGAGTTTGGTTTAGCAGCTAAAGAGAATATCATTGAGGGTGTCACCCGGAGATCTACCCGAGAACATAGATCCCAGAGAGGACGAAGAGCCTAGGGGCATAATGGCGACCCCTAATGAAGTGACGGTAGATGTTCCGATCGATGATAATGACCCAGCGAAGGTCTTAAAGATCGAGTCTCACTTAAATCCCCTTCGGACGAGGGAACTAACAGATTTCTTAAAGGAGTACGTGGATGTGTTTTCTTGACCCACGCTGACATGTGTGGGATATCCCCCTCAATCATGTGCCATTCACTGAGCATCAACTCGAAGCATCCACCTATGAAGTAGAAAAAGTGAATGCTTCGCCCAGAGAGGTCGTCTGACTTAAAAGAGGAAGTTGAGAAATTAAGAAGCAACGGATTCATTCGAGATTCGACTTATCCAGATTGGATCTCCAACCCCGTCCTAGTCAAGAAGGCTAACGGGAAGTGGCGCACGTGCATTGATTACTCGAATCTAAACAAAGCTTGCACAAAGGACAGCTTTCCTCTCCCTAGAATCGACCAACTAGTAGACTCAGCGGCAGGTCATGAACTCCTCTCATTTATGGATGCCTACTCAGGGTATAATCAGATTCCCATGCATGTCCCGGATCAGAAGCATACTAGCTTTATCACAGATTTGGGACTATATTGCTATGTAGTGATGCCTTACGGATTGAAGAATGATGGAGCTACGTATCAACGCTTGGTGAATCGGATGTTCTATAATCAGATTGGGAAAACGATGGAGGTTTATGTCGACGATATTCTTGTGAAATCCAAGCGATTATCCGAGCACATAACAGATTTGGCTGAAATGTTCGATATTCTTCGGCAGTAGGGATGAAACTCAATCCTCTGAAATGCTCATTTGGAGTCGCATCAGGAAAGTTCCCTGGCTTCATTTTTAGCTCTCGTGGAATCAAAATCAACCTTGATCAAATTGCAGCGATTAGGAACATTCAGGAGCCGAGACAGATCAAAGATGTACAGAGCCTTGTTGGAAAGGTAGCCGCGTTGAGCAGATTCATTTCTAAAGCTACAGATAAGTGCATTTCGTTTTTTGATCTGATAAAGTGAGGGAAGCACAATTTCCAATGGACTTCCGATTGTGTTGAAGCTTTCCAGAACCTTCTGAATCATTTGGAAAGGCCCCCGATACTGTCCAAGCTGGTGGACCATGAATATTTATTTGTTTACTTTGGCAGTATCATCTCATGCGATTAGCTCAGCCTTAGTGAGTGAGGAAAATAAAGTTCAGAGGCCAGTGTATTACGTGAGTAAGAAGTTAGTGGAAGCAAAACGCAATTACCCAAAGATAGAGAAGCTTGCATATAGCCTGCAGATCGCATCTAGAAAGCTTCTCCATTATTTCCAAGCTCATCCTATCACCATATACACCGATCATCCACTCCGACAGGTCCTGCAGCGACGAGAGGTGTCCGGAAGGCTACTTAAACGGAATATCGAGTTAAGTCAATTTTATTTGAACTTCCAGCCCCAATGATCGATAAGGGGGCAAGAGTTGGCTGACTTCATAGCCAAGTTCACTATCCCTGAAGAGGATGTTGCAAGTAAAGAAGCCAGCCCCTCAGAATAAAAGTTTGAATCCAACACCTGGAAGTTATACGATGGAGCGAAAAATGATCGACGGTCCGATGTCGGAGTTGTGATAATCACTCCTGAAGGACGGTCCATTTACTATGCTCTAAGATTGGAGTTTTATGCAACTAACAATGAATTCGAGTACGAGGCCCTGATTACCGGGCTGAAACTTGCGAGAGAGTTGGGAGTAGAAAGGCTAGACATTTCCTGTGACCCTAAAATTGTAGTTTATCAGGTTCTAAAGGAGTTTAAGGCAAAGGGACCGTGACTTATTTCTTATCTAAAAAGGGTGAAAGAGCTACTAGAAGGCTTGGAACATTACGACATCTCCCATATCCCCAAAGCGAATAATCAAAAGGCAGGTAGATTAGCCAAACTCGCTAGATCCGACAACTCTAATGACACAGAGATGGTCCCGATTGAAACATTGGATACTCTAAGTATTGATTAGATGGAAGTTGATCCGATACTTGAGACTGAATCAGAAGAGGAGTCATGGATGACGCCCATAAAGAACTTCCTAATTAATTGAAAGCTCCCAACAAAGAAAAGCGAAAGGTGTGCCGTTATTTGTAAAGCTTCAAGATATATTATGCACGGCGAAGTTCTTTATCGACAAGGATTCTCGGTGCCCATCCTCCGGTGTATATCCCATGACGATAACAAGCGAGTACTGAGAGAAGTACATGAAGGTGAATGCGGCAACCACACCAGGGTCCAGACATTTGCTAAGAAAATATTGCGGTACAACTACTTTTGGCCTACCGTTAACAAATATGCAGCTGACTATGCATAACGTTGTCATTGGTGCCAGAAATTCATAAAAATCTCTAGGGCACCCACTAGCCAACTCAAGACGATGGTGACCCCATGGTTGTTCACTATCTGGGGAATTGTCATTATTGGAAGTCTTCCAAACTCCAAGAGCGGAGCGAAGTTTGCAATCGTGGTTGTGGATTACTTCACGAAATGGGCCGATGTAGAACCATTAACCACGATCATGAAAAAGCGATTGAAGCAAGCCAAATCCATGTGGGTCAATGAATTGGCTTTGGCATTATGGGCTTATAGAACGACCTACAAGTCGGCAACTGGCACACACCCTTCTCCCTCTCATTCGGATCGGAGGCGGTAATTCCTGTGGAATTGGAAGTACCCTCTCATAGAACTACTTATTATGATCCAATGACTAACAATAAGCTACTCCCCGAATCTTTGGACTTGATTGAAGAAAAGAGAGATGAAGTGGATTTGCGTGCCTCGAGGCACAGACACCAGGTCACTCAATATTATAATAGGAAAGTTCGGGCTAGGACTTTTGAACCTGGAGACCTGGTCTTAAGGCGTGTTTTCCCAGACCCCGTTTTCTCGGGCCCGAAATGGGAAGGACTATACGTCATCAGACGAAAGCTTGATAATGGATCCTTCAGGCTAGCAACCATGGACGGGGTTGAGATCCCCAAAGTGTGGAACGCCCAGCATCTGCAGCATTACTTGACTTGAATTGTCATATTTTCTCTTTTGTTTTTTAGGACCATGTAAAAAGGCATGACTTGCCTAGAACAGTCTGGTTATATAAACAAAATATTATAAAGTGGACGTATGCTATGACTTGGCCAAACCGTAATAAAAATACCACGTGTTGTTTACAGTTAATCCCTTAAAAAATCCATATGCACATTGAATAGAGAGTATCAGGATCGGTCGTGCGAAATGTTATCTGAAGCGCTTAAATGGCTCACAACGGATGGAGTGCAACTGCACAAAGTAAGATTCAGACACCAAACCAAAGACAAGTCAAATTCTGTCATCGTAATCAATGATGATGACACGAAATGATTACAAGGAGTACGACTTAACAAAGGGAGGATCGAACGTCCCACTAAGTCGTTTCGGCAAGCAGGAATGCTCGACCTAGCATCAAAGCTCGGTCACGCATATCGGTATGGAGATCCAGGTCGCATATATGTATATATCTGAACAACTACCTGTAAATGACAACACCTGTCGCTCGATACTCAGACCAAAAGCCTACTGATCGGCCGTACACCAATATTCATAAAAAGTGCTTGTACATCTTAGAGTCACAGCCCCGGTCAGTCATAACACTATCACTTGCTCGCCAAATCAAACATAACCATGCTAAGGCGTCATGGCCGACTTGTTCCCCCGCTTCACCTTCAAACAAGTTGCCCATTCAACATAAGCAAGAGCGACCTCATAACTGCGAAACCGAACAGCATCATACACAGGCAGCACGAAGACAAGCGCCCTTGGACCAAGAAGGATGGTCGCACAAGGGGCAAAGGAGACTCGACTCCAAACCCGCATCCCGCTCTTACAAAATCTCTTGAGACGCATATGGGATGCTCGCTTACATGGACCCGCTCAGCTGCTCAAGATACTCGTTACAACGAGCCGCTCGCACAGGATAACTGGATACAGCCATAGACAGCTGGCTACAGTCAGCCGGTGGCATGGTCGTAATTAGCAAAATGGGCGATCCACAGCCTGGATAAAAGAATTCCAGGTTGTTTACCAAGGGGAGTTCACCTATAAATAGACCATGACTAGCAATGTAAAGGGGGATCGGCTTCTAAAAACCCCGAAGTGCTGCCGAACTTGATCCAAAACCACAGATTCAGCCATGGCGTCAAGCGCAATTTCATGATGAAGGAAAATGAAGACACCCATCTTCTCAAACATTCATCCATCCTTCTTCTCCTCAAATTCCTCTATTCTTTTGTATAACTCCTCAGATTGAAATATATTAATGAGGGTATATTGAGTGGATATAGAAATGTATAAAAAGAGAGAGTTGATGTACTTTGTATTTCTCATTATAAGACAGGAAATCACCTTCATAGTGTAGGCCTCATTAACGGCTGAACCACTCTAAATCTCGTCTCTATTTTACTTTTTTCGCATTTTTCACTTTTTATTGCTGATTAAACACGGATCCACTTATTTCTTACCGAATTGGTGAAGTACAGTTTAGTACCTTGGGTGTTTAGACCATTTTTGGTGTAAACATTTTGGCGCCCACCATGGGGCCGTGTTTTGCTTTTTTTTCATTTCAGATCTGACGAGATTTTCTAGGAGGCACCGTGCTTACAATCATAAGCACGCTAAGGATAATCATTGATGAAGCCAACAACCCCAGCGACAACATCATCACACCGCTAAATAGCGACTCCGAGGAAGGGGAGCTATCGGATATTAAGGAAACTTTAACCAAGGAAAAATTGGAGGAAGCGGTGACAGGATTAACGAGTCAAATATCAATTGCAAGCAGCGCAATGATGAAGAAGCTCGAATCGATACTCACCATTCAAGCCACTACCACAAAAGCCGCTCTAAGCACCACTTGTTCCTCGCTGGCTCGAACGAATCGCGAGTCAAAAACAGAGCTCCCCGCTCCAAACTCAAGACAGCAGGGTTCCACACCGAGAGTTGCACATCACATCAATCCAAACCATGAAAGAGCCAAGGCACCCGTGCACGATTACTCTGATGATGCGATCGCGGGACGACCGTCCTACTGCCAACAGGACGACCCTACCGACGAGATGCCCAAATTCCTTATCCTCGGTCCATGGAGACGCATCTAGATTGAGGGTTGATGGTAAAGAAATGATCAGCCCATGGGTCCAACCAAAGAACGAAAATACATCTTGGAAATGGCGCAAGCAATTGTGGAAGAAAGCCTGAAGAGGAAGGATGATCAGAGGGAATGGGAGTCCTTCCCAGCTAAAACCTCACTTACCAAGAGGATTAAGGAAACTGTACATTAACAAAGATTCGAGCCTCCGTCATTGCAGCCCTATGATGGGGCAAGCAACCCTGGTATATTTCTGTATAAATATGACCAGTACATGAATGGGGCATGCGCTACTGATGAAATCAAATGCTTATATTTCCAAACTTATCTAGAAGGAGTGTCTTATCTTTGGTTCACAAAGCTGCCGCCATAGTCTGTGGATGATTTCGTGACAGTGGCTAAATTATTCAATGAGCAGTTCAGATCCCAAGCATTCGAAACTCGAGATGCTATGGAGCTAAGCGGACTACGACAAAGACCAGGGGAGCCTCTCAAAGCTTTTCTCACTCGCTTTGATATGGCATTGGCTAAAGTCAATAATCTCGAACCCGACTTGATCTTAATGGCTCTTAAAGGGAGCATATGCAGGAAAACCAAGTTAGGGCGATGGATCAGGAAAAAGAAACCAAGTACACTCGAACGGTTGCTTAGTAAAGCCGAAAAATATGCAAATATTAAGGAAAGAAATGCACGGGCAGAAAAGAATGGAAAGGTGCAAAGCAACTCAGATAATAAAAAAAGGAGCAACGAAGAGGAGGACGATCGAGCAAGAAAGAAGCTACGCTTTTTCAAGAACTCTGAATTCACTCCCCTCAACGAATACATGGGGAATATCTTCATGGCAACTAAAGGCACTGAGAGATATCCGATTTTGAAACAAAGGCACGTCAAGAATGCCGCCATAAGGTCAGGAAAATTTTGCCAATTCCACAGACAGCCAGGACACGATACCGATGAATGCAGGCACTTGAAGTCAGTGATTGAGGGGTCGATCAGTGTAACGGCCCTCAAATCCATAATATCTGAGTTGACTACATACATCATACATCCAACCCAAATATCACGAAAATACGAATCATTTTTTTAGAAGAAAAAGGTAGAAGGAGAACAGAAATAACAACATAGAATCTCACATCACAGCGGAACAAAATATAATATATCATATCTTTTGAAATACAAAATTTGTACTGTATACACATATCGTTATCAGAGTACAACACTTACAACACAGCGGAACAACACTCTATATAACTAACACTGAAGCCTCCTGCTGCAAACTCCTTCAGATAAATCTGTAAAATCCTGAACTACTTGACTGCCTGTACAAATTTAGGCACCCAAGAGTTTAGGTAAAACAAAACAAAATAAACTCCGGGTCAGTCATGGGACTGGTATGAGTAAACAATTTAAAATAGTTTCAGAACTAAATGATATCTCATAAGACCACGCTGTATAACACGGAACGGGTTTTTCCCTTATGAGAATCCAAACACTTGATTTAACTTTCAAAATCCTTTTGAAAGAAACGATAATCTTTATATCAAAACTCTTTTGATATTATGATAGTGTCTAAATCAAATAAATAACAATCTAGTGGAACGTTTGCATCTCACGTTCCACATAATAACATACAATCAAATCCGCAAGCACTTATTGGGTAATGAATTTCCAACTATGACAAGGTATGGAACCACCTTCCACTAGTGTATCTCTAGAGGGGAATACACCGAGTTCATCAAGAACATCTTGCAACTCAGCCACACATGACTGACCACTCATTTCGCTTGAGTGTGTCGAATGTATATCACCAACGGTTGGGATCAGCAACCGTTTCCCGAATGGGACAGCATTGTATAGAATAAGGAATTAACTGAATCTCTAGATAGGAGATAATACACCCTAATGGGAGCTAACCACATAGCCATGATGCCTGCCCGATTTTTGTCATTTCCCGGTGGTTGAGGCCTGAGGCTACGATTACTTCTCTCATTTACAACACAATTACTTTGAATGCCACATTATCAGATCCGTAAATCATTAATTGATTTGCATAAATATTCTGGATATTAAGCTAAGGGAATAAATCTGTTGCCACCATATATATTTATACAGACCAACATATTTGATCATTGGAAATACTCTATCAGACACTCGTCCATATACGTTCGTTCTGGGACTGAACGAAACCGAAGGCACTATTCCGTACATCCATCCTAGGCAATCTCTACCTAGGACTTATACAACAGCCCTTGCACTTTACTCCGTCTTCAGTTTTCTTTGGCATATATGATTCGCAACGCTTATGCCAATACAGAGTGGCTCTTTGGATAAAAATCCAACCGGTCTCTCCATATTGACAACGAAGGTCAAAACTTCGATAGTCTGTGATTTAACTATCGAAAGAAAAACAAGTGTTCATTCAACATATCAAACAAATCAATGGGCTTTTTAATTAATATTTCATTAATTAAATTTCTTCTCCATTTCCTTGTCAATATTTTTTAACCAAATATTTTCGATAATCATCTTGGCCCTTTTCGCTATTGGGAAAGCATTTCCATATACCGCCTCCTTTTATTTTCAATACGTAGAAAACATATTCTATTTATAATTGGAAAATATTCCAATTACTTATCTCTTTCCCGAACATTCATTTTTAGACTTAGGAAATATTTATAATCATATTTCCAAAATTTCACTTTCTTGGGGTTAAAACGAATGTTGTGTAAAACATCGTAACGACAACCCAAAATACTGCATTCAACTAACTCTTATTCAAACATTCCTCTTCGAGACTGGATCTTGTTATTTATCGGTTAAAAACGAAATCAATCAAGTGGGGGTATAACTACCTCTCAGACCTTGACTGAAAACATCTTTAACTTAAAAACGGACAAGACCACTTACCTTGAATAATTAACATCACATAAAACCAATTCTCCATTTCTAAAACGTATATACATTTCTCTTTCTGTTTCCAAATTATCGATTTCCTTTTTGTTTATAGTATTCTATTTTCAAGTTCATTTCCTTATCTAATTCTATATATATCGATACATTGATTTATAACTATTAAAATTTCTTAAAAATACTCTAACTCCTTAAATTCCCGGAAAATTTCGCAATAAGCTCCTTTGTACCGGGAGCACCGTGAAAATCCCCAAACCGCCACACAGGCCTCTCTATTCAAAAAGAAAATCAAAAAGCCAAGCGGATTGCCGATACGGCACATAAAACCTCATATTCAATTTAAATACGTACCTTCTTGTCGAGCATTCTATTTATATCTCTCCTAACACTTCATTCCATTCCTGTCTCATGTATATCCATACATTTCTAATTCATTTCAACTTAATACGCTCGTTTTAACTCAACTCGTTAATTAATTCGTTAAGTAACTCTTTGCCTATTTCACTTGTATATTTGAATATAGCATGTTTCAAATATATTTCAACTTACTCTTAAACTAATTGAATTCCATTTTCCAACTCAGGTTTCATATTTGATTCGAATATGAAGTCACAAGTTAAATTTACTTATTCAAAGTCAACATGATTCAATCGTTTTAACTTAATTCGTTAATTAGTTTGTTAATTAACTCTTTTGCCAATTTCACTTTGAACATGACATGTTAAAATATATTTTAACTTGTTATACTCTAATTGAATTCTATTTTTCAATTCAAGTTCCATATTCGATTTCGAATATACATTTATAATTCCAATTCACTTTTCAAGGTCTTACTTCAATTCAAAACTTTGATCAACTAATTTCTCTTCTACTTAGTTAATTCTATTCAATAATCAAAAATATGATTATTGTTTCAAAAATCATTTCATTTACTTCATTTGAGTTCATATATATTTTATAACTCAAATCTAGATTTTTCTAATGAACATTCGGATTTTTATTTCCTAAAAATCCTTTTATTTACTTAAATGAACCATTATAATTTATATAACGATTATGACGCTCTTTTTCTGAAAAAATGATTTTGACATAACTCAAAATCTATACGACGAAATCCAGATTTTTCTCTTTCATTAGAAAACTATTATTCAACCGGTCCCGACGATTCTTGTTTCAAGGAATCCGATTTCAATCGAGTTCTATAAACTCAATTGAAGTTCGGAACGCCAATTTACGAACTACCGCGCCGCGGCGAGTTCGTTTTAATTATATATATATAAATATAAACGGTTAAACGTCGTTTATAATTTATACTTCAATCTCGTTCGAATATATATAAATATATATTAAAATCTAGTTTTCAATCCCACTTAACATTTCTGATTTTTCTTACTTGTCAATTATTTCACTACTCAGTTATAATTTCATTTCTAACTCTGTCTTTTATATTATATTCCAATTCCTTTATAAATTGTATATAAAGTTCGATATAATCGATTTCTAATTTTAAATCCTTCGATTTAACATACTCATTTTATATTCCGAATTCCGGAATATAAATCTATTGTTCTATTTCCAATCGCTTCCCAATTCCCCTTTAAATTCATATTCGAATTTAAATCTCTAAATTATCTAATGATAATTTATCTCACTAAATTACAAAACATCGTTTATAATTTAACTTCCATGTTTTATAAAGTTAAAACAAGTTTTCCATTTCGAAATCTATTTTAAACCAAAATGTTATTTTGGAGTATTCTATTTCTTATAACTTATCTATATAAATATAGATCTATTTTCGTGTCTTATCTCAGTCTCTATTTAAACAAAAATTAAATATCTCGTTTGGGTATAATCTATTTTATAAATCCGACGTAGTCGAATTTAAACATAAATCCTAAGGATTTATTCAACTTCATTTATATTCAGAATATCGGAATAAAGTTAATCGTATATTATTTAAACCGATTCTAAGTTCTTACTTTAAATTCACTTTTGAATTTAAATGTTTAAATTATCCAAATGATAATTTTTCACCTTTCTATTTACAAACACCATTATTAAACAAGTCTGACTTTCAAATAAAATATTTCTTCTTTGGAGGAATATATTTCCCTTCCCAAATTCATGCTTGTATTTCTATTTTCTGAATTATCCAATGGTATTTCATTTCACTTTATTTATAAACTTCGTTTATAAATGAACAACTTGTTTTTATTCTTTAAAACAAGTTAATATTTCTATTCTATTCGAATTTCAAATTCTATTTTAGAAAAATAGAATTTCCTTTTTAAATCTGAAAAATTCCTTTTCATGATATTTTTAAATATCAACAGTTAGGCCTAGTGATATTTAAACACCAAACAACAAATTATTTATTTCTGGTTTTCTAACACATCATATATGACAGTATATATGCAAGCAAATAAACAAACAGATAATATATTTTTTAGGAATCCAGTCGGATTCCTCCAACCTGTTTTCCTACATCCACAGACGTTAGTCAACATAGTAATACCCATCCTACTTCGAGGCAGGATATCGCGGTATGAAGGTCATCCACTAATATATATTTGTGGGGCGCATAGGGAAATCATCCGCTATGAAACTGCAGGCATCTGCTAATGAGACTGCGGGAACAATCCAATCATCAACCCAATATATATAATAGTTAACCCTAAATGACTAATATATTTAAATCAACCAGAAAGCATTCAAACAAGCAATAAACAATTATTTTTAACGAATAAAATTAATTCTAATTAAAGAGGTGAGTGAGATTTACTCATAGGAATTTTCCTTTGTCGAATATCCAATTTTATCCCATATCTGCGTCCATGAATCGACTTGGCTTGTCCTAATTGATTTTATCAAGCTCCTACGAATATAAAATTCATAATTAATGATTCATATTTTTATCAACTTAATTAACTAGTTAATAAATTAAGTTTGAATTACTCTAAATTATCAAAAGACATTACTAACTAATTTTAGTTAAATTACCTTAATGTCGGACACATTATGCTGCTTGTTTAACATCTCCATTCGAACACCTATGCCCATTGATCAAGGCCAGTACCATAACCATTGTTGTGAACTCAGTCCAACTTCCTCCTTCCCAAATTCACTGTGACCGATAGGAAAAATTCATTTCCGTTACTTTATACCACCGAATTCATGTAACCATTGCTATTGTGCTCGGCTTTAAAACCTCCTCCCTCCTTACTGAATCGCCTGCTGACCTTGTTGATAACATTAATCAACTCAACCCAAAAATCCATATTCGAACCTTGCCCTGGCACCAAGTTCAATGACGCTCCCTGCCAAGACAAATCCCACCTGCATCACGATCTTTTATAGGCATCCCTACACCACTTCGCACCTCGTTTTCATCCATTTGATTACAGCGCCTTCATGTTTTTCCCAAAATCTATAGACTCGATACCCCCAAATTCGAGAGCCCTAGCTCGTGACCGAAGAACTCGAGCCTGACAAACCCCAAAGTCCGCTTCGGACCTAGTAAAATATGCTTGAACTATCCCCAATTCGCGAAGAACCCTACACCATACATCATCGATCAACGAACCGCTCATTCTGATAGCGTCCTCTCCCCACTTCTGAATCGCGAGCGCCTCCATTTGGGACTCGAACTTCATGGGAACCTCGCGATTCACATCATGATCCCCAATCTGTGATAGCAGTTCCATAATTTGATTTCCCTTATCTTTCTAACGGTGGATTCAATTGGGTTTGGGGAAGAACTCGAAAGAATGAAAAATGGGAGACCGTGATTTTTTATTTGCAGAAAAGAATGAGGAGGGTGGCTGTGGTTTTATACAGGAAGAAGGGGAACGTGGTTGTTTGATTACCATGAAATTATACAGGAGGAGGTGCGGTTTTAAATTAGACAGCGAGGTCATTTTATTAGTCCTTTGTTGTTTTATTTCTATCCATAAACAAAAGAAATTTATTTTATTTTAATTGGTTTTTGATCCGGTACCTTCTAATTAAAATACCCTATGATTCTGAACTCCTTTCTGTACCCAACAACTGACATTCCTAGGTTTTCACCACTATTCTGAACACACTGGGATAGGTTTCGAAGCCTCATTCGATCATATGGAGAAGATATTAATTTAAATCAAAATAAATTAAATTCAAAACAATAAATTTCTTGATAATAAATTATTGTTGTCGCTTTTATATTCAAAAAGAACTGACACTGATCATCTGAACCATTTTGATTCAGTTTTAACTCTTGAATTCAATTAAATTCGTTTTCGATTTACGCTAATTATATATAATCAAAATACATCATATTTCAATTATAAATTCGATAACTCAAATATAAAAATTGATTTATATTATCAACTCAATATTTAAAATAAATATTAAATATTCAAAGTTAATCGACCAAAAATCCTGGTTGTTACAATCAGGAAGGGCCGGTTGCAACAGTATATACAAAATCATAAGGATTTTCTCGACTCTTCTCAAACAAGGGTAGTACACCCTGAAAGGGAAAGGGCTCAAACCAATCCAAGGAGGATGTTGATAGTAATATTTTTGTTTGATGATAACAAATAGATTTTTGTTACTGGAGTGTTTGATTGTGGAATATCTAGTATTATTGGAAAATAAAATAACACAGAATTTACACAGAATATAGAAAAATCAAATAAATTTTATTTCCAATAATATTATTTATTTTACAATTCATTTACACACAAGACTTTACAAATCACTCTACAAATAATTTCAGTACATACAATTTTTTTTACAAGCACTTCATTTTTTTTCTTTTCTTCTCATTTCTTGCTGGATTATTCTTGTTAAGAACACCTTAGCTGTCCAAAGCATCATCCTGTAACCTGTCACAAAAGAAAGAAAAATACACAGTACACTGGAACTAAAACAAATACTTTTGACAAAAATGATTCTCTGTGTGATTGATTCAATTTTTTTTGTCTCAGCTTTCTGTGTGTTTTTCTCATCATATTTCAGACTTGAACAGCCACATCAAAACCATACTGGTTTGCTGATCAGAACCAACTGATTCTGACCAGCCTCAACACAGTACAGTTTGACTGCTATTTTTTTTGTTAATGTTTCAGGGTCACAAGACAAAATCAAAGTCAAAAGAAAATGAGCAAGAAATTGAAATCATGGTTCAAGTACAAAGTCAAAGTACAAGCCAAAACAGCAAAAACAAGGGTGATAAAGGCTAAATGGTCAAGCCGTGTACATGAACAAGTTTAGCACACATATGCAACAAAAACAAGTGAAGACAACCATCACAAGTATGACAGAACACAATAACATGGTGCAAGTGTATTCAGTCAAGCTCAACAGCATAGTCGAGCTAGTGTAAACATAAACATGGTAAGACAAGGTGAAAATTTGATGATTCAGCAAATTACAAATGCATGAACTTGAGACAAGTCAGCAAAACAAAAGTGTGCTCATGCAACATGGAACAACTCAAATGGCAAATACAGTTCAAGCTTTCATGGAACAAAGGCACAGGTACAAAATACATGGTCGAGCCAGATTCAAACAAAGCAAGTGATGGCAGGTAATAAAAACGACCAGTAAGCAATAACTTGGCTCAAAACAGCAAATGGTGAATTCATGGAGCAGTTCAGGGATGTATGAAACAAACTAGCAAAACAGTATGACCAAGGCTAGTAAGCATTTGTTTCAAGACAGTGTGTGTAGGAGCAATGATGAATGAGTGCAACAGTAAGCCTAACATGGATGAAGCAAGCATCAACAACATGGTTAAGGAGAAAACATACAAGTATGGGACTGTTAGCGTAATGTATTCAGAAAATCAACATGATGGCTCATAAACAATGGTCAAAGAAATCAGTTTTGTCATGTATGTCATAAAATGTTTTCTGTGAAACAAATGGTTCTTGTTTTCAGTTTTTCAATAAATATATATTTGGCAAGAAAATAATTTTGTCATGCAAGAATATTCGGATTTAATGATGATGGCAAGAGTATATTGGAAATGCAGAAATTCAGTGTTCATACTTTTGGCAAGCAATAATCAGTCATCAAGTTTTGAAAAACAAATTGGGACAAGGAAAGTTTTATTCCAGAAATCATAGAGAAATGTTTGGCAAGAAAAATCTGAATGGTCATATGGGGCAAGCATTTCAGGCAAGAAATTTTTTGAGCAATGTTTGGCAAGAAAAATCTGAATGGTTATATGGGGCAAGCATTTCAGGCAAGAAATTTTTTTAAAAAAAAACTACAAGTTTTTTTTGTATTAAATCACAATGACCCATAGCAAAGCATCGATCAAGCAAGTGAATCAATGGAGTTATTAACAGATTCATCTTAGGCCAAATGCAAATCTAAATTCATCTTATTTCCAGTTTTTGAATCAATCATGTTTGGTTACCCAAGGCAGATTTTAAATTGTTTCAAGTATGGCATCATTTCGGATCTACAGCAAATCTTTCAAGGGAATTTAATTCGATCAAAAGCAACCGTATTCAGGTCTTCAATCAATCAAGACAAACAAGACAATTTTTTAATGCTCAAAGCAAAAATTCAAAAGGGATTTCCACAAAACTCTCAAGGGCCGATTCAATCAAGGCCATACAGACAGCAAATCAAATTCAAGGAATTCCAAAATTCAAATCGAGCAAGTCATCAACGAAATCAGAGCACCAGGTTGTAGAAGCCCTTATAAAAGCACACAATTCATCATCGACATTTTCATCAATACACACAAAAGAAATCTGAAACCCTAAATTGCAAGAGTTGATAAAACTTACTCAGATTGATCGCAAGGACGAAGGAGATACACTGGAGAAGCAAAACAAGCTTCCAGAGATCCATTACACACATCACCGAGATTGATTTAGGGAAAAATCACTGAAACCCTAATCGCAGCCGCCATTCTTTTGTTTCAGAGAATAAGGGAGGATCGGGCTAAAGAAAACACAAGGGAGCACCGCAAAATTAAAGTGGCCCGACCACTTTGGACTAGTGCAAAGGAAAAGGGGATGACCCCCACTTTTAACTCCTCACCTTATTTCCTTTAAAGCTTTGTTTTTTTTTTCATTGAATTTTTTGAAATTTCTTTTCTAGTTTTATTGTAAAACTAGGGAGCACAGAATATTGAAGTGTAATCTGAGAAAATCTAGTCTAGGGTATACAGACTAGTCTAGGATTTTGAGCTTAGGGATAAACAGGAGCAGGAGTTGCGAGTTTACATAGGATTGTAAGCGGGATCTGTTTGTATCTCCTAGTAAAAATCTTAGAAAGGCAGCAGTAGGCACAGTTTGCCGAAGCTGGGTATATCTGCGTGTGATTTTATTTTTACTGCATTTCTTTATTACCGTGTTTAGTTTAAATTTTGTGTTAAAACCCTATTCACCCCCCCTCTAGGGTTATTATCGATCCTACAGAGGACACTCATCAGAGGGACCAACCGTTGATATTTCAATAATGAGAATTAAACTAAAGCTCTTATTACTTTTCCTTGTTCCCCAGATTTTATCTTGTTGTTAAAGCTTTTTTAAACTTGCTTTATTATTCACTGTGTCCATGTTAAGCATTAGTTTTTTTAAAAAAAAAAAACTACGTGCATCAGAAATTAATTACATGCCTACTTGAAAAGCATACTTGTTGGACCATGCTAAAAGGAAAATAATCTCTTGGAATGTAGGTATAGCAAAAGCAATCCGCCATACGTAGCAAGGGGTGTAACGAGAAATCCCAGGGCACACACCAAACAAAATAGTTTGGGAATTGCAGACATCAAGCAAGATCAAGCGGGAGAAATTAACTCATCGCCTCACTAGGAACAAGCTGTTCTGAGGCAAACAGCAAGACGAAGGAATGCATCTCCCATTATGAAGTATGCTGAATGCTTGGCCAACACTCATCCAATTCAAAGGACTGCTGTCAGATCTCATTGAAGATACAGAAACGTCATCGAAAAAGTCCCACGGTTAAAATTGCTAAGCCCGCTGAAGAAGCACCTTCTTAGGTGACCTTCCTAGGTGTTGGACACAAGTTTTCCAAATTGGGGAAAAAACTCAATGAGAAAAACAAATGTCTGTGTCCTAAGGCAAGGTAAAAAGTCAGAAAAACCAACATGTCCCGAAACGGAAAAAATTGCCAATCACAGGGGGCACCTTGTTGTGTGAAGGGCACGAAGTCTATCTCTTTTGAGTCAAGGCTCGATGAGATGAATTAGTGTCTGCTCCTCGGGATGAAGCATGAAATGGGGAAGGATTAAACATGCTGGAAGGACCAGCACAAAACAAAAAACCTATCAAAAGGAGGTGGCCATCCTTGTTCTTTGTTGTTAACCAAGTCAAACAGAGCAAGGATGGATTACAACAGCAGAAACCCTAGCTGAAAGGGGGTATCAGAAATCCTAGCCATTTGGGGTATCCAATAAGGACTTTCAGTCCTAGAAAAATCAGGACTGACGGGATCGAAATTAGGTCGAAATTGAAACCCAAGACCTCCCATGGGGGCACCCAAAAGAAAACACATAATAACCACACGTTGCTTCTAAGAAATCATAAATTAACCGAATTACGATGCAGAATCAACAGAATCTATGAAAATAAAAAGAGCTTTGGTATGGGGACATAACCATTGTGTAAACAACCACCAATGCCCACTCAAAACATACCATAGCCTAGTTATAACTTCGCTGCGAGAACTCTTCGAACGATAAGATTTGCGTGAACAACAAATTAAAAGTACGACAACTCATAAGAAGCAAAGTAATAAAATTATGATAGCCCCTAAGCGATGTAAACGTAAGTCCGCAAATAAAGAATATTTAGCGAGGGCCGGTACTCACGCAAACAACCGGTCTAAGTACGTGATAAAAAATAATAAACTGAAATCAAGCCTTAAAAGTCACAAATTAAAACGTATGAGAATAAGCGAGGCTGGCTCCCGCATACACAAGCCAGACTAAAGAGAACTATCCAAAATCAAAACCGAGATAACTGAACAGGTGAAGCATTGGCAGGGCACAATACTCAGATGAGGTGAGAAATGATTTTCTCCCTAGATTCCAGGACCTCGACAAGTTTGCGCCTATCTTCTTTTAGAGCATGAAGTCGTTCAATATTCTCTCTGATCGACTCCTGAAGATCTTCGACCAAGGAGAGCCAGCCGCCCATTTGCTCCACAATATAGTCTCTGACTATTGTAATGTGGCCTTCAACCAGATGCAGACGTCATTCCAACTGGTCGAATTCGGCCAATATGTTGTCCTTCATAGCATCCATCTTCCCTGCGATAATCCATCGGTCGAAAGGATCTGTGAACACACCAGAACGTGAGCTAACTGGACATTGAGCCACAAATTCCTCAGCGAGTGCAGGATGGCAAGGGTTGAGAACAGGAAGAGGCTCTGGTATGGCTGCAGGATCTAACGTGATGGATGAAGAGACCATACAACTAACAGCGGTCTGAATATCTGAGTCAGAGAGTCCATTCAACGAACAATGATTGTGAGTATCATTCACACTCGAGGTCTACTTACCCTGGGGCGACTTTTTGCTACCAGCCCTCCTCGCCGATTTCTTCCTGAGCTTCTTGGACATAAGAAATTCCATCCTGGGCAACCTACTTCAAATGGACCAGTAAGGACACAAACGACAACCATGGAAAGGAGAACAACCTAGTCGAGTTCAAGCATAGATAAAAAATATTTCAACTAAAGAAGCCTGGGGCATTTCACCAAACAGTTTATGAACAAATACCAAGCATCGATGTTCCAAAGAAAACCACCAGACAGTTCATTATCTGCAAAGATAAATAAAAAAACGGTATCCATGTTGTACAAAAGTCTTACCAGAAAAATCATGGCACCTCGAAGAAAATTGTTCAAGATAGACGGATGCTACTACAAATAAAAGGCAAAGTGATGGAATGAGGAAGCCAGAACCTTTTTTAAAAAAAAGAATCAAGGCAGAAATTTAGGACATAACTTACCTGAGTAAGCTCTCAAGGAAGCGCCGTTGTGACCAAAGAATTTTTTGAAAATGTGTAAAAACAAAGTGAAGCAAGTTAAAGATGAATAAGGAAGACTAAAAGGCATTCATCCAAAGAATTCTCGCCACATCAGCCTAGCACCAGACTACACAAAAGTGTCTCATCAAATCCCAGCTGGCATCTCGAAATTCATCTATTCACACAGTAATCAAAAAGATACATCGGGCCTCTCGCACACAATAAAAGACAATACCGCTCAATGATGATGAAGTAACCTTAGTTTTTGGCACAAGCGAGCCCTCAACAAGTCAGAACAAAACCCACCAGTCAATGTGCGATAAAATATATCGAAGCCAGTGATTCCTTACTAAAAAGAAATCACCGACTTCGAGGGGCAAGTGTTAATTCCTTAAAAAATCCATACGCACATTGAATAGAGAGTATCAGGGTCGGTCGTGCGAAAGGTTATCTGAAGCGCTTAAATGGCTCACAACGGATGGAGTGCAACTGCAAAAAGCAAGATTCAGACACCAAAACTAAGACAAGTCAAATTCCGCCATCGTAATCAATAATGATGAAACGAAATGATTACAAGGAGTACGACTTAACAAAGGGAGGATCGAACGTCCCACGAAGTCGTTTCGCCCAGCAGGAATGCTCGACCTAGCATCAAAGCTCGGTCACGCATATCGGGACGGAGATCCAGGTCGCATATATGTATATATCTGAACAACTGCCCGTAAATGACAACACATGTCGCTCGATACTCAGACCAAAAGCCTACTGATCGGTCGTACACCAATCTTTGGAAAAAGCGCGTGGACATCTTAGAGTCATAGCCCCGGTCAGTCATAACACTATCACTTGCTTGCCAAATCAAACATAACCATGCTAAGGCGTCATGGCCAACATGTTCCCTCGCTTCGCCATCAAACAAGTTGCCCATTCAACATAAGCAAGAGCGACCTCATAACTGCGAAGCCAAACAGCATCATACACAGGCAGCACGAAGACAAGCGCCCTTGGACCAAGAAGAACGGTCGCACAAGAGGAAAAGGAGACTCGACTCCAAACCCTCATCCCGCTCTTACAAAATCTCTTGAGGCGCTCATAGGACGCTCGCTTACATGGACCCGCTCAGCTGCTCAAGATACTCGTTCCAACGAGCCGCTCGCACAGGATAACTGGATACAGCCACAGACAGCTGGCTACAGCTAGCCGGTGGCATGGTAGAAATTAGCAAAATGGGCGATCCACAGCCTGGATAAAGGAATTCTAGGTGGTTTACCAAGGGAGTTCACCTATAAATATACCATGAATACCAACGTAAAGGGGGATTGGCTTCCAAAAAACCCAATTGCTGCCGAACTTGATCCAAAATCATAGATTCAGCCATGGCGTCAAGCGCAATTTCATGATGAAGGAAAACGAAGGCACCCATCTTCTCAAACATTCATCCATCCTTCTTCTCCTCAAATTCCGCTATTCTTTTGTATAACTCCTCAGATTGAAATATATTAATGAGGGTATATTGAGCGGATATAGAAATGTATAAAAAGAGAGAGTTGATGTACTTTGTAATTCTCATTATAAGACAGGAAATCACCTTCATAGTGGATGTAGGCCTCATTAACGGCTGAACCACTCTAAATCTCGTCTCTACTTTATTTTTTTCGCATTTTCACTTTTTATTGCTGATTAAACACGGCTCCACTTATTTATTACCGGGTGAAGTACAATTTTGTACCTTGGGTGTTTAGACCATTTTTGGTGTAAACATTTACCTTTATCGCATTTACTTTTATTTGCATGTCTTTTTATATCCATGATCTTCATTGCAGGTTCGGTGACAAACCTAAGATATGTTGAATTTAAATCTGAAAACTAACTCATTTGAGTATTCTCGGGCTCACGAGAAAAGGGGCATAAAAGAAACATCGACATAAATGACCCGATCACCCACACTCCAACACTCAAGTTTCAAGAGTGAATATAAAGGACGAGAAATTGAAGCGTCCATAAGGCATAAAGGTTCACCATGATTAAAAGATCGCCTTAACTCCACTCTACCCTCGGTATTCGACTGGAGAGTATAAAGGCGCCAGGGACTGCACGCCACGAATGAACTCCTACCCTATTGAAGGATTAGGGAGCAGACTAAAAGCTGAGTTCGAACTCTATTTTGGCATACGACAAAAGAGCATAAAGGCGTTGCGAATAAATGCCACAAAAAGACTCCTACCCTGGTGAAGGATTGGGGGCAAGAATGAAAGCTGAGCCGGAACCCCTCGGACGTCGGGGGCAATACACTGTCGATCCTAATCAATCCCAAACAAGGCCTGGCCAGGCTCCATTTTCCCGATTGATTGAGGGCATACACATACACATCACACTCATACGATGGTTGTGAGCTGATATACTCATTATTGCTTCGTACTTAGCAATAATGTTTATTGCTTGAATTTTAATTTTTTTTATTGCAATAACGAATTGTGATGTGGTTTTTCTTCTGACTTAGTTATAACTTGAGTTCTTATGTACATGACTAAATATGGTAAATTTGCAGGTATACAACATTGCAAAGGAAACAAATGTTTATTTACTAAGTGCAGGATTACAAAATAAGACTATTCAAAAGGCGAGGGCCGCATTCGCAACAACAATAAAGGGCCAGTGGAAATGTAAGAACAAAAATAAACGAATGAACTCTACTTAGGTTTCAGGGATGGTTTGGACTTCTTCTCCTTCTTCTGCTTCTCTAATTCCTCCTTGCTAGAGTCATAGGCACCGCGCTTTTTCCCTTTCTTCTTCTCTGAAGGCAGATTCTTTGGGATATCATGGGATTGAGATCCAATTTGAGAAGTGATGGACTTCGACGGCAGGAGCTTTATGATTAGCGTAAAGCCGGGGGAGGCCGTAGCAAGGGGTGGCATGTTTAAAGGATCTTCCTCGGACTTAGCCTTAAAAAGCTCATCGTTCTTGGTCTTCCTCTCAGCCAAAGTCATGCTATCATCCCTAGTGTCCCGCGTAATGACAACATCCTCCTCTCCATCTCCATCGTCACCATCAGTATCCTTTAGAGCTGCAATCATCTCAGCATCTTTGGGAATCTCAGTGCTTGACGGTATAATGGCCTTCTCTACTGCCTTAGCCTCAATTTATTTTTCCCTAGTTTCTTCAGCTGGCTTGGCACCTGAATCACGAGAAGCAACAGTTATTAATTCAGGAGAGAACACGGTCCTCTCAGTTGTTTTCTCCATAATGTGATGACAAGTTATAACAGCTTTGACAAATTATGGAGAAAAAGTAGAGATACCTTCGGCTAAATGTTCATCGGGAGCAGCTATAGAAGCTTCGGTAGTGGAAGGAAGAGAAGGAACCTTAGAAATAAGTCGCTCATCTGGATTATATTCCTCAGCCTTGGCAACCCTGGATTCGATGGATGCGGTAGAACCTCCCTCAACCACTTCTTTTCCTTTAAGTTTACTCCTCTCTCCCTCCATGGCTTCTTTGATTAGACGCCTCCCTTCTGCCAGACACTCAGGCTTCTCACCTCTGTGAAAATTTTGCATAAGCTTATCCTCATCAGCAGCCTCAACCCGTAGGCATCGTTTTTCATCATAAATTATTTGGTCCCATACATCGACCAGAGTAGTAGGATAGTTCTTGATCCACGAGATATCACGAGTCCGGATCACTTGAGCGAAAAAGTCTATCAACAACTCATCTAATTCATCTATCTCCTTTCGAACTATGGCAAGTTTGGTAGTAGCATTCGAAGAAGACTAGAGGGTTGTATCAGCGTTCCCTTCAGCGAGAACACTCTTTCTTCGGCCAGAACTAATTTAGCTTTCAAATCAGCCATCTCCTTCTCCCACACAGCTTTTTCCTCAGTCACGTGATCATAAGACAGTTTCATCTCAGTGTTAGCTTATTTAAGATCCTCAATCTCTTTCTTCTTAGTTGTACGCTCCTTGCAATTCTCATCGAGCTCAGTGTGGAAACACTGTCCATGTCCTCATACTTCTTTTTGTAGTCCTCAGCAGCTCGCTGAGCGAGGACAAGCTGGGCTTGTGTGTCTTCTAGATCCTTCTTGGCCTTATCTCAGGCCTGAACATCATACTCAGCTTTCTCCTTAGCATCTTTCACATCCACTTTGAGATGACAAATGATTTCAAAAAGCTTCTTCGCATGCTTCTTCATTTCTTTGTATTGTTTAGCCACAAAGTCCATTCGGTTCTTAACATTTGTATCCCAATCTTCGGAAACCGGTTCAAGATTTGGAACGAAGTGCATGTTCCCAAAGTATAGGTCTGGAAACTATTCTTGCAGGAGCTTTAACTTGGCCTGATTTTCGGTAGTAAGAACCACCGGCTGCGTAGTAGTTATGTCAATATTACGCTCCTTGGAAGAAACGAGAGTGATCTTCCCTTTCTCTGCCACTTTACTCGGCCCCTTAGGTTGATCTTTAGAATTACGATGCTTTTTATGTGGCTTTTCCTAAGGTTATGCGCTCTTTGGAGGTACTAGAGCTTTGGGTGTTTGTTTCTCTCCCTCACGATGAGTCTGTTGACAGCGATATTTCTTAGAATCGTACTTTGAGGGAGAACGGAAGTGAGAAGAATAAGGATGATGAGTGTCATGATGTCTTCTGCGTTCTCTCCTACGACTATCCCCATGGTCATGCTCGGTGGCAGGATAAAATATGGGCACACTCTCGCAAAGACTTCGATGAGAACAACGAAGACGAGTCATTTTTCCTACGAAAACGATAAACAAGTATGAGAATCATGGGTCAATACAATATATAAGTGTCGTGACGTGCGATGCAAGTGCAGTGTGTGTCCGATGTGATCTCCCCAATGGACCAGAGCTAGGAGTCAGGCTTGTCTCAAGAGTATCCCCAACTTTAGTGGGAGTAGTCTCTTCCTCAGAAGTAGGAAAGAACGGTCCTGTCCCAATATCCTGGGAAGTGCAAATATCGTCGGGTAAAGGAAGCTTCGCTAGACCCCCGAAAATGTCATGTTCAGTTTGATGAGCAGGATCCAGAGACTTAGAAGATGGCGGTGTTTGCAAAGAAGGATGTCTTTCATAAATAACAGCGCCTTTTGACTAATCCCCCTGAACCTTTCCTCCAGCATATACGTTCATTTCTTCATCATCTTGAATGCTAGTTGGTGAAGGACTTTTGGGAAGCTAAGTTGATTTCTCCTTCTCTACTAGCACCTCCCCGTCGATAGGGGGCACGCCACTGGATTCCCCAAATATTTGAACTGGGGGCACATATTTATAAGGTTTGCCATCCTGATCGAGTCCACGCCTTATGTCTAGAAGCTGATGCTTATGCAGATTCTCATCCTAGATGCATTTTTTGATTCTAAGAAAATTGGACCTGCTTTCCGTAAGACGAGACAAGCGGTCTTCATATAATTCGCCCTCGACTTTCTTTGGATTGGGAACTGTAAAAGGAAAAGAAATATTAGTATGTCGATTTATGCAGTCGGAGTAGACACTGAAGAATCTGAAACATACTTGACTGCAGCCACCTCCTCGCACACCCGGCTTGGTGCTTTATATAGAACCAATCGGATTTAACGTCGCCTAAATTGTTGTGACCATCAATCAAGACTATCTTGGTGGGGATAGATTCGAAGAAGACAAAATACGGGGTTCCCTTGGAGCGATGTTTGAAGTGGAAGTAGAAGTTTAAATCATCATAAAATAGATCGATGCCACGAATCTCTGCGTATGCAACATATAAGGTATATAGAGCAGCATAGGCATTAGGGTGAAGCCGTGTAAGAGCAATACACAATCTTCTTAGAAAATCGACGATGATTGGAGGAAACAGAAGAATAGCACCTTTTGAGCACATGACCTTGCTAATGGCCATATACCCCTCCGGAGCAGAATGGGGTCTATCCGTTTCCTCTGTGACTTTGATGTCATCCCATGGAATCCCATGCTTTAGACATATTTTCTTTAGCTTTATTTCATCAATGGTAGAAGCTATGGAATCACTCGGATTAACTAGCATATTGGCACTCTCAAACTCATCGGGAGCCCGATCATCTCCGATTCCACCTTCTTTTTCTTCTTCATCGAGTGATGTACTTTCAGAAGATATTGATTCTATATCGGTATCATTCTCGTATTCAGATCCAGAGATACCCCAATTCAGATCAGATGTGAGCACGTCAGGATCATGATGACTTGAAGATTCTGGAGCTGATCTCTTATCCAACAATCTTACCGAACGTCTATCAGACAGGACTGCTGTGTTAATAAATAAACATCAAGGATTAGAGTATAGTAACCAGTGACCCCCATGTGTGCAAATCAAGGATTAGAGTATAGTAACCAGTGACCCCCATGTGTGCAAGTGCTAGTGTGTGCCTGTGTGTGCAGTACTGAAAGTAAAGAGCATACAGTAAAGCAAATAAGCATGTAGTTGATCGTTAGGCAATGTGTTCGTTCAGTCCAGGATATTTGTCTCAAGGGCTCTAACCTAACTGTTCGTCGATTTGCTCGAGTTATAGTTGACTCTCGGCTAAAGTATATGTTGGCGTGTTTGGTTAATTTGTGTTACTCAGTTGAGTGTAGTTATAGATAAAAATTGGCTTGGAGATTTGCTTTCTCATGTAGTTCTATGTTCCGGCTTGCGACTGAAGCCCTACTCGTGATTGTGAAAAGCTCAAAGCATCAGGGGATGCTCGTGGTGTAAGTATAATTCATGAGTAATAGGGTCGGCTCATGTTATACGACGGCTCGTGAATACACATTGGCTCACTAGTGAGGGAGGATTGTCACTATTGAAAAGGGAGTCGTGGTGATGGATTAAGTTGCCCCTTCGATCCACTTGCGCTTAAGGCTAGCTTGCGAACCACGAACGGAGCGGCTCGCCAATTTCAAACATAATATCCTGGGATAGCCTCACTGGAATACAACCCGACCCCTCGCTCACATCCTACCCGCTCCACGAACCGCAAGGTATCCACCAATTTAATCTTTCACCTAAACATCATGATTTTTCTGCAAATTTCCAGACACAGTTTCACACTCGGGCATCCAATCCACTCATGATCCCATGGCCTGACCCTCTCCATCTAGTCTTCTAAATCTATACTCCCTCAATTGCAGAAGGCCAGGCACATAAAATCAAGCCGGACTAGATCTTGAATCGATGCCTGAGAATGAAAGTTATCGCCAACATCGACAACGTTTTCGAGAAGTACGAAGCGGACCCCACCAGCGATGAGCAGATGGGACTAGTACGAGAGTTGCATAGCTATCTCCCCACGGTTCAGAATTATGGACGAAAAATAAAAAGCTAATTTTACAAGAACATTTAGAGGTTACCTATTCAGTTGAATTTTTGAATTTGGAAGCCAGGGTTACGAATAGAGGAAGGTAACAAATACGGTTGAAAGCGTAAATGAAGGAGAGAAGTAAAAACGTTTTTATATAAGGGGAATTGGACTCTTTGAGTCCCTTACGAATGGATGACCCAATGGTCCAATGGCCGGGACAGTTCAAGGCCCTAAAGTCTCATGGATCCCTCATTTCATGATAGCACGGTCCGATTCAAATGAACTGGCCCATGACCTGATCTAGCAAATAGGCCCATAAGATAGCTAGCGGTTTAAGAGGATCGAAACTGTTGATCCCGTGATATGATGGTTAATTCCAAACTTTCCAAATATAATTCAATAAATTAGAAGAAGCTTACCTGAGGGGATACTCACGATTTGCTCTGAGACTTAAATTTGAAAGATCAACAAGTGTAAAGAAATAATTAGAAACTCGATTCGATATTTATACTCATTTCAAGAAATCTGAAAACACAATTCGTGAAGAGATGCGACTATGCAAATAGACACAACAATTAACGCTCGTCAATTCATGAACAGACAGTTTGATAATTTCAAAGCACGTTTCATCCTTGATAAAACGTGCTTTGAGGGGGAAAACTATTGGCTAGCTTTTTGACCAAGCGACAAGAGACTTAAACACTTACGATTGGATGGAAGTAGACTCGTACACTCACAAGTTCAAGTTGGAGAATCTAGCTTGCAAACATGGCTCGCGATCAGGGCTCATGAACCGGCTCGTGCCCCTGCTCGCTCCTACATTCGTGCTCCTACCTCACGACTCGCACCATAAGACCACGACCTGATCATATGGGTCTGGACAGAAGACAAAGACTTGGTCAACCCACATCTTCCACGAACCAAAGATCATGGATTTGACAACATGTGTCGATAACAGCTACTCTGACCACTTCTCCACTCGCTCACGAACCGCTCCGAAAATCCCTGTCGATAACGGCTACTCTAACCACTACTCCCCTCACTCACGAACCACTCCGAGATTCCCTGGATGGATGCCACGTGTCCTCACGAACTGCCTGCAGGAATTTCCTATAAATAGCCCAATACTTGGCTTTTTTGGGATCTTTTTGGCACTTGAAAGCTCTTATTCCACCATTGATATATTTCTACTATTAGTATTCAGATATAACTCCAGTTTTCTGAGTTCATTTGATAATCATTGAGTGAATTATTGTTGTAAATGTGAGATTGAGTGGAAAGTGTGATTGTACTTGCATTCAATCATATAATCGAAATCATATAAAGTGGACGTAGGCTCGTTAACGCCGAACCACTATAAATCTTGTGTGTTTGTTGCATTTTATTTCGTTTCTTGTGACAATTTTCTATATGTTCTAGTAATTCGGGTGTTAGGACCACTTTTTGGTCGAACATATTACATTTTCGATAATGATTGGATTGGTCTGATTATCCATTACAAATCATTATAAATTTCTCATAATCTTTCCTTGATTCTATTTCTCTTTATTCACTCTTACTTGTAAAACTTGAATTCAACTCACCGTTTGCAGTACATCCTTCATTGATTTTCCCAAAATCATGACTCTCGCAAGCGTAGTTCGTTGAAATGGACCTTCGGATGGTCCAGAAAACGAAACAGGGTTGTTTTGGTTGATATTATTAGAGGAGGTCATTATTTTATTTATTTCAGATTTTATTTAGAGAGTAAATGAAGAGATAAAGAAGAAATTTCGAAATTAGAAGTTTAAATATAGGTAGTAACTGCTTTTTAGTGGGAATTAATTTTTGAAAAATAGCAGTTATATGTCGACATGTACTGTCGACATACATACTTTTTTATTTTTATTTTTTTGATTTTTACTATATTATACTGTACTTATATTAATATATTTAATTACTATATTTCACTTAAAGAAAAAATGCCTAATTCTTTTATAAATTTAGTAAATGTAGCTTCGTTTAAAGGTTTGGTTAATGTATATGTTATTTGTTTTTCTGTTTCTATGAATTCTAGTGAAATTTTCTCTTTCCTTACGTTATCTCTTAGAAATGATGTCTTATATCAACATGTTTAATTTTCGAATGATGAATTGGATTTTTAGATATATTTATGGCACTCGTATTATCACAGTAGATTGGTGATTTATTTATATTTAATCCTAATTTTTTTAGAGTTTGTTGCATATGTATTACTTCTGAACAAGCCAAAGCAGCAGATATATATTCTGCTTCAATTCTTGAGAAAGATACTGTATTTTGCTTTTAACTAAACCAGAAGACTAGTGAATGACCTAAGAAGTGACATGTTACACTAGTGCTTTTATGATCTGATTTACATCCCGCATAGTCAGCGTCACAATAGGAGATTAAATCAAACGTATCATTTTTAGGATAAAATAACCCAAAATCTAATGTATGTTTTACGTATCTTAGAATATGTTTTATGGCTTTTAGGTGAGTTTCTTTGGGTTGTGATTGATATCTTGCACAGAGACATACACTATGCGTTATATATGTTCTACTAACGGTCGACATCTTCTAATGTATCGTCTTTACTTAGGGCTATATTATTTTCCATAGGTATAGGTCTTCCATTAGTCGTAGTTAAATTATATTTATTAATTAAATCTCTAGCTTATTTTTCTTGGTTAATAAATATTCCATTCTTTGGTTGTTTTATTTGTAAGCCCAAAAAGAACGTAAGTTCACCTATATGACTCATCTCAAATTTTCATGTCGTAATATTTGATAATTCTTTATTCATTTCATTATTTGTTGATTTGAAAATTATATCGTCCGTGTAAATTTGTACTGATTGATTATCATCTTTATTTCTTTTAATAAAAAGTGTATTAACTATTTTACCAATTTCAAAGTTAGATTGTAATAAATAAGTTCTTAAGCTATCATACCAGCTCTAGGAGCTTGTTTTAATCTGTTTAAAGCTTTCTTTAATTTATGTACATGATTTGGAAATTTTTCGTCTTCAAAAAGAGGAGGTTGTTCTACATATATGTCTTCTTTAACATATCCATAAAAATGCACTTTTAACATCCATTTGAAATAATTTGAAATTATTATGATTTGCGAAGGCTAGTAAATCCTAATGGCTTCTAATCTTGCTACAGGTGCAAAGGTTTCATCACAATGTATTCCCTCTTCCTGACTATATCCTTGTGCAACTAATCTAGCTTTATTTCTTACAATCTCACCATGTTCATTCATTTTATTTTAAAAGCCCATTTAGTTCCAATTACAGTTTTATCCTCTGGTCTAGGAACAAGTTCCCATACATCATTATTGATAGATTGATTCAATTCCTCTTACATAGCAAGGATCCATGAATCATCGGATGGTGCTTCCTTTGGATTCTTAGGTTCAATAGTTGAAATAAAAGATGAGTTACTCATATTATTTAATTGGTTCCTAGTTCTGACGACAGATTCAATATCTCCTAAGATATTTTCTATACGATGGTCTCTTAGAAGTCTAATTCTTTTATTTGGTTGATTAATTTCATTATGTATTTCATCGATCTCATTTTCATCTTCGTTATGTTGTGTTATATTCTTATAATTTTTGTCAAAAGATACATTTAAAGTTTCTTCTATAGTATTTGTTCTTAAATTAAAAACTCTATATGCCTTACTTCTTTCTGAATATCGAATGAATATTCCTTTATCAGATTTTATGTTATGAAAAACGCTAATAAGCGGCGCTTAAGCAGCTCTTTAGTAATTTCGGCAAATACATCGCTTATTTTTTAAAAAGCTGAAGGAATTAAGCAACTAGCGCTTAAGCGCACTTTTTTGGCGCTTAAGCACGCTTTTTTCAGCGCTTAGTAGCGCCTCTCCTAAACTTCAGTATTTATGTATAGTATTATGTGATGAATTACTTATATAATAATTAAGAATTGCTTAAGCGCTGCTTAATTGTTGCTTAAGCGATACTTAGGCGCTATTTAAGATCCATTAGGCCCAGTTGAACTGCGAATGGGTCTAGTGCTTAAGCAGCGCTTGAGCGCCGTTAAGCGCAGCGAGGCTTCCATCGCCTCGCCTCGCTTAGCGCATAATATAACATAGATCAGACTTAGAATCAAATTAATCCATATTTTCTTTAGTGTTAAGAATAAAACATTTACTTCTAAATATTTTAAAATATGATACTTTTGGTTTCTTATTATATAAAAGTTCATATGGTGTTTTATGAGTTAAAGGTCTTATTAAAAATCTATTTAATATATAACAAGCCGTTGCAACTGCCTCAGCCCAAAAATTTCTTAGTAAATTGCTATCTTATAACATTGTTCTAGCACATTCTTAAATTGACCTATTTTTACGTTCAACTACTCCGTTTTGTTGAGGGGTTCTGGGGAAAGAAAAATTATGAGTTATCCCCTTTTTATTATAAATTTTTTCAAAGTTTTCATTTTCGAACTCTTTACCGTGATCACTACGTATTGTTTTAGTTTTTAAAGATAATAAATTTTGAATTCTTTTAGCAAAGGTTTTTAATTGATCAAAGCCATCACTTTTATTTTTAAGAAATAGTGTCCAAGTTAATTTAGAGAAATCATCAACAATTACATAAACATATCAATTGTGAATTATTGATTGAGTTTGTGACAGACCAAATAGATCCATGTGAATTATTTGTAATAGTTTTGAAGTTGTAATTTCTTCTTTTGATTTAAATGAAATTCTTTTTAATATTCCAAATTGACAAGCGTCTCATAAATTATTTGCTTTAAACTTCATTTTACGTAAATCTCTAATTGAATCTAATTATGAAATTCTACAAATATGTTTGAAATTTATATGACTGAATCTCTTATTCCAAATCCAAGGGTCACTTATATTAGTCATAAGACATAAGTTATTGTTAGAAATTTTCATACTTAGTATATAGATAATTTTCTTTCTATCTCCTTCGAATATTATTTTTGAATTTTTATCTTCCATAAAACATTTATCTTTTTCAAAATTGATTTTATAGCCTTTATCGTAAAGTTGACTTATACTTAATAAGTTATGTTTAAAATTCCTAACTAATAAAACATCAGAAATAGTAGGAGTTCCAGGATTACCGACATTACCGATGCCAATCACGTATCCTTTAGAATTATCACCGAAGTTGACCATTCCTACATCTTCATATACTAGATTGTTTAGTAGTTCTGGATTTCTAGTCATATGTCTTGAACAACCACTATCCAGTATCCATTTATCCTTTTTGATGTCCACCACTTGGCCATCAAGATTTGAATTTTCAACAGCCATGTAACACACATTTTCCCTAGTAGAACAACAATTTAGTAGATAACTTGATTTTTCAATAGAATTGAATGCAGTCTTATCTAATACTGATGCAATGCATGAATTAGTGTTATGAATCATTTCAGAATTTTCCATTTAATATTTTCAAAAAACAAATGATGAAATTTTGAAAACCTGTGCTCTGATACCAATTGTTAGGGAAGTAGATCAAGGATCTTAAGGCAAAACTAACACTATAGGGGATGAATGGTGTTTGTAAGGAATTTAAGGAAATCTTAACAAATTATTAATTTCTTGAATTACTATATGAATTACAAAATGAATATATCAACAGAAACAATTACTGAAACAATTACAGACACAGAAACAATCACGGATGCAAATATAAACAAAAATAAAATGCAGAAAAGGAAAGAACACACCGGATTTTCATTGGTTCGGATTGCTCCTACGTCCATTCCCGCATAATGCTGGATTACGCAGAGTTTTTTATTATCAATATCCAATTACAATCCCCTAGATTTCACGGCTACAAGGATAACACCATTTCCACACCCTTGATTTCACAGCTACAAGGTTAGCACCGATTCAACACTCTTGATAACACGGTTGCAAGGTTAATACCGATTCTCTTCCATGATTTCAGCGCTACAAGGAACACATCCTTACAGTTTTTGATAACACTAGCCCTAGAACTCTTGAGTAGCACTTTCAAGCAGACAGTTGTTTGAAAATAGAAGAAGATTGATATTATTTGTATTGAATCGGCAGAGTATAAGTGTAGAAGCTTGAAATTTTCAGTAAAATAATGGTGGTTTGAAAAGGAAGAAGAAGGAGAATATTAGTTGTTCAAAAATTCGAAAATAGGGTCTTTATATAGTGTTCCAAAGGTTATAACTATTCTGAAACGTTTTAAAAAAATGAAAAGACATATCTTTTTAAATTTAAAAATTTATGACAGTTATATGTCGAGATGTATAAAACTGTATGTCGACATATATTAGTTTTTTCAAATTTTAAATCATGGTTTCAAGTATTTAAAACAATATGTATATTCTGGAAATTCCTAAAACAAAACTAGTAATTTTTAATATAATCTATCAAGTATTAAAACATATAAAGTATTAATTATAAAAATTATATATTTAAATGTTAAAAAACTATATAATATAATTATAAACTTATATATTATAAAACTTTATAATATATATAAACTATATAAGAAACTTGTATATTTAAATCATAAGTAAAAAAAATCTTTGGATGATTTAAAATCATTTTGAAATCAATTTAAAAAGATAATTTGAAAACAAAATTTGAGAGTGCTAATCAGAGTTGTACATACTAACTTGACTCTATTACTCTTGAAATCTTGATTTCTTTATATCTTGATACTCATGAGTGTTGAATCTCCTTTAAAATCCTGAATTCCATGTTAACTTGAATCTCTAGAAACTCTTAACTGTAAAGTCTTCAGTATTTATTACCTGTATATAAATCTTGCATATACATATATATATATATATATATTCTGGATAACAATGTTAGTATATATTTTATAATTAATAATGTTAATAATTGAAACAAGGTTGTTGTCATCAAAACATCATCAATGATCCATTTTCCAACATATACAACTCAAACAAGATCACTAACATTAACCAACATATAGTTAATAGTTAACTAGTCTATTTCAGTTCATAGTTTCTCACCATTAACATCACATGACTATTTAACACTACATAAACATCATTAACTATTTCTAAACACATCAACATCATTAGAGATTTATAATCACACTAGTTAACAAAATGTGAGTTAAGAGTTCTCACCATGGGTTTCCACTCCTCCTAACTTCGATTATAGGATATCCTAAAGATCCCGAATGATTTCAACAGCCTACCAGCATCACTGAAATATTTGTAAGAAAATTATGGCAGAGGTTTGGCGCTATTTGGGTTTCAGAATTACGGGTGTTAGATCAAAATTTGGACCTAACACCCAAATTGTTCTGAATCTTATAGAGTTTCAACTGAAGAATGAGGAAAAAGAAAATAATACACAGACTTTATAGTGGTTCAGCGTTAACGAGCCTACCTCCACTTTATATATTATTGATTACACTTTGAAAGCTAATACAATCAATGATTTCTCTCAATACTCTAGTAGTCTGACAATAATGGCGGATTCAGTACTCAATATTGCCAAAAAAGATCCTTAAAAATGCCAAGCTCCAGGCTATTTATAGCTGATTTTGTCAGGCGGATCGTAGTAACACGTGGCACGAATCCCGAGGACATCGGATCGCATCGCTGCCGTTGAAGAAATAGTCAAATTAACCGTTGTGGACAGGTGTCGCGATCCCCTTGAAAATCGGATCGTGCAGATGGGGAGAATCGGTCAAAATGACGGTTAGGGACACGTGTCGCTAGATCCGTGCATCTCGTATCGTTGAAGACTAACTCGTGTTTGAACGGGTCAGAGGCTCCGCCATGCATCAGTGGATCGGATCGGTCAATACTGGGCAATAACACATGCATGGATCGAATCGCATAGAGGTGTTGTTTCGCTGATGAAATGGGGGCGATCCGATAAAGTGCGATCCGTTATGGGGGCGATCCGATGAGGGGCGAGTCAATGGTGCGATCCGTTCCTTCATGTACTTAGAGAATGTGGTCGCATGCTTTCTTCTTATGAATGAACCTGGGTGGCTTGGTCAAAAAGCTAGCCAACATTTTGCCCCCTCGAAGTATGTTTTATCGATGATGGAACATGCTTCGAAGCTATAGAACCGTCTTTTCACATCGAGTCGCAAAACAGTGAACGATTCCTTTTCTGGGACTTTTCAGAGTCTTCATCACTGGATCTGTTGGTGATTTATCGATTCGTATCGCATACTCGAGTCGCGATCCTTTAGCAAGCCATTTGTCTCGTTCTTTGGTGAGCGCTTGAGCTTCTTTACGGAACGGAACGAAATGGACTTCTCTCCGAGACGTGGTGGGCTTTTGGTTCCCGGCCCGCCTATTTTCGCGGATCGAATAAGACAAAAAAAGGGGAGACAAACGGTCGCCCTTTTGCCTATATAAGTCGACCCTCCTCTTCACTTTCTTCCTTCTTCCTTCTTTCGTATCGTATCGCCTGCATCATTGAGGAAACACCCTAGTTTTTCAAACCTCCAAAAATCTGACTGTTCTCCCAACTTTTATAAAGGTAATCTATCGAAAGCATCCTTATTCGATATCGCTCTCAATTTTATGAGTTTTTTCGACTAGTTTGAGGGAGAAACGATGGAATTTTGTGATTTATTGAGGGAACCAGCGAGGCACCATGGCTGATGGGCTCAGAGGTCGGAGTTCGGAAATGAGAAGGAGAGGAGAAAAACGGAGGAGGAAGGAGAAGAGAGAAGGCCGGTTCGGATCGTGGGCAAGGAGAGGAAAGGAAGAAGATGAAGGCCAGTGGCGAGTCGGAGGGTCATGGTGGCAGCAGAGGCGCGTATCGTGGGTGGCTGCAACGCTTCGGCAAAGACCCCAATGTCTCACGATCCGAGAGGGGGGGCGATCCCTCTGACCTGCGATCCGAAGGAGGGCGATCTCTCTACCCTGCGATCCGAAGGAGGGCGAACTGTCTTACACACCGCGGTCCAACTCGTAGTTCGCGATCCAAACCAATTTTTGAACCTTAGACGATGCCTTGTCACCATAAAACTCTGAACAGTTACGCTAGGGCCTTGATTTGGACTTTTTGGACTAAATGACCACATAATTTAACTGCATATGACGACTAATATTTTGATGATCTTAATTGCTTTTACGCTTTATCTTTAATGCATGCACAAGCACACACACCGGCACTTACACACACGGGGGACGGGTAGTTTTAATCTCATTTTTCATGTTTTCTCGCCTAACAGTAATGTCGGATAATCAATCTTCTTCAAGATCTGCTACAGAAACGGAGTCTGAGGTTCCTGAGCGATACAACCCTGAGGTCCCTCCAATTAACCCAGGAGGTGAAGATTCTGGCTCTGAATATGAGGCAACGGAATCAAATCCGTCTGAAAGTACTTCATCTAGCGAAGAGTCTGAGATAGACAGGCGAGCTCCCGACGAGATTCCTGGCGCGCTCGGAATAGATAAATTTTCTGATTCTTTAGCATCTAAGCTCGATAATATAAAGCTTAAAAGAATCTGCTTGAGACATGGGATTCCTTGGGATGATGTCATGACCCCCGGTAGCGAAGATAGACCCCACTTAGCTCCGGAAGGATATATGGAAATCAGTCGAACCATGTGCTTGGTAGGAGCTATTCCTCCGTTTCCTCCGATCGCCATCGAGACTTTAAAACGACTGGGTATTGCTCCGATGCAGCTTCATCCTAACGCCTACGCATCTCTATACACCCTATATGTTGCATACGCGGAGATCCTACACATTGAACTTAAATTCAGAGATTTGACATTCTTCTTTCTTTTCAAGCATCGTTCTTCGGCAACTCCAAATTTCTCTTTCTTTGAATCGGTGGCGAATAGGAAGGTTCTATACGATGGATATAGCAATATAAGGGATCCTAAGTCTGATTGGTTTTATATAAAGAAACAGGCCGGATGCTCAAGAAGATGGCTTAAATCAAGTAAACTTTAAGCTTTTAATTGAATAACTTGTTCAAGAAGTCGAGGCGTTAACATTCTCCCCCCTTTTTCTTTGTCTTAAACAGATCACGTCTTCCCGAAAACGGAGGGTCCGTTATACAACAATCGATTGTCTATTCTTCTACAAAGCAGATCCGACTTTCTAAGGATCAAAAAATGCATTACTGATGAAAACCTTCATAAGCATCATCTTCTGGATAGAAGATTTGGACTTGGCGCTGGCGGCAAACCTTATAAGTACGTGCCCCCAACGGAGGGAGAGGGAACTTCGCAAGCGGTAGAAACAACTAAGTTTCGCAAGAGTTCTTCCCCGATAGTCATTCAAGACGATGAGGACCTGAACATATACAGAGGGGATGAGGTCCGCGGTGACAAGTCCAAGGAAATCCCAATTTCTACTCCAATCGAAACCGCTGCTCCCGATGATTTAACAGAAGAGCAGTTATTCGACGAGCTGAGCAAAATTCCTCTACCCGATGATGTATACACAGAGAGGGACTTCGAAGGGGAGCCATTCTTCCCTGCTTCTGAAGAGACCATCGCTCCAACTAGAGAACAAGAAACTGGTCAGATGAGCCTGTCTTCAGGCCCGGGTCTGTTAGGGGGAATCTTATGGGATGCACAAATTACACACACTGTCTGACCCCGCACGCTTATATCGTCAATACACAAAGTTTTAATATGTCCTCTTCCCTTTTGCAGGAAAGATGTCCCGCAGACGATCTTATTCTTATCGTTCTCTTCGTGAGGGGACACCCACTCTTCATCCGGGTACTGAGCGCTCTCGCGGCCCTTCTCACAAGCCGACTTCCTCACAACTTCGGTCTCCACCGAAATCGACATCTGCCAAGCTTCCTAGTTATCCGGTAGTTCCTGTAGGGGGAAAGAAACTTCCTAAAGAGTTAACTCCTCCGAAAAGTGCACCTTCTCACAGTAGGTCGTCAAAAAGGCATCACGATTCTAAGGATAAGGGCAAGGACCCAATCAAAGTATCTGAAAAGGAGAGGAGTGACATCGCCCCTTCCAGCCAGCCAGAGTTGGTTGCCCCCGGGTCACGGGATTACATGCATGGTCCCGAGATTCAAGGTAGGCTGGAAAAGCTGCGGGAACAATTCCCAGACATATTCTTCGACAGGATGACGTTTGTTACAGCCTTGGAACTGGTCCCTAAGAAATGGGATAATGAAGTTGTCAGGCACATCCGCCACGTAGCCAGGCAGTATGAGATGATGAAGAAACATGCGGTTAATCTTTCCGAAGTCATCCGAACGCTCGAAATAGAAGCACATAGATCTAAAGCGAAACTTGAAAACAACGAAAGGGCCAGTACAAAGATGGAGAAAGACCTAGAAGATGCTCAATCCCAACTTGCTTTAGCGCGGAGAGATGCCGAAAACTATAAGATTGAATTAGAGAATGCTAAGCAGCGCTTTCATTCGGAACTTGACTCCAATAGCCAAGAGAAGATGGCTTTAAAGAAAGAGGTAGAAGATCTCAAAATGGCCAACGTCGAGTTGAAAACAGCACAAGGCCATTTTGAAGCTGAGAGAGCTGCTTGGGAGGCAGAAAAAGCAAGCTTGAAAGAAAGTTTAGCTTTGGCTGAAGCGGAAAAGGTGATTTTGAATGATCAGGTCGCGGACGCGGAGAGACGGGCAGCTCTCGCCGAAAAGAATGTTGAAAGTGCCATTGAATTGGCCACTGCTTCTAACAACAAGCTCCTCAAAAGAGAGAAGGATATCAAGGGGTTTAAAGAGATGATTTTTGACTTTCTTGGCCAAGTCCTCAAAACTCGCAACATTTCGTGGATCCCGGATTACCACGTTACTTTGGCTAATTTATGGGATGCCATTGTTGAGGGTGAAAAGCAGAGATTGGGGGTCGAAGAAATTGATGAAGATGAGTTGATGAAGAGCATCTTGAGGGATAACGAGCCTGAGGACCTGGCAGAGGGTCGTCGTCTGATTCTAGCGGAGATGGAAAAGGAGAGGGACCTGGCTAAGGGTAAAGGCAAAGCTGACGAGGGTTCGAGTTCAGCCGTGGAGCCCAAGACCTCCGGAGTTGAGGAATACCATCCCGATGATCCACTAATCCCTTTAGGCCAGACTCCCGTGGTTGTTGGAGCTCCTGCAGCTACTCAAGAAGGAGGATCTGCGGAAGGTATCTCCCTTTTTTCCCCCACAATTTGTCAAAGCAATCGTGAATTGTTGTTGTCTGGTAGAACAACCAATTGAATTAGTAATGTGTGTTCCTCATAATACAGGTGGCGAGCCCGTCGACAAGGGTATTGAAAAAGAAAAAGAAGCGGAGAAGGAGGCTGTCTCGCCAGGTGCCGGTATTGATATATCAAAGCAGGCTGAGGTCACAACAGCAGAAAGAAGCATCCCGGCACCTAGTACTGATGTTCCCAAGGATGCTGAGACCATTGAGGCCTTGAAAGACATGGATGGGCGCCATGTAGAGGATGAGGAAGATATTATCGGCGCCAAAAAAGCCGACGACGATGACGACGAAACCTTGGCCAGCCGAAAGGTTAGGCAGGAAAAAGAGATGGCTTCGAAGAAGGTGGCAGGTGAGGCTTTGGACGTAGTCCCTCTTGCAGAATTTGATCCCAAAACCGGGATGATTTTGAAAATCCAGCCCAAATCCATCAGCAAACAGCTTCATTTTGCAAATCCCGATGACTTCCCGGCTTCCCTTTCTGATAGAAGGAAGAGAAAAGAGGTGGAAGAGGAATCTTCAGAAGAGTCGGATGTTCCTCTCATAGACAAAAGGAAGAGGAAGAAAGGGGATCAGTCCGATGCCGACAAGGCGAAGCTGGAGAAACAGAAGCAGGAGAAGAGGCCCAAGCGTAAATAGGATACTGTTGCTTGTTGATATTTTGTCTTTAGGTTTTCCACTAGCCAGTAAGTGTAATTGTGAGACTGGCCCTCACTTTCCTCTCTAAGTCGTTTTTCACTTTGTTGGTTCGCAGTATATAAATGAAAGTTTATCTCTTTTTGCATCATTGTGTACCCGTATTCAAATAAACTTTCCATGTTTAGTAACAGACCATCTAATTATATCTACAAATCAATCAAACAACAGAAAGAAAATTTTCGTGTTGCATTGTTGCATTAAAGTTCGTGTGTATTTGAATATGGCCCCCAATCAATCGTTAATGTGGCGCTTAGCTAGGGCTTATTAAAGATTGATTAGCATTATTCGCATGTTGCCCCCTATTTCTGAATATGGGGGACTTAGAAAATTTCATAAGATAACTGTTCTTATGGTACTGAATCTCTTATGTTGGGCTGTGTTGGCAAATTGAAGGTTGTTTGCCTAGTTGAGATAGGGCTGAAAGCTAAACTCAGCTAGGGTAGCCGCTTGTTTCAGACCCTTTGTTCAAATTCAATAGTTCAGTCGGTTCCCGTTCCTTTAGCAGGGAAGAAGATCTTTCTCAGAGCTCAATCGGAGACGCTTTTATACTCTCTCTCTCTCTGGAGAGTTAGAGTTCGAGCTCAGCAATTCATTCACTCCCCGATCCTTCAGCGGGGAAGGAGCTCTTTCTCAGCGCTCAATCGGAGAAGCTTTTATACTCTCTCTCTCTCTGGAGAGTTAGAGTTCGAGCTCAGCGATTCATTCGCTCCCCGATCCTTCAGAGGGGAAGGAGTGCTTTCTCAGCGCTCAATCGGAGACGCTTTTATACTCTCTCTCTCTCTGGAGAGTTAGAGTTCGAGCTCAGCGATTCATTCGCTCCCCGATCCTTCAGCGGGGAAGGAGCTCTTTCTCAGCGCTCAATCGGAGATGCTTTTATACTCTCTCTCTCTCTCTGGAGAGTTAGAGTGCTATCAACGATATAATTTACTTTATTGTATCCACAGAATTTTGACTTGTGATTACATTCCATTCTGATGGAGGGCATTTATGATTATATGCTTCTGGGATCGCTGGATTATTCACAACGATTTTTATAACAAATAAACAGGCAGATAAATAAAGGTGCAATAAAGGTAAATGACACACAATATTTTTATAGTGGTTCGGTCGAATCGTGACCTACGTCCACTTTATAATTTTTTGCTTTAAGGAATCAGAATATTCTAGGAAAGTCGTGCCTTGTACATGGTTTTCAACAAAGCAAAAGAATAGATTTTAAACTTTTATGTTAAGTATGGCCGTAAATGTTGGGCATTCCACACTCTGGGGATTTCCTTTCCATCTACGGTTGCCAGCTTGAAGGTTCCATTATCAAGCTTGCTCAGAATGGAGTACGGTCCTTCCCACTTCGCTCCCATATGAGTTAGGGGTGGAAAGACACGTTTCAGAACTAAGTCTCCGGGTTGCCAGGTTCGGGCTCGAACCTTTTTGTTGTAATATCGAGCGACCTGTTGTTTGCATCTCAAGGCACGCAGGTCTGCTTCATCCCTCTTTTCTTCAATCATATCTAGGGACTCAAGGAGCAATTCATTATTGGTCATCGGATCATAATAGGTCACCCGGTGAGAAGGTACCTTTATCTCAACTGGGATGACTGCTTCCGTTCCAAAAGCAAGGGAGAACGGGGTATGTCCTGTTGCCGATTTATATGTTGTCCTGTAGGCCCATAGTGCCAAGGGCAATTCATCAGCCCACATGGCTCTAGCCCGCTTCAGTCTTCTTTTCAAAATGGACTTAATTACTTTATTTGCCGCTTCGACTTGTCCGTTCGATTGCGGGTGCGCCACAGAGGTGTACCGATTCTCAATGTGGTATTTTTGGCACAAATTTCTGAATTCAGCGCTATCGAACTGAGTTCTGTTATCCGTTATCACAATCTTTTGAATCCCAAACCGGTAAATGATGTTTCGAACGATAAAATTGATCACCCGTTTGGTTGTGATTGTAGTTAGTGGTTCAGCCTCGACCCACTTAGTGAAATAATCCACGACCACAATATCGAACTTTGCTCCGCCCCTTGCTATGGGGAGACTTCCAATGATATCAATTCCCCACATAGCGAAAGGCCATCGGCTCATCATTGTTTTTAACTGGTTAGGAGGTGCTCTAGGTATTTTTGAAAATCTCTGGCACGCATCACACCGTCATGCGTATCTTGCCGCATCCTTGTTTATGGTAGGCCAGAAATAACCATGCCGCAACACCTTTTTTGCCAAAGTTTGCCCTCCCGTGTAGTCGCCGCATTCGCCTTCGTGTACCTCCTGCAGCACACGCTTGATGTCATCGTGAGCTATGCACCGGAGGAGGGGCATTGAAAATCCTTGTCTGTAAAGAACTCCTCCTTGCAGAACGTATCGGGCAGCTTTACGAATTACTTTACGCCTCTCGTTTTTCTTGGTCGGAAGCGCTCCATTCATCAGTAAATTCTTTAGAGGGGTCATCCATGACTCCCTTTCTGGTTCCGCCTCTAGTATTAGATCGAACTCCATTTGATCAATACTAGGGGACCGAAGTACTTCAACGGGGGCTAGCCCGGTCACTTCAGGATCGTTGGAACTAGCCATCTTTGCCAACTTATCCGCCTGCTGATTCTCTGATCGCGGAATATGAGATATGTTGTAGTGATCAAAATCGTTCAGCAACTCTTTCACTTTCTTTAAGTATAAAATCAATCTTGCACTTTTAGCCAGGAATTTTCCAGTAACTTGGTTCACAACTAACTTGGAGTCGCAGAAGATGTTCAGCTTTGTGACCTCTAATTCCTTTGCGATCCTCAATTCGGCTATCAGAGCTTCATATTTGGAATCGTTGTTAGTGGCGTGAAACTCCATCCGGATTGCATAGGTTATCAGTCGTTTCTCGGGAGTTTCAAGCACTATTCCAGCGCCGGATCTTTCGTCATTCCTAGCGCCATCAGTATACAATCTCCAGGTATTGGGATCGAAAAGTAATTTTGAAGGATTAACCTCTTCGTTGGCTATATCTTCCTCCGGTATGGTAAACTCTGCTATGAAGTCGGCTATCACTTGCCCCCGAATTGACCGCCTGGGCTGAAAGTTCAGATCAAATTGACTTAACTCAATGTTCCATTTGAGTAATCTTCCAGACGCCTCTGGTCTCTGTAAAACTTGATTGAGTGGGTGATCGGTGTATACGGTAATGGGATGCGCCTGAAAATAATGTCGAAGCTTTCTAGAGGCGATTAGTAAACTATACGCCAACTTTTCTATCCTTGGATAGTTACGCTCTGCTGCCGTTAATTTTCTGCTCACGTAATACATAGGTCTTTGGACCTTATCCTCTTCTCTTACCAACGCTGAGCTGATCGCATGGGATGACACTGCCAGATACACTAATAAGTCCTCGTGATCCATTGGCTTAGATAATATCGGAGGTTTCTCCAGGTGCCTCAGTAAGTTCTGAAATGCTTCTACGCAGTCGGGCGTCCATTTGAAGTGGCGTTTCCCCTGCTTTATTAATTCGAAGAATGGAATGCACTTATCCATGGCCCTGGAGATAAATCTGCTTAGTGCGGCCACTTTTCCTGCAAGGCTTTGCACATCCCTAATTTGCCTAGGTTCCTGAATGTCTCTGATTGCCGTGATCTGGTCTGGATTAATCTCAATCCCACGGGAACTGACGATGAATCCCAAGAATTTTCCGGAGGCAACACCGAATGAACATTTGGTTGGGTTGAGTTTCATTCCGTACTTTCGAAGAATGCCGAACATCTTTGCCAAGTCAGTAGTGTGTTGGGAAGATTGCTTGGACTTAACCAACATATCGTCGACGTATACTTCCATTGTTTTCCCGATCTGGTTATAAAACATTCTGTTGACTAAACGTTGATATGTAGCGCCCGCATTCTTCAAGCCAAAGGGCATCACCACATAACAATATAATCCCAGATCCGTGATAAAACTAGTGTGTTCTTGATCTGGAACATGCATCGGAATCTGATTATATCCTGAATAAGCATCCATAAATGAGAGAAGCTCATGACCCGCCGTCGAGTCCACCAACTGGTCAATTCGGGGTAACGGGAAACTATCTTTTGGACAGGCTTTGTTCAAATCCGAGAAGTCGATACATGTTTGCCACTTCCCGTTGGCCTTCTTTACCAGGACTGGATTCGAAATCCAGTCTGGGTAGGTCGAGTCTCTGATAAATCCATTACTCTTTAGCTTTCCAACCTCTTCTTTCAAGGCAGCGGACCTCTCTGGGCCCAACATTCTCCTTTTTTGCTTTACCGGAGGATGTTTAGGGTTAATGCTTAATGAATGGCTCATGATTGAAGGGGATATCAAGCACATGTCCGCGTGAGTCCAAGCAAATACATCCAAGTTGTTTTTTAAGAAATCCGTCAATTCTTTAGCGAGATTCGGATTTAACTGGGATTCAATCTTAAGGATCTTCTCCGGGTCACTATCATCGATCGGTATATCCACAGTTGTCTCGTTGGGAGTCGCCATTCTGCCCCCAGGTTCTTGATCCTCTCTGGGATCTATATCCTCGGGGTTCTCTCTGGACGACTTTCCAACGGTTATCCTCTTTAGTTGCTATAAGGTCTCCGCCCTTGTAGGGGGAGAAGCGCCCTTGGTTTCTATGTCCCCTCCATTGCGAAGTAACTTTAGCTCGGCAACATAGCATGCTCGCGCAGCAACCTGATCTCCTCTGACGATACCAATGCCAGTTTCTGTGGGGAATTTCAATAACAAGCACCAGGGGGCTATACAGGCTCTAAACTTTGCGAGGGCCGGTCGACCCAAGAAGGCATTGTAGGGAGATTCAACGTCCAAAACCACGAAGGGAAGGATTCTCACTCTCTGGCGTTCTCCTTCCCTAAGCGTAACCGGTAACTCTACATAACCCATTGGAGCGGTGGATGCTCCGTTGGATCCATGGATCCATCCTTGACAGGGCTTCAAGTCTTTTATTTCGAGGTTCATCTGGTCAAATGTCCTTTTGAAAAGAATGTTGACGGAACTCCCGTTGTCCACTAAAACCGTATGAACAGTGGCTGGTCCATACTGTAATTACAAATGGATCTTCAGTCGGAGCATGGACTCCAATGCTTTCTCGTTCTCGGAAAACGACATCGTCGGTCATCATCTTTTGTTGCTTTACCGGGATATTGTCCTCAGGGTTGCTACACTCCCCTACCTCGAGGTGTTGCTTGGCTGCATTGACATATTGATCCAATGCCTTGGAACTATGCCCGGCAAGATAAAGTCCTCCGATTACGGTATTGATAACAATGTTCTTTCCCTTTTGCTGGGCAGTTGGCCTAGCAGCAAGTTGATTCTGGTTCTGATTTGGGGCCTGTACTGCTTGCCCCCTGTCTCTGGGCGTTACTCTGTATTCATCTAATTTTCCTTCTCGAAGCAGCCTTTCGACTACATCTCTCAGGTGACGGCATTCATTTGTCGAATGGCCGTGAATCTGATGAAAGAGACAAAACTTCCCCGTTTCACGTTCTTTCTCCGTCGACTCTCTGGGAGGTGGCCTCTTATTCTGGAGGACTTCATACGCATCCATGAAGATATTTTCCAGAGTATCATTTATTGGTGTATAACTTTCAAAGGCCCTGGGACGAGTCCTTCTCTGGGAGTCGTTCCCTCGGTTCCTCTTCCGGTTGTTGCCGTTACCATTATTATTGTTGTTCCCTGACTGACGACCACCCTGATTCCGATTTTCGACATTAACCTCGACTTTCCCCGAGCTGTCTCCTATCTGCTTAATGGTGACATTGCTCTGGATTTCCTCCTTATCAGCGGTTTTTTCTTTTCGGTTAGCATATACTTCTTCCCGGCGTAAATGTACGTTAGCTTTTTCGTAGAATAACTCTCTAGTATGGGGTGGCTTGCCTGCCAGGTATCTCCCGAATTCAGTGTCTTTATCTACTCCATCAATCAGTGCTGCGACAATGGTTGGTTCATGGGGATCTTTAACTTCAGTAGCGGCCAAGTTGAAACGATTTAGGTACGCTCTCAAACTCTCGCCTGGTCGCTGCTTGACAAGGAACAAATCAATCACACTCTTTGTCTTTTGTGCATAGATACGGAATTGTTCTACGAACTTCACCTCAACTCCCTGAAGCTAGAAATCGATCTTGCTGGCAAGCGAGTAAACCATAACAATGCTACATCCTCCAAGAATATGGGAAATGCTTTGCACTTGACAGCGTCAGAAGCTGCGGCAGCGGTCATTGACCAAGAGTATCTCATCAGATGTTGGACAGGATCAGACCTACCCGCGTATCGGTTCATCTATGGCATGTTGAAACGCCTCGGGAAAGTCGCATCCAAAATATCATCAGTGAAAGGGGTGTGACTGCGGTCAATTCCCCAATCTTCATTCCGTTGCCCACGGCTATCTGCCAGAATTCGATGGATCATGGCTGCCACATTTGCACTGGTCAGTGGAGGTTCAGGGTCAGTGCTTCTGGCTCGGCGGGGTTCTCTAGTCTCTCTTCCGGGAGCAGTCACAAAATCTGGGGCTCGGATAGGGCTTCGTTGCCCCCGGTTACCATAAGCACGTGCGCGATGACGGGGCTGAGGTAGTCTGTTCTGTACAGGATTGTCCACATCTCGAACTCTGGGAGTCACGGCGTGATCGTTCACATTACGGTTTGAGGGCCCCGCCTCCAGCGCTTCTTCTTCCCGTGATGGCAAGGTTCCGAACCGAAGCTGCTCTATGTTTTCGGCTCTCTCATATGGTCGCCGCGGAGGTCTCGGCGATTCCTCTAACGAAGAAGAATATCCTGGAGTGAGCGGACGAGCTGGTGGCGTCCTTTGCCTTGCGAGTTCATCAAGCCTTTTATCCATAGCAGTCAAATTTTGTTGCAGGACGGAGCTTTCCTGCCTTTGGGCAGCCAATTCATCAAACAATCTCTCCCACATTTCGGAAAAGCGAGAGAGATCCCCCTCAGTAACGGGAGCAGCAGGGTCATATTGGTCATCATCACTTTCTCTTATGCGCAAAGAGCTTGAGCCAGGTCGAGCGGAGGGGCCAGGACGGTAGGAGCGAGTCATAGGCTCCTTTCCAGGTCGAGTTGTAGTCTGGTCATCAATTCGGATCGCTGTGGATCGAGGATGGTGGCTCGCAACGCTCCCCTGGGATCGGTTCGTGGTCACTATGCGCGGAGGATTCGAGGCGTTATCTCTGGATCGAGTAACAACCCCTTCAGCAGTCTGGATCGCCTCATTCTCGTCGACTCGGAGCGTGGCGTCTTCATCAGATCGGTTCGCCCCCTACGCTCCGCGATCCAGAGTTTCCTCATTGCCTAGCTCATGCACACTTTCTTCGATTGTTTCATTGGTTCGTGAAGCTCTTGCTTCCTTAGATCTCTTTCCAGCCATGATATCTGAATCGCTGGAATCTTCAAAGAACTGAATAGTGAAACTTTAGGACTGTTCTCTCAATGAAAGCACCAAAATGTTAGATCAAAATTTGGACCTAACACCCAAATTGTTCTGAATCTTATAGAGTTTCAATTGAAGAATGATGAAAAAGAAAATAACACACAGACTTTATAGTGGTTCGGCGTTAACGAGCCTACCTCCACTTTATATATTATTGATTATACTTTGAAAGCTAATACAATCAATGATTTCTCTCAATACTCTAGTAGTCTGACAATAATGGCGGATTCAGTACTCAATATTGCCAAAAAAGATCCTTAAAAATGCCAAGCTCCGGGCTATTTATAGCTGATTTTGTCAAGCGGATCATAGTAACACGTGGCACGAATCCCGAGGACATCGGATCGCGTCGCTGCCGTTGAAGTAATAGTCAAATTAGCCGTTGTGGACAGGTGTCGCGATCCCCTTGAAAATCGGATCGTGCAGATGGGGAGAATCGGTCAAAATGACGGTTAGGGACACGTGTCGCTAGATCCGTGCATCTCGGATCGCTGAAGACTAACTCGTGTTTGAACGAGTCAGAGGCTCCGCCATGCATCAGGGGATCGGATCGGTCAATACTGGGCAATAACACATGCATGGATCGAATCACATAGAGGTGTCGTTTCGCTGATGAAATGGGGGCGATCCGATAAAGTGCGATCCGTTATGGTGGCGACCCGATGAGGGGCGAGTCAATGGTGCGATCCGTTCCTTCATGTACTTAGAGAATGTGGTTTCATGCTTTCTTCTTATGAATGAACCTGGGTGGCTTGGTCAAAAAGCTAGCCAACAACGGGCGAATAAGGGAATATTATTTTTGGTTTTAGGAGCCAATGGAGTTGGGTTACGAGGAAAACGGGGTTCGGGTTCAAGAAGTTGGGGCTGGTGGGCTGCGTACGGACGTCGTGGGCCCAGGTGGAGGTATGCGTGGGCTGGTTTGGGTGGAGGAGGGTATGTTTTGGTGTTCAAAGGGAGAAAGAGATGTTGTTTTGGAATTTTAAGGGGTGTAGGAGGGTGAAGGGGTGAAGGGGGCCCACGACAAGGGGTGGTGGCGCAAGTAGGGGCTAGTGCAGCGTGGGTTGGCTGTAGGTGGCGGTGGAGTGAGAGAAAGGAGGGAGAGTAAGAAATGGAAGAGAGAAAGGAAGTAAAGTGAGAAAAGTGGAAGGAAGGGGTTGTATATATAGGAAATTTGTGAGCACGCGGATCACTGAGATGTCGGCCATCTATGGAAGATGAGAACACAAACATGAAGGCCTTCTTAGCTCGGTAATTCAAAGAAAGCACAAATAGGAGATAATCCGTTCAAGGTGCGAACACAAACTTAAGATACATGTAGTCTATCTTCAAGTTATATACTTGTGTGACCACATACTAATTCCGTTTTCGACGAAATTTGAAAATCGGCTATGTTTTTTAGATACGGTTCTAACGAATCTAATTTGGCGTCCGTTTTCTTAAAATTTGCTCATTCGATCTCAGTTTGAGTTCAAATTATTGATCAGTTTAAATTTAAATTTCGCACGGTGACAAACTGACTCTGTTTGACATGAAACTTGAAATCCTGCCATAATTTAATGTAACACCCCGTGTATTCTATAACAGTGAAATTCATAAATTAAAGTATAACTAATTTCAAATCAAAGAATTAAGGGAAACGGGATACGCCATTGCGTTCGTCTCGGAATTCTTCTTGAGATAGAGTCTGAGTTTGCATAAAACGGACTTCGTATGAGGGAGATATGGCCTCCGGAAGTTTCAGAATTCAGTTTAAAATTCAAACAGACAAAAACAGCTCAGAAAACAAATTCAAATTTCAAAAATCGGGCCGGATTGGCCAGGGCGGGATTTTTCCCGCCCAAGGCACCCAGGTCGACTGGGTAGTCGACCTGGGGTACCCAGATCGACTATGTAGTCGACCTGGGGGTCGACTGGGTAGTCGACCTGGCCCCTGAGCCAGGTCGAACCCAGCCCCCCGACTGGCCTGGTCTGTGCTTAGCCGAATTTCTGAGCCTTGCCTTGTCAATAGGGCTAGGTGTCAGCTCTTGATTGGACTCTCCTTCAAACGAACGGCTAATATTAATCCAAGCTCCATCGACGGCCCTATTCAATTCACAAACTCTATAAAAAGGACCTAAGACTCCACCTAAATCATACAAATAAAAATAAGAATGAGACTGTCATGCTGCTAAGGAAGGACTAGGAGTAGCCGTCAAAATTGAGAGACGATTAGGAGACAATTCAAAAGCTTAAAGCAACGACAACTAAATCAAAACAACGCCTACAACAAAGGATAGCATCTCCAAATTCAGAATTCAGATTCCTGAATTGAAGATTCGTCATACGTTGTAAGTAGAGTGCTATTCCGATGTGAATAAATAATTGTGTTTTGATTTGTGTAAAATGAGAAATAGAATTGTACTTAAATTGTGGTGATAATAATTCATAATTGTATGTTGTTATGGTTCTAATCGATTTGGGATGTTGTGGTATAACGATTGGATATTTGCAAGTATGTGATTCATGTTGAAAGTTAACAACTACATGTTCGTAGTAGTTTATTACAACACCTATTATATAATTGCAAGTATATGATTCATGTTGAAAGTAACGACTATATGTTTGTGGTAGTTTATTTGAGATTCATGCAAGTATATGGTTCACTATTATGCCAACATAATATTTTTTTTTATAATCACTCTTAGTGTAGTTGGATCCATTTGGGTATTATGACTCATATGAATTTATGTTGGAATTGGCATCATGATTCAAGTGTAAAACCATACTTTTGTATTAGAGACAAAAGTAAGCATCTTTGTGAACTTGTGTTGACTCTATGAACATGACTAAACTATGTCTGGTGTTATGCCTAATTGAAAACATGTTTTAGGCCTATGTTGTTATCAAAATCATATGATAATATATGTCACACATAATTAAGTTAGATTTACATTCCACTTGCAAGTTTACATGAATAGATTAAAAACCTTGATTCATGCTTAGGTATGTTTATGCCATGATTCTATGAATAGATTAAAAACCATGATTCATGTTTAGGTATGTTTATGCCATGATTCTATGAATAGATTAAAAACCATGATTCATGTTTAGGTATGTTTATGCCATGATTATATGCTATTACAATGCAAGTTCACAAGTACCTAATTTATGTTAATTAGTTCGCTATTTCGCAAGTTCATGCGTTCACACTCCCCTTTTGATGTTACTTAGAATATATAAACACCATGTTCTAAGCCTCCCCTTTTTCATGTGGCTAAGTTGGGTTTAAATGTTAAACCCAACATATGTTATATTGTAGCGAACGTATAAAACGGGGGTAATGACGTTTGGGTTAAAATATAAAACATATTTGTTGGCATGTTTGACGCATGCCAACGACCTTGAAAAACAATTAAGTGGTATAAATTAATTTTACCCAATAAAGATGAATTTGAATAATGGGCTGCCAATATTTACATATAAAAAGAAAAGAGACAAAATATGTAAATTTAGAAAATACGATGTGTTTAACCCGAGGTTGGATTGAGTTGTGATGTAAACCTGCCCGGAACCGCCCGGTTGTCCAGTAGTCACAACAATACCTATCCAATGTGGGTGGTTAAACACGGAGCCCAATAAAGACCCGAGGTTAGACTGAGTTGTGGCGTAAGACTGCCCGGACCCAACCGGCAACAGGCAGCCACAACAATATCTGTCTTATGTGAGAGGTCGAGGCTTTAATAAGACAATTAAGGCTGAGTCAGGATTGATAGGATTAAGTAAATTGAATTAATACTTAATCAAAATGGAACATGCTAAACTATACATACTAATTGGGGGTTAGGTTTACAAAACGCTTAACCAACTTAGCATGTTGGCTAGAAATAGAAAACCTAGTAGCGGGGGACCCTTTTCAGCAATAACCCTACAAGGTGTATCAGGATACCCTGAACTAGGCAGGGTGGGGCACGATTACTAGGCTGACTGTAAGAGGTCAAATCGACGGCGGTGGTGCAGAAGTGTAGGTTCTAACGGGGTGCGGGCGTGCACACACTCCGGCGCAGAAAAATAAGGCACTGGGCACCAGTAGTATACCTGTGCATTCTAGAATTGTGTCGGGCCGCCACCATGGGACTTGATACACCCCATGGTGGGACCAGCATAGGTAACTACAACAACGGGGGCCATAAGACACATGTAACTATGCGAGTAGGAGCCGATCATCAGAAATGGATCACTTCACCCTGATTATGGGGTGCCTGTTGGGAACTAGTTTATATGGGTATAGAGATTAATATGGGGTACGATAGTACATTCGACTCCAGACAACTTAACCTAGTTTATAGTGCTTTCCCATTTCCAGTTTATATTTATCATGCCCAATTCTTTATTCATAGACTGAATAGTCCTAGACTTACTCAGGCTTTATGTCTGACTCTACTTTTCTTTCGTCTTCTTTTCTTTCTCCCCCCCCCCCCCCCCCGGTCCACATGGAGGGAATACCGCAGCTTGACCAGTTTTCACATCCAACTTGAAGAGAAAGAATGTATTGCTTGGATCTTTTCCGTTTTGGACTATGGCTTTGGACAGCAATTATGGGACTTATGCAGTTTACTTACGTTTTTATGCTTCTTTAAATAATGAAATCAAGACAGTTATGAAGATGTAATGTTTTTGGAAGTATTGTAAGACAATTATGGCATGGTTTGTGTAACACGTATTTTAAAAAAAATAAAAGTTGCTGTTGTTTTCAGCTGTTCAAAAATATGTGTTCTTATATCTGTCTTGTGTATCTGTGACTTATACTTATAAACCTCCACCAAAATTAGGGCATTCCCTTTGAGAGTGACCCTAACGGAGGTGGGGTGTTTCACTTGGTATCAGAGCATAGGTTTACCAGATAAGATAAAAAGTTTTGAAAATTCATTTCCAAAAAGAAAATTTAAAGAAGCATTTTTAAAGATAAAATATTATTATTATTATTTTTAAAAAGGCATAGTCCCCCAAAGCCATAGGTACTATCTTTTATCCTTCGTTTTGAATCTACCCTTTTTGTTTCAGCATGTCCGAAGAACTTAACTTGCCAGAGGGTATACCAATACCTGGTTGGTTCAGACGATTCTTAGAAGCGAGGGCCACTCAGCCAGGTCCTACCGTTCCTCCTCCCCCAACTGCGGGAAATCATCCAGCTGCAGCAGCACCTCTTCCTCCACCTCCTCCGCGGGGTAATACTTTTGCTAAGATATGTAAAGATTTTAAAGCTATGGGAGGAAAGGACTTTCATGGAACCGAGTCCTTCGTGGCAGCCAGGAATTGGCTGAAGGAAACCGAGGACTTATTCGTCATCTTTGAGGTAGAAGATAGGCAGAAGGTACAATTGGCAGTATGGCTACTTAAAGGCGAGGCTTCCTACTGGTGGGAAGTCACCAATGCAGAAAGACCAGTGGAAACATGGGAGGACTTTAGGGCAAGGTTTGAGGCTAAATTTCTCTCAGAAGCTGAAAGGAGTCTTCAGTTGGAAAAATTCTTTTTTCTTAAGCAAGGGAATATGATAGTCAAAGAGTATGTTAATCAGTTCGATCAGCTGGCTAGGTTCGGACTGGACCTAGTCAACACTCCGCACAAGAAGGCTCTCCGCTTTGTCAAAGGATTGAATGAGCCATTACACAGTTTGGCCATGACCCATATACCCATGGGAGCTACATATGAAAGGTTGGTGCAGATGGCATTGCTGAACGAAGAGGATAAGGGCAAGAAGGAGACAAAGGCAGAAAGCTCTCAAGGGAAGAAAGAGGGTTTACAGCCTAAGAAGACAGGCTTTAAGAAGGGCGGGAAAGACAACAAAGAGAAGAGGAAGTGTAATTTCTGTGGCAAAGTGGGGCACTTAGTGAAAGATTGCCGGTAAAAGAAAGCCAAGATGAATGGTGGGTGCTTTTCTTGCGGTGAGACAGGCCACATGGCTAAGGATTGCCCAAAGAAACGAGGACAGGAGCAGAGGGCTGGATCCACCTCAGGGGCACAGGTTCATGTGCTAGAAGCGCCCCCTCTGCAACAGCGAGGTATAAATACTTCTGTAGAAAGTGTAGTTTATCTTTATGATCACCCAGTTCGCACTTTATTTGATTCTGGCGCATCACACTCCTTTATCTCATCTGCTTTAGTAGAATCTCTGCACCTAGAAACTAGTATGGTAGAGGACCCCTTAATTGTTTCAAATCCAATTGGGGGCCCAGCTCATTTGTCTATGATTTGTGTGGGATTGAAAATTTCTATTCTAAGCATAAAATTTAAATGTAGTGCCTTTGTTTTTGGCTTCTTGGGATATGGTTTGATTTTGGGCATGGATTGGCTATCCAGTAATGGTGCCATCCTGGATTGTGAGAAAAGGGTGGTTAGGCTTCTGACCCAACTTGGTAACACTCTGGAAATTACTTGTAATCCCTCGTATGCGGTTATGCTTATTTATCTTGAATCGCTAGATGCCTCTGTTGAAAGTTTGCAATCGGTTAGAGTGGTCCGGGAATATATGGATGTCTTCGAAGAGGTGAAGGGCTTGCCTCCTAAGCGGGAGATAGACTTCCGCATATATCTTGTAGATAATGCAAAGCCCGTTGCATTGCCCGTTAGACACATGGCTCCACGGGAAAAGAAGGAGCTCAGTAAACAAATTAAAGAGCTTCTAGAGAAGGGGCTCATTAGAAGGAGCATTTCAGAATGGGGTGCTCCAGTGGTGTTTGCTACAAAGGAACAAGCTAACGAAAAAGAATAGGCACCCTCTCCCCAGAATTGACGATCTGTTTGATCAGCTTGTAGGAGCGTCTGTTTTCTCCCAACTCGGTTTGGCGACCGGTTTTCATCAGCTAAGGGTGGCTGAAGATAGAATCGATAAAACAGCATTCAGAACCCCAGACGGCTTCTTTGAATGTCTTGTCATGCCTTTCGGCTTGACAAACGCACCCGCTTACTTCGTGGACCTGATGAGTAGGGTGTTTAAAGAATTCCTCAACAGGTTCGTGGTGGTCTTCGTAGACGATATCTAGTGAAACACCCCACCTCCGTTAGGATCACTCTCAAAGGGAATGCCCTAATTTTGGTGGAGGTTTATAAGTATAAGTCTCAGATACACAAGATAGATATAAGAACACATATTTTTGAACAGCGGAAAACAACAGCAACTTTTATTTCATTAAAATACGTGTTACACAAACCATGCCATAATTGTCTTACAATACTTCCAAAAACATTACATCTTTATTACTGTCTTGATTTCATTATTTAAAGAAGCATAAAAACATAAGTAAACTACATAAGTCCCATAATTTCTGTCCAAAGCCATAGTCCAAAATGGAAAAGATCCAAGCAATACATTCTTTCTCTTCAAGCTGGATGTGAAAACTGGTCAAGCTGCGGTATTCCCTCCCTGTGGACCTGGGGGGGAACGAAAGAAAAGAAGACGAAAGAAAAGTAGAGTCAGACATAAAGCCTGAGTAAGTCTAGGACTATTCAGTCTATGAATAAAGAATTGGGCATGATAAATATAAACTGGAAATGGGAAAGCACTATAAACTAGGTTAAGTTGTCTGGAGTCGAATGTACTATCGTACCCCATATTAATCTCTGTACCCATATAAACTAGTTCCCAACAGGCACCTCATAATCAGGGTGAAGTGATCCATTTCTGATGATCGGCTCCTACTCGCATAGTTACATGTGTCTTATGGCCCCCGTTGTTGTAGTTACCTATGCTGGTCCCACCATGGGGTGTATCAAGTCCCATGGTGGCTGCCCGACACAATTCTAGAATGCACAGGTATACTACTGGTGCCCAGTGCCTTATTTTTCTGCGCCGGAGTGTGTGCACGCCCGCACCCCGTTAGAACCTACACTGATGCACCACCGCCGTCGATTTTACCTCTTACAGTCTGCCCAGTAATCGTGCCCCACCCTGCCTAGTTCAGGGTATCCTGATACACCTTGTAGGGTTACTACTGAAAAGGGTCCCCCGCTACTAGGTTTTCTATTTCTAGCCAACATGCTAAGTTAGTTAAGTGTTTTGTAAACCTAACCCCCAATCAGTCTGTATAGTTTAGCATGTTCCATTTTGATTAAGTATTAATTCAATTTACTTAATCCTATCAATCCTGACTCAGCCTTAATTGTCTTATTAAAGCCTCGACCTCTCACATTAGACAGATATTGTTGTGGCTGCCTATTGCCGGTTGGGTCCGGGCAGTCTTACGCCATAACTCAGTCTAACCTCGGGTCTTTATTGGGCTCCGTGTTTAACCACCCACATTGGAGAGGTATTGTTGTGACTATTGGACAGCCGGGCGGTTCCGGGAAGGTTTACATCACAACTCAATCCAACCTCGGGTTAAACACATCGTATTTTCTAAATTTACATATTTTGCCTCTTTTCTTTTTATATGTAAATATTCGCAGCCCATTATTCAAATTCATCTTTATTGGGTAAAATTAATTTATACCACTTAATTGTTTTTCAAGGTCGTTGGCATGCGTCAAACATGCCAACACATATGTTTTATATTTTAACCCAAACGTCATTACCCCCGTTTTATACGTTCGCTACAATATAATATATGTTGGGTTTAACATTTAAACCCAACTTAGCCACATGAAAAAGGGGAGGCTTAGAACATGGTGTTTATATATTCTAAGTAACATCAAAAGGGGAGTGTGAACGCATGAACTTGCAACATAGCCAACTAATTAACATAAATTAGGTACTTGTGAACTTGCATTGTAATAGCATATAATCATGGCATAAACATACCTAAACATGAATCATGGTTTTTAATCTATTCATAGAATCATGGCATAAACATACCTAAACATGAATCATGGTTTTTAATCTATTCATAGAATCATGGCATAAACATACCTTAGCATGAAACATGGTTTTTAATCTATTCATGTAAACTTGCAAGTGGAATGTAAATCTAACTTAATTATGTGTGACATATATTATCATATGATTTTGATAACAACATAGGCCTAAAACATGTTTTCAATTAGGCATAACACCAGACATAGTTTAGTCATGTTCATAGAGTCAACACAAGTTCACAAAGATGCTTACTTTTGTCTCTAATACAAAAGTATGGTTTTACACTTGAATCATGATGCCAATTCCAACATAAATTCATATGAGTCATAATACCCAAATGGATCCAACTACACTAAGAGTGATTATAAAAAAAAAAAATTATGTTGGCATAATAGTGAACCATATACTTGCATGAATCTCAAATAAACTACCACAAACATATAGTCGTTACTTTCAACATGAATCATATACTTGCAATTATCCAATAGGTGTTGTAATAAACTACCACAAACATGTAGTTGTTAACTTTCAACATGAATCACATACTTGCAAATATTCAATCGTTATACCACAACATCCCAAATCGATTAGAACCATAGCAACATACAATTATGAATTATTATCACCACAATTTAAGTACAATTCAATTTCTCATTTTACACAAATCAAAACACAATTATTTATTCATATTGGAATAGCACTCAACTTACAACGTATGATGAATCTTCAATTCAGGAATCTGAATTCTGAATTTGGAGATGCTATCCTTTGTTGTAGGCGTTGTTTTGATTTAGTTGTCGTTGCTTTAAGCTTTTGAATTGTCTCCTAATCGTCTCTCAATTTTGACGGCTACTCCTAGTCCTTCCTCAGCAGCATGACGGTCTCATTCTTATTTTTATTTGTATGAATTAGGTGGAGTCTTAGGTCCTTTTTATAGAGTTTGTGAATTGATTAGGACCGTCGATGGAGCTTGGATTAATATTAGCCGTTCGTTTGAAGGAGAGACCAAGCAGGAGCTGACACCTAGCCCTATTGACAACGCAAGGCTCAGAAATTCGGCTAAGCGCAGCCAGGCCAGCCAGGGGATGCTGGGTTCGACCTGGCTCAGGGGCCAGGTCGACAACCCATTTGACCCCCAGGTCGACTACCCAGTCGACCTGGGTGGCCCAGGTTGACTACCCAGTCGACCTGGGTGCCTTGGGCGGGAAAAATCCCGCCCTGGCCAATTCGGCCCGATGTTTGAAATTTGAATTTGTTTTCTGAGCTGTTTTTGTCTATTTGAATTTTAAACTGAATTCTGAAACTTCCGGAGGCCATATCTCCCTCATACGAAGTCCGTTTTACGCAAACTCGGACTCTATCTCAAGCAGAATTCCGAGACGAACGCAATGGCGTATCCTGTTTCCCTTAATTCTTTGATTTGAAATTAGTTATACTTTAATTTGTGAATTTCACTGTTATTAAATACACGGGGTGTTACATTTAACGTTCTCGATCCGATAAAATTGATTTCGTCGAATTATGAGATTGTTTAAAAAAATTCTATTTTCTAAGCTAATAGAATAATTTTAAAATATCAAATTTTAATATAATTAACTTTTTAAATTAATTTTGAAAGTTTACTAACCTTATCTTAACTATTTAATAAGTCGTATTCAAATACTATCTGAAAATCTCAAAAAAAAATATCGGTGAATATCGTCAAATTCTCAGTTTTGATGAAAAATTGTTTGAACTGATAAGTTGATAAAACTAATTTAAATAATTGATCGTTATACTTTTTGAAATCATATTCAAAAATGAGTGTATGTATCAAGAACCGTGTGCAGTTATTCCTAATTCTGGAAAACTCGAATTTTCAAGATATAAAAATTCTGGGTCATTACAATGGGTTTGATCGACTTCAATGATGACTCATCTCGGTTCAGTGAACACCATTTCGACGTAGTTGGATAGGCATGGATGTTTCACTAGTTCACTTCATATCATATGGTTTGGCTCAAATCAAGTCATGCTTGGCTTGGATTTGAGGAATGAAACGAAGAAAAGGCTTATGTTTGGCTCGGTGTATTGGATCGACTATGTCGAAATGAGGTTTATTCGACTTTGCTGAACCGAGTGCAAGCATGAGAGTTTGACCTCTACTTTCGGCTAGAGACATGGTTACTCACTGCCTGTTTCTTTGGATCGAAGGAAACGTGGCATGTATCGAACCAGAGAGGACATCTCCGATGACCTAAAGAAGTGGACTTCTAACCCATGGAAGCCCGGATCGAAGGAAAACATGGCATATCGATTCAGGCATAGCACTCACCTATAAATACTTGATTTTGGGGTCATTATAGGGATCGATTTTCTCGACTACCTGCATACATGCAAGGACATTGTATTAGAGGAGATTGAACACTTTCTTGGTTGGTTGTATGAAGCAGGATATTTGTGACGGCCCGCCCCGCACCAACAGACATTTCCTCCGAAAGTGCGCTGTACACATGTCCTGCTAGCATGGGACGGTCGTCAGAAGAAAGGAAAGAAGAGAATGAACTAACAAAGAACCTGTAATATGTCTCACAGCACATGGAATAAAATATAATCATAACATATACTTGACACAAAATAGGTGAGACAGTGTATAAGATGAAACAAACTATCATAGCAGCGGAAAATCCAAAATACAGCTTATGATCCAAAGCCAACATCATTATTACAACTTTTAAAACTGTCTCAAAAAGCTAAACAAGAAAGGTACACTACTAATGCCCAAAGTAGTGACCACCAACGACACAGAGAGAATATATGTAGATATCATACGTAGGAGCCTCCTGCTCGTCTCCGAATCAGCTACTCGTGCATCACCAGCTAACCTGTCTCTAGTCTGCTCGTGTGAGCACCCAGAGTAATAAGAAGAGACATAAAACTCTGGGTCAGATAAAAAGTCTGGTATGAGTGATAAGCAGCAAAACAAAACAATAACAGGTGTAATCCAATCATGCCTGAAACTGGACCTGCAACCAAAGAGTTAGCACTACATACCGTACAATACTCTAAGGTGCCACTAACATATGGTGTAAAGATACGGGGAGGGGCGTGCATGTCATAGTGATGTCAAACAATCAAGCATAGCAATCATCCTCACATCCCTCACTGAGTGCGTAAAGCATACAATATCCTTTACTTTGGTCACCTAATCCTTTGGGCCATAACGGAATCCAATCCCGTACAACTATCACTACAAGCCCACTATCCATCTCTCAGTGGTGAACCAAAGTTATGAATACCGACAACCCCTTTGCACAAGTCCCGTAGCAAAGCCCAATCATGAAGTGAACTCATTGGTTCCCATATGGATCCTGAGCTCTAACTTCCATTTGGACTACCTTTGCATCTCGGGTTTTAGTCATCATCTTCATCCGGATTGGTCTTCACTTCACCTTGCTTTGGATCGTGGTCATCACCCTCGCTCGGGTCGGATTGTGACTCGCGGATCGCCCATGGTGTCAGCTCGTGCTCCTTCTATTGGATTGGGTCGTGGTGCTCAACCTGGTTCGGATCGCGATGACCCCATCGGATCGGGTCGGGCTCCAGTGCTTCGCGACTCCCCTATCTGTTCTGATCGTGCTCCATGCTTCATGGTTCGGATCGTGATGGAGCTTTCATCGGATCGGGTCGAGGCAACTGCACGGGTTCGGGTCGTAATACCCCACTGGTTCGTAGCGCTTCACAACGGTCCTTCACGATCGGAACGTGATGGCCTCTGGATCAATTTGTGGCCCTCAACATGAAGTGGCTCGCGAATGCATGCTCGTGATCTGGTCGGGTCGGAGAAGAAAGGGGGCGATCTGATCCGGTTTCCTGCATATTTTTCTACAACTCCTCCAGCAACTGTTTACGCCATACGACGGCGTTTTCGACCATTCTAACAATTATAAACAATCACAAAGCATACCATACAGTCATAGCAGCATGTACAAGTGACCTCAAACACCAAAACAACAATATGACATGTCAAAATGGATCAAACATGGTCAAAACCCCATATTTTCCCTTAATACCTCTTAATCATGTTTGGGTATATAACTAGCAAAAATTATCCAAATTAGCTAAATTTTCTAACAGAGTTCTAAAACAATATTTAAGAATTTTTGAATATTTTTCCAGATTTTTAACATGCATAAATTCGCTAATTTCCACTAATCACCCCTTAATCCCCCAAATTCCGTGATTTGCAAAATTATTCGAAATTAACCCAAATTCATATCAGAGACATAAAATGAAGTTTTAGAATTTTAGGAATTTTTCTAGATTTTTCTGAGCCATAATTTCGCTAATCTTCGCTGATTACCATAATTAGCCGTAATTAGTGAAAAACAATGCAAATCACTCACCTTTGCCACAAAGTAAACTATAGATCTGAAATGATTCTCTGTTTGGGTCGAATTCTAATGTGTTCCAGCAGCTCTAATCTTGATTTGGTGAAGATCTCCCTTGATTTGATGTTGTTAATCCCAATCTTCAAGTTGTAGGTGATTTGGAGATGTTTTGAAGAGATTTAGAGAGTGGAGGCCATTACTAGGGTTTCAAGAATGAAAGTGGCAGCTCAAAAACTGAAATGAAAATGATTTACCAAACCCTATCAGCTCCCCATAACCCTAATACCGAAATGGGTTATGGGCCTAGCTGTTAACTACCGGTTTAGCCCAATTAAGCTGTTTTTCACCTTCTAAACCTTTTTTCAGTCATATCTCCCAAACGGTAAGTCCGTATTTCACATGTGACCACTCTACGGAAAGGTAAACCATCATCCGAAGCCAGTGGAAGTGGTTTCAGGTCAAAACTCCTTTCCAATCAAGAGTTATGGACGAAACAAGATCAGCTAAGGGCAAAACGGTCATTTAAAAATCAGCAAAAATCATGAACATGGGAAATGACCCCAATATTCGTTCCCCAAAGCCACATGGCCATACGACTTCATATAAGAAAGAAATAAATATCCTACGATCTTCCGATGCGTAGAATGCGAGTTGTTACATTCTCCCCCTTAAGAAATTTCGCCCCCGAAATTCCGTAACCAAAACACACAAAGGGTCCCGCATTCCTACCAGTCATATATAAACAATCAAACATGCATAACAAACAAAACAAACCTATCCTAGCATGCGGTTTGCTAACAAGGGAAGAAACCATCGCTACAAAAACCTTACTAGGCAAAGAGTTCTGGATATTTCTTCCTTATATCCTCCTCTGTTTCCCAAGTACAGTCTTTTTTTAATTTTCACCCCACTGGACTTTGACTAGTTTCACCGCCTTCCTTCGAAGCTGCTTCGTATCGTTCCCAACAATACGCATAGGCTTGCGGTTCTCAACCGCCTCGGGTTCAACCTCGATATCGTCCAACTGATCTGGTGAAATAGCCACATTAGGGTCTTGCACAAACTTCCTTAACTGGGAAACATGAAATACGTTGTGAACTCCCACCATCTTGTCAGGTAGCTCTACTTCATACGCCAAATTCCCAACTTGCTCGAGGACTGGGAATGGACCAACAAATCTTGGTGCTAACTTACCTCTCCAACCAATCCAAATCACATTCTCAATGGAGAGATCTTGACGAACACCAAGTCGTTAACGAAGAATTCCAAATCTCTTCGTCTCTTATCGAGATAAGTCTTCTGCCTATCTTGGGTAGCCTTCATTCCCTGTTGGTTAACCTTGATCTTGCCTGAAGTTCCCCTTATTATTTCTGGTCTAAGCTCAAATTTCTCACCATTCTCCAACCAACATGATGGTGCCTTGCACGGTCTTTCGTACAAAGTTTCAATTGGAACCATACCAATACTGGGCTAATAACTATTATTATCCATAACTCAACCAGATCAAAATGGCCATCCCATGACCCTCCAAAATCCAATATATAAGTTCTCAAAAGGTTCTCTTAATATACAATTCACTCAAATACCATCATGACATGACCTAGTCCTTGGTAAACTATCAATATAATACATTTGAGACTTGTTCTCATTTCCATTTAGGAATTCCTAATGGTTGTAACAAACCACTAGGCTTCTTTTGCTCAGCTTTAACTAACTGGCAATTTATGCATTTGGACATAAACTTCCCAACGTCTTTCTTCATCCTTTCCCAGTAGTAGATCTGCTCCATGTCTCAATACATCTTGTTACCAGTGGGATGTATAGTCAATTTCGGGTGATGATATGCTCTAAGCGCTTCATCTCCCAGTCCATCTACGTTGGGTACAACTAGTCCCTTATTCTTTCGAAGCCACCCTTCTCGATCAAATCCTTACTTGATCATTCTCTTTCCATCGATACCCATCTCTACCCCTAGAGATGGTTTCCAATAGATTAGGATCGTCCTTCTAACTGGAACCAATCCACTCAATCAAAATCGATCTAATCGTCAAGCTTATTAGTGTTTTTGAATCCAATTCACTCTTGGGCCTGAAATCATATCCTGTGATATACTCTAGTTGCTTCCATCCTAGAAACAAAACCCCTAAACTGGCATGTCTCCTACTCAATGCAACTATTACCGCACCCAAATCCTTTACTATGATCACTCTACCCCATGGAGTCATGGCGACTCCACTGCACTGATTCATATCCACTAGTCCTTTGCTATGTCCACTCTGCCCCCATGAAGTCATAACAACTCCACTGCACTGGCTCATAGCCTTACTAATCCTTTACTATGTCCACTTTGCCCCTCGAGTCATGACGACTCTACTGCACTGGCTCATAGTCCTACTACAATCACTTTGTTCCCCATCGCTGGAACCCTACAGGTTATAGTCTACTCAAGGGAAGAAAAATAGGAACAACATAGCAACCATAACATCCATCAAACAAGTCCTACCTATCACCTGCTAAATTCATAAACACATCGACACCTACATGACTGGTCTAACCAATCCCAATATGTCGATTCTAGTATGTCTAGTCTAACCAACATCAATAACTAATGGAAGCCCAGCCTCCATACATACACCGATGCCTACTTGACTGGTCCAACCAATCCTAGGCCAATGGAAGCCCCACCTCCCTACGGACTACCGTACGTCCAACGTACGTTTATCCTCCAAGGATAACTAGATCACATCCAACAGATCCAAGGTAACGGGCGTCCCCAGATACCCCTGCTTTAAGTCCGCCTAAAATACTTGAGTCCACCCCAAGTCTATCCATTGTCTTGCTGCCCTCTCGAGTCCAACTCAAGCCGAATCCAATTCCTTGCAGCCTTCTCGAGTCCAACTCGAGTCAATCTATAACTCAGACCCAGTCTTCAGTATCCATTACCGACAAACTCTAGTCCAACGTGAGTCGTCGTCTCCTTATTCGTTGCATCTCCAAGATCAACGAACACCCATTTTCCTTTTACGAGTTCAAGTCCAACTTGAATCGCCCTAATCTTCATTGTATCCTCCATGATCAACGAACACATTCTATTCCTTCAAAGTCCTACTATCCAAAGAGAACATCAACATAGGGTTCTAAACAATCCATTACTTTGCATCTTTCTCGAGTCCCAGTCGAGCAATCTCATAACCCTATCGAGTCTAACTCTGGGCAGTCTATACCATTGAACAGTCTTATTATGTTTCGTCTGCCCATCACTCCTCGAGTAAACCAAGATATCATCCAATGAAAAATCACAACAACTATTTACCCCTCACGCAAACCATCCTAGTCGAAATCGACATTCCTCAAGCACAAGCCCCAAAGGCCTAAACCAATATCAGACAAGCACCCAAGGAACATCTCCTCCGAGTTCGGACAACCCACGTGAGGTGATACTAGCAAAACAATCTAGCACTGGAGCACTCATTTGCCTCTCAGAGACAACTAGAACTTATTACAACAATAACCTCTTAGCTTCCTTAACTCCAGTTACTATCGCCATCACTAGGTAGGTACCTAATACCACCCTATTCCTTTGGAGTAGATTGGCTCCCCAAAATAATGCTAAACCCAGTAAAGCCTACACAAAGCAAACACAAACATACATCCATGACTCGATAAGACCACGTTACGGCAAATCAGGCTAAGGTTAGTCGAACCACCAATCGGGTTCTTCACAACTAGAGGTCTATCGACTATCTCGGGTTTGTCAAACAATACCCGAACAGAAACATCTTAAATAGAAAGCATACCTTTTATAACGACGCCCTTTCCCTTCTACGCCGCACTTGGAGCATTCGACGAAGAAGAAACAACATTGATAGCATACGCTTTCACAATCTGCTTCTCCCTAGGAGGTTGTGGGCAATCATCCTTGTGATGTCCCGCCTGGCCGCAGTTAAAGCACTTCCTTTCCCCAGGCTTTTCTCGGCAATTTCTGGCATAGTGGCCCTTCTTGCCACAACTAAAGCACTCACCACCATTCTTATTCTTCTTATTCTGGCCAACCACGGTCGGGTTTTGCTTCCTCTTGTTCTGAGTATTCTTCTTGCCTTCACCGCCTGCTTGCGGCTTTGGTTCCTCTGTAGATGCAGTAGCAACTTCGGTCTTTGGCTTAGAGAAAAGGCTCTCTGACCTTAATGCCTTCCCTACAGTAGACTCGAACGTCTCATCGATATAGTTTATAAGTCTTTCCCCCAAGTACCCATCCAAGCCAGTTATGAACTTCTCGTTCTTCTTTTCGACTGTATCGATAAGGGACCATCCATATTTCGATAAAGTATCGAATTCTGCGATGTACTCCGAGACTTCCCTACCATTCTGCTTAAGCTCCAAGAACTTCCTGAACAATTCTGATTTATGAGCATCTGGAATAAACTTATCACAAAAGCGAGTCTTAAACTGATTCCAAGTAACTTGATCCTCAGGAGTAGCTGTCTTAATGGCATTCCACCAATTCATCGCTCGCCCTTGCAACTGACGAGACGCTAGCCTTCTCTTCATCGCATCCTCGATATCCAAGTCTTCGAAGATACAATCACAGCTATCCAACCAATCTTGAACATCCGTGGCCGACTCTATTCCATGGAACGGCTTTCCACCAAGGCTAGTGTAATCCTTGCACAACTTAGCAAAATCGGCCCTAGGCGCCTGCACTACTGCACCACCACTATTATCAGCATTAGGAACGACTCCCCGAGCATCCCTAAGCATCTCTCTCATGAGGTCAGTGAACATAGTCCTCATGTCAGGAGCATTCCCATTATTGGCTCCTCTACCAGCACCTCTCAAATTTCGGCTCATCGTCAAATCTGTAGAGAGAAAACGATTAACCATCTCCATAGTGGTGCCAGTGCAGTACGACTTCATCCTTAGCTATACTAATAATATATGTAGATATAGCTTTTGAAAACCAAAATAATCACAAATACGCGCCCTCATATACGTACTATCTCTCCCTGGTGTCTTTCCCTAGGTTAACTACGCAACCTAGAGCTCTGATACCAAATGTGACGCCCCGCACCAACCGACATTTCCTCCGAAAGTGCGCTGTACACATGTCCAGCTAGCACGGGACGGTCGTCAGAAGAAAGGAAAGAAGTGAATGAACTAACAAAGAACCTGTAATATGTCTCACAGCGCATGGAATAAAATATAATCATAACATATACTTGACACAAAACAGGTGAGACAGTGTATAAGCTGAAACAAACTATCATAGCAGCGGAAAATCCAAAATACAGCTTATGATCCAAAGCCAACATCATTATTACAACTTTTAAAACTGTCTCAAAAATATAAACAAGAAAGGTACACTACAAATGCCCAAAGTAGTGACCACCAACGACACAGGGAGAATATATGTAGATATCATACGTAGGAGCCTCCTGCTCGTCTCCGAATCAGCTACTCGTGCATCACCAACTAACCTATCTCTAGTCTACTCGTGTGAGCACCCAGAGTAATAAGAAGAGACATAAAACTCTGGGTCAGATAAAAAGTCTGGTATGAGTGATAAGCAGCAAAACAAAACAATAACAGGTATAATCCAATCATACCTGAACCTGGACCTGCAACCAAAGAGTTAGCACTACATACCGTACAATACTCTATGGTGCCACTAACATATAGTGTAAAGATACGGGGGAGGGGTGTGCATGTCATAGTGATGTCAAACAATCAAGTATAGCAATCATCCTCACATCCCTCACTCAGTGTGTAAAGCATACAATATCCTTTACTTTGGTCACCTAATCCTTTGGGCCATGACGGAATCCAATCCCGTACAACTATCACTACAAGCCCACTATCCATCTCTCAGTGGTGAACCAAAGTTATGAATACCGACAACACCTTTGCACACGTCCCGCAGCAAAGCCCAATCATGAAGTGAACTCATTGGTTCCCATCTGGATCCTGAGCTCTAACTTCCATTTGGACTACCTTTGCATCTCGGTTTTTAGTCATCATCTTCATCCGGATCGGTCTTCACTTCACCTTGCTTCGGATCGTGGTCATCACCCTCGCTCGGGTCGGATCGTGACTCGTGGATCACCCATGGTGTCAGCTCGTGCTCCTTCCATTGGATCGGGTCGTGGTGCTCCACCTGGTTCGGATCGCGATGACCCCATCGGATCGGGTTGGGCTCCAGTGCTTCGCGGCTCCACAATCTGTTCAGATCGTGCTCCATGCTTCATGGTTCGGATCGTGATGGAGCTTTCGTCGAATCGGGTCGAGGAAACTGCACGGGTTCGGGTCGTAATACCCCACTGGTTCGTAGCGCTTCGTGATGATCCTTCACGATCGGATCGTGATGGCCTCTAGATCAATTCGTGGCCCTCAACATGAAGTGGCTCGTGAATGCATGCTCGCGATCGGGTCGGGTCGGAGAAGAAAGGGGGCGATCCGATCCGGTTTCCTGCATATTTTTCTGCAACTCTTCCAACGACTATTTACGCTATACGATGGCGTTTTCGACCATTCTAACTATTATAAACAATCACAAAGCATACCATACAGTCATAGCAGCATGTATAAGTGACCTCAAACACCAAAACAACAATATGACATGCCAAAATGGATCAAACATGGTCAAAACCCCATATTTTCCCTTAATCCCTCTTAATTATGTTTGGGTATATAACTAGAAAAACTTATCCAAATTAGCCAAATTTTCTAACAGAGGTCTAAAACAATATTTAAGAATTTTTGAATATTTTTCCAGATTTTTAACATGCATAAATTCGCTAATTTCCACTAATCACCCCTTAATCCCCCAAATTCCGGGATTTGCAAAATTAGTCGAAATTAACTCAAATTCATATCAGAGGCATAAAATGATGTTTTAGAATTTTTCTAGATTTTTCTGAGCCATAATTTCGCTAATCTTCGCTAATTACCATAATTAGCCGTAATTAGTGAAAAACAATGCAAATCACTCACCTTTGCCACAAAGTAAACTATAGATCTGAAATGATTCTCTGTTTGGGTCGAATTCTAATGTGTTCCAGCATCTCTAATCTTGATTTGGTGAAGATCTCCCTTGATTTGATGTTGTTAATCCCAATCTTCAAGTTGTAGGTGATTTGGAGATGTTTTGAAGAGATTTAGAGAGTGGAGGCCATTACTAGGGTTTCAAGAATGAAAGTGGCAGCTCAAAAACTGAAATGAAAATGATTTACCAAACCCTATCAGCCTCCCCATAACCCTAATCCCGAAATGGGTTATGGGCCTAGTTGTTAACTACCGGGTTTAGCCCAATTAAGCTGTTTTTCACCTTCTAAACCTTTTTTCAGCCGTATCTCCCAAACGGTAAGTCCATTTTTCACTTGTGACCACTCACGGAAAGGTAAACCATCATCCGAAGCCAATGGAAGTTGTTTTAGATCAAAACTCCATTCCAATCAAGAGTTATGGACGAAACAAAATCAGCTAGGGGCAAAATGGTCATTTAAAAATCAGCAAAAATCATGAACATGGGAAATGACCCCAATAGTCGTTCCCCAAAGCCACATGACCATACGACTTCGTATAAGAAAGAAATAAATATCCTACGATCTTCCGATGCGTAGAATGCGGGTTGTTACAATATTGCTAAGGCCGAAATTCACTTCTAATCTCTACATTCATTCATACAATATCAAATGTAACTTGTAAGCAATATAATATAATAAATGATTACTTGGATTGAACGTAAGCCGCATTGCCAAAGCACTAAAAAGACTTTGTGTATTCCCTTTATTTTACTGTTTCTACGACTGAAATTATTCGTGATTTGTTAATTTGGGGGTTAACTATCAAAAGAACACTTTTTGACCCCCAACGCTTTGGTGCGCGAGGTAGGAGCATGCAACCTGAATTTATAACATGAATGATTTTGATTGCTCGCTTTTGGATTGAAAGACGGTGAAGAGACAGATGGATGGACGCTTTCCCATACGGAAGACATTGGTAATGCAGACATTGAAAACGACGGAAGTCAGGAGCTTTCCTCTCACGGTGATCCTTCCATCTATTTGACTAGAGAAGAGATAGACGGAGTATTAGCTGAAGGCCCTGTATGGAGCAACAAGATGAGCTTCTCCCAAGCAGGAGGAAATGATGAATAATTTCTTCATAAGGTTTGGTGAATTCGGAAGACCAAGCGGTCAAAACTCAATCTCTGCAGTAGGAACCAACGGTGTTGCAGGGATGGAAGCAGAGCAACAGCACGACTGGAGAACTTGCCACAACTTGGACCACTGGAAGCTCTGGTTTGATCTGGCATAAATGTCAAGCCGGTTGGAGCAGGAGGCATCCACCCCAGAGATGGTGGCTTACGTCGTGACACTGCAACTCATGATGTTCTGACTGAAAATATGGGAAATGTTAGACAATTTCAGGCCAAAAACACTTTAAATGGAACAGGTGTTGCAGCACAAAGACACCTATTCGACTATGTCGAAACGAGGATGGAGGCATAGTTGAACTACATTTCGATGCAACGGATCAGCATTAAACAGCCATAAGATTGCATGTTTGGACAACTGGCAATGGATACTTGGAGATGGAAATCAAATCATTGACATGATTCGACAATTTACAAGAGGATGGGCATCTTAAGATGATGTGGATGTCGTCAATCAGAGCCCTTTTACTCAAGAAATCAAGAATTCTTGAAACACATCGAACTTCAAGTTACTTATTCTAGAGGCATACGATGGTAGGAAGGATCCTACAGTACACCTGATGCACTAGATATGCCATATGGAAGTACTATCGGCGACGGAAAGCTTTATGGCTAAGTGATTCCCACTATACCTGATGGATATTGCTGCTATGTTGTTTCGATAGCTGGAAACTGGATCAATCAATAGTTGGAACATGTTGGTCGCTCGGTTTATTATATAATTACACATCGCAGGACCCAAAAACATAATGACTTTAACAACAATCAAGCAGAGGTCCGGAGAGACTATGCGTTCATTCTTGGAGGGGTTTAATGCAGCGGCGGTGTCGGTGGATCAACCAGAACCATCATTTGTATTCATGGCTGCTATATCCGGTGTCTTGGATAAGTCGGATTTCAAGATTTCATTACAACAGGATCCACCGAGGGACCTAGTTGAATTCTACTTTGAAGCAGATAGATTTTTGCTTGAGAAGGATGCTCATGTTGAGAATGAAATTCTTGAGGCAAATGTCGCCGAGGGTGGAAGACCATACAGATCTGGTATGAATAAGGATAAGGGCAAAGGAAAAGCCCTGGCAAAGAATGATCAGAAGTTCCAGCTCCGGATAAAGCTTAAATTTGATAGATACTGAGCTTAATTCAAGTATTTCTTATCCAAAGCATCGCACGATGGATCCAACCCAGAAGGAAGGAGAGTTTGGAAAGCACAGCCTGTTCCATGACATGACTGGTCATGCTACAAACAATTGCAGGCATTTGAATTACATAATTGAGGAATGGGTCAGACGTGAACAGCTACCCGAATATGTCAAACAACCAATAGTGTCAGGACAGGCACTACCACATACTGCTTCCCGAGAGGGAATGATCCAAGACCAAGCACGCATGGGTTTGTCATCGGCTGATCTGGATCCCATTAGATTTTTAGGATTTTTTAGATATTTGTTTTGGTTTTTACGAATTGCTACGTCGACTCACTCATGCACAGGGAATAAAATTTATTTCTTAGGCATGCTCTGTGCTTGACAGTAAAGCCATCTGATGCGAAACAGCTAAGTTGCTATACTCGCGTACGAGATTAGGACCTAGTCCCTAGGCGTGCTTTGCATCCGACGATAAACTGGTATGTTTTCCTTTAATTATGTGATGGTTATGGCTTTAATAATAAAAAATGGATTTTCATGCATGGATTATGCTTAAAGGACTTAGTCGTCTTGTCATGTTTTGACTGGATCGCTTAGTCACGTTTAAGTATGGATTATACTCGATATGAATTTCCAGGTATGGCTTATACCTGAGAGATTGGACCGTCCATTCAGGCATTGGCAAGATAACTCAATCTAAACTATAGTATGGTTTATGCTCAGTTTGAATTTCCAAGTATGGATTATACCTGAAGGGTTGAGCTATCTTGATAGGTCTTGGAAAGTTGATTCGATCACGAATCGAGTATGGACTATACTCAGTATGAGTTTACAAGCATGGTCTATGTTTAGGGAGTCTAAATGGAAGTGTCAGGATTTGGCAAAACTATTCACTTGGTTTATTTGCAGGTATGGATAATACTCGCATTGAATAGGCCCGGTGAGGCCATGGATTTATGATTTCTTGGATTTGGACTTCTCTTATAATATAGTCCTAAGTGATTGTTGGACTTCTTGGAATTCTAGTTTTCTGGTTTTCTTATAATATGATTCGGAGTAATCATGGATTTTTGGTAATATGGTCGGAGGCGACAACGATTTTTGACTTTATATTAATACAATCCGAAGGGATCGTGATTTTCTGCTTTTCGATCAATACGATCCGGAGCGATCGTGGGTTTATTGTCTTTGGATATTGAACTTCTAGTTTGGATTTCTGGATTATTCAAAACACATTTCCATAGAAAGATATGTTTTAAGGGGCAAAGTGTTGACCCACCTTTTGGTAAGGCAGTCACATGATGGATTTCTAGATATTAAAGGATTCGAGATTTAGATATAGACTCCAAAGAGCCTGGATTATGTAATTGAAATGGCAAAACACTCAAATATATATGCATAATGCTTATGGATTTCAAATTGTTCAGTGTGATGGCCCGCAAATCCGTAATATTTGAGCTGACTAATACAACACACGTCCAACTCAAATAATATAGAAATACGAGTCATTAGGGTTAAAGAAAAAGGAACAGGCAGAAGATAGAACATAAATAACAAAACAGAATCTCACAGCGGAATGAATAAAATAAATTATATAGCATAACTTTTGAAATACAAAATCAGTATTGTATATACATATCGTACTAGAGTACAATACATATACATCACAGCGGAAATACTCTAAATAACTAACGGTGAAGCCTCCTGCTTCAAGCTCCTCCAAGTGTATCTGTAAAATCCTGAAACCACTTGACTACCCATACAAATTTGGGCACCCAAGAGTTTAGGAAAAACAAATTAAACTCTGGGTCAGTCATGGAACTGGTGTGAGTAAACTCCAACCATATTGTTTAACTTTGAAAAATCCTTTAAAAGGAATGATAATAGTAAGACCAGCCCACACATAAACATGGACGGTTTTTACCTTACTATAACCCAAAACATTTTTGATATCAAAATCCAGTGATATTATAATAATGAATAATCAAATAAATAACCAAGTAGTAGAACGCTTGCTGTAACACCCCACCTCCGCCAGTGCCACTCTTGCAAGAGCACTAGCTTTGGAGGGGCGTTAAACAAGGTAAACAAGCATGCAGTTATCATAAGACAGAACATATAAGTAGAACAGAGTAGTAAAGCAGCGGATAAAACTAACATTTCAAAACCATAGTCAAGTTACATCAAGGTACTTGGTCATTATTTTCCCATAAAACAAAGTCTAGAACATAAACTGGAAACTGAAAATAAAACATAAAGTAACTATCCCCAAAGTAGGATGAAGCCATAGCATGCTCAAGTCCAATCCATACATGAGCTATCCAGAAAAGCAGCTAAAGATCCAGCTAGGTAAAAGTGTTCCCACCCTGCAAACCTGGGGGGGGGACGGAAGAAAAAGGCGAAAGAAAACGGGTCAGTCAAAAAGACTGGTAAGTCCTATCTACTATTAGTATAATAACTAATAAAGTTAACTGGACATGTAAAGCAGAGATGAAACATGGGGTTATAACTGGCATGGTGAAGAGACAGATCAAGTGTGGCATCGCATATACAAGGTTAAGTTGCACCAAGTGTGTACTAGTAATCTATGTCAAGTATCAACAAGAAAAGATCCCTTGGCCCAATCTTGGCCCAACATCCCGAGATGACCTAGATCAAGGTCCAACAACACGGTCTAGTCGATCGGCTCCCTAAAAGCCTAACTCGTAAGGTATCAGTGTCATACGGCCCAATCACGAAGTGTAGTCAAACTGTGCTAGGTCCACCCTAGGGTGTATCAAGCCCTAGCGTGCCAACCACGGACACAAATCAAGCACGCACAGTCTAAACCTACGGGTGCCCGTGTATGCTTTTTCAACTCCGGACCATGTGCACGACCGTAGCCCGCCTGAACCTACACCGGCGCACCTACTCAGCCGTCGTTTTGGTCGCTTACATGTCAGCCTAGTAATCGTGCCCCACCCTAGCCTAGTCCCTAGGGTATCATGATACAATCAAGAGGGTTACTGGTGAAAAGGACCACGTAACTAGGGTTTCTAGTGGGTTAAATGTGGTTAACCCTACCCCATCAAGTTGGTTAAGTGTACCCCAGGTTCATGACTTAACCCCATCAACCCATCGTGTTTCATTGGTTAAGTATTCAAGTGGTCCATGACTTAACCCTATCATGTGGCATTAATTAATTTAATGCACCAACCTCTCACATTAGACCTTGTTGTGGTTACTAGTTAAGCCGGGCGGGTCCGGGTAGCTTTACACCACAACTTGGTCTAACCTCGGGTTTCAAGTGCGACATGACCAACTACTCACATTGGGTCCTATTGCTTGTAGCCACTAGTTAAGCCGGTCGGTTCCGGGTAGATTTATGCTACAAACTCAACCCAACCTCGAGTTGGTCACTCTCATGTTTTCTAGAAGTCATGTCCAAATTCATGTTTACAAACATAATCACAAGTCAATGTTCATGTCATATTTCAAAATCATGTTTCATGTCGTTAATATTACCCAAACCCAACGCATTCCCCTCGCATGTACGTTTCGCATAACATAACATAGATCAAAAGAGGGAACTTGGCAAACATGACAAAAAGGGCATAAGGTAATAAGGTTGGCCACAAGTTAAACATGGTGGCATATGAGGCATAAATATGTTCATAAGCTTGAATATTACATCATGGGCCTCAAAACATGCATAATATCAACTTAAGCAAAATAGGTGAAACATGGTCATAAATGACATAGGATGATAGCAAGTGATTCGCATATAACACCATATGCAAGATAGCAACTTGCATATTACATCATGAGCCTCAAAATATGCATGATATCAAACATAATCAAATAGGTGAAACATGATCATAAATGACATAGGATGGTGGCTAGTGATTCGCATATAACATCATATGCAAGATAACACAAGGTTTATGAGAGTTTCTATGTTGCTTTATGCAACATTTCTAATCAAAGCTCATAGCTTTCTATGCATAAGGCAATAGCTTTACAAACATGCATAGAATATATTTATGCATAACATGATAGGATCAACGCACATATCATACTTAGGCCCAAACTCAACTTGCAACATGTCATATTTAACTTCATAGTTAGAATCTAAGAGTAGTATAGGGCTTACAATGCTATGAAGACTTGTAATATATATAAATAAGATTGAGACGAAGCCACTAGCAACTCTAAAGACCCCCAAATAGCAAGCTTCAATGAAAACCCTTGAGAAATTAGAAGAAGATCCTTGCTTTGATGAAGAAATATTGAACTTTGGCCTTAGAAACTCTCAAACAAGCTTAGGAACTCTCATATGAATGAAGATGGAGACTATGACAAGAGGGTGGAGGCCATGATTGAACATTTTGGCATAGCTTAGTTGTAGGATTGATTTATGATGACTTAGGCTAGGTATTAGGGTCTTTTTATAGGTATTAGGGGTAGTTTAGACCAGTGGATTAACCCTAAAACACATCAGGTCCGTTAAATCCCGTCAGAAACTTCTAGAACTGGACCAGAGACAAGTGCAGGTGCACCAAGCCAGGATGGCTCGGCCACCCATGTCGACAGGGGTGTCGACTGGGCAGTAGACACCACCCAGGGTGTGTCGACACCCCAGTCGACTCCCATGTCGACATGGGGTTTTGGCGGGAGGTTTTCCCGCCCATGCTTTCTGGCTCCAGATTTGATTTTTGAACCTGATTTTTAACTTGGAATTTTCTGAAATCTTCATTGGGCCATAACTGGGTCATACGGACTCCGATTTTCGAAAACTTGGACTCTATTTCGCGTATTTTTCCGAGACGGACGCAATGGGATAGCCCGTTTCCCTTGATTCATATTTTTATAATTTAATTCTGCCTTGATTTATGTTATAACTTGTTATTCAAGATATGGGTTGTTACATCCTCCCCACCTTAAAGGATTTCGTCCCTGAAATCTCTAAGTTAGGAAGAACGTATCCTACCATCCATCATCCATCTACTCAAAACATCATCCACGTGCAGTCAATGTCCTTAACAAATTCTAAATGTTGTATGATTATATGCAAATGTGTGTGTATGTGTACTTATCTAATGCGAAAATCAGGCGGTTACTGATCCAGTAGACCCCCTCAATGCAAAGTATGTTAGTGGAATGAGTCCATATGTATGCAAAATCCTAACATAATTTATAATCTCTACATGAGTGCACATATCATTCATCCATATGCAACATCCACGTGATAGCATAACAAGTTTCATCCATGAATAAGTATCAGCACTCATGCATATGCAATTTGAAAGTGTGTGAGCCGATCTTAGTGCCTAATGTGTATCATGCATCCACGAGTATTCACTTGCAAACACTTGCAACCACTTGCAAACATCAAGCATAACATGTTTCAAATACATGTTTCATCCAAAGGGTTTATACTTAAGGTTCTCATGACAAGGTTAACGAGATAACAAGATAAACAGGATAAACATGGATAGCAAAAAGGAAGACATGTAAAAGGAAAAGAGGTCGAGAATGTACCCTCAAAAAGAAATGGATAAAGCCCACGCATCTTCTCCTCGGTTTCCCAAGTTGCATCCTCTTCGACTTCACTCCACTGAACTTTCACCAATCTGACTTCTCGATTTCTTAGCTTCTTGATCTCTGTTCCCAAGATATGAATCGGAGCTCTCCTCAAGGTTGCCTCTTTCTCTACCTCTACGTCTTCAAGAATGCTTGGTTCAACCACCTCAGCGGACTCATGTAAGCACTTTCGGAGATGCGAGACATGAAAGACATTATGCACTCCGGCCAGCTTCTCGGGCAATTCCACTTTATAGGCCATCTTTCCAATTCTCTCTATGATAGGGAAGGGTCCTACGAACCTTGGTGCCAGCTTCCCAATTGCTCCAAAACGTACCGCATTACGCAAAGGAGAAACCTTCACAAAAACCATATCTCCAACTTCGAATTCCAAATCTGTCCTTCGCTTGTCAGCATAGGATTTCTGTCTGTCTTGGGCCGCTTTCATCCGTCTTCTCACCAATTCAACTTTCTCGGATGTGTCCCGTATCATATCAGGCCCAAGTATCAGCCTGTCCGTAGTCTCCCACCAACAAGATGGTGACCTACATGGCCTACCATACAAAGCTTCAAATGGTGCCATCCCTATGCTAGCTTGATAGCTATTATTATAAGCAAACTCTACAAGGGGAAGGTGGTCTTCCCAAGTACCACCAAAGTCAAGAACACAAAGCCTCAAAAGAACTTCTAGCACTCTATTCACCCTTTCGGTTTGGCCATCCGTCTGGGGGTGATAGGCTGTACTCAGATTCAATCGCGTACCCATTGCTTCTTGCAAACTATTCCAGAACTGGCTAGTGAAAATTGGGTCACGATCACTAACTATGCTAGAAGGAACTCCATGCAACCGCACTATCTCTCGAAGATAAATAGATGCTAGCCATGATGCGGTCCTCTTGCTCTTTACTGGAATGAAGTGAGCACTCTTCGTAAGTCTGTCAACTATGACCCATATGCTCGTGTTCCCTTTCCTTGACCTAGGCAATCCATCCAAAAAATCCATAGAAATACTCTCCCACTTCCATTGTGGGACCTCCAATGGATGTAATAGCCCACCGGGTTTCTTTGACTCGGCTTTCACTTGTTGGCACACCATGCACTTTGAAACATACTCTGCCACATCTTTCTTCATTCCAGCCCAAAAGAAAATGCGCTTCGTATCTCTATACATCTTATCTCCTCCAGGATGTATAGTCATCTTCGAGTGATGTGCTTCTTCGAAAACTTTATGCACCAAGTCTCCTACTTGTGGAACGCATAGCCTTCCATCACGCCTTAGCCAACCCTTGTCATCAATAGTATATCTAGCAAGGTGATTAGACGTCTCACCACGGATCAACTTGTCCATGATCTCAACTATCCGCAGGTCTTCCTTCTGTGAAGTCCCTACTTGATCAAGAAGTGTGGGTCTAAGCTCAAGGGATGCTAATGAACCCGTCATCGACTCAACAGCCGTCGTGAAATCAAAGGTTGCCAAGAACTCTAGGCTCCTCATTTCAACAAACAAGGGACTCAAAGTCAACCTACTTCTGCTTAGTGCATCTGCCACAACATTACCCTTGCCAGGGGTATAAGCTATCTCGAAGTCATAAGATGCCAAGAATTCCATCCACCTTTGATGCTTAAATTCAGATCTTTCTGCAAGAAGAGGTACTTGAGTGACTTGTGATCAGTATACAACTCAAACCTTTCGCCTAGAAGATAGTGGCGCCAGGATTTGAGTGCAAAGACGATCGCCGCTAATTCCAAATCATGAGTGGGATAGTTCTCCTCATGAACTTTAAGTTGCCTACCCCCATAACATATCACCCTTCCCTCTTGCATCAGAACAGCACCTAACCCCGTGCCACATGCATCGGTGTACACGGTAAACATCTTACCGCCATCGGGTAATGCCAAAACTGGAGCGGTAATAAGGGCCCTCTTGAGCCTTTGAAAAGCAAGCTCACACTCTAAGTCCCATGCAAAGACTAAGTTCTTCTTCGTCAACTTAGTAAGAGGGGCTGAAATCTTAGAGATGTCCCTGATGAACTTCCTATAGTAGCCCGCCAGACCGAGAAAGCTTCTTACTTCGGTTGCATTCCTAGGAGTCTTCCAATCTTGAACTGCAACCACTTTCGCGGGATCCACCGCTATGCCTTGCTTAGAAACTATATGTCCAAGAAACCGAACTTCCCTTCTCCAGAAATGGCATTTGGAGAACTTGGCTTTCAACTGATGAGTTCTAAGCGTATCCATCACTTCCTTGAGATGTCTGGCATGTTCTTCCTCATCCTTTGAGAAGATCAGAATATCATCCACAAAGACAACCACGAACTTATTAAGGAACTCCCTGAACACCCTACTCATCAAATCTACGAAGTAGGCGGGTGCATTAGTCAAACCAAATGGCATGACAAGCCATTCAAAGAATCCATCTGGAGTCCTAAACGTAGTCTTATCAATACTATCCTCAGCCACTCTAAGCTGATGGAATCCGGTGGCTAGATCGAGCTGAGAGAAAACAGAAGCACCAACAAGCTGGTCAAAGAGGTCATCAATCCTCGGTAACGGGTGCATATTCTTCTTTGTCAGCTTGTTCAACTCTCGATAATCAACACATAGACGAAGCGAACCATCCGCCTTAGTGGCGAATACCACCGGGGCACCCCATTCAGAAATGCTTCGCCTAATAAAATTCTTCTCAAGCAGCTCCTTGATTTGCTTACTGAGCTCTCTTCTTTCTCGCGGGGCCATGTGCCTAACGGGCAATGAAACTGGCTTGGCATTATCAACAAGATAAATGCGAAAATCTATCTCTCGTTTAGGGGGTAACCCCTTAACCTCTTCAAAGACATCAGGATATTCTCGGATCACCCTTACAGATTGCAGATCATTGATGGACGAGTCAAGAGATTCAAGATAACATAACATGACGGGATCTAGTGGGTTGCAAGAAATCTCTAGGGTATTACCGAGGCGAGTCATAAGCCTCACCACCCTATGTTCACAATCGAGAATGGCTCCATAACTGGACAACCAATCCATGCCCAAGATCAACCCGTATCCCGTGAACCCGAGAACATAAGCATTACACGTGAATTCTACGGTCAAGATAGAAATCTTCAAATCCACACAAATCATAGATAGATGGGCGGAACACCCAATTGGATTTGAAACACTGACGGGATCCTCAACTAGACTAGTACTTAGGTGTAAACTTTCAACAATGTCAGAAGAAATAAAGGTATGCGATGCGCTAGAATCAAATAAGGTGCGAACAGGATAATCAGAAATATAAACAAGACTTTCTACAGAAATACTACCTCGGTCCTGAACTGGAGCAGTGTTGAGAGCATGCACTTGCCCTCCAGAAGGTCCTGCACGCTGAGTCTGCCCTTGCCCTTGTCCTTGCTTCTTGGGGCAATCCTTGCTAAGGTGTCCAGGCTCTCCACAGTGAAAGCATTCGCCCAACTTCCTCTTCTTCTTTCTGCAATCTTTGGCTATGTGCCCAATAATCCCACAGAAGTTGCATTTTCTTGGGTCTTTTGCCTTATTATTGTTGGTCTTATTGCCCTTGTTGTTCTTGTTGTTCTGATTGCTCTGATTTCCTCCCCACTTGGAGTCCGTCTTCTTGGTTTGAGTCTCATTAGTCTTGACTTCCTTCTTGCCATTCTTATCGTCTCCTTGAAGCAATGCCATGTCTACTAGGCCTTCAAAAGTGGCCCCCATGGGTATATGAGATAGGGCTAAACCTTGTAATGGCTCATTCAACCCTCGTGTAAAGCGTAAAGCCTTCTTCTGGGGAGTATTAACCATGTCCAAACCGAATCGAGCAAGCTGGTTAAACTTATTCACATACTCCCTCACTGTCATGTCCCCTTGCTTCAAAGATATAAACTTCTCCAATTGCAGATTTGCCTCAGCAGATGATAGAAACTTAAGCCCAAACCTCGTCCTAAAGTCGGCCCAAGTCTCTATAGGCCTAGTAGCATTGGTGACCTCCCACCAATAAGCAGCTTCTTCTTTTAATAACCATGCTGCCAATAAGACCTTTCTATGGTCTTCCACATCAAAGATAGTGAAAAGATCTTCAGTTTCTTTCAACCAATTTCTCGCCTCCACAAAAGTCTCCGTCCCAATAAAATTCTTGCCACCCATCGCCTTAAAGTCTTTGCAAACCTTTGCGAAATCTGCTTGTGGATGCTGAGGAGGAGGAGGAGAAGGAGGAACCTCAGTTACGGTAGGGGTATTGGCTGGGCCCGCATTGTTGGCCCTAGCTTCCAAGTACCTCCGGAACCATCCGGGAATGGTCACTCCCTCGGGAAGGTTAAGATCGGCCATGCTGAAAAAGGAAAAAATAGATTAAGAATGAGGAAACGAAGGATAGTGCTAATGGCTTTTGGGGAATAGCCCTTTAAAATAACCAGACTTTTCTTGGAAATACTTAATTGGTTTTGAAAATAGTTTTCCAAAAAGGTAAGTTTTAAAAACACTTTTTGCTCAAATCTTGTAAACCTTATGCTCTGATACCAAATGTAACACCCCACCTCCGCCAGTGCCACTCTTGCAAGAGCACTAGCTTTGGAGGGGCGTTAAACAAGGTAAACATGCATGCAGATATCACAAGACAGAACATATAAGTAGAACAGAGTAGTAAAGCAGCGGATAAAACTAACATTTCAAAACCATAGTCAAGTTACATCAAGGTACTTGGTCATTATTTTCCCATAAAACAAAGTCTAGAACATAAACTGGAAATTGAAAAAAAAAACATAAAGTAACTATCCCCAAAGTAGGATGAAGCCATAGCATGCTCAAGTCCAAACCATACATGAGCTATCCAGAAAAGCAGCTAAAGATCCAGCTAGGTAACAGTGTTCCCACCCTGCAAACCTTGGGGGGGAAACGGAAGAAAAGAGGCGAAAGAAAACGGGTCAGTCAAAAAGACTGGTAAGTCCTATCTACTATTAGTATAAAAACTAATAAAGTTAACTGGACATGTAAAGCAGAGATGAAACATGGGGTTATAACTGGCATGGTGAAGAGACAGATCAAGTGTGGCATCGCATATACAAGGTTAAGTTGCACCAAGTGTGTACTAGTAATCTATGTCAAGTATCAACAAGAAAAGATCCCTTGGCCCAATCTTGGCCCAACATCCCGAGATGACCTAGATCAAGGTCCAACAACACGGTCTAGTCGATCGGCTCCCTAAAAGCCTAACTCGTGAGGTATCGGTGTCATACGGCCCAATCACGAAGTGTAGTCAAACTGTGCTAGGTCCACCCTAGGGTGTATCAAGCCCTAGGGTGCCAACCACGGACACAAATCAAGCACGCACAGTCTAAACCTACGGGTGCCTGTGTCTGCTTTTTCAACTCTGGACCATGTGCACGACCATAGCCCGCCTGAACCTACACCGACGCACCTACTCAGCAGTCGTTTTGGTCGCTTACATGTCAGCCTAGTAATCGTGCCCCACCCTAGCCTAGTCCCTAGGGTATCATGATACAATCAAGAGGGTTACTGGTGAAAAGGACCACGTAACTAGGGTTTCTAGTGGGTTAAATGTGGTTAACCCTACCCCATCAAGTTGGTTAAGTGTACCCCAGGTTCATGACTTAACCCCATCAACCCATCGTGTTTCATTGGTTAAGTATTCAAGTGGTCCATGACTTAACCCTATCATGTGGCATTAATTAATTTAATGCACCCAACCTCTCACATTAGACCTTGTTGTGGTTACTAGTTAAGCCGGGCGGGTCCGGGTAGCTTTACACCACAACTTGGTCTAACCTCGGGTTTCAAGTGCGACATGACCAACTACTCACATTGGGTCCTATTGCTTGTAGCCACTAGTTAAGCCGGTCGGTTCCGGGTAGATTTATGCTACAAACTCAACCCGACCTCGAGTTGGCCACTCTCATGTTTTCTAGAAGTCATGTTCAAATTCATGTTTACAAACATAATCACAAGTCAATGTTCATGTCATATTTCAAAATCATGTTTCATGTCGTTAATATTACCCAAACCCAACGCATTCCCCTCGCATGTACGTTTCGCATAACATAACATAGATCAAAAGAGGGAACTTGGCAAACATGACAAAAAGGGCATAAGGTAATAAGGTTGGCCACAAGTTAAACATGGTGGCATATGAGGCATAAATATGTTCATAAGCTTGCATATTACATCATGGGCCTCAAAACATGCATAATATCAACTTAAGCAAAATAGGTGAAACATGGTCATAAATGACATAGGATGATAGCAAGTGATTCGCATATAACACCATATGCAAGATAGCAACTTGCATATTACATCATGAGCCTCAAAATATGCATGATATCAAACATAATCAAATAGGTGAAACATGATCATAAATGACATAGGATGGTGGCTAGTGATTCGCATATAACATCATATGCAAGATAACACAAGGTTTATGAGAGTTTCTATGTTGCTTTATGCAACATTTCTAATCAAAGCTCATAGCTTTCTATGCATAAGGCAATAGCTTTACAAACATGCATAGAATATATTTATGCATAACATGATAGGATCAAAGCACATATCATACTTAGGCCCGAACTCAACTTGCAACATGTCATATTTAACTTCATAGTTAGAATCTAAGAGTAGTATAGGGCTTACAATGCTATGAAGACTTATAATATATATAAATAAGATTGAGATGAAGCCACTAGCAACTCTAAAGACCCCCAAATAGCAAGCTTCAATGAAAACCCTTGAGAAATTAGAAGAAGATCCTTGCTTTGATGAAGAAATATTGAACTTTGGCCTTAGAAACTCTCAAACAAGCTTAGGAACTCTCATATGAATGAAGATGGAGACTATGACAAGAGGGTGGAGGCCATGATTGAACATTTTGGCATAGTTTAGTTGTAGGATTGATTTATGATGACTTAGGCTAGGTATTAGGGTCTTTTTATGGGTATTAGGGGTAGTTTAGACCATATGATTAACCCTAAAACACATTAGGTCCGTCAAATCCCGTAAGAAACTTCTAGAACTGGACCAGAGACAAGTGCAGGTGCACCAAGCCAGGATGGCTCGGCCACCCGTGTCGACAGGGGTGTCGACTGGGCAGTCGACACCACCCAGGGTGTGTCAACACCCCAGTCGACTCCCATGTCAACTTGGGGTTTGGGCGGGAGGTTTTCCCGCCCATGCTTTCTGGCTCCAGATTTGATTTTTGAACCTGATTTTTAACTTGGAATTTTCTGAAATCTTCATTGGGCCATAACTGGGTCATACGGACTCCAATTTTCGAAAACTTGGACTCTATTTCGCGTATTTTTCCGAGACGAACGCAATCGCACAGCCTGTTTCCCTTGATTCATATTTTATAATTTAATTCTGCCTTGATTTATGTTATAACTTGTTATTCAAGATATGGGTTGTTACACTTGCATCTCACGCTCTACATATATAGTATAAAATCAAAAACCGTAGGGCGCTTATTGGAGATTGGATTCCAACTATGACAAGGTATGGGACCACCTTCCGATCAGTGTACTCTAGTGGGGATACACTGGGGTTCAACAAGAACATCTTGCAACCCGGCCACACATGACCGACCACTCATTTAGCTTGAGTGTATCGAATATATTGTCACCCCATTACGATTTTAAGGGCCTACCGTACATCTGTGGAGATACAAAAAATGAACGAAGAACAAATATGAATTTTCTCTAGATCAGTGACAATATACCCTGCTTGGAAATGACCCACCTAGCCATGCTACCTGCCCGAATTTTGTCATTTCCCGGTTGATGAGGCTTGAGGTCACGTTAACTTTTCAGAACATCTGACCATCATTCCTTTGAATGCCACATCGTCAAATCCGTTAATCACTAATCTGATTTATACAAATACACTTCGGGTGTTAGAATAAAGAGAAGTTGCCTTCTCCGCACCAACTTGGTATATTCAAAAAAACCAATGGGCGTGATCATTGGAAATACTCTGTCAGACATTCGTCCATACAAGTTGTCCTGGGTCTGGACAACAGAACAGCCATTGCATTTCACTCCGTCTCTAATTTCTTCTGCATAATCTAATTTGCAACGCCTATGCATATACGGAGTGGTTTTCGGATATTAAATCCAACCGGTCTCTCCATATTGACAACGATAGTCAAAAATCTTTGATAGCCGGTGATTTAACTATCAAAGGAAAACAAAACATCCATCCAAACAGTCAAACAATCACTGGCCCTTCATTCATTAACTATTTTCTAAATCCCTTATCATATTCTATATATATCGACATATTGATTTCTATTTTCAAATTTATTAGAAATATTCTAACTCCTTAAATTTTCGGAAAATTTCGCCAGCACCTCCCCTGTATCGGTCAATCATTCAAACCTCAACTCGCTTCTCTAGGCCCTTTCCATTCAAAAAGAAAATCAAAAAGCCAAGCGGCTTGCCGATTCGGTGCATAAAACCTCATATGGAAATTTAAACATGTACCTTTTTGTCGGGCACTTAAATTAAAATCTTCATACTCTTCATTCACTTCATCCCATACCTGTCTGCCATATATTCAACCATTCTCAATTTATTTCAATCAATATAACATTTCATTAAACCCCGTTCAATTGCTAATTTATACTTTAAATAACACATTTCACTTTTTGTTGGAAGCAGTTGTGTTTAACACATTATTATTGACTTAAACCAAGTCAAACTCAAATTGCATATTTAATTCCAAACTTTAATTCAGGTTACGTACTCAAATGTTCAATTTCAATTCACTTAACCAAAGTCAAGTTCAATCCAAAACTCCACCAACTAATTACTTTTTCAAATTAGTTAACCTTATTCGATAATTAAAAATATGATTTTTATTTCAAAAATAAATTCATTTACTACATTTGAGTTCAAATCTATTTTATACTCAAATCTAGTTTTTTCTAATTGAAATTCATATTTTTATTCACTAAAAATCCCTTTAATGAATTAATTAAATCGTTATGGTTATTAAACGATTTTACAACGACTTTCCTAAAATTTGATATTGACATAACTCAAAATCTATAAAAAAAAATCCAGATTTTTCTCTTCCATTTGAAAACCATCATTTAATAGTCCCGAACGTTTCTTGTTTCATTGAACTCCGAGTTATATAGAGTTCTATATACTCCACTGAAGTTCAAAACACCAAATTACGAACCACCACGCTGTGGCGAGTTCGTTTTAATTAAATTAAATATAAATGTTTTAAACTTCATTTAGTAAATTTCAATTCCACCTACAATATTTTTAAAATAAACCCGTTATTTGAATCTCAACTTAACAATCCCGATCTCCCAAACTCGTCGTTTATTTTATTCCATCTTCATATTCCATTATAAATTTATTTAAACTCCAATTTTCTATATTCAATACCAATCCACACGGAATTAGATTAGAATTCGATATAGACGATTCCAATTATAAATTCCTTTATGGGAATAATCAATTACTTCAACATACTTTATCATTACAAACTGATATCCTCCCTTGATAATAGCAAAGTCGTTCAAGTTGGAGTATTTTATTTACCTCTTTGACCTTGATTGACAACGTTCTTATCTCGAGACGGATAAGAGTTTGTAATTCAAAACTGACATCACTAATCATAAAAATTTCTCTCTTCTATTCCATTTAAAATATGATTTTTAAACAATATTTCTTATATTGGAAAAATCTGTTTCCTATTTATCCAATGAAAATTACTTTATTATATTTATAAACATTTGTTTATAAATCAACTTCTTTATTTTATATTAAACAAGCTTTCATTTTAAATTCCATTTTAAACTCGATTCTCATTTAAAATATTTTATTATTATAACCTATGCATATATATATATAGATCTATTAAGATTCCAAAATTCTTTTTAGCACAATTCCAATATCTTTTGGAAACAAATTTCATTTCTATAAATTTAACATCAGTGGATTCAAACCATAAATCTCTATGGATTTATTTTAATGCAATTTACATTCCGAACATCGGAATGAATTTCATTGTTTCTTCTCGAAATGATTCCAAATTCACCTTTTAATTTCATATTTAAATTAAAAATTCAAATTATCCATTTTTCTTTATTTAAAAATATCGTTTATAAATTTCACTTCTGGGTTTTAATATTAAAACCAGTTTCTATTTCAAATCTCATTGAAATCCAATTTCTCTTTGGACAATAAATTTTCCTTCTTAAATTAATACTTTAATTTAGATTTAAATATTATTTCTTTCTATTTATAAAACATCGTTTATAAACTCAGCTACTTACTTTTATTACCAAAAACAAGTCGGTACTTCTCAGTTCATTCGAAATTCCCTTTTTTCTTTTCGAAAATTAAATTTCCGTTTTTAAATCTAAAAATCCCTTTTTAATATCTAGGGCCAGTGATATTCTAATATCCTACACACAAATCATCCATTCAATTCACACATCACACACATATAAAAATATGTAAACAACAGTAAATTTTTTGAGGAATCCAGTTCAATTCCTCCAACTTGTTTTTCCTGCATCCACAGATGTCAGACAACGTAAATAATACCAATCCTGCTTCAAGGCAGGATATCGCGGTATAGAAGGTCATCCACTCATATATCGTGGGGCGATAGGGTCATCCGCTAATGATACTGCGAGCATCCGCTAATGGTACTGCGGGAATATCCAATCACCAATACTATATGTATATATATATATATATTCAACCACTAAGCCTAAATATAACTAATAACATATATAATCATCCCAATAATTCAACAACCCATTCATGCATACAAACAATCAACAATTTATTTTTAACGATTAAAAATAAATTTAAATACAAAATTGTGAGTGAGATTTACTCACCTTGATTTTCAATTACAGAATATCCTGTTTAATCCATATTGTCTTGGCTTCGAATCATAAATCTTGAACCTGCGATTATTTATTTTTTGTTTAACGATTAAACAACTATTAATTTAAATTAATTAACAAAATAATTAAGTTATTGCACCTATGTATTTTAAATTAATCAAACGTATACCTCGTCGCCTTCAATTAAGTATGAAGCCAACTACAATCAATGATTTCAATCAGCCAAAAATTCTGGTTCATCTCATTCGGGCATTCCGTCAAACACTTCATAGACATTGTTGTGCCATTGTTTCACCATTCAGGATGACCTTATCATTACTTCAAATCAGAACTGCACGCCTCAAAACACCATCAGCCTCGACGTTCAATCACCCAACTCCCTAATCAGCTTCTGCCAAAGCCCTCCCCCGGTCATACATTAACACGTTCGACTCCTCCAACTGACTATACATTTGCGTCACCTGAGCTTCTACTATTCCCCAAAAACACAGTTCGAACTCAGATTAATTACTTATTGTCGAATCCCCTTATTTCAGACAGTTGAACCCATCCTAACACTACTCCATGGAAAGCATTCATCATCAATACATTTGAACTCTCCTCCCAGGTCAAGCGTCATACATCGTCCTACTTGACATCGTAGCTCCCAACGTCACTCCAGTTTGTTCATTGAAATCACGGCATCCATAAATCCACTCGCACCACACCCAGCTGCATCCAAACCCACATCGCAACCCTCCCAATCAACTTCGAACTCTACTCCACTGCCCTGACCTTAAACTAACCGTGAGACCTAAATACCAAATCGCGAATCCTTAATTCCACCCAGTTCAACCCCATAGCCTTCCCATTGCTTCAACCCTATTTCGACGAGTTCGAACCCCCACGGTGACCGTCGCACCTAAAACCAATGATATCTGCAAGGAGACCCTCTTTAGGCAAAGCGAATGAACCAAAAAAAATTCAATTTTTAATTTTTATTCCAATCCTCCATTTCCGATTTTTGGCTTTCGAAGCTTTTGGATTTCTAAGGAATAGGAAGAGAGGGGTTGCGGTATATATTTTCACATGAATTAAAAGGATGCCATTTGATTTTTATTTGAAGCTTTTTTTTTTTTGAAAGAATTGGTTTCCAGTGGAGAACGGAAGGGAAATGGACTTCGATTTGTTTTGTGGAAGTGGAATGGCAGAATATACGAAGGATGAGGGTCATATTTATATACGCGAATGAAGGGAACAAAAGGTACGAGCCATTAAATGGTTGCTTTCTTTGCAACGAAGCTGGGAAGTAGATATTTCAGCTCGAGGAAGAAAATAGGTTGCGAAGAAAATAGAGATAGGTCGGCTGATGTCAAATTTGATTTGATTTTGTTTTTCATTAAATAAACAAAATATCTAGCGGTCCCTTAATTAAAATCCCGAACCGCTATTTCAAGGTAACGATTGACGTTCTCAGATTATAGCTTTATATTAAAGTCCACAGAACTGATTATGGAATTTAATTCGACTATAAAGAAAGAAATAACAATTTAAATTAACGATTTAAATTAAATTTCAATTTAAAATATAAACTTATTTCAAACAATTAATTTCATCGATAATAGATTATTATTATCGTCCTAATTTACTGGAATTTATATTAATTAATAGAATTGTTTTGATCCAATTTTATATGCAAATTCAATTATTACCATTTCATATTACGATAATCTGATATATTCAATATTAAATCGTATAATAATTATTAAATCGATAAATTCAATATAAAAGCCAATTATATTTCTAATTTAACATTTAGAATGTTCAAAATAAAACAGCTAAAATCCGGGACGTTACATTCCTTCCCCTTTAAAAGAATTTCGTCCCCGAAATTACTAAGGTGTAAGAAATGCTACAAACCCGTTAACTATTCAAAAAGGCACTTTTTTATAACTTAATATTCATATTATATAACTCAAATCCGATACAACTTTAAGTCTACATGGGAATATTCATTTTTAGTTCATTTAACTGGTTTCCACCGTTTCTATTTATTTAACTTGCTTAAGTTAAATTCAGAGTTCTGAATTCAAATCCCCGAGTTTTTATTTCAAATACCTTTGTAATCATATAAATATATACATTTATTAATAACCATCTCAAATTCCAAACATTTATATTTCCCAAAACAATTTGTTCTTCTTTCAAACAAAATTCCATAAAAACTTTTCGATGGTAACAATTTATCACTTAGAAACTCGAAAATGAACACCTAGGATGTCCGGATCATCATCGGAATTATTTTCCGGCGACTGAAGTGAATTCAATGCCTTATCACTTTTAAAATCCAATACGGTTTTCTTCTTCTTTTTTTCAAAATTCTTTTCAAAACAAGGCTAAATTATTTTAATATACATTGGAAAAATATCTTCCAACCTTCCGGGATTTTAAATTCCAATTCTGGTTTAAATCCAAATTTGATTTATCCAATTTTGTATATTCTTATTTGGTTATATATAACCATTTCAATTTTATAATCTAACTTGATTATAATATAAACATCCAACACAATCATATATTATAATAATTTCGAAAAATTATTCCTTTTATATAAATTATAGTTTTGGGGAAATTATTTCATTTACCCAACTTTAAAAACAGTACCGTGTCGAATTAGTCTGCTCGAGTGTTTAGAAACACCTATCGAAACAGTTGCGCTACTGTATCGACCAGAATCCATAAACCACTCGACAAACCAATCAACACAATATAAAACAATTTTTATAACAACTTACAAATATGCTCTCTCATATATACACTCAACTCATTCTAGGGTACTACTGACCCTATCTTTAATGAGTAAACCCCCACCAAAGTCTAGGTGTTCGCTCAACCTATGCTCTGATACCAAATGTGATGGCCTGCAAATCCGTACTATTTGAGTTGACTAATACAACACACGTCCAACTCAAATAATACAGAAATACGAGTCATTAGGGTTAAAGAAAAAGGAACAGACAGAGGATAGAACATAAACAACAAAACATAATCTCACAGCGGAAGGAATAAATTATATGATCTAACATAACTTTGAAATACAAAATCAGTATTGTATATACATACCATATCAGAGTACAATACATATACATCACAGCGGAAATACTCTAAATAACTAATGGTGAAGCCTCCTGTTTCAAGCTCCTCCAAGTGTATCTGTAAAATCCTGAAACCACTTGACTGCCCGTACAAATTTGGGCACCCAAGAGTTTAGGAAAAACAAAATAAACTCTGGGTCAGTCATGGGACTGGTGTGAGTAAACTCCAACCGTATTGTTTAACTTTGAAAAATCCTTTAAAAGGAAAGATAATAGTAAGACCAGCCCTCACATAAACATGGACGGTTTTTACCTTACTATAACCCAAAACATTTTTGATATCAAAATCCAATGATATTATAATAATGACTAATCAAATAAATAACCAAGTAGTAGAACGCTTGCATCTCACGCTCTACATATATAGTATAAAATCAAAAACCGTAGGGCGCTTATTGGAGATTGGATTCCAACTATGACAAGGTATGGGACCACCTTCTGATCAGTGTACTCTAAAGGGGATACAATGGGGTTCAACAAGAACATCTTACAACCTGGCCACACATGACCGACCACTCATTTAGCTTGAGTGTATCGAATATATTGTCACCCTATCACGGTTTTAAGGGCCCACCGTACATCCGTGGAGAAACAAAAAACGAAAGAAGAACAAATATGAATTTTCTCTAGATCAGTGACAATATAGCTTGCATGGGAATGAGCCACCTAGCCATGTTGCCTTCCCGATTTTTGTCATTTCCCGGTTGATGAGGCTTGAGGTCACGTTAATTTTTCAAAACATCTGACCACCATTCACTTTGAATGCCACATCGTCAAATCCGTTAATCACTAATCAGATTTATACAAATACACTCCGGGTGTTAGAATAAAGAGAAGCTGCCTTTTCCCCACCAACTTGGTATATTCGTAAAAACCAATGGGCGTGATCATTGGAAATACTCTGTCAGAAATTCATCCAGACAAGTTGTCCTGGGTCTGAACAACAGAACAACCCTTGCATTTCACTCCATCTCTAATTTCGTCAGCAAAATCTATTTCGCAACGCCTATGCCTATACAGAGTGGTTTTCGGATATTGAATCCAACCGGTCTCTTAGTATTGACAACGATGGTCAAAATTCTTTGATAGTCGGTGATTTAACTATCAAAGAAAAAAAAACATCCATCCAAACAATCACTGTCCCTTTTCATTCATTTACCATTTTCCGAATCCCTTATCAAATTCTATATATATCGACATATTGATTTCTATTTTCAAATTTTCTTAGAAATATTCTAACTCCTTAAATTTTCAGAAAATTTCACCAGCACCTCCCCTGTATCGATCAATCGTTCAAACCTCAACTAACCTCTCTAGGCCCTTTCCATTCAAAAAGCCAAGCAGCTTGCCGATTCGGCACATAAAACCTCATATGGAAATTTAAACATGTACCTTTTTATCGGGCACTTAAATTAAAATCTTCATACTCCTCATTCACTTCATCCCATACCTGTCTACAATATATCCAACCATTCTCAATTTATTTCAATCAATATAACATTTCATTTAACCCCGTTCAATTGCTAATTCATACTTTAAATAGCTCATTTCACTTTTTGTTGGAAGCAGTTGTGTTTAACACATTATTATTGACTTAAACCAAGTCAAACTCAAATTGCATATTTAATTCCAAACTTTAATTCAGGTTACATACTCAAATGTTCAATTTCAACTTACTTAACTTAAGTCAAGTTCAATCCAAAACTCCACCAACTAATTGTTTTTTCAAATTAGTTAACCTTATTCGATAATTAAAAATCTGATTTTATTTCAAAAATAAATTCATTTACTACATTTGAGTTCAAATCTATTTTATACTCAAATATGGATTTTTCTAATTGAAATTTGGATTTTTTATTCACTAAAAATCCCTTTAATGAATTAATTAAATCATTATGGTCATTAAACGATTTTACAACGACTTTTCTAAAATTTGATATTGATATAACTCAAAATCTATAAAATGAAATCCGGAATTTTCTCTTCCATTTGAAAACCATCATTTAATAGTCCTGAACGTTTCTTGTTCCATTGAATTCCGAGTTATATAGAGTTCTATATACTCCATTGAAGTTCAAAACGCCAAATTACAAAACACCACGCTATGGCGAGTTCGTTTTAATTAAATTAAATATAAATGTTTTAAACTTCGTTTAGTAAATAAATTTCAATTCCACTTTCAATATTTTTAAAATAATCCCGTTATTCGAATCTCAACTTAACAATCCCGATCTCCCAAACTCGTCGATTATTTTATTCCATCTTCATACTCCATTATAAATTTATTCAAACTCCAATTTTCTATATTAAATACCAATCCACACGGAATCAGATTAAAATTCTATATAATCGATTCCAATTATAAATTCCTTTATGGGAATAATCAATTACTTCAACATACTTTATTATTACAAATGGATATCCTCCCTTGATTATAGTGAAGTCGCTCAAGTTGGGGTATTTTATTTACCTCTCAGACCTTGATTGACAACGTTCTTATCACGAGACGGGTAAGAGTTTGTAATTCAAAACTGACATCACTAATCATAAAAATTTCTCTCCTCTATTCCATTTAAAGTATGATTTTTAAACGCTATTTCTTATATTGGAAAAATCTATTTCCAATTTGTCCAATGAAAATTACTTTATTATATTTATAAACTTTTGTTTATAAATCGACTTCCTTATTCTATATTAAACAAGCTTTCATTCTAAATTCTGTTTTAAACTCGATTCTCATTTAAAATATTTTATTATTATGACCTATGCATATATACATATATATATTTCGATCTATTAAAATTCCACATTTCTATTTAGCACCATTCAAATATCTTCTGGAAATAAATTTCATTTCTATAAATTTAACATCAGTGGATTCAAATCATAAATATCTATGGATTTATTTCAATCCAATTTACATTCCGAACATCGGAATGAATTTCATTGTTTCTTCTCGAAACGATTCCAAATTCACCTTTTAATTTCATATTTAAATTAAAAATTCAAATTTTCCATTTTTCTTTATTTAAAAATATTGTTTATAAATTTCACTTCTTGGTTTAAATATTAAAACCAGTTTCTATTTCAAATCTCATTGAAATCCAATTTCTCTTTGGACAATAAATTTTCCTTCTTAAATTAATAATTGAATTTAAATTTAAATATTATTTCTTTCCATTTGTAAAACATCGTTTATAAACTCGGCTACTTACTTTTATTACCAAAAACAAGTTGGTACTTCTCAATTCATTCGAAATTCCCTTTTTTCTTTTTGAAAATTAAATTTTCCTTTTTAAATCTTAAAATCCCTTTTTAATGTCTAGGTCCAATGATATTCTAATATCCTACACACAAATCATCCACTCAATTCACACATCACACACATATAAAAATATGTAAACAACAGTAAATAATTTTGAGGAATCCAGTTGGATTCCTCCAACTTGTTTTTCCTGCATCCACAGATGTCAGGCTACGTAAATAATACCAATCATGATTCAAGGCAGGATATCGCGGTATAGAAGGTCATCCACTCATATATCGTGGGGCGATAGGGTCATCCGCTAATGATACTGCGAGCATCCGCTAATGGTACTGCGGGAATATCCAATCACCAATACTATATGTATATATATATATATATTCAACCACTAAGCCTAAATATAACTAATAACATATATAATCATCCCAATAATTCAACAACCCATTCATGCATACAAATAATCAACAATTTATTTTTAATGATTAAAAATAAATTTAAATATAAAATTGTGAGTGAGATTTACTCACCTTGATTATCAATTGCAAAATATCCTGCTTAATCCATATTGTCTCGGCTTTGAATCTATTCGAATCATAAATCTTGAACCTACGATTATTTATTTTTGTTTAACGATTAAACAACTATTAATTTAAATTAACTAACAAAATAATTAAGTAATTTATCCTATGTATTTTAAATTAATCAAACGTATTCCTCGTTGCCTTCGATTAAGTATGAAGCCAACTACAATCAGTGATTTCAATCAGCCCAAAATTCTGGTTCATCTCATTCGGGCATTCCGTCAAACACTTCATAGACATTATTGTGCCATTGCTCCACCATTCCGAATGACCTTATCATTACTGCAAATCATGACTGCATGCCTCAAAACACCATCAGCCTCGATGTTCAATCACCCGACTTCCTAATCAGCTACTGCCGAAGCCCTCCCCCAGTCACACATTAACACGTTCGACTCCTCCAACTGACTATACGTTTGCGTCAACTGAGCTTCTACTATTCCCCAAAAACACAGTTCGAACTCAGATTAATTACTTATTGTCGAAACCCCTTATTTCAGACAGTTGAACCCATCCTAACACTACTCCATGGAACGCATTCATTATCAATACATTTGAACTCTCCTCCCAGGTCAAGCATCCTACATCATCCCACTTGACATCGCAGCTCCCAACGTCACTCCAGTTTGTTCATTGAAATCATGGCATCCATAAATCCACTCGCACTACACCTAGTTGCATCCAAACCCATATCGCAACCCACCCAGTCAACTTCGAACTCTACTCCACTGCCTTAACCTTGAACTAACCGTGAGACCTAAATACCAACTCGTGAGTCCTTAATTCCACCCAGTTCAACCCCATAGCCTTCCCGTTGCTTCAACCCTACTTCGACGAGTTCGAGTTCGAACCCCCACAGTGATCATCGCACCTAAAACCAATGATATCCACATGGAGAACCCCTTTAGGCAAAGCGAATGAACAAAAAAAATTCAATTTTGGATTTTTATTCCAATCTGCCATTTCCGATTTTTGGCTTCCGAAGCTTTTGTGTTTTTGAGGAATGGAAAGAGAGGGGTTGCGGTATATATTTTCACATGAATTAAAAGGATGCCATTTGATTTTTATTAGAAGCTTTTTTTGCCCTGAAATAATTGGTTTCCAGTGGAGAACGAAAGGGAAATGGACTTCGATTTGTTTTGTGGAAGTGGAATGGCAGAATATACGAAGGATGAGGTTCATATTTATATACGCGAATGAAGGGAACAAAAGGTACGAGCCATTAAATCGTTTCTTTCTTTGCAATGAAGCTGGGAAGCAGATATTTCAGCTCGAGGAAGAATGTAGGCTGCGAAAAAAATAGAGATAGGTCGCCTGATGTTAAATTTGATTAGATTTTGTATTTAATTAAATAACCAAAATATCTCGCGGTCCCTAAATTAAATTCCCAAACTGCTATTTCAATGTAACGACTGACATTCTCATATTATAGTGTTATATTGAAGTCCACAGAACTGATTATGGAATTTAATTCGACTATAAAGAAAGAGATAACAATTTAAATTAACGATTTAAATTAAATTTCGATTTAAAATATAAATTGATTTCAAACAATTAATTTCATCGATAATAGATTATTATCATCGTCCTAATTTACTGGAATTTATATTAATCAATAGAATTTGTTTTGATCCAATTTTATATGCAAATTCAATTATTACCATTTCATATTACGATAATCTGATATATTCAATGTTAAATCATACAATAATTATTAAATCAATAAATTCAATATAAAAGCCATTTATATTTCTAATTCAACATTTAGAATGTTCAAAATAAAATAGCTAAAATTCGGGACGTTATAATCAGGGTCAGTTTGATCTACTTCAACGATGATTCATCTCGGTTCGATGAAATCTGGTTCGGCGTAGCTGGATAGGCATGGATGCTTCACCACTTCACTTCATATCATATGGTTCGGCTCGAATCATGTCATGCTTGGCTTGGGATTGAGTAATGAAATGAGGAAAAGGCTTATGTTCGGCTCGGTGTGTAGGATCAGCTATGTCGAACCGAGGTCGGTTCGACTATGCCGAATCGAGTGTTGGTATGAGAGTTTGACCTCTTCTTTCATCTAAAGACGTAGTCACTCACTCTCTATTTACTTCGGATTGAAGGACACATGGCATGTATCGAACCAGAGAGGACGTCTCCCACGACCTAAAGAAGCGGACTTCTAGCCCATGGGAGGCCGGATCAAAGGACACATGTCATGTTGATCCATTCTTGGCACTCACCTATAAATACTGGATTTTGGGGTCATTACATGGATCAGTTTTCTCAGCTACCAGCATACACGCAATGAGATTGCATCAGAGGAGATCAAACTCTTTCTTGGCTGGCCGTATGAAGCAAATTCACATCTAATCTCTACATTCATTCGTACAAAATCAACTGTAACTTGTAATTGTTACAGTGTGATAAAAGTTACTTGAAGTGGACGTAGGTTGGACTGCTAAAACCACTATAAAATTTTTGTGTGTTTCCTTTATCTTACTACTTTTGTGATTGAAATTATTTGTGATTTGTTAAATTGGGGGTTGATTTTCGAAAGACCACCTTTTGACATTAACACTTTGGCACGCCAAGTAAGAGTGCTCACTTTTGGATTGAAAGATAGTAAAGAGAAATAAGGATGGAACGTTTTCTCTTACAGAAGACATTAGTAATGCAGGCATTGAAAACAAGGGAAGTTAGGAGGCTTCCTCTCATTGTGATGCTTCCATTTATTTGACTAGAGAAGAGGTGGACGGAGTAATGGCTGAACTAAGGTCGCGTATGGGGCGACATGATGAGATTCTGCGCTAGCAGGAAGAAACGATGATTAATTTCTTCACAAGGTTTGATGGATTCAAAAGACCAAACGGTCAAAACTCAGTCGCTGGAGCAGGAACCAGCGGCACTGGCGGGATGGAAGCAGCAACAACAGCTCGACCAGAGAACTTACCACAACTTGGACCATGTGAAGATCAACGTTGGAGATGGAATAAATGTTGAGCCAGTTGGAGCGGGGTCATCCGCCTCAAAGATGGTGATTTACATCACGACACCATAACTCGTGATGTTCTGATTGGAAATATGGAAATGTTGGCAAGATTAGGCCAACAGAACTTTGGATGGAACAAGTGTCGCAACACCAGGATCTCGGTTGGACTACGTCGAACCAGCCTGGTTCGACTATGTCGAACCGAGGTCAGGGAAACAGTTGAACCAAATTTCGATGCAACGGATCAGCAACAAACAGCTACAAGATTACGCGAGGGCACCAATATTGGTTTGGACAATTGGCAACGACTACTTGGAGACGAAAATCGAATCACTAACGTGATTCGACGATTTATAAGAGGAGGGGCATGTCAAGATGACGTGAATAGCGTCAATTGCAGTCATTTAACTTAGAAAATCGGTAAAACGCCCCCACACCCATTAATGTCACCCATATAAGAATGCGCTAAGGTTTATGAAGCATTTAGGTATAAAGTAGCAACACATAGACCAAAATTCACTAGACAGAAATCTAGTACACATCGGAAAATTTAAAACAACATTTAATTAAGTAAGTCAAATCACAGTGCTTATTACATTTTCAAAATACCAAATAGTCATCATCATAAAACCAAATACAATGTCTTGTGGAAAACCATAATATCAGAGTACATAAGTAAAGCCATCCATCTCAATGCCAACACAACAGAAAATGATAAATGAACCAATACATGAGTCTGAATCCAAGATGAACTGAAAAAATCAAGAATCGCTTTTGAGACCTTCCACCCTGCGAACCTAGAGAGGGAAGGAAGAGAGGAGGAGAAAACCAACTAGGTCAGACATACGTCTGGTGAGTTTTAGTAGTTTCTAGCATAAGCATAAGTTAAGGAAGCATTAGACAAATGAACAGTTCTAAGGACATAAGACATAAAGGTATAAAAGCAGTAAACAAAGTTAAGCACGAATAAAGATTGTCTTCTCATTCATATACAAGATTATTGTACCAACTTACAAAGATATAGTAATTAGGCTTTACCTAATTTCTACCTGTCGATCAGCTCCTATAACCACAATGTGATAACCTATGCCAACTATGGAACTCAGGGTTATTAGTCCTTAGCCCATCAACTAAAAGGACATAGCCGTTAATCACAGGCATTACAACGACTAATTTTCCCCAATCGGCACGATGAACGCTCATCGTCCAGCCGGAACGCGCCCGTACTCACCTCGTTTGGACCTCTAATTATCCAGGGCAGTAAAGCGTATCATCGCCTCTACCTAGTGTGAAAATTTCATAGATGATAATAGGGATACTGCCTAATACGGGTCCCCAAATATGCAGTTGACACAAGTTGCCCTCTAGTCTTGGTCCCCATTTATTTTTCTATTATGCCACTTAGTCTCCCCAATCTGCCCCACTCTGTCGAAATGGAACTAAACTACAATTTTATTATTTTAGTAGGCCTTTTATTTCCCTCAATCTCACGCTGTCGGAATAGACTCCCACTATAATTTTATTATCTTATTAGGCCTCTTACTTTCTTCAATCAACCCCACACTACTGGAACGGACCTACGAACCACTTTTTTCCAATCAACCCCACGCTGCCGGAACGGACTCCACTATCTTAGCTTATTAATTTTATCTTTAACTTAACTTAAAATAATTTAAGTTGATTAATAATCCCAATATAACCACATGTTATATTCCTAGGTTGTATTAAACATTCCTAATTAATGTTTATCTTTTTATACAACCCAAACCCATGTTACTTAACCTCCAACTAAGTTAAACCTATCCCAGTTTATGTGTTTGCATGTTCTCCAATTACATAATAAGTTCTATCCCTTAATTACAGTCTAATACTGATTGTGATATCTAATCAGTTCTAACATGCCCAATTATCCTTTTTCATTCAATTTCAACATTATTCCAATTTTAACGCAAAATTAATGATAAAGGTCAAGGCTCTCTTTTGGCCTAGGCTTAGCGCTAACGATAAAGAGAAATGGTCTAAGCTACTAGCAAGGCCTAGACTCAAAAATAAACAAAATAAATAAAATAGGGCAAAATCTGAACTGTAAATAAAACCACAATAGTGAAGGGGATAGGAGAAGGAGAATTACTTATAAATAGTAAATAATTGGAAAGAAATAAGCATAGAAAGTAAATAAGTTAGAAAAAAATTACAGAAAAACTAAACGCATAAATACTGTAAATAACTACAAACATTAAACTTGCGAGTAAAAACTATTTAACTATCTAAATTTTCCTACACATCACAGATCTGATGAAGAGAGCTTCCCCTGTGTCCTTTCTTATTCCAGCAGAACCTCCGCCCTTAGAAGTATTTGTAAAATTAATATTTAAAAGTATATAACTTCTGTATCCTCGTAAAAATTTAATTATTTGGCTCTTCCTAATTTTGAGGTCAGGCCTGGGGAACAAGAAGAAGAAGAGAGAAAGAATGGATGTGATGAAATGAGAGAGGCTCTGTTAGTCCATTTATAGGGTTTACTCGTCGTTATCAACCGTCCAAATTTAGGATTTAATACGGGTCAGTCATGTCACTGGACCAATCAGAAAGCATCACGTCGGCCTCTGGTTCAAAATGAACCAATAAAACTAAGCCAGCTCAAAAAATAACGTTCAAACAATATAAAACATTCTTTCCCGAAACGTGCGCTCCAAGGCACACGCCGACAGGCATGCACCTATGGGTCGAACTAGGTCGACCCAAGTGGGAATGGGTCATCCCAATTGACCTGTTCCACTATATATATATATATATATATATATATATATATATATATATATATATATAGAGAGAGAGAGAGAGAGAGAGAGAGAGATTTGGCTTATCTTCTTTAATTCATAACTTACTTATTTTAACTCCGTTTTCAGCAAACCAAATGTCTATTTTCATCAGAAAATTTCTACGAACCCAATGGTGCTAGTCCCATTATCCAATTCTGAATATTATTCCAATTAATATTTAATTTATTACTCTTTTCTATTTAATTATTGTTTATTAAAATTCGGGTGTTACAATCAGGGATTCCCTTAACCCATCAGACTCCAATTTACCATTTCTGGGGAGCGGGCGCGACCCGTTAATGCAACAGCGACGGAAGGCGGAAGATGAGCAGGTGCGACCCAACAAACGCACGACCGTTCGAAGGGTGACTGACAATGTAAATAGGGGAGAACACTGATCACATTCTTCATCCGATTTTTCTGTTGTGATTCTTCTCACTTCTTTGCTTTCACCGCTGCCGCTGTTGTCAAACACGGAGTTGACATTCTGATTACAATCTCGTGCAGAAATATTCTGTTGTATCTTGGGAAACTTTACAAATAAAGGTTTTAAGGATATTGCTAAAACAAACCTCAAAATCCCGTCTATTTGATTAGTTTTGACAAATCGCTCTGATTTGTTGGTTACTGTACTGCAGCTTTTGTACATGCAGTCATATTATTTCTCTTCATATATAACAAACTAGAAGTCTTAAACAACATACATGCGCCTATGACTGGAAATGTGGTTAGGTAGATTTTTATACTATACGTGCAAGCGCATAATGAAAACAATCTTGGGCCATCTTTCATGTGGTATATGTTTTTAGGAATACAAATGAGTTTTGTGATTATGCTGACAATTTTAAATAAATAAATATTAAATAAATAAATGGAAAGACTCAAATTAACTCTGTATACTCTAGTACGGGAAATGTGTACACTAACAAGTGGATCTTTGTACGCATGGGGAACCAAATTTAATTTGTGGTATAGCCTAGTTCATACATAACTTTCTGTGCTGTGCTCCATTCAATTGATGAAAGCAACGAGAAACATTCATTTTGCCTCAGCACACACCAACAATCTGAGTGACTTCAATTATTTATGTTCACAACCATGTTCATGTTTGTCTTAATTGTATATTTATTCATTCTGGTGAAATAACTACCTGAAACTGAAAATCAAACAGCCTTCTCTGAATTTTAACTTATGATTTAGTTTATGTATACTTGACAAGTTAGATTCCGAGAATTTTCAATATGAATGAACTTCTTGTACTTTTGAGTTAATACCCATTCAGACATTTTTCATATATATCTGCAATTTTCTAATGCTGATTTACACCTTATTATAGTTGTATGACTTAGATATCAAATTTATAGCTGTTTCCTGCATGGGTGAATTTCGTGGGCTTTGAAATTAGATTGTTGCAGACATTTCTCTTGGTGTTGTGTTTGTCACCGTGTGCACGAATATAACAATGTTCGTACATTCTGATGTATGGCTTACAATGTTTTTCATATATAGGGACGGACATCGCATTAAGTACCAAGCTTTCTTCCTCTGAAAGTCTCACAAAGCATCACCTGTTACATCTACTTTAGTTCCATCTGAAAGTCTAGTTATTTTGTCCTTGTTCAAAGTAACTCGATGCTAATTTAACTTCGACTAAATTATCCATCCTCTTATAACAAGCTAACTTCTCCTTTTAGACTCCAACATGTAGAATGTAATTTTGAGGCTTGGAACTTTGATCCCTCGGAATACTGGTCCGTTTACTGCAGTAAACTAAATTGTTACGAAGGACAAACAATATGACCACTAAGTCGCAGGATCCTAAGTTCCCAATTTTTCGCATATGAGCTACTGAGCAAACGCATACTGTCATAGTTTCATACATAACATTATCAAAGATCATCTTGTACTACGTTGGATGTTGTGTAGTAGAACAAAGTGGTGTAATGTCATTTGCGGAGGTGACTCTAGTCATATATTGGTCAACTTCTGAAATATCAAAGCGAAAATATAATTTAATCACTGTAACGTAAGACTAGATGATTGTTGTTAACGAGTCTCTATGTCTACCACTGGCAATAGGAGCGAGGTTCGATAATATGCCAATTTGTACAGTGTTAGTAGGTAAATTGATTTCTTTCGCTTTTGAATTCATAATAATTCGATCCAGAGTCTGTACACACAAGGATCTAAGGCCATTCTTCGATTTTCTGTCTCCTTCTAAGTTCATAGCTTTCGTGGTAGCTTCGTTGATATTGCCTACCGAATACTATCCATATGATAGAGTTATCATATAATCTTCAATCAAGAAGTTCTTGACGGATAATAAAAGAAAAACTTTCAATCTTGTTTCAGAACTGAAAATGAAATTATAAATGAATAATAATGTTTGTACAACTCTAAACGTGTATTTATATACACGTTTCCTTCGGTGAAAGGATAATAGCCGCAAGGGCTTTTAGTATCAAAGTAAACAAAAACAATCTGGGCTAGGCCCAGTTACAGCCTTATATAATATCATATTGTGTAAACGGGAAACCCTCTTCTGTCATAATTCGCCCCCTCAAAAACAGCTAGGGTTTCCCTCTGGCTTCCGATGAGCTGCTACCTTCAGCGATCTCTAGATCAATTCTTTCCTTCGGCTTCAATTTCTAAGCAAAGGGAGTTCTGAACAAACAAAATCCATACAAAATCAATCAAAAACGGCTAGAGTTTCCCCTTGTCTTCAGTTGAGCTTCTTCCATCAACAACCCTTAAATCGTTTCTGAAGCGATGAAAATTCTTGGCTGATAAAGCTTTAGTCAAGACGTCCGCTCGTTGGAAGCTGGTTGGAACATGTCGGATGTCCAATTTTCCCTTCTCTATTTCTTCTCGTACGAAGTACAAATCGATGTCGATGTGCTTCGTGCGAGAGTGCTGTATAGGGTTTGAGGCTAAGGAAATCGAGCTCATATTGTCGCACCAGATTATAGGCTTCTTGTCGAGTATTATTCCTACTTCTCTTAGCAAATGCCCAATCCACATCAATTCAGCTGTTGTGCTTGCGACAGCTCTGTATTCAGCTTTCGTGCTCGAACAAGAAACAGCAGCTTGCTTGCGGCAGCACCATGAAATCGGGTTGGATCCCAAATAGACGCAATAACCAGTTGTGGATCTGCTGTCGTCGTGGTCCGAGGCCCAGTCAGCATCACTGTAAGCATGTATATTTAAGCTTTTGCATGCGCTAAGTGCTACTCCATATTCTAATGTCCCTTGTAAGTATCTTAGTATGCGCTTTACTGCGTTCCAGTGTTCAGACAGTGGATTATGCATATATTGACAAACCTTATTAACACTAAAACTAATGTCTGGACGAGTAATAGTGACGTATTGTAGAGCCCCAACAATACTTCTGTATAGTTTGACATTCTCCACTGGTTCTCCTTTGAATTTGGACAACTGCAGATTACTAGTCATAGGTGTAGGTAGAGGTTTTGCCTTGTCCATGTTAGCTCGAGTGAGAATTTCTAATATGTATTTTCTTTGTGATAAAAGAACTTCTGAACTGGATTTTTGCATGACTTGAATACCCAGAAAATAATTTATCTTTCTCATATCTTTAATGGAGAAGGTCTTGTCTAGAAATTTAATGACATTGTCAATTTCATTGCTGTTATTGCCTGTAATAAGAATGTCATCCACGTAGACGAGTATGTATATAGTTGTACCCCCCTTAATTCTGACATACAGTGAGCAATCTGACTTTGTTAAGGAAAAACCTAATTTGGCTAAAGTGATCTTTAACTTCTCGTACCAAACTCTCGATGCTTGCTTCAGTCCATAAATTGCTTTATGTAATTTGCAGACTAATCCTTCGGTTTCTTTAGTAACATATCCTCTAGGCTGTTGCATATAAACCTCCTCCTGTAACTCTCCATTCAAAAAGGCGTTGTTCACGTCAAGCTGCCTTATGTCCCACTGATTAGTTAGAGCTATAATCATTATAACTCTAATAGTTGTAGGCTTAACAACTGGAGAGAACGTCTCATTGAAATCAAACCCAAACTGTTGCGAATAACCCTTGGCCACCAGCCTCGCTTTATACTTTGCTATGCTCCCATCTGAATTTTTCTTTAATTTATACGTCCATCTACTTCCCACAATATTTTTGTGCTTAGGAAGAGTCACCAATGTCCATGTTTTGTTTTTAACAAGGGCCTCATATTCTATATCCATGGCATTTTTCCATTTACTGCTGGTTATGGCTTCTTCAAAATTGGTTGGCTCTTTAATATCAATATTTAGATTATATGCCTTGGGCTTGTAAATACCGTGTTTGTCATCATGTGATGTTTGTTCCCAGCAGTGGGTTGGGTTATGTCTTGGTTGTTATCAGAAGATGATGCATTACTTTTATTACCTTGAGTTGTGCTGTTTTGAGTTGAATGATCACTATTATCAAATTCATCATTCCTTGTCTGATCATCATGTGTATGTTGCATTATGTCTTCATCATAGTCATCACTGTATCCTGATCTTGTGCTAGCTATACTCTTGCTTTCATTGTGTTCATCAACTAGCTGATCATCATGTGTATCTTGTGCTGTGCCTTTTGGCCATTCAGTCAATGTTATAGGAGGCTGCACCATGCTTGCAGGCTTGATAACTCTATTGGTGGTTTTCATACACTTTTCTGCAAAAGGAAAAATACTTTCATCAAAAGTAACGTGTCTAGAAATATACATCCTGCCATTACTATCTAAACATTTGTAACCTTTTTGATTAACAGGATAGCCCAAAAAAGTACAAGGTGTAGATCTGAAACTCAGTTTATGTTTATTGTACGGTCTAAGACAAGGAAAGCACAAACAACCAAATGTTTTTAAAAAATGATAGTCTGGTTTTGACTTGAATATAATCTCATGAGGACTTTTCTGTTGCAAAACCTTTGTTGGCATAAGATTTATTAAATAAACTGATGTCGCAAATGCTTCTACCCAGAATTTAAGTGGCACAGATGCTTGTGACATCAGTGTTAGACCGGTATCTACAATATGTCTGTGCTTTCTTTCCACTAAACCGTTTTGTTCAGACGTATGTGGGCAGGTGGTTCTATGTTTGATGCCTCTATCATTAAAATATTTTCTCAAAGGCATAAACTCACCTCCCCCGTCTGTTTGAACTGCTTTAACCTTACAGTTGAGCTGCTTTTCAACCATTTTTATGAAATTAACAGTTGTATTGTGAGTTTCAGACTTAGACCTTAGAAAGAAAATCCAAGTATATCTACTATAGGCATCCACAAAGGAAAGGTAGTACCTGAAACCCTGGTCTGTCCTTAAAGGAGATGGCCCCCACAGATCTGCTGCAATGAGTTCACATGGACTACTATATGTAGTCTCGGAATCAAAGAAAGGTAACTTATGATTTTTGCCAATTTGGCAATGACTGCAAATAAAGTGATCAGGTATTCTTTTGAAACTGATTTTATTTTTAATCAAGAATTGTTTTACAGTTTTGATATTTGGATGACCTAACTTTTTATGCCAGAGATTAAAAACATCACTATCGTTGCCAGTATCATTTTGAACATTAGAAACATTGTCTTTGCAATTACTGGCAGTGTCAAACTGAACATTATAACAGTAATTTCCATTCATATAACTGTCTCTGGTCTTGACTTTGCTGAATTTGTATAGGCCATTATCCAAATTACCCTGTAACAGTATTTTATTACTCATTAGATCCTTAACTAGACAGAATTTGGGGTGAAACTCAAAGTATACGTTATTATCATTGGCAAATTGTGAGACACTTATTAAATTCTTCTTGATGTTAGGAACTCTTAATAGATTATTAAGATATAAATGTCTCTTAGCATTAATGTAACCATTACCAATGTGTGATATACTTATGGTTTCCCCATTACCTACTTGAATCGAATGTTTACCTGAATAACTCTTGTTGCCAAGATTCAAGTTCTGCAAACTGTTGGTAACATGATTTGTGGCGCCTGAATCTGGGTACCAATCATCAACATTTATATCGTCACTTTTAACCTCATCTGCACTACATAATTGACTTCTGCCACTGTCAGCACTATTACTCTGTTGATTCAGTTGCGCAACATTGATGTTAGGTCTGTTTTGACTACCACCTTGTGTTTGCCTTGCGACATTAAACTCAGAATTGAACCTGAAATAGCACCTGCTAGCTATATGACCAAATTTATCACATATTTGACATTTGACCCTGCCATTATTGTTCCATCTACCACCTCGTCCTCTACCCCTTTGTGTCTGATTTCCCCTCTGTATACTGTTATTCTGATTTGAATTCTGGGTAGAGGTGACTCTCTGCTGACCTTTATTCTTTGAAACAGTAGTATAGTTGACTAAGTAATCTAATTGACCTGCTCTTCTTTGTTCAATCCTCCCTTCATGTGCCAATAATGTGGAATGGACATATTGAATATCGGGAATGGTTCTTTGTGAGGCGATAAAGGTAACAACTGACTCGTATTCCTCATCCAACCCCCCTGTAATATAAAGAACATGCTCACTTTCTGAAATTTTGTGTCCTGTAGTTGCAAGTTTATCGCATAGGATCTTGATCTTGGTTAAGTATTCGCTCATACTCATTCCATCTTTCTTGATATTCTGAAGTTGACTCCTGTAGTGCATGATTCTTGACGCTGATTGTGAGTTAAAAATCTGTTCTATGGCTATCCAAATCTCATATGATGTATTAGCACCAATAATCCGTGATAGCAAGTTAGCACTTATGGAGGAAATTAGCCAAGATGCAAGAAGACTATCTTGCTTTTGATAGAGGATGTATTCTTCATTACTAATTAAATTTCTATCTTTGTCTTGAATCATTGCGGGGGTATTCTGACTGTGCCCTTGATGAAGTCAATCAGGCCATAGCCTTTTAAGGCTGTTTCTACTTGGTATTTCCATAGCATGTAATTATCATCGTCCAAAGGGATGCTAATTACATGACTTTTTGGTTTGATCAATGTGGTATTTGCTGAGAAAGCTCTAGCACTATCCACTCTTGATGTTTCTGAACTCGCTGTATCGTTGTTTCCAGTCATTGTGACTTAAAGAGATGAACTGAAAACAGTGCGACTTGGATGGCAGAGATCAAAAATTGTGAGAATTGATTTTCTGCAACCAGTTGCTGTTGCAATCGATGATGATATAAAGAATCTTGACTGCAGTCAATAATCAAGAATGCTTTCTTGATGAAGAAACAGAGGCTAAACAAGGAATAAGAACTGATTAGGAGGATGCTACACAAAGATTGAAAGGTTTACTTCGGTGATGATAACGGATCGTGGACGGCGGTTTGCAACACTACAATCTCGCAACCGGATCTTCTGAGAAGTACAATGACAACCTTTCAGTCTTAGAGACGTAGTAGAAATTATCCTCTCTCTTTTTTCGAATGTAATTTTATTGCCGTTTGGCTTTGAGAGGCTCTGATACCATAAAAGAAAAACTTTCAATCTTGTTTCAGAACTGAAAATGAAATTATAAATGAATAATAATGTTTGTACAACTCTAAACGTGTATTTATATACACGTTTCCTTCAGTGAAAGGATAATAGCCGCAAGGGCTTTTAGTATCAAAGTAAACAAAAACAATCTGGGCTAGGCCCAGTTACAGCCTTATATAATATCATATTGTGTAAACGGGAAACCCTCTTCTGTCATAATTATCAATCAAGAAGTTCTTGACAGATAATGGGTATTTGGATATTACATATTTAAACTTAATCTTCCTATTTAGAGTGCTTTTATATATTATAATCTCAGTTTTCATCCCTTTTTAGTATTATACCGTGATTTTGTGGGATCAGCCCCTTCTCCACATGTATGTTCTTTTTATATTCAGCTCATTTATTACAAAGTGATATGGTTTGATGGTCAAGTTATAACATAGGTGGAATCTTCAGGGCTTGTCCAAGTGCTTAATGCATATTGGTAACCTTTTACAGTGAGCAAGCAATAGGTAAAGTAATCTCAGTACTGTTTACTAGTATAATTAGCTTATTTTATCTACATTGTTAACTTTACGTTGTGACCATGGCAACATAGTGGGGAGCAAAGATGAGTTGCTTAGGCTTAGCTATTGAAAACATGAGATGAAAACTATTAGTAAACCAGAAAAAAGAGTGCACAAATTGCATACAAAATTCTACACCAATTCTGTTATTATATAATCGACAACTACTAGCCTAGATAGTTTGACACAATGTGCATATGGTAGTTACGTAAGACAAACGTATGATATGATATCAAAGATAAACCGAATGGTTCATATCATCTAAAGAAGTGCTGTTTCATGCTTTTAAGCTAATAGTGTCCATATGAATGTGATAGCTACGAGACTCAAAATGTTAAATCATTGTGTCTTCTCTAGAATTAGTGGAAATCATCAGGAATGATGAAGCTGATGAAGAAGAGGAATCTTTGCAATTTGCATGATGGCTATGCTGGAAAGTTGAATTCATTGACTCTCCCTAGTGGTAAGTGATTTTGACAAACCACCTTCCCTTTTTTTTCACATTTCTCGTGATGTCTTTTATAAAGAACAACCACTGTCAACTTGCTTTTACTACCATATTTTCATATGCATTCTTTTAATTATCTCAGTTTTAATTTGTAGCATTGTTTATTTATGTACATGAAAGCTAAACATGTCTCTATTTATTTCTCCAGTCTTTGAATTACGTGCCTTTATCATACCACATGCTTCATTGAATTCTTCCTTGTAATCAAAAAAACTTCCTTCTTCATCTTTCTTTTTTGAAAATCATACCACATTGCACTGTTGCTTACTATATCAAGACTTGCCTTTGTTTGTCCGTTAAATGTGCAAGAAGAAGAGCATAGTATTTTACTGGAGTTCAAGAAATGACTAATAGATACAGATGGAAACATCAATAGCTGGACTTCTTCGGATTCGGTAGATTACTGCAACTGGAATGGCATAGCATGCATAAATTCAAGGGTAACATCAATAAACCTCCATTCTTTCAATCTTTCTGGTGTTTTGCCCATCAACATTTGCAAACTTACCCAACTAAAAGTTTTCAATGTATCAAAAAATATGATATCTGGCACCATTCATACAGAATTCTCTTCTTGTGCTAACTTAGAAGTACTAGACCTTAGTACAAATAATCTACATGGAGAAATCCAGCTCGAACTATGTATGTTGCCTTCACTTAAAGTGCTTCTCTTGAGTCGAAACTTCTTGTATGGAGAAATACCATTAGAAATAGGAAACTTGACTTCTTTGAAAGAGTTGGTCGTTTATAGTAACAACCTAACTGGACCGTTACCTTCTTCTATTCGAAAGCTTAAAAGCCTTAGAATAATTCGGGCGGGTCTTAATGCTCTTTCGGGTTCCATACCCAGTGAAATAGGCGAATGTGAGAGCCTAGAAGTTCTGAGGCTTGCCCAAAATCATCTGACAGGTTCTTTACCTAAAGAATTACAAAAGTTAAAGAATCTGACTACACTGATTCTTTGGCAAAATCTATTATCATTGGAAATTCCTTCTGAGATCGGAAACTGTACTAGTCTGGAAATGATTGCTGTTGAATATGATGATGTTAATTAGTTTAGTGCTGTTTTGTATTTGTGTGTTTGTTTGTTGTATTGTAAATAAGGTTGTACATATTGTTTTCTCGTTTGGGCCTTGTATTTGGGCTTTACGGTTTTACTGTGGTTGTGGGTCTTTGTTGTATGTACTTTGGGTATATACCCATTACCAGCTGTAAAGAAACGAAGATCATCGAATAAAGTTTTCTTCATTTTCTCGTTTTAATGGAGTTTATCATGGTATCAGAGCAGATCAAGATCCAGATCTAATTCTTCTTCTTTTTTCTATCAATTTCTTTTCTCTACGATGAATGAATCAGAGAATTCTAATTTTTCCGCTCCACAACCAAACAATATCATAATCAACTACAACGATCCATACTTTCTCACTGCTGGAGATACTACTACAAATCTGATTGTTAGCTACGTCTTCAATGGAAGCAATTTCATCAATTGGAGCAGGGCGATAAGGATGGCGCTAATTGCTCGAAATAAATTAGGGTTTATTGATGGAACCCTAACCAAACCCGAGGTAACCTCTTCCGATTATCAGAAATGGATCAGGAATGATTATGTAGTTATGAATTGGTTGTCAAATTCTATAGATAAGTCAATTTCTGAGAGTTTCATTTTTTGTGATTCTTCTCGTCAATTATGCACTGAAATTCTTGAAAGATATGGTAAAACAAATGTTCCACAATTATATGATTTACACCGTCAATTGATGTTAATTGAACAAGGAGATCTGTCAATTTCTGAGTATTATTGTAAGATGAAGAGAGTTTGGGATGAGTTACAGATCATTGAGGGATTTCCTTATTGTACTTGCGGTGTTATGAAAGATTGCATGTGTGGAATTCTTAAGAAACTGATAGAGGCTGATCAAAGAATGAAATTGATTCAATTCTTGTCTCGACTCAATAAAAATTATGATCAAGTAAGGATTAATTTGCTCAGTTCAGATCCTTTGCCAACAGTTAACAGAGCTTATAACATTTTACAACAAGTTGAGAGACAAAATTTAAATGGAATTAGCAATTTCACTATTGAGACAAGTGCTCTTCAAGTTCAAACTGGAAAAAGAGACTTCAAGAAGACTAAGAATGATTTGTATTGTGAGCATTGCAAGATGAAAGGTCATACTATTGACCAGTGTTTCAAATTGATAGGATATCCAGATTGGTTTCACAAAAAGAAAAACATAAAACCAATTACTAAAGTGGCAACAAATGTATCAAGTTCTGGAATTGTTGGAAGTACTCCTATGCAGAGTGGTGAAAAAGGAAGCAGTTCAGGACCTCGGCTTGATCAAAAAATGGTTGCTGAAGTGTACAAAGCAGTTGTTCATATGATGCAGCAGGAATCTTCTTATGATCCTCTTTCACAAGACTATGCGGCAGTGAATTTTGCAGGTATAACAACTTCAACTGTTATTCATAATACAAACCCTAGATGTTATGCTAATTGGATCATAGATTCTGGTGCATCTGAACACATGGCATATGATTTACAATGTTTTGCTTCAATTCAAACACTAAAACATCCTTTAAATGTTAGTTTACCTGATGGAACTGTTAAAAATGTTACAAAATCTGGAACAATTCATCTTTCACCTCAAATAATCCTCAAAAATGTCCTTTATATTCCTGATTTCAAATACAATCTTTTGTCCATTGGAAAATTACTTGATCATAATGATCTTGTAGTGTATTTTGATCAAACAAAGTGTTTGTTTCAGGACCTGCACTCTAAACAAGTGCAAGGCTCTGGAAAGAGAGAGGCTGGACTATACAAATTCAATGCAGAGATTTTAAGTTCCAATTCTAGTATTTCTTCTTCATTTCTATCAAATATTCATAATTCAAACAATGAAAAGTCTGAAAATGTTTTAGCAAACAATCTTACAGCTGTACCTAGTTTTAATATTCTTCATGCAAGACTAGGACATATGAGTGTATCTTCTATGAAACATTTAACAGTTCCTTGTTCTAACAATAAAAGTGATGATTTTAGTTGTGAAATTAAGTAAACATCATAAATTGCCTTTTGTGTTATCATCATCAATTGCTGCTCAGTCTTTTGAAATGATTCATGTGGATTTATGGGGGCCTTATAGAACACCTACCTTATCTGGTGCACATTATTTTTTGACCATATTGGATGATTTTAGTAGAACTACATGGGTTCATCTTTTACACAATAAGCAACAAGTGTATAAGATAATTTCTGATTTTTTGGCCTATGTTCACACTCAATTTTCTAGCAAGGTCAAAATAATTAGGAGTGATAATGGAACTGAAATCCTTAATGAATCCTGTAGTAGTTTATTTGCTCAAAAAGGAATCATTCATCAAAGAAGTATACCAGGGGTGCCTCAACAAAATGGAAGGGTAGAAAGAAAACACAAACATCTTTTGGAAACTGCTAGATCAATCAAAATACATGCTAATTTACCTATTAAATTTTGGGGAGACTGTATCGTAGCAGCTGCACATCTAATTAATTTGATGCCTAGTGCTGTTATTCAATGGAAAACACCATATGAAAAGTTAATAGGTAAGGAACCTGACTATAGAAATCTTAGAGTAATAGGATGTTTATGTTATCTAGCCGTGAAATCAAATGATAAATTTTCCCCTAGAGCAAGAAGATGTATAATGCTTGGATATCCTTATGCTCAAAAAGGATATAAATTGTACGATTTGGATACTCATAAAATTGTTCTTAGCAGAGATGTTGTGTTTGAGGAGTCTATTTTTCCTTATCATGATACAAAATCTTATCCATATACAAATACTCAATCCGAATGTCAACCTGCTCAATTTCCAAATTTTGTTCATGATGAACAAATTTGTGGATCAAACTTAAATATTCCTCCTTTTCCATCATCAATTTCAACCTCACAAAATTCCTTTTCATCACCACAAAATCATTTTCCAATCAATGATACAATCCCAGAAATTCCTACTTCTTCTACTCAATCTCAACAACAAAATCCTGATATTCCTATTCAACATGAATCTGTAATTCCTCCACAAAGAAAATCCACAAGACAAATAAAATTACCTTCCAGGTTCAAAGATTTTGAAGTTCAACAAATTAAACCTCTTTCTACTCCACATGACTCATCTTCTTCATCAACGAGCTTCAATGTATTTACAGAAGCATCATTATCTCATCTAAAACCTGAAAATTTGGTTAATCTCAACAAAATGCTGTCTACAAAAGAACCAGTTTCTTACAGCTAAGCAAAAGAAGACCCTAGATGGGTAGAAGCAATGCAAAAAGAAATTGAAGCAATGGAAAAAAAATCATACATGGGATTTGGTGGAATTGCCATCCAACAGAATTGCAATAGGCAGCAAGTGGGTATTCAAGACAAAATTCTTGAAGAATGGGGAGGTTGAAAGATGTAAAGCCAGAATTGTAGCTAGAGGGGATAAACAAATCAAAGGTAAAGATTTTAAGTACACTTTCAGTCCTGTAGCTAGATTTACTACAATTAGAATTATCATTGCTCTAGCTGCAGCCTGCAATTGGCATTTACATCAACTGGATATCAATAATGCTTTTTTGCATGGATTTATTGATGAGGAATTATACATGAGACCTCCTCCTGGATATATAAAAGCACAACCTGGTCAAGTATGCAAGTTAAGAAAATCAATTTATGGTTTGAAACAAGCTGCTAGACAATGGAATAAGGAATTAAAGGGTTTTCTCATTAATTTTGGATTTATTCAATCAAAACAAGATTGTTCTTTGTTCACCAGAACTGATGGTAAGGATTTCACTGTTATAGTGTGTTATGTAGATGATTTACTTGTCACTGGTTCAAGTATTCAGATCATATCTAAAGTGAAGCAGGAATTGCATAAAGCGTTTACAATCAAAGACTTGGGTGAGTTGACTTTCTTTTTGGGTATTGAAGTCACAAGAACAGATAAAGGAATTCTTCTAAATCAGAGAAAATATATATTGGATATGCTTAGCTCAACACACATGGAGAATTCAAAAATTGCACCATTTCCTCTTCCAAAAGGATTAAAACTGAGCACCATTGAAGGTACAAAATTGGAGAATCCAGAAATATATAGAAGATTAATTGGAAAACTTCTTTACTTGAATATGACAAGGCCTGATATCTCCTATGCAGTTCAACAGCCTACTCAGTTTATGCAAGAGCCAAGAACTCCTCATTTCTCAGCAGCACTACATGTACTAAAATATTTGAAAGGTACTTTAAATACTGGGTTGTTCTATGAAGCTAATAATGCACTACATCTTAAAGCCTTCAGTGATGCTGATTGGGGTAGCTGTATATATTCAGGAAAATCACTTACTGGATTCTGTATTTTTTTGGGTGATTCATTGGTTTCATGGAAAACGAAGAAACAAAAGGTTACTTCTAAAAGCTCCACAGAAGCAGAGTATCGTGCAATGAGTCAGACTGCAAGCACAACACCAAATGGCTCAATTTGTCACACTTTTTGCGCTCAGGTTAGTCACGGTTATTATGGTGATAAAAAAATGACGGTTATTAATGTTATATTGAGTTATCACGGTTATATCCGTCATATTACCTGAACTTGCCGTACACTGACTCACACGGGTGGATAGAATTGTCATTTCCTTTTTCTCTCTTATTCTCACGGTTCATTATTGCTTCGTAAATCAAGTTAGGGCTTTCCACTTTATCACCGCCTCTACGTTTGCCTCAGATGTGAACCGCTTCCATCGACCTCCGCGCTTCTGCCTCAAATTGGAGCCGCCTTCATCAACATCTCCGCTGCTGTCTCGTTTCAGACAAGGTATATTTTACCTCCTCTTGTTTCTTAAATTCGATTTTAGGGTAAAATATAATTTAGCTATTATGTCGGAATAATTTAGCTATTATGCGCGTTTACAGTGTAAAATATAATATCTCGTTTGCATTTACAGTGTTTGATTTGGTTCAGATTTGTTTGATTTGCTCGATTTGTTTCAGATTTGCATTTACAGTGCCTACTGACTGTATTTTTAGGAATATATCACCAGTTTCAATTTGTTTAGAACACAAAACACATGCTGAAAGAAAAAGAGAGCTTTATAGTTGTTCATGCACCAGCTTTTCACTTCTATTATTGCAATCACTAGGAATGTCGGCAGACTTTCCACGTGAACTCTTCAAAATCTCATCCTTCTTGGATGCACAGGGAGATATTCATAAGTGATGCCGGTAGACTTATAAAAGACAGTCCCCGTAAAATATCCACTAGAATCATTTAATAATAGGACCAAGATCCTAAAAAGCTTAAGTGACCAGTAAGTCGAAGAGTAGTGCATACTCAATCTTGAGTGGGTATACCTTCTATGTCTGAATTATACTCTTTGATGGGTCTGTCCGAGTATTTAAATGGGTCTGTCCGAGTGCTGATCTGTGTCAAAAAAATATAACTCATTGCTGATATATTCCAATTTTCTGGGTTAAAAAAATATAACTCATGTCACAGTATTTAAACTGATGATTTTGTTGAGTTCTTAGATGTTTTTTCTTGAATCTTTGACTAAAAAAATCTCGAGGATGACTGTACAGTCGAGTATTTGTGCAATGGCTTTGCACACCTGATCTGAATTAACTATCTTTCACAAGTGAAGCAAGATTCTGATGAAAAAGAAGAAAAACTCGTATGATGATAGAATAATCTGATGAGTTGTCTTAACAAATCACAATCAACAAATTACTGTTAAGCTTGAAGGTGGCTCTGACACCAAGTTAGAAATGCAGACTGTTTAATTTGATTTTTGGTTCAAAAATTATAGTTGCGAGAATTGCAATATGAAATGCTTCATATCTAAATAAAAAACGGTTGCATCGGCTTTGGCAGATACAATGAATATGTAAACTTGTACAAGGGATAGTGGGATAAAAGTATTCGACCAACTTATGTATAAAAAGATATAAAGCATTAAACATTTGCACAGCCGACATGAGACTCTCATAATTTATCTATGATAGAAAGATGGAAATAGCTATAGCCATTACATATCAGCCATCAGAAGTAGCTTCTTGGAGTATCTCCGGCAGCAATGAAATGCTCTAAAATGGGGTTTTGTCCCCTTTTTAATTTACTTTCTGCTCTTGTAATATAAGTTCCAGCGTGCCAAAGAGATTAAAAATGAGGCTGTGCCTTTTTTTCTGAGTGATTTTCTATAAACAAGAAAGTAATTCCTGTTTATAGACTAAACAACAAACAGTGTGCTGTTTACTCTATAAACAACTAACAGTTTGCTGTTTACTCTATAAAAATCGTCCTTTGCTGCAGAAGAAACATGGGATTCTAGCTTTTTCTTCTTTGTTGCTCCTCATGAAGCAGTATTATGACCATATAATTAAACTGATGACGTTACGTGATGGTAACATATACAGCTTTAGCCTAAGCTACCAAACCATTATCATACTTCTATGTCAACAAAACATCAGTTTCCACCGATATACAGTGTAGACCCTTGTTTATACACACACCGTTTGTGATCAAGATTTCCATGCAATAAATGTACGTTTTGCACCGTTTCTCCGTTGAACACTGATCCTGTGGCTGCGCATATAGTTTTAAAGTAGGAGTAATAATGGCTAAAAGGACCATAATCGTGACATGCGTGGGGCGTATAGGTAATGCGACGTCTTATCATTATGACAAATATGCTAGCTTTACACAATAATGGATGATTTACTGGTCGTTTTACATGCAATTAAAGCTGTCTTTATTTTGAGTTATCTCTCAGATCTATTCCTTTTGGTTTGTGTTCGGTTTTTACATGGCGAAGATGGGTTGAGGGGCTTAGTCTTGTTGGTTGATATTATGCCTCACATAGGAAACTAGGATGCATAGGAAACAGGAATAGTTCATTAAACATTTGTTCTAAGTGTTTTGTTTAGCATAATAAGGTTTTTTGTAAATATATACAGCGGTACTAATTTTGTTCAAAAAAAAAAATGTGTTTCAATTTCACCAATATGAAAATTGATCATTAAGTATGCTAAACATGGCTAGTTTATATCTGAAAATTTAAAATGACACAAATTTATGGAGAGCACTAATGGTATTTTACTATACCCTTTCTAGAATTTTTTTTTTTTTTCTGCTGTTTTTTTAAAGCAAAAGGCATTCATGGTTTAACCTTATTTTAAGCACGCAGTAACAGTTCCATATGAGATTCATGGTCTAATTCTGTACATTTATGGTTTGAAATATAACCAATTACATTATCTGCACTCATTGGAAATGATCTGAACAGCTCATGTTCGTTAACAATCTGTAAATGTCTCAGTCCGGGGAAAAAAGTTCAACTGACCAAAAGCATATGATATTTGCATTTAAAAGGAGAAAATTCAGCAAGTTGTTCTTTGTACTTTACTTTCCCTTGTTTATATGATAATTCCAAAAAGGCTTTACAAATATTCAGATATTGGCATTACAAATATTCAGATATTGGCTTTACAAATGTCTTTGCATGAAGAATCATTTATCTCTGATATTTGAAGTTAGTTTTTAATTTTAGTGAATTTTTGTTTCACAGTAGTTTTTGTCTCAAGTATGCAAGGTTAATCCGAAATCAGTTTAAAAAGAAAAGGCACCGATTAGTTGCTTTTTACCATAAAACTGCATTGAAGGATGCTCTCTCGTCAATTAAATCAGTTCTGTAGCTGTTTTTTTTTTATTTTTTTTTTATTTTTTTTTTGGCCTTAAACAAAATAGCCATAATTTTTGCTGTTTTTTTAAGGATCAGTTTTTAATTTCTGATTTATGCAGATTTTTTTTCATGGTGTTGAGTGATTCAGTGCGAATGCGGTAGCAAATGAAGTAGGATAAACTATAATGTACTATCGTTAATTATGACTTGGTGGTACAAATCCATAGTTGTATCACGGATGTGGATTAGTATGTATACTATAATGTACTATCGTTAATCATAAGCAATTTATTAAATAGCAATATCCATATTAATATGCAATTATAAATGGTTAACGCTGGCATGCCTCTTCTTGTTTTTTCCCCCTTCTCTACTTTGATTTTGGGAAACTGATAAAAGCTAAGGTGCTCATTAGGTAGCTAATAATAAGTCGCTTTTTCATTTTATAAAAATTAGATTAATAAAATCCAGTCGGGGTTGTTCAGATAGCTTTCAAAAAAATTGTCTTGCCGTGGTAGATTTGATTGATGCTAATTTAATTTTGTTCACCCGCACTTTTTCAACCAAAAAAAAGATCCACCTCCACAAAATCTTAACAATCCCCTACACTAGGGTACCAATGACAAGGAAAACAAATGCAGTAAATAACATAACCTGAACGAAATGGGGATACTTCACTGTACTGACTTGCTGAACTTTTAAAAGCTAAAAGGCCCATTTAATGAAACAAAAAACGATTTTTCTCAACAGTCACTAAATATGCAACTTTTTTTTTTAAATTTGGAGACTAAGCTTTCATAATTGATGTTTCCTGGAGCTCAATAAGTTGGTGGAATATTGCATATTTTTTCTCACCAAATTTGAGCGCTTATCCAGCAATTGAAGATAAAGATTATCAAGTTTCACCACTTCAAAAGTGAAGTTTTCCATTCTCATTCTGGTATTCGATAACAGAGGCCAATATATTTCTGATTATATCCAAAACAAACTGAGCAAGTCCCTTACCCACTGTCCTATTCTTCGCATTGGCTTTAAGAGCATTAATTAGCAAGTGAAATTCAAGATAAGTCAAAAGTATGATAAGGCAAAGTTTATATAGATTGAATTAGGATTGTTATGTTTAGTTGCATTCACTATCAACCAGCATTTTATACAGTTTTCAGTCAAACTACAAGAGAACAAAATACGATAAATTAGATAATTGCTGATAAAATTCCAAAAGAAATCAAGTATTAGTGCATCAAACATGCTGAAAATACTATACCACATCTTCGGTTAGCCTATGCTGCAATTAAGTAACGATTAACATAAAGTTGAGGCTTTCCTCAGTAATAATGTTTTTTCATATCATTTTATGCTAAATGGCAACGAGACACCGCTGTTTGGTTTTGGTGTCCAATTCTTGTATTTTTCCAGCACTCTTTCTTTGATTTTTTTTTCTCCACCAACTTTCCGCCTGCCCCGTCCCAAATTTACTCTTGCAGCACACCATTGGTAAATTTGAATAAGAAAATAACACACTTACATAAATATCTAATTTGTGCATAAATGGTTTCCAAATATAGAGTGTAAAAACTATGTTGGTTTTGGTTTAATTAGATGGCTTAGAAATTTCAAAGGGCTTTATTTTTATTTTTTATTTTTATGGATTTCTTTATCTATTTCAGTTTCAAATCATGGTAAATATTTCAGGATAAAACACTGAACTAGTGTACCGTTAAACTTTCAATTTTTTATTTCTTTTAACCAAAAGTAACCATCTTCTTCCAAATGTTTACAGTGCAGTTTGTAGTAAAATTGAATTATGATAAACATCTGAAAATTGTCTCTATTAATTATGAAAGAAGCGCTGATCATATTTTAAAGTATACCGTGTACCATTCAATTATTTATTCTCAATTGTATATAGAGATTCACATGCATTTTAAGTGCAACAGATTACGTTCATTTATGTTTTTTGACTGCACTCTGGATATCTAATTATACTTGTGCATGTGTAGTGTAGTTATTGCATCCATTTATAATCTCATACTTTTTCCTTTCTACAGAAAGAGTTCGATTTGAATATAAACCCTGATATAGCTCGACCAATACTGGAGAAGGGGTTTCCACAATGCTTAAGAACAGCAAAAGCGACGTTGAGAAAGAAATTTCTTAAAACAAAGGAAGGAGAGTCTTTGCCTAGACGTCTTGCAATTGATAACCGACCCGAAGAAATCGATAAAGTTCAGTGGGAGAAGTTCATCGACATCGAGTACACTGATAAAAAGAAAAAACAATGCAAGACGAATGCTGATAATAGATCAAAGAACACTATAAACCATACACTGGGTAGAAAATCTTATTCTGCACTATATGAAGAATTGGTACGTAGCTAAAGCCTTTCGCAATTAACCATTATAATATTAGGTAATTGATGAATATATTTATATTTATTCATGTAGGAAAAGGATAATCCTGCATGTAAACTTACACGATCAAAGGCATGGAAAGTGGCGCACACAAGCAAAAAAACGGGGGAGGTTCTTCCATGTGCTGCCGAAAAATATGTAAGGTTCCCTGACGTTTTTTAAAAGTTTGTTTTCACGGTGTAAGCGCACAGAAATTTAATAGACGTATGGTGCACAACTGATATATTTAAGGGAACTGTGTAAGCACACAGAAATTTAATATACGTATGGTGCCAAACCATGCCAATCCCATAAGGCTAGAAGATCAAGCCTTCAATTTTTGTTTTGATATACTAAAGTGTGTACATTAAATCATGTGCTCCTCGTTACACAGATGTCTCTAAAACCAGATAATTTGGCATGTTCAGGGATAGAAAAATCTTACGGAAATAAAAAAATTATAAATATGATAAAAAGAAAAGAATTTGCTCTAATTTATTTTGAGTTCCAACCCATTACATATGACATTTAACTGAGTCCATGCATGTTACATGCCGGTTACAAAATAAGTTACAAATACTATATAAAAGTATGTTACATGCTGGGTACAAAATAATTAAAAATATGAAGTCATATATGTAGATAACTGGCAAATAAGTTGTGCGTGTTGCAAAATAAATAGCTTACACAACTGCTACATATCACATTTAACTTATGCAATCTGCTTTAAAAATACAACATAATAATATGAGCATAAGCTTTTTATATAAATTTATTTCGAGTAAAAGAGATACGCATGCTGAATATATAAAAATATGTTACATGCCAGTTACAAAATAATTCAAAATATGAGGTCATGTGTAATGTAACAGGCGTGTAATTTATACCATTAAGTTTTGCATGGACATTTTTGAATGGATGTATTCTGATGTTATGTTTGAAAAAAAGCTGATAAGATATTTTTTGAGGTTGACCTACTATGATGATGCCTTCGTGAGCGCAAATATAATGCAACGAGAGGACGACCACTTCAGTTTTGTGTAATCTGAAGTAAACTCTTGTTTTCTAAAACAGCAAGTTCAAATACACATTATATTTACCACGTACTTTGTTTAGCATTGAAATTTTGATGTCTCCTAGTTAAATCCGAACGTAATTTACTTAACGTTCATTTGCAGCGTCCTCTGGTTTTATTTATTTTAGAAAAAATAATGAAAATGAAACATAGTACCCTTTATTCAATATGATTCTTATTGTTGTTAAAGCTCTACAACATCTACACATTATATATTTAAATCAGGATTAATTTGAGTTTATCTTTCAGGTACACATTCTCTCAGATATATTAACAAATATCTTTCATGGATTAACAATTATCATATAGCTCCAGTTTCTAAACAGTTTTGTCTAAGATTGAAATATCCAATGGAAGTATATATAAACAACAAAAGTTAGGCTTATTGTTAAGCTTTTTTAACCGAATAAAAATTGAGCAGCGTAACGAATAGTTCAACATAATGGTGCTCAAAAGTTTGAACCTGTGATACATCAAAATATTAAGTAATAATAATTTTCTAAACCATATTTTCCTTAACAAAGTGGCAAATGATATGCACATATTTAGTAAATGATAAACTGTGAACTTACTTATAACATGCATACTGTTTTGGGCCTTTATCCAAATTTCTTTAATGCTATATTCACCCGTTTAAAAGATTGCTGCAGATTTTCAGATTACCTATGTTTTGTCTTGCTTTTTAATCCATGTGTGAAGCATCATGTAAAGTCAAAGGCTACTGTAAAAAAATCTTACTGTCTACAGTTCTTCTTTGTGAAATAGTGAGCTATGATTCCTCACACATGTCTGTAAACTTATGACGTTTGCACTTTTAATTTATTTGGTCATTTATCCGAGCGAAATTATGACCAATTAAGAGGGAAATTCTATAAGCACTTTTAATTTATTCTGTCTTTTAATTTATTTGGTCATTGACCAATTTTATAAGCACTTTTAATTTATTTGGTCATTGCCTCTTAATTGGTCATTTATCCGAGCGAAATTATGACCAATTAAGAGCGAAACAACAACAAAACTTATGACGTTTGTGGACATGGTCCGATGATTCTAATCTGACTTAGCATTTTGTGAACTCCTTCGCCAGTTAATTTTACGCTCGACGCTAATATTGAAATGATTTATTTTGCAATTTAGTTCCGTTCGTCAGTTTTTTATCCTCATTTCTTTTTTGTTTCAAAAGTTTTCGAGGCGATGCCGAAACTATTTTACTCAGCTCACTATGAGGAATCCAGGAACAGTTGATTTTTTAGGCCCTGGGCTATTTAAGTTTCCCTTTTTCTATTTTTTTTCATTTTGATGTGTTTACCTAGCCATGATGATATTACGTACCCAGCTCATTATGAGATTTGTCAGTTTGATGGATAATGAATGGATCAAGTAATCAGATCTGAGCTTAGTTTTATTTTTGTCATATTTAGTGCTGATTTCCTATGATGAGTTATTAGAAACCATGCTAACTCTGATGTTATGATTAATCATTGTGTTATTTCTGAGGAAATCAGTTTCATACAGTACATAATATAGTTTTATGGTCCGTTCAAACTTAATATCGAAAGCGTCCGAATGTTTATATGCTTTATGTCAATGGTTTCTTTGGGTAAGCGATGATGACATAACTCTAATCCCAGCTCTATTAGATTTCCATTCTAAATGTGGTAAATCAACCTGTCCAGGTCCATACCAATCCTCGCTTTACACTACAGTGTCCATTGAGCACCATTATGGTATATATACACAACAACACTTGATATTTACACTACATTGTCAATTCTGTGCTGTTGACATATTTCTAGCCAATATTGCAATTTTGAATAGTTGTTGATAGCAGCAAATATAATTCACTAATGTCGTAATAAAAATTGTAAAACACAGAAATTATATCTGATGCTCATGATCAGAAAATAACAGAGTGATTCGATCTTGGCGAAAACACGTCCACTGTTGCTATTATTTTTTATTACTTGATGTTTCAGTTAATATTAAAGCAATCATACAAAATCATTGAGCTAAGTTATGTTGCATATATGTCCGATTAGAAAAATCGATCCCTGTAACAAGGGGAAGTGATGAAACGAGTTATGCAGCCAATTCCAAGCTTCAGGTTTCTTAATATGTCGACCAGTACAATCCTGCTATCACAAAATCATAAACTTTTTTGTGTTGTGGTGCATATATAGGGGAAAGCAATATGGGAATCCAAACACATTTCTACTTCTTTCTGGTCCAAACACATTTTTACTTCTTTCTATGGTTATAAATGCACTTGCCGACCATTGTCAAAAACTGAGTCAAAAGCCATCAGAAATACTGTGTTTTCTTAATGATTTACCTGAAAATGATATTTTTGTCTCATTAAATTATTTTGTCACTTTTATCTTTAACTCGGGTATGCTAATGCTTGCATATAAATTTTGTAGGCATTGATAGAAGCAGCCGAAGAACGACAAAAATCGGAAGCTAGTGTCAATGGAGGTGATGGCATTAGAGGCTTAGAAGAATTTGAAAAAGATCCTATTGCCGAAGTTTTTGGGGACGATAAAAAGAGAAGCTATTGTCGCGCTTTTAGCTCTACGTCTAATGCGAGACAAGTGAAAATCACTCAAGCTTCAAAAGCCATAAACAATTACAAAGAGAATGCAAATCAACAATGGAGAATGGAAATGCAAAGTGACCAAAAACGGATGCGTGAAGAGATGAAAACAATGAGTTCAGCTATGAATGAAATGAGGCAATTCATGAAAATGCTTGTTAATCAGCTTGGAGGTAATGTGACGACAATACCAAGAGAAAAAGAGGCTTCTACTGCAGCACCAAATCTGGATAGCCCTGTAGGCTTCGGTGCTCCAGTGAATGGAGTAGGGGGATCTTCTACTGCAGCACCAAATCTGAACAGCCCTGTAGGCTTAGGTGCTCCAGTGAATGGAGTAGGGGGATCTTCTTTTAGAGGAAAACAACCCGTAAAGCTCTTGTCCGCAGATTTGATAGAAGTAGCGAAGGGACACATTGGGACGCAAAAGATATGTCATGGTAGAAAGGTAGTTGAAGGTGAACAAGTCGTTTGGGTGGAGGATGTTTTCAATCCGGAAGCTTCAATTTATGACGCCCCACAATATGGTCACTACTTGCTATCGGAACTAGTTGAAGGAGGTTTTGTGATTTGGCCCGAGAATCGTTTGCGTTGTTAGTAGGCTATTAAATATTATGTAGTTTTAATTGATGTGGTGTTCTAAAAATTGTTGCTTATGTTATGTTTGTATGTTAGATACTCTGTGAAATTTGGTATGAAACAATATATGTTTAATGTTCTTCTAAATGCAATATTTTGTATCAGTTGTAATGAAATATTGATACTGTAATGAAATCTGTAAGATTGTGTATGTGATGGGGTGTGTAGCTGGTTTGAATAGCAGTATTGTATATCACAGTTATAACTGTGACAAAATAGGGTGTAAATGACAGTTTATCACGCTTTTAACCGTTAGAACATAAGAAATTATAACGGTTATAACTGTTAGTATAGTATAATATTCTAATGGTTTTAACCGTGAGTAAATAAATAATTTATTATGGTTTTAAACGTAAGGACTTTAGATTATAATGCTTATAACCGTTGGAAATCAATGTGATTATCACGGTTATAACCGTCATTATATGCATAATCCGAAAATTGCCCACGCGTTTTGTAGATACGGCAATAAGCGTGAGAAAAGTAATTACTCACGCTTATAAGTTTGAGTATATTGCTTTTCTGGTGTTGTGAAGTGAGCTGGTTTGGATAGAAGGATTGATAGAAGAATTATTGGTAACAATTCCTAAACCAATTACTTTATTTTGTGACAAGTCTGCACAATATATTGCTGAGCATGAAATATTTCAAGAAAGAACTAAACATTTGAGGATGGACTGTCACTACATTAGAGACCATATAAACAGTAATTTCATTTCGTTATCTCATGTGAATACAAGTGTGCAGTTAGCAGATTTGATGACAAAACCATTGGGAGTTCAACAAAATCAGTTTTTATGTTCCAAGATTGGACTTGTTTCTCAAGTTTCACCAAGTCAATCTTGAGGGAGGGATGTTGAATATGATGATGTTAATTAGTTTAGTGCTGTTTTGTATTTGTGTGTTTGTTTGTTGTATTGTAAATAAGGTTGTACATATTGTTTTCTCGTTTGGGCCTTGTATTTGGGCTTTACGGTTTTACTGTGGTTGTGGGTCTTTGTTGTATGTACTTTGGGTATATACCCATTACCAGCTGTAAATAAACGAAGATCATCGAATAAAGTTTTCTTCATTTTCTCGTTTTAATGGAGTTTATCAATTGCATTGAATGACAATGATTTTACATGGAATATACCGAAAGAACTAGGGAACTTGTTCATGTTGAAGAAGCTATATCTCTACACAAACAAACTAAGTGGACCAATTCCTAAAGAGCTGGGAAACTGTAAAAGTTTAGAAGATATTGATCTTTCAGAAAACATGTTGACTGGAAAAATCCCAAAAGAGCTTGGTAGGATTCAAACTCTTCAGATACTGCATCTTTTTGACAATCTTTTAAAAGGTCACATTCCTAAAGAAATTGGCCAACTGAGTCGGTTGGAAAGAATCGATTTATCGATAAACAACCTTACCGGTACAATCCCATTTTCATTTCAAAATGTTACATCTTTACAACACTTGCAACTTTTTAGCAATTCCCTCGAAGGCAACATTCCTCCTTTGTTGGGGAGCAACAGTAATTTATCTGTGCTCGATTTATCTGATAACAAGCTCAATGGCACTATTCCCATTCATCTTTGCAAGTTCAAAAGGTTATTTTTCCTGAGTCTAGGATCAAATAACTTGTTCGGGAATATCCCACGCTATGTAAAAACTTGCCAGTCACTGGTGCAACTTATGTTGGGGAGCAATTTTCTTACCGGTAGCCTCCCTATTGAACTATCTCAACTTTCAAACCTCACTGATTTAGAATTGAATAGAAATCGCTTTACCGGGCCTATAATACCAGAAATCGGCAACCTCGGGAAGCTCACAAGGCTTTTTTTGTCAGATAACCACTTCATAGGAAATATCCCTTCTGAAATAGGAGCACTAAAAGAACTCATTTTCTTCAACATCTCTTCGAATCAGTTTTCAGGAAGCATACCTCATGAGCTAGCAAACTGCACTAAACTTCAAAGACTTGACCTTAGCAGAAACAGATTTGTAGGACACGTTCCTATAGAGTTCGGAAATTTAGTGAATCTTGAATTGTTAAAGGTATCTGATAACTTCCTTAATGGCACCATTCCTAAAAGTCTAGGGAATCTCTTCAGACTCACTGAACTTCAAATGGGAGCTAACTATTTCTCTGGAAATATACCAGTCGAGCTAGGCAGATTATCATCCATTCAAATTGCTCTGAATATCAGTTATAATAACTTATCGGGTAACATACCTAATGAGCTTGGAAGCTTGCAAATGCTTGAATTTCTTTACCTCAATAATAATCAACTTGAAGGTGAAATCCCTGCCACCTTTAGCAGGCTTTCGGGCCTTTCCGTGTGTAATATGTCTTACAATAACCTTAATGGATCTTTGCCTAAAACATTGGTGTTCGAAAGAATGGACCCAAGCAACTTTCTTGGAAATCCAAACCTTTGTGGCATTCCCATTAGACCTTGTGAAACCAGCACTAGTGCTAATAATTTACGAGAAATATATGGAAGTTCGAAAAGATCCAAAAGGGAGAAGGTTATTAGCCTCATCGCTATGCTTATTGTCTTAGTTTTTTTTATTTTAATTGCAGTTGTTTGTCGAGCACTCAAGCAAACTTTACCTCTTCTAGACGAAGATCGAAAATGTAAAATCAGAGATGATAATGTGACCTCAGGCTCTTATTATTTTCCAAAAGATGGCTTCACGTATCAAGAACTTGTTAAAGCAACCGATGATTTCTCTACTAATGCTATAATAGGAAAAGGTGGATGTGGCACTGTGTACAAAGCCATAATGTCCGGTGGTAGAAAAATAGCAGTTAAAAAACTGAACCCTCATGGAGAAGGTTCTACTTCAGACCGTAGTTTTCAGGCTGAAATATCGACACTTGGTAATATACGACATTCGAATATAGTCAAACTTTATGGGTTTTGCTACCATCACAATGCTAATCTTATACTGTATGAGTACATGGAAAATAAAAGCTTAGGGAAAATGCTTCATGGAAATAGTAATAGGAGTTGCTTGCTAGATTGGAATGCTAGGTATAGAATTGCTCTAGGAGCTGCTGAAGGGTTGAGGTACCTTCATTTTGACTGTAAGCCCAGGATCATTCATCGTGATATTAAATCGAATAACATTTTGCTGGATGAAGAGTTTGAAGCTCGTGTAGGTGACTTTGGGTTGGCCAAGTTGGTTGATATTTCCCATTCTAAGACCATGTCTGGTGTTGCTGGATCATATGGCTATATTGCACCAGGTATGGCTGACCACCTTTTTTTTTTTTTACATTAATCCCTCCGACCCTTTTAGCAATAAATGTGAAGAACTCTTTCCCTCTTTTTACTTAAATATGTGACAAAATAGCCTTTTTATTTCAGATAATTTACAAGTGAAATGTCTTGTTATCCAGTTATGTAATTTGGTATGCATTGTCAATTATAAGTCATTGTAACCAAACACTGAAACTAGCTTGTTTTAACTTAAAATTCAAATTATACACAAATACAATTTCTCATTACTGCAAAATCAAATCTAGTAACCAAAACTTACTGAAACGAGTCAAACTTGGATGTATATACCATTAACATTCTGTTGATTTTCTTTATTCAGAGTATGCATTGACAATGAAGGTAACCGATAAGTGCGACGTGTACAGTTTTGGGGTGGTGATGCTGGAATTATTGACCGGAAAGTCTCCGATCCAGATATTAGAGCAAGGGGGTGATTTGGCAAATTGGGTCAGAAAATGTATGCAGAACAAGACATCCAACCAAGATATCTTCGATAGCCGCCTTGATTTGAGTTCGCGAGAGACATTGGATGAAATGAGTTTGATTTTGAAGATTGCACTTTTCTGCACGAGCGAATCACCTTTGGATAGACCGAATATGAGGGAGGTCGTCGCTATGATGGTAGATGTCAGAGAATCTACCATGTAGTCCAATGTAGGGAATCTATTTTCTCTTTGTTGAATATATGTTCTATTGTTGTAAGCCTAAACGGAAGTTAATACATAAATGATAAACCCCAAAGCTGGAACCACCGCTCATAAGGCCGAACTCATTGAACTACATATTAATTGAAGATTGCTACAGAGCAAACACTGATTTTACTAACTTTTCACAGCATTTAGTACATGATAACAAAATATACTAAGCATCAAAATCCAAAAATAAATCCTTCACAAGTTCAGTAATCTCTATCGGTAGAAACGAATGATACGGCACGCGCGTGAATTAAAACATTTTTAAAAAAATTGTTTATTATGAGGGTTACGACATACGCTTCGAGTGCGAAGATTGCAAATACTTCGTGGCTTATATATATATATATATATATATATATATATATATATATATATATATATATATATATATATATATATATATAGACACACACACACACGTATATATTTTACATATTAAAAAAATTATTTTCATAAATATCTAACTATGTTTTTGCATTTGGATCATGTGTAGTTAGTTTGAATTTCATATTCGTAGATGCAACATTTATTTTGTTAGTGTGAACTTACATTTTTCTTATTAAATGTATATGAAGTTTATTTGTAGAATCATATTTTTAAGTGATATTAATTTTGGTAATACATGCGAAAAAAATATTTTGAACTTGTAAAAAAGGTATATCTTGATTTTAAGCAATGTTAACATTTATAAAAATTGTTACTTTTCATTTAGACGCTACTTTTTAGGACGTCAATTGTTTAAAGAAACTGCAAATGAAGGACAATATTGGAAGTTCACGATCAAACCAAAAATTTGCGGTTGCAAAACAATTATTAATAAAGACGTATATGAAGTATATTCGTATGATCCTATTTTTAAGTGATACTAAGTTTGCTAATGCATGTAAAAAACACATTTTGAACTTGTAAAAGAAACTATTAGTTTCTGATTTTAAGCACTGTTAACATTTATAAAAATTAGCACTCTTCATTTAAATGCTATTTTTTAGGATGTCAATTGTTCAAAAACTGTGCACGAAAGACAATTCTAGAAGCACACAATCGGATCAAAATATTGCGTTTCCAAGACAGTTATTAACAAAGATAATCTGAATTAGCAAATTAAAGTAATCAACAACCGCAGCAATCTGGTCACATAATTCGATGGCTCTGTTCCAAGACAAGGTAAGGTACCGTTAGCGGTCATATTATTCCACACTTTCGTTTTTGATGCATTCGACGCTCGATGTGTTGAAACTTCGACGGATATTGATCCACAAAATGACCCGCTAGCTTGAATACACCAAAGTGGGAACGTTGAAGAAAACAAATCGATGTTTATATGTTTTAATAATAATGTCTAATTTAAATCTAAATTTGTGTAGATTTCTACAATTAATAACTAGTGCAAATGAAGTCCGTTTGAGATGCTATTTTTTACGTTACGATCGCATCAAAGTGCTCTATATTATGGAGTTGTTCAAGCTGAATTCGGGCAATTGTAAAATTTTAAGTTTATATATTGTTGAAAATTATTTGACACATATTATTTATTAAAAGTAATAATTAATTAACTATAATGTTGCGTGCGGAGCTTCGCCTGTTAATGGCGACATGACTATTTTTTTCTTTTCATCCTTTCTTCGCTTTCTCCACTCAACGCTTACGTCTTCTTTACCTACTAACCAATCCACCCTGCTCTTTCACCTATTCCATATCTGCCCTAATTTCTCCTACGTGGATGAAGCCCCTTACCTTCTTTTTCAGATCTAGGTCGGATCTAAAATTCACTTTCCTCCACCTAAGCTTCCTCTAAATTCCGATACAACTCCCCTTCATCCCCCTTTGTGCCCTTAGCTTCGCCTGTCTCCCTTTCTCAGCCTCGCGTGGTGTCCCTCCCAGTCTATTTTTTTTCTCCTCGGTAATGCCTTCTCAGTCTTGTGTCACGGCTTCCCAACATCTCGATTTCCTATAACTTGCAACGCTCGGAATCCTCATGAGTCTTTCCTTATTCATTTCATGGTGAAATTTTGTTCAGCATCGTCTAGCTTTTGTCAGGTGAATTGGGTAGGTGTTGGTGTATGTTGGTACATTTCTGAGTTGTTTTCATTTAAAGAGCTCGCAAATTTCCTGGGAGTGGTTCGACTTGCAGGTCTGTAGAAGTTTTCATCTTCTATGCGGAGTGCCCACTGTGCTCTGGGTGGTAGTTCAATGTTGGTTGCTTCACGACTATCCTATCCTCTACGATTGGTGAGCTATGTGTCAGATTTAGGGAAGCAGTACCTAATCTTTAGCTTGATAACCCATTGATTGAAATTGCCTGGGCTATCTGATTTGTTGAGGACGGTGTGTGTTAGTGCAATTGTGGTGTTCGACTGTCTGTGTATTTTGGCTTTCGTCTCATGGGAGATTAATTTGGTGGCTGTGTGCTTTGGTTTTTGATGGAAGGATCTATTGTTGTGGTGAGTTTTGTGTCTTACTTGGGAGGGTGGAGTCTGTGATGAACCTTAAGTCGAATGCTGTCGTGGTGGTTGCCTTCTGGTTTGTGTGGTGTTGGCTTATCTCGATTTTATTAATTTAATTATTATTTTAATTATGTAATTAAAGTTCGAACGATAATATCTTTTTGCTATGAACTCAGAATCGCACGAAACAAGATTCGCTGCGATCGTGGGGCCTAGAACTTCGCAACAAAACTGATTTGGACAAATTTGGAGTAAGTTGCATTTTCACTGCAAGAAAGCATTGTTTTACCAGCGGAAAAATCCGTCGCTAAACCCTCGCTAATGGCCTGCTAGCGACGGATTGCAACAAAATACCGCTATCGCTAAAAAACACGTCGGTATTTAGACACAATTTTACGAAGGAAAATAACGTCGATTCTCCGCCACTTCACCGTCGTTTTCTGATATATTATCATTTCATTTTAAAATATTTCACCGACGTTTTACCGACGTATATATATAACATAATAAAATCAAAAAATATTTTTGCGTCGCTAAATGCACGCTATTTAACAAGGGATTACCGACGGAAATTTATAGCAAACATTTTACATTCCAGTTATCCATCGATAAATCCTAGCTATGTAGTGACGGATTACTGACGGATTAAAAACAGAAATATATAGCAAACATTTTGCAGCATTTCTATCAATCTAGACATCAAATACATTCATTTCAACAATACTCAACATTCAATACTCATCGTGCAATGGAACATCTACATATATATCAACTAGAATAATTTATGTCACAAAACATTATATAACAATAAAAAATGGTATAATAATTGATAAAATATTCACATAACACCCAACATTCATAACATTATCCAATACAACTTAAAACTAATGTCACATAAACAAAAATCTAAACAAAAATTATGTTTACATAGTTGATGGATCTATGCATCATAATGTCTGAAGTTTAAAGTCTGAAAAAGAAAAAAAGAAAAAAAAAACTTGCACATATATGTAAAAAGGCTTCTCATTTTCTGCATGGATCTATCCTGAAAGGGCTTGAATGTTTGTCCTCCAATTTGCTTCTTGATCTTGGAATTGTAAGTCTGTAACATAACACCACAATAAAACTAATAAAAAGGAGTCAACTATACATAACAAGCACATTTATCAATATGTGAATAAAACCCATATAGCTAGCTGCCTTCAAATTAAGCTGCTTATCTGGAGGACAAAATCTTGTCCACATCAACAAAGTGTGCCCAACTTTTTTGGCCATTCTCTCGGTTTTAACCTCCTAAAAACAAGAAAGTTTCCAATCATATCAACTACGAATCAAAGAAAACAGTAAAGGTTGATTAAGAAATGGGACTTGGTTTACCATAAACACTCAGCATCTACATAACTTTGCGCGTGAGCGTGTGTGTGTTATATTGGGCAGTAAAAGAGTAATTACCTCGTACTTCTGAACCAATGACGCCCAAAGAGATTTGTATTGCCCTGGACTCCGGTTAACCCCTTGTTCAGACAAACTAGATGACACCCTTAAAATTCAAATATAGCACACTACATGTATCAGGAAAAACCCAATACTTCAAATTTGGTTAGCTAAGCGCCTTGCCAACCGCTTTTGCGAGCTCTTTGCTCCCAAGTATAAGTGATCCTTCTCTCTTTAGTAAGTGCTGCCTCAGCTCGCTCTCTTGCCTCTTCGCAAGTTTCGGTAGCTGCATTGCATTTTTCTGCTTCTTTTTGGTACTGAGATGCCAATCTTTTTGCATCAACTATCGTGACATTCATTCGGTGAGCGTGTTCAGCTGCTACTGCTTCTTGAAGCTTTGGTTGTTCTGTTAAAAGATCTACAAATTGTTTTTTCATCTCATTGTTCAGATCTGGGTCACTCCTTCCACAGTCTGCATTGCAACCAAACATGTTAAGATGCTGTTATATCAGAATATACTGCTGCTCCAAGATTTCAGTTTTTTCTTTAAGGGAAAAAAATCAGGCTGCCTTGTGATATGGCATTATAGTTTAGTGTTATACAGATTACAGGTCAAAAAATACCACATTTCACGTAACTGTGAATTGCATGGAACCCTTTACCCAATTTCTATGTCACCAACAAAAGGTTGAAGCCCAACTTGCCAAATTCATTTGTCCAAAATCTATTACATTCAAGGTTGGTTGAGATTTGAGGAATGAACATCACAGTACACTCAAGTTACAAACAGTTTGGGTAAAATAATCCGCAAACAGTACTAAAGGAGAATACATACAAATGCAATTTGGTTTGCAATGCTAGAAAGAAATGCAGCAGATATGAAAGATGGGTAATAGGATACTGAAGTATTTAAAATGTGGACATCTATAGGAATATACTTAAAGGGTATAATACTCGGAAGAAAAATGTAGCAATTATAGCTAGATATAATGCCCAAGGACAAAAATGTTCTGAAGTAAAACATACACAAAAATGGTAATATATCTTCTTTCTCGTTTGAACCATTCTACAATGTTTTGCAGTTCAGGAATGACGGTTAATCCTAACCTTTATTATTTTCCACTTTATTATTTGAAAATGTTCTGAAAAAGAAGAACCGTTAAACACAGGAATCTGATTGTTTAAGGATCGCATCACATTTTACACCATAACAAAGGGTAAACAGTGTTGGTTATGAGCTAAGATCTAAAATCAAACAACTCAGCAAAAACATAAGCTAAAAGGGAAAGAATTATAATCATTTACAAATGAATGTAACGACCAAGGAAATTTACACATACCTGAGACGATATGCCTTGTGATATCTTTATCTTGTTGGATTTAGAAGCCACATAAATATAGTACTAATTTAACTTCGACAACATAGAGGCAAAAGGTTGGAAGTTGCGTGCTCTCTATACATGGACACAGAAATAAAATTATAATAATGTTATCAGTATAATCATAAATTATAATTAAGGTTACATGAGCAGTTAGATCCGACCTGATACAAACAAACAATAATAACGTTATCAGTATGGACCAATACACGGAATATGCTGAGTACTAAGCTATGATAATTGAGGTTTTACCTGCATGGGCAGAAGTTTTTGCATATTTTCGAGATTACCGCACTTGCAGCCATTCGAATTTGATCCCAAACTTCATCCACATCAGAACTTTCATCAGGTAACAGCTGTAAGCTGTGATCTGGCGAGGGAAAGAAAAACACTATGTTAATTTTAAATATTTTATATCTATTGAGTAATACTATAACAGATATCACACTCTGCTAAAGAATGAAATAATGAGAGAACTAGGATAGAAGAATTTAACATGGCAGGGACTAATAATGCTTGTCCAGAAGTGCTCAAACCGTGTCCTCATGCGCTTGTACCATATCTGTTCAAGTTCAGATGATGTCGCACAAGTTAGGACACGATGAAACAGTCGTCTCTTTAAAATTTTGTATACCTTCATTTCATCGGCGACGATGTTTTAGAAAAAATAATAATAACATCTATCTCTTTGGTACATTGCAGACAATGAAATAAATAGTTCGAGCATGTTTGGACATTGTTCAAACCATTGGAAGAAAAGATAAACCTTAGAACATTTTGTTTATTCCGCTTGTTCATTAACAATATTTCATCTATTAACAAGTTTGGTAACAAGCATAACAGCTTATTCTGAAAGAAGAGCTTACAATTAGTTCACACGGCTTTCCATCGAATCCAACTTTGGATAGTTCCGGACTTGTTCAAACAATGTTTGAATGTGTTCAGTAGTTTGTCAATAAAAAATGAAAAACAACCTAAATTATATATATATATATATATATATATATATATATATATATATTTTTTTAAAAAGTACTCTACATAGGTTATGTATTTGATTTCCATTCAATTCAAACAGCTTTATTGTCCAGATCGAGTCTGTGTAATAACTAATAACACTTAAAATGCACATTTATTATGATTTTTTATTAGATCTTTCAAGTCGGATCAGTTTGGGTTTAATCGGGTAAGTATTGGATAGAAGAATGAAAATGTTGACGCTGTGCATATCTTAACATCGCTAATTTAATCAAAGATTAAAAATGTTGAAGTTGTGCATTTCCTAACATCACTAATTGGCCCAGATCCCTTCAGCTAACTGGTTATTAGAGCATAAGCCCCATGTTTGGAATTAATAAATTAGTAAATGATTGAAGGCATAAATAAAAATCTATGTAAATAATCTTCCTCAAAAACAAAAAACAAAAAAAAAAACAAAAAAAAAAAACTTCGTAAATAAGATGTGCTTTTACTTACCATTAACCACTTATCATTTTATTGATTATTGCATAATGTTTCAAAGCCTATAAGCTATTTACTAACAAAAACTTCTAATGCATGGCCAAATAACATTCAAGTTTCAAAACTATATTGATACCCCAAATGTCTTGATTTGCATAGTAGGTTTGAAATTTAATACAGCAAGTATCGAACAACAACCAAGCACGTAAAAATAATAATACTAAAAGCTCAGTGAAACTTACAGTATCTTAACCAAGTGCTGACCTTTTATGTTCCAGACAATCCGCAGCTGAACTGCACTAGTTGTAAACTTAACACCAAGTACAGCAACAATTTTTTTGCACGGTCCCATTGTGGTTTAGAATAACTAGACCAACCATTAAGGGAAAGCCAATAATTAGATAACAGCCTCTGTTGTTAGTGTTGCACCATGCAGGTCCTACCAGCAGCCACCATTCCCTTTGAGACAGTCATTTGTTTCTATATCTATGCTCAGGCAAACTGCAAAATAATTCTTCTTAGCTAGCTTGTTTTTTTTGCTTTTTTTTTTCTTTTTTTTTTTTTTTTTTACACATCTTGAAACCTTTATGCTATCAGGTGCCATATTCTTTTTGCTTTGAAACACCTTGAAACCTCTATGCTATCAGGTGCCACAGAGTTATCCAACCTCTTCTGGTTTATCTTCAAGATCATCCAACATGCCCTTCAAATAAGAACAACTTTTTGAGTTGCGTAGAGTTCCTTGTCACCCCGTGCAACTGTGCTTCCTTCTGACTTTCTATCCATCATAGGAGCAAACTTGGGCACCCGATATAGACCATTGGCCTCGATATTGGACAGTGTTAATGACTACAATAGGAAATGGTCACACCACCTCGATTTCCATGTCCAACCTGAACTGCTTGATCATTTTTGAATACAATGTTTTCGACATCAGCTAGCGGATCACCCATAAAATCTATTATCTTACCCAGTGGCAAACCTAGTTCTGATACTGTGCTTCAAATATCCAACTGTCCTAAAATTACTTCGCCTCTTTCTATGGTGTCCCCGTCAAACCTTCCAGAGAATAAATCAAACTGTCAGCTATGAAGATCGTAGATCCAAACTAGGTTAAGCATATAAACCATAATTGATGTTGAAGACGGATAATAGAGCAGAACTACAAAGATCATGGCTCTGACCCTTGTTTTGAATAAGTTCATCAGTTTCACCTTTTCACTTTTGTCGTTCTTCTGTAGATTATGTCAAGCAAGCTAGCAACCTTGCCTCTTTATAGAGAAACCGATGTCCAAATTTTTGGGAATTCATCCGCTAATTTCATTATAACTCAAACATGTACATAGTTTTTATAACCGTCGAAGTCGTCTAAGAAATATAAGTAGATTGCAGGTTAATTCATAAGTTAAAATATTAATCAAGCAGACACATGTTTCGGATGTATAGTCAATTTACTTGATCATAAGATGATGCTACTACTATGAAAATTTTATAAAAGCATACGTCCACCTTATATTTCCATTCCAAGGGTCGACTGCTATAACTTATTATTTTGTCCTATACGTCAGTGATTAGGGGTGTAAATCGGTCGGACCGGACCGGACGGAGGTGTGTTCAGTTTCTGTCCTAAAAAAAATCGGACCGAACACGGACCGGACCAAAAAGTTTCTCGGATAAATTTCGTTGTCCTAATTCGTGTCCTAAATAAAATCGGTCGGACACGGACATGTTCGGACCGATCGGACTCGGTCGGACATGGCTATTTATATCAAATTTTGTACATTTTACTAGATTTTCTCTCAACTATATGTCGAATTACAAGTAATTCGGACGAGCTCGGACCGGACATGATTTTTTTCTCGTACAAATTTTGTTGTCCTAACTCGTGTCCTAAATGAAAATCGGACGGACTCGGACGGACGTATTTCGGTCACGGACACGAACGGACGTCGGACATTCGAACAAAATTTACAGCCCTATCAGTGATGTACCATCTCCTACATATGCATATAGATCAGTGAACAAAAAAATGATTCTCAATATAAGAGTATGTACCATCTCCTGCCGCTCTAAGAGTAAGAAAAGAGTAAGAACGCAGCGGTACCTTGCCAAAAAATGGGGTAAGGTACCGCCGAGTTCTTACTTTTTCAGGTCTACAATTCGGTTCATTTGATTACTACAGAGATGAACCCAACCCAGAATATGAACCGTAAAAAAAAAAAACCCTACTAAACCAATCACAAGAATACCAGCTACAGTACCTATTAGCCAAAGAGGAATCCTTAAATGGGAAATTCATGGAAAATTGCAATCCTTACCACGTAATAGTGCATCTATACGTCTTCATCGTATATTAAAAAAACAAAATATACCTCGAGTACCTTCTGAAACATTATTTGGAAGCATACACAAATCTCGTGCTCTATATAAAGTTCAATATATTATAAATATATGAAAAAAAAAAACTAAAGATACCTTTATGATAGATTCTTGAGTACTTACTGAAATGAGTAAGAAACCAAAACCAGGCACTTGGCATCGCTTTATGTAGGAGAAAATGAAGCGGGAGCTGGTCTGCATGACATATGCCAAACAAACATAAACTGATTTAATATTTCATAACACCGATGCGGCCTCGATCTAGTCATTGCTCCTTCCATTACCATTTATGTTCTCTCTTCTTTCTAATCATACATGCACCATAATACATATTAGCTTTTCAAACTCATAGCTCAAATATATATATATCGTCTTGCAGCAAAATTATTACACTATTGATGCTTACCTTAGTGCAAATAAGTTGGCAGTACTTAAGGGAAAACATAATTTGAACCATAAGAAAAAAGGTAAGAGCAAATTCTTGATATTTTGAAGTAATGTGGTCAAGTTAAAGCATTTACACGTTACTTAGGTTAAAAGGAGGTAGAAAAAGCAAACAATATAAAAAGAGATTACCTTAAAAAAATTTGAAGACTTAACCAATAATTATCTACAAGCTGAAGTAACAAAGAACGATGTTAGACAAAAGATCAAATATATAAACTTTACAAAATATTCAAAACTTTGCATTTAGCAGAATATTTTGGTAGGGAAGAGCTTAAAAGCAGCAGCACCACCAAGAAGAAGAAAAGCCGAGCCATTGTGAAAAGAAACCAAGACTGAATGTTACAGATATAAAGATCGAAGGGAGGGATGAAAAGTTTAGGGTTAAAAATATATAAAGAAAAAGAGAAAATCAGGAATTAAATGCAACAATAATAATGACAACAGTGGAAGGTTAGTTGAGAGTTTTGATGGCTCCCTGCAATCAGATGGAGAGAAAATTAAAAAAAAGGACACAGTAGTTGGATGCAGAGATATCACATTACAGTAAAAGCAAATGGATGGGACCAAAATTTCCACACAGCTGCTTACAACTATTAAGACAACATTTCATTTTTTAATAACGGTGTGAATATACACAATCATATACATCAAAAGCATATATCACTTGAAAAGATGACATAAAGTCGGATGCTCATGACAGAACTGATACTTAAGTTACGGTCGTAAGTATTTTAATAAGAACTGATACCCAACAAAGCACGACAGAACTGACAAATAATGAAATCTAATCTTGTTAAATTATCTATGGCACCTAGGTTACAGTGGCGGATGAATATTAATTGTTCAGATGATGTGCAACTCTAACAAACCAATACACTATGTTTTTATAAGAAGTGGAAAATTAAACGCTACTTACAATGAACAAAGCTGAATCATGAAGGAGGAAACAAATTGAAAAGGATTAAGAAATATCCACTGTCAAATAACATGATCCAATAGTTGCTGCAGATATAAATTCAGACATATGTATTGTTAAACCCAAACTGTAATGTCTAATTACTGTACCCACACTAAAAACGAAATTTAAAACATTCAAGATAGAAATTTTTGATTTGGGGATCCGACTGAATTCAACATTCCAAGTAACTAACATTCAACTAATATTGTTCCCATTGAGAAACAACAATATATACTAAACAGACTTCGAATGAGATTTAAAGATATTCAATTGTTGATTATAATTAAAAACTATAGTATAAGAAAATTGAATCGAATATCTGGAGCAAGGACATACCAATTGAAAGCAAATACATAAATCTGGTAATAAGTGTTTACCTTCAAATTTTTCAAGGAAATTCGCTAACAAACAGGGGTAGAAGAACATACGTATTTGTGATTGCATATTGAAACACGAAAGACGGTTTTACTTTCATCATGATCCCCAACAGCAGGATAAACGATGGCGTCATATATATAGCAATAATGATAGAGATGGACTGAGTAAAATACCAAATAATTGATAGAGCTGGTCGGGGTTCATCACGTTGCCGATATATGAATTAAAGCAGAATTGCAAGTGGTACGTTTTTAAAATTTGGGGATAACTTTTTTGATCTAGGTTTAATATTTTATGAAGAAGAGAAAATGGGATGGCATAATTAAATAATTTGATCTGTCGGGATAATTAAAATTCACGTTTTAGATTTTGTATTCGTTAATTTTCCGATTTGAAGGACTCGTTATTTATGAAATGCATGCGGATGACCAATTACAACCATTGGATATTTCGATCTGAATGGTTGAAATAAATAGAGATGTGAGGATCGGATTGCTCTATATTTGTCTTTAAGATGTCGCCTGACTTAAAAAAATTTGAATGCTTATTGATGTTGTATCTTTCAAAAGGAAAAAAAATTTGGTCATATATTATTTAAATACCTTAGTGATACCAAAATGTCGACAATTATCAACGTATCGGTACTACCTTAGTGACGGCCAAAATTTTACCTCTTAATTATTGAATTTTAGATACTAAATAATAAATTTTACATCTTAAATATTAAAAATTATTTATTAATCGTATATTATTAAAGATTGCTTCTTAATATATTTTTTGTAATTAATTATTAATTATTAAACATGTTATTAATTATAAAAGAATAACACTAAAACATCTTTTACAAAAATAACATAAATATCTCTTGCAAATACATTAGAATTCTGCTGCAAAATAACTTCGAAACATATCCATTGGTATTCTGTCTCAATTTGCAAGGGAAAATAGCAACGGAAATTTTGTTGGTAAATTGATGCAATTTGCAGCGGATTAACGAGGGATAACACAAAGCGACGGTGATAAATAAAAAGAAAAAAATTGAGAAAACAAAAAACTATCCCTTGTAGATCTCATGAAAATCCGTCGCTGATTAGCGACGGAAATTTCCGCTTTTAAAATTTGACGCTAAATCAGTGTTTTCTTGTAGTGAATTTTGGATCAAATTAAACCCAAGTTTAATTTGATCTAAAAGAAATCGACAATCCGAGCCGATCAATGCGAGAGTTCTTTCTCACTCAACTCTTCTGTTATGTTATCGTAATCACACTTAGAATATATATTGACTCCCTATATCCATTTTTACCAGTTCAAATATCACAAAAAGTTAAACGGTATATGGTAGCTCACCTCACTATTGTTTGCAAACCCATGGATCAATTATTGATTTGTATTATGTTTTAATTGTGATTTTGAAATATTTAACATGTTAGAATAAAGTAAATTGGTTAGTTAGAAAATTAATTCGAATCGAATTAGAATTGGTTAAATTTATTTACTAGTGATAGAAACTAATTGATTATTGTTGGTTGAAAACCCCACACGGGTATTGGGATGATATTTGACTTACACAAATCCCAAGCGATTAGTTTAGACGTCGATCGATTAATTGACAAACCGTTGTATGCGTTAATTGTTTGTTTACAACTTACACGGATTATAGGTGCGCTCTAGATGTTAATTTGGATGTTGATAGTTGTTTAGAACTATTGTTGGATGTATATGATGAATGAAATCCATATAAATTAATTTATATGGATATTGGTTGAATGTTATTCCAACTCGGAATAAATATGAATATTTTTATAATATAATATTCAATGAAGATTGGAAGTTTGATTCCGATATCCGATTTTGAATGGGCACAAAAATGTTAAAATACCAATGAATATTTATAATTGAAACGAACCGATTTGAATAATTTTTCACACAATTATGATTTGTTCAAGTTTATTGTGAAATGAATGGTATTTTAAAAATATAAAGTCGAGTTAAGGATATAAACGCTATTTGAACTCGAATGGATTTTTCTATAGATTTTATTCAGTTTTATAATGAATATAAAAAAGGATGAATTTCAAAATACGACATTTTGAAAATATTACCATTTTGAGATTATAATAATATGAGATGTTTAATTTTGATTTAAAATTGAAATGGATGTTGAAATCGTTTTTAAACGAATTTATAAACATTTTATAAAATACGTTTTGAATGGAAATCGGCTAAATATATTTATATATTAAAATGGCTTGAATAGAACGTGTCGCGCGGCGACCGTTCGCGAACTTCAACCATTAACTTCGAATGGACGTAACGGGAGATTCGACCATCGGATTCTCCTAAAACCGGAATCGTTGGGTTCGTATCGAAAAGATCTTTCAAATGAATATAAGAGTTTTAAATTTGAACGGTTAGATTTTTTAATATGTCAAAAATCAATTTTAGAAAAGGTCGTTATGGATGCAGTTCGGTGGCCAATATTGGAAACCGACTGTAAGGGCCTAAATAAAATTATTAAAAATATAAATAAATTATGTAAAATCATAATAAATGAGTTGGAAAGATTTTGGATGAAGTATTCCAAGTTTTGAAAAGAAAAAAGATATTTCTATCTAAATGACCTAGTTAACAACTAGAGTAATAATCCAATAATTTTAAATTAATAAAAAAGATTCGTGAACAGTTTTGTTATAACCAAAGTTTTCCAACGAATAAATTGGAATGAATTTGAATGGAAATTATCTTCGGATATTTCGATATTAGATTCTGTGATTATACTGGTATCATTGAGGTATTTGGAAGATATCGATATCGTTATTTCAAAACGATATCTGTTGGTTTCAGAATTTGGTATTAAATACAAATCGACATGATTTCCATTTAAGATTATATATATTTAATATCAAATTGGATTTTAGGTTTATCGTGAATGGTATCTTAAATAATGTTGTTCTTAACCCCAGTTGTAAAAAGAATAAATCTTTTAAATATGATTTATTGAAGTTTCCAGTTTATTTAATTAAATTGGGATTGAATGGAGTTAGATTTCATAATAATCAAAATGAGCTTCTGTAAAGGAAAGCCTTTACTGTTTATGAAATTTAAAAGGCTTTGCCGTTATTTCATTTATAGAATTATTCTGATATGGAAATTTATGTCGATTATAAATTGTTCAGATTTCCACGAAGGTTCCATATTTAATGGAAGATGATTTTTGGTTTGTTGTAAATGATGTTTTATATGACATGTGTTCTTTAACCAAAGTAAAGATATGATTAGTTTCCTGAAGATGAATAATCATTAAGTAATGATTTTTAAGACTAAAACTAAGTTGGGGTTTTAATGAATCGTTAATTAGATTGGAATACAAAAAAGGATGGTTGAATTTATCAAACACAAGAAGCGTCGAGAATGGAGTACCACCAGTTTTACTCCATGCGATAGTTAAATCTTTAATTAGATTTAAACATTAAATGGTAATTAAGTTTACCGATAACATTATGGGTGTTAAATATGGAGTACCACCAGTTTTTCTCCATGAGATGGATATGTTGGGATTGGGAATAATAAAATAAATGATTACTTCGGTAAGGCTCGACAATCCCGACTAGTTTTATAAACCTTAACCTGGTTTAAGTTGTGAAAAGATAAAATAAAATCTTTAGAAAGTGATATCCAAAGGAGAATTAAACTATAAGTTTAAATAAATTTATCTTTGATAAAATTAATGGGAACCTTTCCCTAAAGAAATGAATATTTGAGTAAAATATTATTCTGGATTGGAATGAGATATGCGCTATCATTGTGTGTTTATCACATGATTATAAATATGCGCCAGTTATTCATAAAGACCGGGTTTAACCCATTCTAAATAATTGTTACGACGATTAAAAGTTGAAGAACGAAGACGGTGGTCGAAGACCGAAGAACTTCACATCGTTTGGATTATTGCTGACGTCTCACTGGAAAGTACACCCAAGTAGAGGTTATAAGTGGTGGTCGTCCATACGTACTTGAAAGTCGACCGAATATGTGAGGACCTCTCTCTTGTAGTGGACATATGAGACGAGGAATAAGGTGTCTCCAGTTTCGTTCAGACCCAGAACAAACTTGTAAGTGGATAGTATGTATGACATTGTACTTCTCGTTGTATTCGTTGATCTCTGCTAAATGCATACCTGTTTAGCGATATAGAAATTATTCTCTTAGCTTAACACCCTTCTCTGAGACGTACGAGCTTAGAGGTTATATATTGGTGGAAATCAATGGTATGGTATGGATTGACAATGTGACATGTTGAGATGCAATGATCAAGGTTTTTGTTGAAATGTACGGCCTTGGGATGATGATCAAAGCATTGCTTTTATATAGCACCGCTTTGTGTATATCATTAATTCGTGAGTTTCACACCCCGGTATGAGTCAAAAACGGGATTAGGGACAACAGGGAGTGCATGCGTTTCTTTCTAGCTAGAGGTAGTGCCATGGTATGGAGCCCAGACATATTTACATATGTGGATAATGGATGATGAGGCACCTCAGATATGATTGGTCGACATATTGACCAGGTGACAGGTCTAATAGGACCGGGAAATGTATTTTCCAGGAATAACCAATCCACAAACGTTAGGTGAGGAACGGCCCTGCAAGATCCAAGGGTTGCCCATAGGTGTGATCCTAGATCATCTTGCTAGTGGTGATCCGAATTCGGTATGGAGACATCCCTTGCCTTTACTTATGATGGAAACCCAATTTTCAATATAACATTTTTCGATTTTAGTTGTAAACATATATGCGACATAGTAGGATGAGGTACTTTGTCGTCTATGATTGATACATTTATATTCAAAGTTGCTTGCCACACTATGCACTTATAATAATATCAAAATGATTTTTTTAAACGTGCTAAGCATCTTTGGCTATTATAAGGTAAAAATCTATCCTCCGGCTTGTGTTGCATTGTGTGATGGGATCTGAGCCTTATAATAGCTTCATTTTTTCAAAAAGCATTGCATTGTTTATTGTTTTATTTTAGAGTATTCATAGGAGTAAATCGTTCCGTGATATATGACATAGTCCCGTGATTTACCTTATTTTAAAGTCAAGATTTAATAACTATTTTAGCTCTCACACCAGTCCCATGACTGACTCAGAGTTTATTGTTTTAACCTAAACTCTGGGTTCCCATATTTTTCATTAGGGCAGTTTGTAGTTTTGGTTTTGCAGATTTTTTATTTTCACAGGATCCTATATTACGGCTGGAGCTATATCCAGAAAGCTCTGTATCTTTGAATTGCTTTCAATTGTGTTAGTTGATGTTTTCCGCTGCTTTATATTTACTTTATATAACATTTCCACTGTTATGTAATTTATTTTATTCTCTGATTATTGTAATTCCATTGTGTATTTATTTTTCCGTACTCTGATATTCTTGTACTCTGATGTAAATTATTGTGAAAGCAATGAAAAGTTCTAGCGTTCTGCGTTTCGATGTGTCGTGTTCTCAAATAATCCGAGCTTTTCCATCTCTTCGAAGATTGGGGGATTTCAGAGCATGACAGCTATTTTTGATCCTTTGACTGACAAAGTCAGGGTAAGATTATTAAGTGGAACGCGACTTTTCTCTCTCGGGCAGGGAGACTGACTTTCAAAAAATCGGTTCTTGATTCTATAGGGTTGCATGTCTTTGCTGCTATGACTCCTACTTCTTCCTTCTTCCGATCTTATCGGTCCTTTGAATCGTCCTTTTTCTAGGGTAAAAGAGATAATGCCTATCGTCATCACTGGATTTCTTGGGACATCGTCTGCCATCCCAAAAGTGAAGGAGGTCCGGGCCTTCGAAATTCTTAGGATATATGTACTTCCTTTGCTTGCAAGTTGTGGGTTCGGTTTGGAGCAAATGATTCCCTCTGGGCGATGTTTCTCCACGCCAAGTACCACAGACTTCTGGGCATAAATTTTTACCGGTATCCCATCCTACGCTAGTGAGACATGGAAATGGATGCAATCTGTGATGCCCTTCTTCGACTCACTTGCAAGTGGGTCTAGTTAGGATGGCGGTCCTTTCTCAATTAGGGCGGCGAGGAGCCCATCTCCAAGCCTCGTAATTTTTCTTTCATCTGGGATGTCCGACTTCCTCCGAAACTTTCTATGTTTATGTGGAGAACTCTTCAACAAGGGTTACCACTAGAAAAGAATCTATAGAGGATTGGCATCCCACTCGTGTCCCGTTGCAAATAATGCCGAGCATGTGACTTGCAGTCTAATGCTCATTTGTTTTTCTTCAGCCGTTGTGCAAGATCTGTCTGGAACTACTTCGAGAACTTGGTTAGTCTCTGAGGTGATGCCGCTTCCCCTGCAGATTTATTGACAAACTGGTGGCCAGGCATCTCAGGTAAATCTATCCGTTCCATCCTATTTTGTTTGAATCCTTGTCTTATCTGCTGGCATATTTGGTGCTCGTGGAATAAGGCTATTTTTGATGAATCTCCTACCTTCTCACTATCATATGGAGAGTAAAGAATGATGTGTTCACTGCTTTTCGTGGTAGGCCTTTTAAGGGAGCATTTGGCTCCCGCTCAGGGCGCTTGGCTCGTATTTTTTATATTACTTCTGGTCCGCCTTCTCCGGGTGCAGGAATTGGTTGACTCTTTGTTTGTTGGTTCTCTCTCTATTCACCTCCCATTTTTTACGTCTTATGTTGTTTTCTAATCGTGCAATCCCTGGATTTACAGGTTTTTTATGGGGTTGGCTCAGTGGAAGGAGCTAGAGCTTATGCTTGGATAAGACCGGCTTTGGCAAACGTCTTTTCAGGCATGGTTGAAGACGTGTGTGCTCAGGTATCCTGTGGTAGGGTGTTTTTACCATCACTCGTTGATCTTGCCTTGCATGGCAAGGTGACCATTGGTGCTTCTACGTCTTATTTTGGGCTCATTGGTTCAGCTCTTCTCGATGCTCCTTCACGAGACCTTATCTACGGGCCTTTGCTTCTTTCCCGATTTCTTTTTTTATTTGTTGTATTTTCTGTTGTTTATTACAGTTTTTGTAGTTGTCTATAAACTACAAATTTGTTTTTGTATGCCATTGGAGAAGGCATTTTTCTCCCTTTTGGTATATAGTTTGCCTTCTCTTATATATATATACTATCACTAAAGCATTAATGATCCAAATTGTTTTTCCAATATTATAGACGCTTTGATTATGCAATATAATTATAAACTTATATCTTTAATAATTAGTAGCTGGAATTAAAACATAATTCATTGGCTTGACTATGAAGCGTCAGAAATACCTATATGGAAACAACAAGTTGGGGATTCGAATTTCTAACATTTATCTTCAGTTAAAATTTTGAAACATAAACAAAGTTGTATGTTCTTAAATCTTATTCCAATGAAAATATTATATATTTTCTCTATATATTTCCCTGCTTGTTTTTATCAAAGTACATAATTTTTTATAAGGTTTTCACATGCACATGCTATAAAATTACATAAACACATGCACATACACACACACACATACACACACACACACACACACACACACACACATATATATATATATATATATGTGTGTGTGTGTGTGGGAAAGTGTATATGAATACAAAAAATAGACACAAATAGTGATACAATGAATCTCCACCATTAGATTTCCCCCTGATTTACACCGTAAAGACAAACCGATCCAATGACTCGGAATTTGTGTCTCAATAACCGAGATATATATATAATATGTTAATTTTTGACAAAGCCAAAATCAGTTTTTATCCACAAGACCAAGTTAATATAATTTTAAATAGTTTTATATTTAACATAGAAGTTAAATACATAAACATATAAAACATTGTCTGGCTTTTTAGATATTTTTTTTTGAATAGTTGAAACATATTTAAATATGAATATATAAATGAAAATAGAATTACTGTATATATATTAAATATATAATCTGGCACCTTTTAAAAGTTATATTTTAATATTAATTTGTAATCAGTAGTTTTCACAAGATATAAATTTATATTATTAATTTCAAAACATCCGAGAAAAAATTATTACACATGATTTGTAAAATTGCATCATCTAGGAGCAGCCACAGAGGCAAGAACAAGGTAGCTTCGGTGGCACCGTTAGATGTAGTACGAGGTTGAGGAGGACCAAAATTTTATCAATTTGCTTCACGTATATTTGCTTAATTTTAAATATTCAAAATTATGTTTTTTATAATTAAAACATCCTCTTTTAATTTATATTGAATGGTACGAGAATTATTTTTAAATTTTGTTTACAAAAATATTTAGTTCAATGGAAAACGTAAAATGTGATCAAAAAGCTTTTTCAAAATTTCCAACTTTTTTATCATCTAAAAGTTGTTAGAAATGTTTTTAAAATCCTTAGAAACAAAATACACATCTATATTAATAGTTGTAACAGGTATGGTGTCAATTTTTTTTTGTAAGCGTGAACTACTGAAAATAACCTCCATAGATATTATTAAGTTTAAATATTACTAAGAATTAGGATCTAATAAATGAGTATAGTTTCCAGTTCAAATGACCGTCACATATTATTTAATCATAACATCGCTTAAGAATAGGCCCTAACACATAAGTTCTTTATTAATAGTTGTAACAGGTTTGGTGTCACACTTTTTTGGTGTAAGCGTGAACTACCGAAAATAACCTCCATGGATATTATTAAATTTTTTTAAATTTGTTCAGGGGGAACCGATCGGAGCCGTAAAACCCCCCTAGTGCACCTAGCCCGGTCCGCGGATAAGTCATAGCGTATGAACATGGTAAACCCTTTTAGCATGCCATTCCGGGTCTCGAATTCGCATCGTTGTTACCTTGACACAAGTACTTAACCCCTAAGCTAATGCTGCGGACGGATATTATTAAATTTAAATATTACTAAGAATTGGGATCTAATAAATGAGTGTAGTTTAGCAGTGCAAATGACCGTCACATATAATCAAATCATAATATCGGTTAAGAATAGGCCTTAACACATAAGTTTTATTTCCAAATTAAATATCCATATATAAATATTATAAATCTTACTAACGCTTAAAAACCGGATCTAGCAAACAAATTTTATTTACATATTTGTTTTAAACTAAAAAAATTGATATTACAATTTAGAATGCAGATAAAAATAAAATTATTTTCACACCAAAGTATAACATATATATCATTTTATTTTGAATGTGTTACACATATAAGATTTGTAGAATAAAACTTATGTGTGAAGCACGTACGGTAACACTCATTTATAAATAGTGGAAATTAGGTTGAAGGTCTTATTATTTTAAAGTAATAAGTTTTAAGGGCAACACTTCTGAATTATTAATTTTAAGGTAATTTTATAGGAAAATGTTAAATTCATTTATCTTTTTAAGTTACATAGGAAAATGATAAAGTCATTTATCATTATTTTTATATAACCGAAAATGATATATTAATTTATCTTTTTGCTGCAAATTGTCCATACAACTATTTTTTCACAAGTTACGTCTTTAAAACTTATTACCCTGAACAAAAAAGTCCTTTGAGTGAAAATGCCCTTAATAAATAAGTGTAATTAAGGTTAGTATTAAGTAATTGAGTAATTAATTAAGTTAATTTGAACATTTATTTGACATATAATTTAGCTAAAAAGAAAGGAATATAGTAAGTACTACTGCTGTCATAAGCGTGTTTGACCACATGTGTCATGGCGTAAGAGGCAGTAGAGGGGTAGAAGAGTAGTTTTAGGTGGCATGGTTCAAAGGGGGGTATTTTGGTAATTTCATGTCAAAATTCATTTTATATAAAATTATTCCTTCTTTACCTATTCTTTTTCATTTCCATTTCTTTCTTTAAGTTTTCTAAAAACTTGAAAATTTCTTTCTTTCCTTGTGTTATTGATAAAATTTTCAAAACCTACTTTTTATTTGATTAAACACCTTGAAACTCATGTTTGAATATTTTTCCTCCATTTCTTCACCTTTTCTCTTCATTTTCTACAATTTTCTACAAGAAAATGTTAAGATCTAAGTGCATTTGTGAACTCGTGAGAAGTTTGGTTAATTTAAGGTGAGAAAATGTAACAACCGTATTTTTCTACTACTTAAATTATTGAATTTAATAAGATTTTGACTATTATTGTGGCTAGAAATAAAATTTTATGATTTAATTATGTAATTTTATGATGTAAACATAATTAAATTGATTAAGTGATGAATTTGAATTAATTATAAAAATAATAGCGTGCATTGACTGTGAATGAAAATATGATTTGATTTGTACTAATAAATATTGAAGTGTGAATTTAATATTGAAGTATTTGAATGAAAGTGAGTTAATAAGTTTATAACTGAAATTCAAATTGAATTTAGGAAATAATCAAAATTGGAATTTAATATAAATAAATTTTGATTTATAAAGTTAATTTGAATTTTATTTAATTTCAATAAAGTGAATAACTTTTTGAATTGAATTAAAATTAATTATTTGAAAATTGGCCAAGTATAGTGAATTATTAAGATTTAAAATGAATCGATTATTTTAAATTAAATGTTCAATTGGAATTATTGAATAATTGAACTTGGAATTAAACTATGTGTAATTGACTTATATAACTAAGTAAGTCCTATTTTGGATTAGGATTAATTTAGTAACGTTTGAAATTGAGTCAAAGATGAATAAGCGAAAAATTGAATACTTTATTTATTTTATTAACCATAGAAATTCTTTTGCCTATAAATAAATCTCACCCCAAACACTAAACCTAATTCACTAATCGCTTTTCTTCCTGTAAACAAACAAACACCCGCCATCCTTTTATTTCTTTTTGAAAAAAAACAACAACGGCTCCTCCTTTAAAAAATCAAAACAATTCAAATATATACCCTAAAACTGTAAAATTTATTTCTTTAATTTACTTGAGCAAAGATCTATACGTAGGCGCATTTTAGGAGGGCGTAGATGTCTTTTTGTTGGGTTTGACATTTTACAGTGGAAGAAATGATGAGATTAAATTAGAGTTTGCTTTGCAAATTGGTGATCGTATTCGGATTCGTGCTGGAAAAGAGCATCGCATGGTAAAGTTTGGTTGAATTAAACGACAATAAGTGTCACAAAAACCACTGTAGTAGTGTGTTAGGGTCAGGAAGACATGATCATAAGGTGGCGTGAGAGTTCAACGGAATGATGACGTGGTGGTGGAGCTTGCGAAGTGAACAACAATGGTGAAAATGGCTTGACATTTTACTGAGAGAATAAAGAAAGGTGAAGGGGAGAAGGTGAGGGTTTATGGGATATGAATAGTGTGAGTTGTTGTTGTAGCGTGATGGGTTAGGGAAGAAGAAGATGATAGATGACATGGCATTTGAGGTGAGAGGGTATTTGTTTATTTCATTTTAATTTAAATTCAAATATTTAAACGTGAATAACTTTCTCATACGAACTCGTATTCATACGTGGTTTGTTTCGTTGGGATCATATCAAAATTCTGTACGACTTAAAGTTTGTTGGGTTGGATTTGAAGACTGCAAAATTTTGGATCTTTATTTGGATTTCCAACGGGTTCAAAACCAAAGGTGATTGATTAAATCAACTCATGCTTAAATAAAATATCTGATATTAGTTATATTAAATCATATTTTGATATGATTGTATTGGTTGCTATTTAATAGTTAAAAATACATTTTACTATTTATTTGCATCGATAGTATAATTTAATTTACCTACTAGTTTAAATTTTATAGTTAAGTGTAACAACCCGAAAATCTGGGCCAGTTTAAAATTTTTATTTTAGCAATTTTAGCGAATTTTGAATATTTAAAATGAATTATTTTATATATTATCGACGGAAAATTTATTTTGAATATAATTAGAACGTGTATATTATATACGTCGTCGTTAGAATATATAATAATTATATATAATTATAAAAGGAATTGAAAATGGCGCGGTAGTTCGATAATTCGATTTCAAACTTCAATTGAATGTACCGGGTGCAAAACAATCCGGATTTTAGTGAAACCAAAAATGATAGGATCTAATTGATAATATCTTTCTATCGAATCCGAAAAATCAAGATTTCATAGCGGGAATCAAAAGATATGTCCAGTTGAAAATTCTGAATAGTCGCTATGGAATTCAGGCCCTTAAAAAAAATGGGAATTTTGCAAACGACCTCGGATTTCGACGAAACCAGTTTTGTTGGGTCTGTGATGTTAAATTATTGCTAGGTTCCAAATTTCATAATTTTTCGAATCAATATGTGAGCGTGGTGAAGGAAAACGCGTTTGACCAGTTTTAGTTGATTTTAATCGACTGGAAATTGACCATTTTTCAAACGGTCTCAGAATTCGATGAAACTAGTTTTGTTAGGACCGTATCGTCAATACGAAGCTAGAAAATATTTTTCTGGAATTTTTAGGGTTAGTATGTGACCCCGGTAATTTGAAATGTACGTTTAAAATTCAATTTAGTGATTTAAATGTAAATTCAAAGGAAACTGATCGAAACGATCAAATCAACCTACGATACATATCCCATTGTGTTCGGAATAAGGGTAAAATGCTGTGGACGACAGGCGCTGGGCCTCGTTTCGAGGTCGTAGGTAAAAGTCAGCTTTTTGAAAATTAATTAAAAAAAAAGGGAACCTCTCCCCGTTAACCCGTTCTGGCCCCCCCCTCTCTCTCATTCAGATCGATCCGAAAAGAAACAAAAAAAAAGGGAGAGAAAGATCGAGGAAGGCGGAAGCCTCCGCCTAGCCTCCAGCGCGAGCCCCTACCAGCGCCACCTCCAACGAGGAACCGCCCCCTCCTCCCTTCGCCTGCTGCTCCTTTCCCTCCCCTTCGCCAGCACCGTGAGCCCCACAAACCCCCCTCCACCAATTCCGTCAGTAAAACCCCCCCCCTCTGTAAGTCTTTTTATTTATTTATTTATTTTATTTTTATTTTATATAAACAGAAAAATAAAAACTGATTTTTTTTAAGGATTTTTAAACTGATTTTTTTAGGATTTTTAAACTGATTTTTTTAGGATTTTAAAACTGAATTTTTAAAAAGGGTTAAACTGAATTTTCTAAAAGGTTTAAAAACCGAATTTTTTAAAAGCATTTAAAAACTGATTTTGAAAAGGTTTTAAAAACTGATTTTATTTTTAGATTTTAAATAGAAAAAGATTTAAACTTTAGAATAGAAAAAGATTTAAACTTTAAAAAGAGAAAGGTTTGAACTTTAAAATAGAAAAGATCAGATTTTTAGAATAGAAAAGATCATATTTTTAAAATAGAAAAGACGGAATTTTTATTGAGTAGAAGTAAGATATGATTTTTATATTTTTAAAGCAATAAAAATATAATTTTTACATCATAGGAATATTAAAAATATAATCTTTATATTAAAAATATAATCTTTATATATTGAATAGCGAAGTCAAAATTCGATTTTTATATATTGAATAGCATCGTACAAAAAATTCGATTTTTACATATGTAGAGAATACGGGCGAAAGCGACAAAAGGCGAGATTGGCGAAAATTTCTGTAAAGGAAAAACCGTAGTTGGATAGCTATCTGTGAGAACTTCTCACCTTTCAATTTAAATTTTCTAGTTATATATATATACTAGGATGCAGACGGTGTTTAGTAGCACCCGACACCCGTCATCCACAGACCATGGATGGCTTGTTTGTTAAATTGTTTGGTTGAATAGTTAGTTAGATTATTTGATTGAAATTGAATTGTTTGGTGAGATGAATGGATTTGATTGATGTGTGAATGGCGTGGGCCTTCACTAGACCGGGGATAAGGCTAGGCCTCGTCCCGTTTCTAGTATCGTGTCGTTATGCCGCCGAAATTTTCTAAAATAAGTTAGATAAATAAAAATGTCATTTTATTTAAAGAATGAACTGAATAGAAATTCATATGTTGGAATAAAATGTTTTATCGTTAAAAATATAATTTTAACGTGAATGTGAATAAATAAATATTCATTTACAAACCAGACGGTTTGTTTATGTACACCTATTTGAAGGACGTTGATTAGGACGATAAATTTTACACATCGCCCAACTGCACAAATAAAATCTGTGTTTGATTGTTTGAAACCCCACACGGGTGTTGGGATGAAAATTGAAGTTCACTCATCCTGATTGATTAAATATGTCGATCAATTGATTGACAGGCTGTTATAAGCGTGGAATATCTATATTTGATGCTTATACAGTGTAGTGCACTTTGGTTGATGGTTGATTATTTTCAATGCTATTATATACATATGTTGTATGAAAATCCATATAATTAACTTTATATGGTAATTGATTGGGCCTCATTCCAATTTGAAAAATAAAGAATAATATAAAATAAAGGTTCATGTGTTGACAGTACTCATCCATTGAGATTGGTCATGTGTTGAACGAAATACTTTAGTAATAAAATTTACATCTTTATAATATAAAATAAAGGTTCATGTGTTGACAGTACTCATCCATTGAGATTGGTCATGTGTTGAACGAAATACTTTAGTAATAAAATTTACATCTTTATCAATATAAAATAAAGGTTCATGTGTTGACAGTACTCATCCATTGAGATTGGTCATGTGTTGAACGAAATATTTTGATAATAACAACTATTTTGAAAAAGAAATATTTGGAATAGAATATTTGAGAATAGAAATTTATGAAGCCGTGTTGGTTAGATTGACGCCATTTTGACGTGAACGATATTTATATCGATTTTAACGATTTCGAAATAAAATGAATTGAAAACGATTTCGAAGTAAATTGAATTGAAAACGATTTCGAAATAAAATGAATTGAAAACGATTTCAAAATAAAATGAATTGAATAGAAAACGATTTCGAAATAAAATGAATTGAAAACGATTTCGAAATAAAATGAATTGAAAACGATTTCGAAATGAATTGAATAGAAAACGATTTCGAAATGAATTGAATTGAAAACGATTTCGAAATGAATTGAATTGAAAACGATTTCGAAAGGAATTGAAATGAAAACGATTTCGAAATGAATTGAATAGAAAACGATTTCGAAAGGAATTGAATTGAAAACGATTTCGAAATGAATTGAATTGAAAACGATTTCGAAATGAATTGAATTGAAAACGATTTCGAAATGAAATTGAAATGAATTCAAATTGAATTGAAATTTGAATTGAATAGAAATGAATTTTAAAACGAATTTATAAAGAAGAATTCAATTTTGATTTGAATTGAAATGAAAGTTGAAATTGCTTTTGAAACGAATTTTAAAACTATTTATATAATTCGTTTTGAATAGAAATCGACGAAGTATATATTATATATATAATATAATGGCCTGAATAGAACGCGCCGCGCCGCGGCAGTTCGTGAATTTCGACTATTTATTTCAAACGGACATTACGGGAGATCCGACCGTCGGATTCTCCTAAAAGCGGAACCGTTGGGTTCGTATCGAAAAGAGCTTTCTAACGAATATTAGAAATTAGAAATCTAACGGTTGGATTTGGAATTATGTCCAAATCAAATTTGAAAAAGGTCGTTGTAAGTGCAGTTCGATGGCCATTGATGGAAATCGACTGTACGGGCCTTGATAAAATTATTAGAAATAGTAATAATTTGTGTAAAATCATAAGAAGTGATTTAGAAAGGATTGGGATGAAAAACTCCATATTTGAAAAGATAAAAATAAATTTTTATCGAAATGAACTGGTTTTGAACTAGAATTACAATTCTATTTATTTTTAAATAAATAAATTGAATTTGAAATGGTTTTGAAAATAACCAGAATTTCCAATGATTGCATTGGAATGGATTTGAATCGAAATTGCCTTCGGAATATTTCGATGTTGGATTTCGTGATGATACAGATATTGTTATGGGAATTTGAAAGATATATATATATATATATATATATATCGTTATTTCCAATGCGATATTTGTTAGTCGTAGAATTTGATATTGAATATAAGCCGGTATATTTTCTATTCAGAGCCTTGTATTGAATATCAAATGTGATTTGGGTTTGTCGTGAATGGTGTCTTCACTAACACTGTTCTTGAACCCAGTTGAGAAAAGATTAAATCTTTTTATTTAGATTTAATGAAGTGTACCAATTAAATAACATTTAATTGGAATTGAATTGAGATTGATTTTTTGGGTTTATCGTGAACAGTGTTTTAAACAACACTCGTTCTTTAACCCGATAATTAATGAATGTGATTTTGGGTTTATCGTGAACTGTGTTTTTAAATGACACGGATTCTTTAACCCAGTTAACGATTAAAACTAAGTGGAGTTTTAATGAATCTTTAATTAGATTGAAATGATCGAGAATGGAGTATCACCAGTTTTGCTCCAGGCGATAGTTAAATCTTTAATTAGATTTGAACGTGAAATGGTAATTGAATTTACCGATAACACCGTGGTGTTAGATATGAAGTACTACCAGTTTTACTTCATGGGATGAATAGGTTGGGATTGGGAAATTAAAACAAATGATTACTTCGGTAAGGTTCGCTAATCCCGACTAGTTTTGAATTGATATTCAAAAATAGATTAAAGAATAAATTCAAGAATTTATCTTTGATAAAATTAATGGGAACCTTTCCCTATGAATGTGAAATTTAGAAATTAACTGTCGGTTAGCCAAGCAGAATGGTTTTCTGGATATTGATCTGATGTTGGTTTCGGCCTTCGGGGTTAATATTTGGGGAATTATTCTCTTGATTAATTTACGGTTAATGACTGATGAATTGGAATGAGGCGTATGTTGTGTTTGTGTAGCACTTTTATAAAATATACGCGAGTTATTCGGGAAGACCGGGTTTATCCCATTCTGAATAACTGATACGACGATAAGTCGAAGATGAAGATGATGGTCGAAGACCGGAAGTCTTCACGTCGTTTGGGTAATTACTGATGATCTTGATTGGGCTGTACACCCAAGAAGATGGAAACAGTTGGTGATCGTTCAGACGTACTTGGAGATCGATGGATATGCGGGGTACTAGGTGCCTCCGGTTTCGTTCAGACCCAGAACGGACTTGTAAATGGACTGTGTGTCTGACATTGGATTTTAGCCCGTGTGATTGATCTCTATTAAATATATATCTGTTTGGCGGCGGAGAATTTATTCTGTTGCTTAACGCCCTTCTCTGAGACGTACGAGCTTAGGGGTTATATATTGATGGATATCAATCGCATGGAGTGAATTGCCTGTGTGGCATGCCTAAGTGGCAATTGATCGAGGCTTCTGTTGAAAAGCAAAGTCTTGTGGTGATGATCAAAGCACGACCTTTGTGGCGTAGCTTTGTGTAACGCTTACTTCGCGAGTTTCACACCCGGTATGAACCAAAAACGGGAGACGGACCTCAGGGAGGACTTGCGTTTCTTTCTAGTTAGAAGTGGCGTCAGTGGTTTTACACGCCCTGACGAGTTTGACTTATGTGGTTGTTGCTGTTGCGAGGCGCCTCGGATTGATCGGTCGTTCTCGAACCGATGGAGTCATTTAGTTGGCTCACTTACACCCCATAGGGTGGGGAAACGTAGTGTTCAGGCATAATAATCCACATCGGTGGACCGGCCCTGTCGCTCCAAGGCTTGCCTGCGCGCTTGCCTGAGGCTCGGGCTAGAGAGTCTCGAATCGGTTGAGGACTATCTTTTGCCTCGGTTCATAGACGGAAATCCAATTTCCAAATACGTGACATTTGCGGTTTTATTTGTAGAGCCTAGTATGGCGACATGATATATGGTACCCATGCCGCCTATGATTGATACTTATGATTTGAAGTTGTTTTATACACTATGCACTTATAATAGTATCAAACGATTTGTTTTAACCGTATCAAGCATTCTTTGGCTGTTATAAGGGAAAACCCTATCCTCGGCTGCGTTGCATTGTGTGATGGAACCTGGGTCTTATAACAGCTTCATTTTTCTTTATTTAGCATTGCGCTGTTTGTTTTATGCACTGGTATTCTTGGGAGGAAACCCGTTCCGTGTTATACGGCGTGGTCCCTTGATTTACCTAATGATTTAAAAATAAAGATTAATAACTGTTTTAGTTCTCACACCAGTCACATGACTGACCTGGAGTTTATTGTTTTAACCTAAACTCTGGGTGCCCTTATTTTGACACGGGCAGCTAGTAGTTTTGGTTTTGCAGATTTATATTCACAGGATCCTGGTTTACAGCTGGAACGATATCCTGAAAGCTTTGTATCCGTATATCTCATTCTAGTTGTGTATTGTATTATTTTCCGCTGCGATGTATTTAAATGTAATTTGAATCTCTGTTGTTCATGTGTAATATTTATTCATTTATACTCTGTATATTCTTGTAATCTGATGCATTGTTGTAATATACAATGAAATGTTCTTTTATATGCGTTCTGTTGTGGCTTGTTCTCGAACTATCCGCGCTTTCCCATACGGGGAAGTTACGGGTTTTCACATTAAGTTAAATTGAAATTTAATTGCTAGTTAAATCTAACACTTGATAACTTATAAATTGATGTGATATTAAACTGTTTAGATGGAATTATTCTGATGGATTCCATGGACTGATATATTTTACATGTCAATGTTTAATTGCATGATTCACTCTTTATTTACCTTATTTATGGATGAGTATTGTTGGTGTTGATTTATCCCAAAGATTTACCGTAGATGTTACGGGCAACAAATAAACCCGGGACTACTCATTGAAATGAATTAAGAACATAAGTTGAAATGATAAATACCTATGACCTTCATTTTAGATTGAAACGTATATATCCACTCTTGAAATACTAGAATTAAATTTAAGTATCACTTAGCGATAGGATATGAAAATATATACGGACATAGGCTGGTAAATAAAATTTGTTTTAAACTTTGAATTTTGAAATATTGTTTTAAAGGCAATATAAATGATGTTTTATAAATTAATTTCCTTTGAATTTGAACCTTGAGTATTGAAGTTTACAAGTTAAAGGAAATTATTTAATGTTGTACTGAAGCTAAAAATTTGATACTGAATATGAATTGAATCTACTAAAATTGAATTGTTTATCAATCTTTGCAATTTACTTTAAATTAACTAGATTTAAAGTGATATTTGAATTAGGAAATCGAGATTATTATACATTGAAATAATTCAAAATGAGAATTCTAATTCTTAACTTTTGATATTTGAATTGAATTGTTCAAATTGAATCGAAAGTAAAATGGAAGTTGATTCGAATTGAATTATAGAAATTGAGTCGATTTTATTTGAAACTGGAATGTGACTTCAAGTTTATTTAAAAGTGGGAAGAAACAATTCTAAGTCAATCTATAGTATTTTAAACATTATACAAACTATTTTACTTTAAAAATATTTTATTTTAATTTATATATATTATCTATTTTAATAAACTACTTTAGCAATAAACTGTTTACTTTATAAACTACTTTGATATGTAACTATATTATATTTAATTAAATTTGATAAATCCATTTTTTAAATTCAAACTATTTATATATATAAACTTTTTATGTACTAAATATTTATTTTTCAAACTATTTCAAATACATCTAAACTATTTTAATATAAAAACAAATTCAACTATTTTAAATATTCAAAGTGTTTTATATTTGGAATTGTTTTAGGATTCTAAGTTTGGGTTTTAAATAGTTATTTTAATTATGAAGATGTAATCTATTTTGAATACATAATGGCTTAAGAGAAAAATCTAATATTTCTAAATGAAGTATGAACCATTTTGAAATGTAAAAGATTCATCCGGTGTGAAAAATGTAAATATTTGAGTTCGGGATCTAATATTGTCATACTCTCTACCAATATCGAAACCCACTTTCACAACTGTGTATGTGGTGGAGAATCCAGAATGAAGAATGATGGTTTAGTGAATGCTACTTAAATGATGTAAGATAACAATAATAAATATCCTTGATCTTCGGATCATAATTGAAACGACTAAAACATGAGCGATACCGTGACCAAGTGCGTTAAGTACCCCTATCGGCAACACTTCTTCCTTGATTATTATAGTTCCTCAGTTTGTCCTTTATTTTGGGATTGTTGTTCGAGGAAGCGGTAATTGCGATTTGCGTTACCACCAGTCCGAGAGTGCAACTGGTAAATTCCTACCTTGGGTATTTCCTCGTATGCCTTGTTATATTATGTTGATCGAGCCCCATACGATTTTGATTTGATGTTTTACCCATGGAGTGCTCCCTGATGCCATTAGTTTACGGTGGGTTTGCAGTACTGTATAGAATACATCATTTATAAATGATGTAAGGGTAAAAATATAATCTCGCTTACGCTATTTTCAAGAGTATAATTTACTATATATACTATTATAATAGTGTGTTGTATTGTATAATATCTAATTTAACAGATCCTTAAGAGATGGAAATTCCCATAACATCGCTTAAGTTACTGCACCTACGAACACATTGGATATGAGGTGTAAATTACCATAAGTATCTCTGTTGCTGTAACACTCATATTGTTACAGGGTTTTGATTTGACTGATATGAGAATATTTTAGTTCTGATCCGAGTGTTTTTGTCTTTCATTTGTCCTGGGTCAGCCTGAGTTTTTAAAATTAGCGAATACCTCCTTATGAAGATGAAGATGGGGCTTGACAGACATATTTATTATCATTCCGTTGCATTTGTTAGTATGTTTTGTGATATTTTAATTCTCATAACTGTTGTAAAGTATAATCAAATGTATGTTTTAAAAGCTTTGTGAACTGTTATTTGTTTATTATATGTTATCCTCCGCCGTGATTATTTTTCTTCTTTCTTTCTTTTGTTATATTTACCCCAATACTTATCTCTGTTTTGAGATTTGTTTGGATCGACATGTGTGGATTATTATTGACTTGAATGGTCAAAAATGCAGGTCACTACAGAAAGGCTCGCCTTTTTACTTTGTTTCTACATGTTAAAGCTAGAAATATTTTATGTTGTGGATTTTATATGTATGTTGCTTATTTGATGATGATTTATGTTGACATGCAAATATTGGTGCAACATCCAACGAGTTCCAAGGCAATGAAAATAATCATCCAAAATGGAAATAATGCAGGAAATGCAAATGATAGTGTTTATAGTAGTTCGGCCCGCAAAGGCTTATGTCCACTTTGAATGGCTTTTCTCCTTTATTATGTTTTTTTTACAAGTTTGCAATGGTGGGAACAATAATTCCATGTCATTACAATGTCCATGGTGGGAACAAGGCTCTAGTATATCCAAAATGAAGGTAAGCACCTTCTTCCTGAAATGCCTATGCAACCCAAAATGGTCCAAGTGTCCAAGAAGTAGCTTTTTCTTCTTTTCGGGGTGAAAGCATATGCTTGAGAGGTTCTAGAAAGCTCTTCTTCTTTCCTAAGTGTTCAAAGAGCCAAGAGCCAACCCTGAACTCCTTTTTGAGTGAGGTATTTATAGGTAAAGGAAGAGGTAGGAGGTAGCAGACACGGGTACGGGCCCATAATTTTGGTCTTCTGGGATCGGTATGTATCCCGGAATATAGCCATTTTCAGAAGGCATCTTCCAGGATCAGTAAGTATCCCAGGATCGGTACGTATCCCGTAAGCTTAACTGTTTTTGGAAGGCATCTTCTAGGATCGGTACCTATCTCGAGATCGGTACCGAACCTGGGATTTGTAAGTATCTCAGAAGATTAGCGATTTTTGGAAGGCATCTTTCGGGATCGGCATCTATCCCGGGATCGGCATGTCTCTTGGAAGACATAGCCATTTTTTCTTCTGTATCCTGGAAGCCTCTATGTTTCCTTCTTTGATGCCAACTTCGTATACAGGAATTCCAGTCCTGAAACAGTTGGAATTCTCGATATTGATGAAGTTTGCACCGATTCTGGATGTTGCTATGGGGATACGAAATCCTAAGGACCCCAGGATACGAAGGAACGGGGATACGAATTGCGCTATACCGGTCCAGGAAGTTGTCTTGTTTTGAGATACGAAATGTGAGGGAGAGATTCGTTAGATTTGTTTTAGGGATAGGTTGGGAGTGTAGAGTCGCGGATACGAAAAGTGAAGGGGTATCCCAGGACATGAAATGAATGTATCAGTCATGGGTTACTATTGGAGATGCGGATTAAAAATCTTAAGGAAAACTAAACACTAGAGAGTGGGTGAATAGTTTTTAATAGAATTTAATAATTTTCTTGAAATCTATTTGTATTAAACAAAATACTATGCAGATCACAGATATTAACAAACATAAAATCAATCAATGAATGTAGAAAATAAAAGTGAAAGCAGTAAAATGAAATACACACCACGATTTTATACTATTCGGGACTCCCCTACATCCAGTCCCACACAATGCTAGGTTGATGCGGATTTTTATTCAACAATATCCAATTACAATCTTTGATTTTAGGACTACAAGGGCACACCGCAACTGATTCCAAGTAATGTGGGACTTAGTTGATTTACAGGCCACAATTTTACACCCAATCGATTTCCAAGACACAATCGCACCCAGTCACTTTATATGGGACATGACCATACCCTTCTCTTATCATTTTTTATAGTATTGTCTCGATAGGATTTGATCTTGAGATCTTTCATTACTAACAGCCTGTAACTCTTGAGTAGCACTTGAATTTAGAGTGGCTTTGATTTAGAATTGAAAACGAAGAAGAATGATATGATTTCTATTGAAACCGACAGAGTACAAGTGCAAAAAGCTAATAAATTAAGGATAATAGTGGGGAAAAGTTTAGAGAGGAAGAAGGAGATGAAAATTAATTAAAAAGTTCAAATTCTGGAAGGTATTTATAGTTTTCTAATAGCCACAACTTTTCAGAAAAGGTTTGAAGTCAAAAGACACTTCTTTTCAAAATTTAAAAAATGCCTAATGGCTAGTATGTCGACATATGATAGTTTAAAATTAAAAAAAATGAAATTTAAAACAATGTAAATAGTGTTTAAATAATTTATGGTGGATCCAGAGGTAAAACAAACTATATTCCTTTATATTAGAATAGAGTATTTCAAGTAGAAATGTATTTTAAAAACATATATTTAAAATGATTAAAAACTAAATATATAATGATATAAATATAAAACTATGAATATGTTAAAACTTAATATAAACAAGGAAAGTGAAAACATAAGTAACTATAATAAAATTAGTAATAAATATTTTAGTGAAATTTATTTGAATTAGAAGTTAAAATCTATTAAGTATAATTCTAAAAACAAGAGTTAAAATATTTTGAAAAATAAAAAGTATACATTTATAAATAAGGAAATAATTTTGACATCATTTGAAAACTAGATTTAAAAAAATGAAATCATTTTGAAAGAAAGTTTGAAATCAAAATTAAATTGGAAATCAGAATTAAGTTCTAACTAGAGTTTTAATAGAATATCTAGACACAATTAATTTATATTTCTTGAACTCTTGATTCCTTGATACTCATTAGTCTTGAACTTTAACTCTTCTATTTTGAAATATTGATTCTTTGAACTGTACAATCTTTAATAATAAAGACCTGCATAGATTTCCTGTATATATATATATTCTAGAAAATAGTGCAAGTAATCTGCATAAAATAAAAAAGAAGTCTGGAGAAAAATGGCGACCTCGTTTCTCCTCAGTCTAAAATTTCAATAGAGAAAGGAATCTATCTTAGAATTTGATCATAGATAGTCGATACCTCCTGATATCAGCGCTTTTAAGATGCTTGCAAGCCGTATGCAGGATTCTAATCAAAGTAAGATCGGTAGTCCAGATCTGAAATCCAAACTCGATTTTCTAGATTTGGTGTCAAATCCTTAGGTAAATGGTTCTACTGGTAATTTATTTCAATCAAAGTCTTGGATCGAAGCTGTTAAAGAGTCTAAATCACATCAAAATATAGTTAAACTTACATGTTATGAGCCTTTAATTCCAGATGGTCTCAAAATCGCGGTTATCAATGAGGATTTGGTTAATTTAGCTAGAGAAAAATGGTCGAATTCTATTGTTTTCTATGTTTATGGTAGTAAACCTTACTATAATTACCCTAAGGCTTATATTGATAGAAATTGGAATTTAAAAGATAATTATAGTCTGTTTTCTAGAGATGATGGCTTCTTTATCATTAAATGTGAACTGATAGAAGACTTTGAATTTTTTTTGTCTACTAGGCCGCATTTTTTAGCAAAAAATTGATATTTATGAAAAGATTGGGACTTGGTATGAAGTTAAATAAAGAATTACTTAATTGTTTTCCAATTTGGACTAAATTACCCACCTAATCTTGATCTGGATTTCTGGTCCGTGGAAGCAATTAGTAGGATAGCCTTTACTTTAGGACATCCTATCCGATTAGATAGTGTCACGGAGGGGATTTCTCGTATTTCATATGCTAGAATATTGATTGAGGTTGATGTTGGATTTAATTACCCTGAGACGGTTCCTTTCCAGTGTTATAATGGTGAGGTAATATGGCAGAAAACTCAATATGAGTCGACGCCTCCTGCATGTCTAAATTGTAAAGTGTTTGGTCATTCAAATACGTCTTGTAAGTTTAACATGGTCTGGATGCCTAAGGTTAGTTCGAAAAAAGATAATGGTATGTGTTTACCGACTTTTTGGTCTGGTTCCCAAGAGTGCATCAGACACGCTCAACCCAACATATCGCGTGAAGCTGAGGCCGAGAAGGGATGCTTAGGAATGAAGGAAACAGGATAGAGAAGGGACCACGCCGCTCCCAACCTCACAACATTCAGAAAACATCCACGAACCAAGGCCTCATACCTCGAAGGAGTCACAAGCCTCAAGCGCCTGATCCTGAGACCCTCGCGCCCCTCGGAAGGACTTCGCACCGGGTAGGGCGCGTGCGAAATTCGCACCTAGCAGGGTGCGAAATTTAGCACCCTGCAGGTGTGAAATTTAGCACATGTGCCCGAGTTCGAAATTCAGGTGTGTGCGAGTGTCGGGTGTGAATTTCCGCTAGTGGTCCCCTACTCCTACCTAATCCTACCTACCCCCACTCCTATAAATAGCCCATGGCCTCACACTTCAAAGGGGTTGGATTTTTCTTCACTTGAGACCTTCCTAGAGCTTCATGAGCTTCAATAATGGCATCTCCCGTTTAAGGAAGAAGGTGAATTAAATATCTTTTTCTCTAAACACTTATCATATGGCAATTATGAAAGTGATTGTAATGAGCATGGCTCTACCTTGTAATTCTTGAGTGATTAATAAAATTCCAACACCTTTCCAAAGTGGACACAGGCCTAATCTGCGGCCGAACCACTATAAATTTTTGTGTCATTTACCGCTTTCTTCTACTTAGTCTTGCGACTGAATTAACTATTCCTAGAAATAGGAAATAGGAATCTTTGGTATTTACGACATTTTTTGCCGTCAACATTTGGTGCTTTCATTGAGAATTCAACTCAAATCTTGTGCCTTTGTCGCATGTTGTCATCTCGACCACCGACGAGCTTGAGGTTCCTTACCAAACCTGCTGTCGAGTCCGCTTACGATGGCAAAGTGACCAAAGAACGCAATGGTCGGCTCTTCAGCCACAACCGAGGCCGGCACATCCCTACAACCTCAACCCATGGATGTCCCGGCCACTAATGAAACCATCCCTCCTGTTGTGGGACCCGAAGCGCTCGCGACACAAACTCAAATCCGAGCGCTATCTGAATAATATGAGAACACCGCGGTCGAGCTCAATCAAGCACTAAGGAATAACATCGACCTTATGCAACAACTTCAAGAAAGTCAGCGCATCATCGCCCGACTTCAGCTAACTCGGAACAATGCTCGACCTCGACCGACTACCTCGGAAACTTCGTCATCCAAGTCAAAGGGCCCACATCAAATAAGGAGGTTTACTCTTGTCAACAATATTGCCGCTCGCACCAATGCCCACGACAACGACAATGGAAATTGAAACGGTGACCGAACTACGGTCACATATAGCGAGGGGGCACAACATCGAGACCGATTTCGCTTGATCATAAATGACGGACTGGGTCCGACCAACCAACCCCTTCCTCGACACAACCCAGTGGTCGCCGATCGCGACGATGAGCGTGCTACTCCAGTGGCCCGCGCTCCCCTAGATTAGGATTCAAATCAGCCCGCACCACCTCATCGTCCGCATCAGGACCCAGTCATCAATGTCGAGGATATGGAAGATGATGACCCAGACATTCATCACAGAAGGCGACCTCGTAACAGAACTTCGAAACCACGTCAAAATCCATGGGTCCCGATGGAGGATCCTCACCCGACCTATCTCCTCGACGTGGTACGAAGGATCATAAGGGAAATGAGAGGGGGCGCACGCAGCTTATGGGAATCTCACATTAGGCGTAACCCCTTCACAAGAAGAGTAAATGAGGCCGAGTGGCCGAGGCGATTTAGCATGCCACAAATGCCACTCTACGATGGCACCACTTATCCTTCTGCTTTCCTGAATCGATACGAATGGAAAATGGACTCAAGCCGAGGCAATGAACCAGCCAAATGTAAATGCTTTCTGGTCTTCCTATCCGTTACCGCTTTACTTTGGTTCTCTCACCTCCCCCTTGACTCCATTAACAACTTCGAGCAATTAGCAACAAAGCTAGTAAAGCAATTCAGGGTGCATATCCCTACTCCGAAAAATCCCCTCACTTTATCCAACCTATACCAGAGGCCCGCCGAGTTGCTCAAAAGCTTTCTTTCCCAGTTAAACACAGCTCTCGCCGAGGTTGAGGATCCGGATCCTCGCACCATTCTCTTTTAGCTAGCGAAAGGTGTCCTCCCTACTTCAAAGTTCGGGGCATGGAATGATCGGAAGCAGCCAAAAAGCCTCGATGCCTTCTATGATAAGGCGGATCAATACTTGTGCCAAGAAGAGGCAAGGCGGAACCGGCTCTCTGCCACAAGTCGCCCCAATGATCCCCAAGCGGACACTACAAATAACAATATCAGGGGAAGGCGAGGCGGGGATCTCTTCAACCAAAAGAGGGGGACAGGTCTCTACAGGCAAAAACCAAACAACGACAGGCCGGATGGATGGAACAATGGGAAAGCCCCAGCAGAGACAAGAAAGCCCGGCCCTCGCCAAGCTTTCGAGACCTACACCCTAAATGAAGACATAGAGAAAATCTACTTGGAAACATGCAACACCTTACCGTACAAGAAGCCGCGCGTCAGAGAATCAACTGACCGCGAGAGAAACACTGGGAGATACCGTCGATACCACGACGTGTACGGACACGACACCAACAAGTTCCGCCAACTTAGGGATGCAATCGAGAAACTTATTCGTGAGAAACGACTTGAGCAATATGTTCAAGAACCCTTTCCACCCGAAACAAACTCACAGCCTCCAGCGCCGGCTCCACAAGCAGCCACCAAGGCAGCTCCGAGACCGTCTAACCCGAGATAAGGAATCGTGACCAACACCATATGTGGCGGGCCTTACCCCATACACGATAGATTTCGAAAAATGGAGGAGTATGTGAGTTCCATAAAGTACGCTACTTATAAAGCCTGCTCTGGTCTTCCTGAGTCCACCCCATCCAAGCTACAAAAAACAATGCGGGACGACATTGTCTTCTGAGAAAAAGAATCGACAGGGGTGGAGATCCCGACCACCAATCCACTAGTCATCACTGCTCAGATCGGTGCTGCTTCTGTCTGAAAGGTTTTAATCGACTCAGGGAGCTCGGTCGACATCATCTTCAAGGCCGCCTATGACCAGATAAAATTGGAAACGAATGATTTGAAGCCATGTCGCATTGCGATCCACGGCTTCATGGGGACTCTAGTTCACCCATAGGGATGATCGACCTACCTGTTGAACTGGGCGAGGGGGACCAAAGCCAAGTTTGAATTCTCACTTTCATGGTTATAGACATCGACTCCCCCTACAACGCCTTTCTAGCGGGCCCTTTTCTCATCGAATTCCGAGTTTACATGGCACCATGGTCTCTCCTAATGAAGCTCCCAACAGAAAACGGGATTGGAACCGTTAAGGGTGACCAAGTAAGCGCCAGGGAATGCTACGCAATAGAATGGAAGAATGCGTGTAATAAGGACAAGGGAAAAACCATGCCCGCACCTTCTTGCACCAAGAACGTCTCAGCATAGCAATCAACGACGTCTGGGCCCTGGCTCAGGCGCCATTGCCGTCTTTCTGATGACCTCGACCCATGGAAGGACAAAGGTCCCGAATATGAGAGGGCTACCCTGGTCGAATCCACAGTGGATGTTCCCGGCAACCTCGACGACCCGACGCGGGTGTTGAAGGTAGGGTCACAACTCCACCCCGTAGTCAAAGAGGATCTTATATACTTCCTGAAAGCTAATATGGATGTGTTTGCATGGACTCACTTCGACATAAGGGGCATCGACCCCGCGATTGCTTTCCACTCTCTATGCTTGGATCCTACAGTGCCTCTAATCAAACAGAAGCGCCGCTTCTTGGGACCCGAAAGGTCCAAAGCACTCGAGGAAGAGGTAGTCCATCTGCTCAACAATAACTTCATCCGCGAAGCCGACTATCCTAAATGGGTTTCCAACCCAGTTCTAGTTAAAAAATCCAACGGTAAATGGCGAAGATGCGTTGACTTCTCCAATCTAAACAAGGCTTGTCCCAAGGATAGTTTCCCGCTCCCAAAGATCGATCGACTAGTCGAATCGACCGCCGGATACCAGCTGCTATCTTTCATGGACGTCTACTCAGGCTACAAACAGATTCCGATGAATCGCCACGATAAAGATCATACCTCTTTCATAACCGACCTTGCGCTCTACTGCTACCATGTCATGCCCTTCGGCCTCAAGAATGCCGACGCCACTTATCAACGAATGGTTAATCGACTCTTTAAAAATCAAATTGGAAAGTCCATGGAGGTGTACGTGGACGATATGCTGGTGAAATCTAAAATATCAAGCGATCACGTCCACGACCTCTCTAAAATGTTCGATGTCCTCCGCCAGTACGACATGAAACTCAACCCCCAGAAATGCTCCTTCGGAGTCGCTTCGGGAAAATTCTTGGGTTTCATTGTCAATTCTGGGGGTATCGAAGCCAATCCAGAAAAGATCCAAGCTATTCGGGACATCCGAGTCCCCGAGAACATCAAGGATGTCCAAAGTCTAAACGGAAATGTTTCCGCTTTAAGTCGGTTCATCTCTAAGGCCACCGACAAGTGCATCCCCTTCCTCGATTTACTTTGAAAAGGGAAACGCAATTTCGAGTGGACCCCCGAATGTGTCTCCGCATTCAGGGAACTTCTGGATCACTTAGGGCGACCACCTATCCTAAGCCTATGGACCATGAGGACTTATACGTTTACCTCACTGTTTCTACGCAGGCAATTAGCTCGATGCTAATACGTCTTGAAGATCGCACCCAATGGCCCGTCTACAACATTAACAAGCGACTAACAGGGGCAGAGAAGAATTATCCGAAGCTGGAGAAGCTAGCATTCTACTTACTGATTTCCTCTAGAAAGCTCCGACCGTACTTCTAGTCTCATCTCATAAAAGTGTTCACTAAACAGCCGCTGCGTCCGGTCCTGCAGCGGCCCGAGGCGTCCGGCCGATTACTAAAATGGAGTATGGAGCTAAGCCAGTTCGAGATAACCTTCATCCCTCGATGTTAACCAGCATTTTGGTCTGGTTCCCAAAAGTACGTAACGCACGCTCGACTCAGCATATCGCGTGATACTGGCCCAGATGTGTTGCCAACAACGTCAGTGGTCTAGCACCAGAAGACTCGAGATGGACCACTAGCAAAAGGTCACATCCCTCGGGTGCAACATCCGTCAGCATCCATCTGTGCTCCGAGCCGAAGAAGGCGAGCTGTCCAACGGGTCCGGGCGCAGCGCCGGTGGGGGTCCGGGGCCCCACAGTCCCCATAGTCCTGATTTCCACCAACAAGTGTGTTGCCCAGAATCACCAGATCTACTCAAAAGTCAGGAATCAGCCAACAACTTCCGTGAACCTCATCGCTCCTCCAAACATTGCCAAACAAAGGCCTCGTAGTCCGAGCCGTGAACCCGAACCACGTGCCATCAAAGCGTCTATGCCCAGGGCCTTCGCACCACCCATGAGGCGGGCTTCGCACCCAGCGGGTGCGAAACTTCGCAACCCGTGGGTCCGAAACTTCGCACCCCGTAGGTCCGAAACTTCGCACCCCGCGGGTCCGAAACCTCCGCCCCCGAGGGTCCGAAACCTTCGCACCCCGCGAGCCCGAAACCTTCACACGCCGCGGGTGCGAAACCTTCACACCCCGCGGGTGCGAAACCTTCGCACCCCGCGGGTGTGAAACCTCGCACCACCGGGTGCGAAACTTTGCAGCCCGTGGGTGCAGATTTCTGCGTATGGCTCCGGCCATGTTTATCACCTAAAAATAGCTGATTGGCACACGCCGATCACCTATTTTTGGTTGATCACTCCATGGCACAAACCCCACTCCTTTTTATCCCTTTCCCCACTCCTTTTTATCCTTTTGTACTTTCTACCTTCTCCCACATACCCTCACCTAACCTCTCTACTATAAATACCCCCTCACTTCCCACTTCTAAGAGGTTGGTCCAAGCTCTCTCTCCTAAGATTTAATGGCCTCCATAGAGGAAGATATTCTTCCCCAAAGCCTCCTAGGCATCATCCTTCTTCATACAAAGAAGAAGATGAACATGCTTAGACTTATGAGCATACTCATGAGGGCTTAGCCATGCTTGTGGACATTAAACCACCATTGGCCTCCTTGAAGCTTCCAACCACCATTAATGGCTTCCCACCACCATTAACGGCATCCTAAGAAGAAGGTCTTCTTCCCCAACGCCTCCTAGGCATCATCCTTCTTCATACAAGGAAGAAGATGAACATGCTTAGACTCATGAACACACTCATGAGGGTTTAGCCATACTTTCGGACATTGTTGACCAAGTCAACACTTCTCCCACTCAACGAAGAAGAAGAAGGCCTCGACTCCGCCTCTCGTAGACACCGAGCCTCCACTCCGCCTCCCGCGGACCCTCGACCTCTACTCTGCCTCTCGTGGACACTCGGCCTCGACTCCGCCTCACTCGGCCACGACTCCGCCTCACTCGGCCTCGACTCCGCCTCACTCATCCTCGACTCTACCTCACTCGGCCTTGACTCCACCTCACTCGGCCTCGACTCCGCCTCACTCGGCCTCGACTCTACCTCACTCGACCTTGACTCCGCCTCACTCGGCCTTGACTCACACAGCCTCGACTCTGCCTCACTCGGTCTCGACTCTGCCTCACTCGACCTCGACTCACTCGGCCTTGACTCCACCTCACTCAGCCTCGACTCCGCTTCACTTGGCCTCGACTCAGCTATACTACAACATCAACAACACCTAGACCACTCTCGCTCAGTAAGGAAGATCGATAGCAAGGGCTAAGAGGATATTGTTAATCGTTGTAGCTTCTTGTAATAGTCTTGTTGTACTTTGTTGTAATGGAATAAAATCAGTACAGCCTTCAAAGTGGACGTAGGTCCCAACGGGGCGAACCACTATAAATAACTGTGTCCTTTACTTCCCCGCACATTATTACTGCATTTCTTACGATTCTCCACTCTAGACTAAAAAGTTCCAAACTTTTGGAATGCTCTGGTGTTGACGACAATTTTAGGCGTCAACATTTGGCATGCTTGGAAGGGGAGTAAAGCGTGCACCTACGGTCGACTTTCTGTCACTTCCTTCGAGGAATTGAAACCTCGCCTTTCCAAGACTTTGGATGCTACTTAAGTTTCCTCAGACTTACGAACCAAGTCCATCGGCAATGGTGAACTAAGGAAAGAACCCCATAGTCGGACCTTCCACTATCGACCCTCATTCAAAAATTCCTCCTCAGCCTCCATCAAACAAAACCTTCGCTCAAACTAGGCGAAGCTGATTTTTCCTACCAATTCTCAACCATAAGTTTGTTTATGCTACTCGAATTCCATCTTGTCCACCGAGCAGATTTCTCAAAAATGGCGAGAAAGGGGAAAATCCATCCTTGGAAGACCATCTAATGATAATCCAGTCGCTCCGGTCCATCGATGATTTCTTTCCCACATCATAGCCACTGCTGATGTGGCATTACCTCCGTCCCCCGAGGCCTTGGTAGCTCGAATATAGCTTCTCCGCTTACTCAATGATCAAGAGAAACCGAGCGGTGGCTTAAAGCCCTAGTCAGGCAAAACAGGGAATCAGTCCATTGACACACTCAACAAGGCATCGCCCGTTTCACGATGAGTGGAAGCTCTTCATGGAGAGAACTCGGATTTGTTTCTTTGTCGCAAATTCCCATCTCGACTTCGACACGCCTTAGGTACATTCCATAGCCTGCGGTTGAGTCCGCTCACGATGGCTAAGCAACAAAGAATCAAATGACAGAGTGTTGGAGATAAGTTCTTCCGGTCCATCTTCGGATTTCGTCTTCGATTCTCGACTATGACCCAATTGCTCGCTTCTCATCATGATGTCTAAGCATAGGAAGCTCAACGCTGTAATTAAAGCTCAAAGTGTAAATGAGGGAGGAAGTCAAGAACTCTCCTTGATCGGACCTCTATCTAACTACGTCACTTGGGAAGGCATCGATAGAACGAATAAACTTTTTGCCACAGATTTGAAAGCTCGACTTGTAGGAAGAGTCTTTCAATACCTTCCTCGCTCGAACTGAAAATAAAATAAGAAGTACTTCAACGCCGACTGGCCTGGCATACACTATTGGGAAGAGTACCAATTTTCGTCCACCCATGACTCAGGACTTGGGGGCAGCCCCGGAAATTAACCAACCGGCCGACGCCACTCCTACGAACGGTGCCAGTTCCACCATACTTAGGGGAACCCCTAATCCCGATGTCGCTTCTGCCCATGACACTTTTGTTAGACAGGTTGCGGGCTTCACAGTTGGAAATGCTGCTCAAACACCAATGGGCATAGCTTTGGATGGTACCGCTCTCATGGTTTCGCGAGTCAGAATTACGCCCTATGTGGACTCTAAAGTTGGAATCCAACCAGACTTTCTTCTCCCAACTTGGACTTAAGCACTGGGGGCACCAGTGCCACTGTGGACAATCAAAATCAACTACCTGCTTTGAGAAATGGGTCAGAGATCGCGGATGTCATCCGTCGGTAAGCTCAAGGCATTGTCCATTCGCTGGGATCGTACACGAAGCTAAGTGGCACTGACACTTGAACATGCCACATGCAGCGTCTTATGGCGACACGACTGGCCTCTAATCTCGACAATGTCAAAATCACTATCAGAAGTGGAACGCATCATCCCGACCATCCCCGGCTTTGACGCTTGAGCCTCCGCTAGGCGGACTCAAACTGCTATGAGTCCGAACTTGTCGCATAAGCTTCTTGCATCCAATTAGGCCCAAGTTCACTTCAACCGACTTCCATAGAATCATGCAATCGTAGTTGGAGACTCACAGATTGCCAAAGACCTTCCGTCAAGAGGGCGCGCTAGGCTCCAAACTCCATAATTGGATCACGACCTCTATAATGCGGCAGGAGCCCAACCTCCGATTATTGCCGACACAATCCGTGGAATCGTGAGGGAATCGCGGGGGCATGCCCACGACGTCTGCAAAAACAATACGAGGCATAACCTATTCACTTCGACTATCTTTAATGCCGAATGGCGCATGAACTTCGACATGCCGACACTCATTCCTTACTCAAGGAAGCCAGGACCTTCGAAGCTTCATTAACCACCACAAACACATGGGTTCATTACGTGTCATTAACGCCATAAAATGCAATTGTTTATCTGTCCTTACCCGAGATGGCTCTATTACGGTTCCCTCGACTTTCACCTTGAACTATTTTCAACTCTCGACTAACTCGCCAATAGATTGGTCGTGAAGTCCAGGATGCACATCGTGATGCCCAAAGACGTCTTCTCAGTTTCGAACATTTACCAAAGCACCCGTGAAACTCTCAAAGGCTATCTCGCAAGATACCGCACCGCCTTGGCTGAAATCGAGAAAACCTGCTCCTCGAATCGTACTCGTCCAGCTTACACATGGAATACCACCTAATTCCGAACTTAGAGCATGGATCGATCAAGAGCAACTAAAGATTGAGGAGATCTTCTACAGGAATGCCGACTACTTCCTATAATGAAATTTAGCATGAAGGGATCGAGCTTCTCACCTTAACATATTGCCTCATGGCGATGCCCAGGGCCCCAATGACTCTGATTCCACCGCTCTCCGCAATCTCGCTCACGTCGCAACATCATAGGTAGCCGCAACAGTAAAAGGAGACATCTCCGACATCCGCCCTACCACATCTATTCCGCTCTCGGTGACATCCCGTGAAAATCTATCTTGCGACATGCAATTCCCAACCATGCAAAAGACCAAGGCCGAAAAGTTCGACGAGCGCACCAAGGGATGCTACAGGATATCGTCGGTTCTACAGCATCCGCGGACGCAACGCGAGCATGTTTCATCACTTGCAGAACAACATCGAGGAATTCATCCGCATGGGATCTCCGAGCTACTCAACGCTCATCAGAGATTCCCACTGCACGGAATCTCCGAGCCACTCGATGCTCATCGAGGATTCCCATTATGTGGGGTCTTCGAGCCACTAGATGCTCATCGGGGATTCACACTGCATGGGATCTCCGAGCTACTCAGTGCTCATCAAAGATTCCCACTTAACAGGACCTCGACTGATAATTAATCCCTCAAGATCATCCCCCCCGGCTCGTCAGGACTACAACTTCCATGACGTAGTTGACTCTAGGTCGTCATTGGAGATACTAGTTTGCAGCTCCTCCCTACCTGGGCCTCCCTCAATATCCGACAACTCCAAGGCACGACTGGAAGCTTAACCAAAGGCCCACTTGAGTGCACTTTGGCGGCCTCATCTTCAAACGGGTCTTTCCTCCACCCGCAAGCCTCGCACCTTGTTGTAAAGGCTCGTACTCATACAACGGAAGCTTAGCGATGGAACTTTCAAACTGTCAACCATGGATGGAGCCTAACTCCCCAGGGCATGGAATAATGAACATCTTCGCCTCCGCTCTACATAACTTAGTGTACAACTGTTCATGCCTTCCAACGATGTTTTGTTTTCTCATAATTCGAGGCATTGTAAAGGGCACTACTACCGGAGTTATCCGCAACAATGATGTTCAGTACCCTATCACCCTTCCACGTGTACTCCGTGCCCGGAATTCATGACGTGTTTGATTAATCCTGACGATCAGCTTGCGTACAAACATGCGACCGCCGTATCGGCACCCCATGCACGGGAGCCGATGCCGCCATCCAAACCTTGATCCAACATCAAGGCTAACACAATTGGCTACGTCCGACGCCCTGAGCACGGGAGCCGGCAACGCTACTCGAATCGCCGGCCCGCGTCGCGTCCGAGTATAAACAACCACTAACTCGAACCTTGGCCCAGCGTCGAGGTCGAGGATAAATCGTTTCATGTCCTAGTCCAGGCGACTTGGCGCCACTCAGTGATCAACTAAGATCGATGCAAATCTCTCTTCGCCGGTTGCGGGTGCCGGTCGAATCTTGGCGCAGCACCAAGACCGACCTTAAATCGTTTCTTCGCTCTTAGCCCTGAAAGCTTAGGGGGCAGCCCATGGCCACGATCGGACCATACGAGTTGAAGATCGGGGCTGAAAACTATGCCGGCGAATAAACGATGTTTGGCGTCCCGCCTCAACCCGATGAACGACGGGAGAGCTACCCACCTAGCGGACCGCACAACACGACGCCCTACGCCTTCGCTATACTTGGGTTTAACCCCGGGCCACCCAAAACAGCAGGCGCATAACCTGGTTTCGCAAACTACGGGTTTCCAGAGCTGAGGAAACTTACTAAAACCAACGCTCTATCCCACCTCTCTGGAATAACTTACCCAGAGGCGACCCCCAATCGCTTTTGTGACAAGTGTAATGATAAGTATACTTATGCAAGTACAGGACGCTGGAAAACATAAAAAGAACATCTGAACACTTGACGTAAACATCGATCTTTACTAATTCATATTTCATTTTCACACGCACACATTAGACAGACTACATGTCTAACATCTTTTCTCTCTGATGACAGGGTGTACGTAAATACCACACCATGTCTTTAAGAACCGAAAGCGAGGACCACACTCGCATATGCTATCGGTCTACATAACCCAAAGTATCTATAATTCCTTTAATAATTTTTGATGCTAGTCATTCTTCTCTTTTCTTTTCTTTTTTCTGTACAGGTTTGGCACCCAGCCGGGCACCACCAGTGAGGGGTCCTTTCTTTCCAGAACCGCTTTCTCATCCTCTACTCTTCACAGGAGTAACAGATTCATGAGACGTCGATGTGCGCCTCCCACAATCATCCTTTATGTTTGTGATTATCGTAACCCCCCAGGGCAATACATAGCATCGCCTTAGGGACGGTGTAACAAACAAGGACCAGTGCAGCCTGGGTTTCTCCCCAAGCCTTCCTGGCACCTAGCTCCCTCTCTTCTCGGCATCTTCGATGGCCTTATGATCAGCTAGCTCCTTGGCCTGGAGTCACATAACTGCATCCACTTCAAGTTTGCTAAGAGTCCCCTCGCCCTCTTTTAGTGGGGATCATCGGCGACTTTCCTTTTTTCCTAGCCTACTCAGAGCCCCTCTACTTCTCCGCCTCAATATCTGCCGACTTCTCCAACACCACAACAGCAGATTTCTCCTTGGCATCCTGCCTAGCCTTTGCCCGTACATCTTGTAGGGCAACCTCATCCTGTCCCTTTTCCCCTCCGGCTCCTCAGACTTTGCCACAAGCTGGGCTTCCTGATCTTCCACCATAGCTTGCATTGTTGGCACACTTACATTAGCTATGCCTGTCGCACGAGCGCTTCGGCCAACCACAACTTCTCCTCCTCCAAAGAAGCTCGTATGAATGTGGGATCTCGAAGTCCACGCATTCTCCCACTTCTCCAGACTGTTCCTGCTGTAACTCCAACTGGGACTCGGATGCTTGAGGAAGCATGGGGGAAAAGCCTGTTAATGCCTCCTTTCCAAGGGGGACCGCCTTACGAAAGAGGCAACTATTTGACTTCTGAGGGTTCATCGCTCGCATCCCCTTCAGTTGGCAAGTACTCGAGCTTAGGGGAAGTCCTCCACCCAGCCTTGCACCAGCGCGACCATCGCCACAAGCTTCAAAGCAACCATCTCTAGGAAAGGACGCCCATCTCGCGTCGAGGATAACTCAGACCCGAAAGCTCGGGTCTCGGAAGCTTCTGATCTTCCACCGATACTAGGCAGGCCGGGCACAGAGGCCCGAGCCAAAAGACGGGAGGAGCAACACAATCACTAGTTCCCGGGGGAACATGGGAACTTAGACAAGTTCTCAGTGCGCGAAATAAAAATTCATATCTCGATGCAAGCTCTCGAGTTCCCATGGCCTGTTCATCGGGTTCCCAAAGTCTCAACACCCGACCAGCAAACTCATACTAAAACGCAACGCAAAGCGGACCCCCACCTCTCGACGCAAAAGATTCCTACTCACGAAAGCATTCGAATGTGGTGACAATACCTAGCTTTTATAACTAAAACCATGATTATCGGTAACCCTCAGCACCATTTCTGGATCAGGACAACGGTCAAGACATGGTTGAGTTGAACACTAACGACTCGACCATACGTCCATTTCTTACGCGCATATCCGAGTGGTCAACCTGACTAAGTCCATTTCTAGAATCATTCGCTAATAAGTTGTGACGTTCAACTTCAGTTACAGACCAAACATAAAACATTAAGCAACGATCCGAACTTGCTACCTCGTCTGTGACGTCGAGCAGAATCCATCAGATGCCTAGGCTTGGGGGCAACCCCCTACCGATTATCGCATCAGCCTAGCCATAACAGGACCCGATCCGATCCCCTTTGGTGCTGACACTGGCATTGTCTTCACAGCATCCCTTGGAGATACCGTCTTAAGAACGCCTTCACCACGCAACGAAGGCATTCCAGAGCCAGAATCCAGGCCCTGGAGGTTTATCGGCTTTCCATCAGTGCTCGGGCTTCACAAAAGCAGAAACTCCGGAACTTGATGGCAACCTCTAGCCTCATCAACTAACGCCATGACCATCACCAACCGCCAACGCCATGCCTGAGTAAAGATGCAACTGCGCCATGGTTGGATTATTGATCGGATCCCAAGACTAACAGCTCAACTATGTGTCAACATCCTACATATGCATTCAAGCCGCCGGTCCAAGCAAGCCCATACCTTGAGAACCGCGCTGCAAGACCGAAACTCACTAATCATTGCCCGCCCATCCGACGCCATGTGAAGGGCCAAGTTTACTAACTCAAGATCGAAGTTAGGGCTCGACAAAGTCATTGGAGTACAAAAATTTGTTTCATGCTCCCGTGCACCGTCTCAGTGGTCATCTCCTCGAACAAGTTTCGAATTCTTGAAGAACCTGAAAGATTTAATAAGTATTTGGGATACGAAGTCCAATCCTGTATCCGTAAATACCTGTCCCTGAATCCCTACCTTTGCTTCCCAGAATCCACCACTCCACGTTCTTGGATGACAAAATTGAGAACCCTCTGGGTGTCCATATATCTCTCCCCCTCCCCGGAAACCTAAGGACAACTCGAACGTCTGAAGTCCAGAAGCAGTATTTTGCATCCTACCCACCGTAAGCTGACTTTCCGTCCGGGGAAGAGAAGAAAGGAAGCAACGGAAACTAAAGGGGCCGACATGCTCCAAGCAAACGTTCCGGGATCAAAATTCGGGATCGTATACCGAGCTACGATTACATACACTTATTTTCAAAGCCCCAACTATCGAATCAATCACGACTCAACAACCACTCGTGTACTCACCAAATGCCTAATCTTCAAAGAGCATGCATTAAGCATTGGGGACCGACCTCGCCTCAAAAGAAAAATCTACTCAAATACATGCCGCAACATATGCCAAGTATTGTCCTGACATTGACATTCTGTAACACCCCACATCCGTTAAGGTCACTCACAAAGGGAATGCCTTAACTTCAATGGAGCATTATGGGTACTGGAACAGAAATATTACAAGACAGACATATATAAAACAGTAGAGAGTAAAGTAGAAGTACTTCAAATCATTTATTAAATATAATTGTTTACAATAAAAGCCCATCAACTTCCAATACCCAATTACATAGCTAAAATATCTGTCTTGCTCAAAAATAAAGAAGCACAAAAATAAATTGTGATATTCCCCAATAAAGCAAAGCAAGACATAGCCAAGAGAAATCCAAGCCGTACATGAAAGAGCCTTGGAGCTTGGTAACATCCGAACTAAGCTGTATTCCCACCCTGCGAACCCGGGGGAGGGGGGAAACGGAAGAAAAAGAGGCAAAACAAAACGGGTCAGTCATAAAGACTGAGTAAGTCCTAGTGACTTTCAGCATAAATACAGGTAAAGATAACATGGCATGAATAAAATGAAAGTAAACATAAGCATGATGACAAGATACACAACATGCACGATGAATCAAGTATAATATCCCCTACTTCCTATCAACAGTAGCATCACAAGGTTCCTACCAAGTATCACATCGCAAGGTTTCGATAACATCGCAAGATTTCACCATTACCCTATTTTCCTTGATTTTCTATATTCTCTGCACCACCTAACTAGCGTTCCAATTAGTTTACTTGGTTATAATTACAAGATAAGTGATCCCCCATAACCCGCATGATAGTTTCATAGGTACATATCCCACGATGAGGGTCCCACCTCATGTTGACAGTTTCGTGTCCCCACCATACCTATTTGATCAGCTCTTACTTACAATGTTTCACATGTGTTATATACTAAGGCTATCCCAACCCCGTAGTTGTGGTAGCCTTCAAGACTACATCTAATATGAGGGTTTTACCTCAACCAGCCCAATTCCATGAATGTGTTAGATGTCTCCTTACTACCCTAATCGATCGGCTCCTACTCGACCTAGTTCTTGCGGCCCCCAACTTGTAGGTACATGTGCTGGTCCCACCCTAGGGTGTATCAATCCCTAGGATGGCAACCCCGACAACCTTTTTGATGCACAGCTTTATATCTAATGATTCCCAGTGGCTAATTTTCCACTCCGGAATACGTGCACGCCCGTAATCCGTCGGAACCTGCACTGCTGCGTCCCCTGCTGCCGTTTTGACTGCTTACAATCAGCCCAGTAATCGTGCCCCACCCTGCCTAGCTCAGGGTACCGTTGATACCTAATGTGGGTTACTGCTGAAACGGGTCCCGCTACTAGGGTTTTCCTCGGGTCTATTTGTATACCCCATAGGTTGGTTAAGTGTTATCTATTTAACTTAATCCCACCCCCATCATGATACCATGGTTAAGTGTTCTCTCTTGTGTTACTTAACCCTACCGCATGTCTTGTTATATCGGTTAAGCGTTCTCCCTGTGTTAACTTAACCCTTACCACACCTCACGTTAGATTGGTTAAGTGTATGTTAACTCAACCTCATCCACTAGCCATTTTATAATGGTTAAGTGTTTTACTTAACCCTACCACACATAGGTTATATTGGTTGGGTGTTATCAACCTATTCAAGTTAAACCAACCCATTTAACTTAACCCTCCCATTCGTCAGATTGCATTTGGTTAAGGATTTCAGATAATTCATGGCTTAACACGCCCACATATCATGTCAAGTTGGTTAAGTGCTATCTAGTGATTCATAACTTAACCTCGCTATCTTAGCATATCGAATTGGTTAAGTATTTTCAAGTAGTACATGACTTAACCCGCCCACGTGTCATGTTATATTGGTTAAGTGTCATTAGTCTAGTCATATTACTTAACCCACCCATTGATCTGATTAACAGTTATGATGGTTAAGCCCACATTTATAAGTTTTACATGATCTTAACTCATACCGGTTAGGTCCACATTTACATGTCAAATTTCCATGTCATCCCACCTAACCCTCTAACCATACCCACGTCTTATTATGGTTAGTATTCCTTAATTCATTCATTATGACGAACGAATCATGACCTCTCACATTAGACCGTACATTTTTTGGCCACTGGATTTGCCGGGCGGTTCCGGGCAGATTTACACCACAAACTGAGTCTAACCTCGTGTCATAAATCGTTACGCCTATAATTCGACCTTCGACCTCTCACATTAGACTGACACTTTGTGGCTACTGGATTTGCCGGGCGGTTCCGGGCAGGTTTATATAACAAACCGAGTCTAACCTCGTGTCAAAGGTTCATTAATGGTCGTATTTCCCCCAAAACCCCAATATCAGTTCATGTGTTTAACATATAAAAATGTTCATGTTTCAACCACGTTCATATTTCCAGTTATATGCTAATTATCAAGTTCATAATTCACGTTTTTGCCCCAAAACGTATTCCCAAATTATTATCATAATTCACCATAAGGTTATGCCAAGTTATAGCCTTTTATTTACAATACATGCCAACTACCCAAAACCCAACCTAGGCGTGTTCATATTAAACCTCTACCAAGTCATAAATTATTATATATGTTTCAACTCCAAATTTTACATAGTTAACATACGCCCAAGATCTAGATTTCATGTCAGTTTTACATATGCCCAATTCATACCAAATTTACATATGTTCAATTCATGCCGTTTTATACGTATGCCAATTATATGCCAATTTACACATATACCAAGTTTCATGCCATTTACATATATCAATATTCTTTCCATTTTACATAGGTCGAGTTTCATGCCAAACTACATGTGTTACATATTTACACCATTTTATCCAAACTTACAATCTTTAATTATAGCGATAATACTCAAATCCCCATTTCATGTTATGCCGTCAATTCTACCAAACATATATATCCAATATAGACAACATTCCCATATTTCCCCGTATTCAATCGTACGCAAATCGCGTTTCAGACCTAGGTCCGAAATTGACCTAGGTTCATCAAAAGAAAATAAATAGGGGAAGGTAGAATTTGTATAACAATCAGTATAGAGAGGAAAACTGGCATAAAAACATCATCTTTGGCATAAAAGATAGATCTTGATAATAATATCAATATGAATCAAGAAAAACTGATTTACAACAGGCTAAATAGATCATAAGCTTGACATGAGAACGAACATAGAAAAGTCCCAAAACTCAAGATTCAAGAAACAACAGAAATAGATCTGAATCAATAAACATACTTAAATCCAATTCCACTTTTTTCCATGGCCATATTATAATTAAATGTTTAAATCTAAAAATAACTTAGAGCTGACAGAGCATGGATAATGAATTAAGAACTGAATTTGTTGTAAAAATGTCGCGGCGTTGTTGATTTATTGTACTGAATCATTGTAGAAGCCTTGTTCTTTGAATTGATTTGAGTTTGAATGTTTGTACTCTGATTTGGAGACGGCGGCCATGGTTCAAGAGGTATTTTAGCAGCATAATGGTGTAAGAATGATTTGATATGAATTAGGATAGGTCTAAGGGTGTTTTTATAGGTGTAGCAATAAGTTTAGGCCCTTAGATTAACCCTAGAATCAATCCGGACCGTCAAAACACGTCTCAGGCTTCAAAAATGAGTTCTGGGTCAAAACAGGTCGACCAAGTCGACTCGTAAGGGGGGGAGGTCGACCACATGGTCGACCTGGGGGGTAGGTCGACCTGGCCCCTAGGTCGACCCCCAGGTTGACCTGCTGGTCCTGTGCTGCCCGAAACTTGCTGAATCTTCTACAGACCATAACTTCTTCATCTGGACTCCGATTTTCGAAAACTCGGACTCTATTTCATGTAAAATTCCGAGACGAACGCAACGGCGCAACCCGTTTCCCATGATTCTCATTTTAAAATTTAATTATACCCTGATTTCTATTTTCAACATGTTATTAAATTTCGGGTTGTTACATTCTCTCCTCCTTAAAGGATTTCGTCCCCGAAATCTTCAAGTTAAGAAGAATGTGACCTACCATCCAATCATCCATCTACTCAATCATCAATCACAGGCATCCATTGTCCTTAAGAGATTTCTAATGTTGTATGAACATATGCAGAAAGTGTGTGTATATGTTCCTTATCTAATGCAAATGATCAGGCCTGATTGATCGTCTTAATGCAAAATATGTTTAGTGCCATGAGTCCAACATGTATGCAAATAGTCCTAGTCACATAAACACTATATGTGTGCACAAACATCCATCCATATGCAACATTCACATGATAACACATTCAATTTCATCCATAAACAAGTATAAACACTCATGCATATGCAATATGAAAATGTGTCTGAGCCTATCTAGTGCCAATGTGTGTTATGCAATCACGAGCAACCACTTGCAACCACTTGCAACCATCAATCATAACATGTCTCAAACACATGTTTACACCCAATTGTTCCTACCTAAAGGTATAGTCGAGCGATAGAAGCAAGTAAAAACCTTGTGCCCATTAGGCAGTGTCAAAACTGGAAATCTATGTCACATATATACTGACTAGGAGAAGAACTCCCTAAGCACCAGCCCCGAAGACCGAAATCAACATCAGGCTGGCACCCAAAGAATTACTCAACCCAACCAATATATATGATTCTAGGAAACTAAGCATGATGGACTCCTTTTAGGTCACAAGGAAATCCCTTCTTAAAACCAACCCGTATCCTATAAAACCCAAAGACGAGTCATGCTCCCTATGGGGTTTCTAAAAGAAATGGGAATGAGAATAGGACCGAGAGGATATACTTGAATGATAGCATGCAAATAAGCTCTACAGGAAAAGAGGGATCAAGGATATACTCTTAAAAAGAGATATGATGCGCGTATCTAGTCTTCCATCTTTTGAGTCGCATTTCCTTGAGCTGAACTCCATTGTGCTTTCACCGTCTTTAACTTCACAATTTCGTAGCTTCTTAATTCTTGTTTCCAAAATATGAGTTGGAACTCATTCCACTGTTGCCTCTCGTTCCACTTTTACTTATTCTTCTTCATAACTGCGCACTCATGGTTTCATGCAAGCTCTCCAAAATTCACTAGTGAATCCTGGATCTCGTTTTCTCACTATAAGGCATTCCACACAGAAGAACAACAAATGTCAATCATGTTGCCAAATGTACTTACTAAGGTAATTTTCTATAACTCATGCATAAGCGAAATGAACCATCCGCCTTAGTGGCAAACACTACTCGAGTGGATCGATAAATGTATCAAGGGATTCTAGGTAACTAAACATGGCAGAACCCTAAGGGTTACACTTAGACTTCGAGTGCATTACCAAGGCAAGTCAAGAGTCTAACTACCCTCTTTTCATACTCAAGAATGGTATCATTTCTGGATAACCACTCCATCCCTAGAAATAACCCATAGCCCAAAAACATAAGCATTACTTCTAAACTCAACACTTAGCATAGACATTCTCAAATCCAAACAAGTCATGAATAAATGAGCCGATTCCCTAACAGGATTTGAGACAAAAATGGGATCCTCTACTACGCTAGTACTAAGGTGCAGAGACTCAACTATCGAAGCAGAATTAAAAGGATGCGATGTACAAAAACAAAGTTCCCACGTTATGATAGAAAAGAGAAGCTAAACTTTTAACAGAAACGTTACCACCTCTCTTAGGTATGCTAGTAGTGAGAGCATACAATTTCCCTCTCGACGATCTTGTTCTTTGCCCTTGTCCTATGATACTTAACTACATGTCCCTTTTTACCATACTAAAGATACTCTCTCTTGTCATGGGTTTTATTATTCTCTCTTTCCTTTCACCTTTTCCTCCTTTGTGGATTAAGCCATATCAACAAGTTTTTCATCCTTAGGCTTGCGTTCTTTATCCCTGTTCTTACTATCCTTGTATAGTTTGTTGACAAGTTTCTAGAAAGCTACCTCCATCACACGGGAACACTACAAAGCTTGAAATAAGATTAGGCGCAGATGGAACTATTGCGGCTGCAGATGGAAGTTGGGCATTTCTTTGCCCTCCTACATGTGTTATACACCTACAAAACTATGGTGAAAAAGAAAGAGAGAAGAAACTCAGGGAAAGAATCAAAAGATAGTGCATATGGCTTTGGGGAATATGCCTTTCGTAAAACAAGACTTTTCTTAGAAAAATACTTCTTTGTAAACGTTTTGAAAATAATTTCAGAAGGTTTTTAAAAGCTTTTGCCCAGTCTGGTAACCTTCTGCTCTGATACCAAATGTAACACCCCACATCCGTTAAGGTCACTCACAAAGGGAATGCCTTAACTTCAATGGAGCATTATGGGTACTAGAATAGAAATATTACAAGACAGACATATATAAAACAACAGAGAGTAAAGTGGAAGTACTTCAAATCATTTATTAAATATAATTGTTTACAATAAATGCCCATCAACTTCCAATACCCAATTACATAGCTAAAATATCTGTCTTGCTCAAAAACAAAGAAGCATAAAAATAAATTGTGATATTCCCCAATAAAGAAAAGCAAGCCTTAGCTAAGAGAAATCCAAGCTGTACATGAAAGATCCTTGGAGCTTGGTAACATCCGAACTAAGCTGTATTCCCACCCTGCGAACCTGGGGGGAGGGGGGAAACGGAAGAAAAAGAGGCGAAACAAAATGGGTCAGTCATAAAGACTGAGTAAGTCCTAGTGACTTTCAGCATAAAAACAGGTAAAGATAACATGGCATGAATAAAATGAAAGTAAACATAAGCATGATGACAAGATACACTACAGGCACGATGAATCAAGTATAACATCCCCTACTTCCTATCAAGAGTAGCATCACAAGGTTCCTACCAAGTATCACATCGCAAGGTTTTGATAACATCGCAAGATTTCACCATTACCCTATTTTCCTTGATTTTCTATATTCTCTGCACCACCTAACTAGCGTTCCAATTAGTTTACTTGGTTATAATTACAAGATAAGTGATCCCCCATAACCCGCATGATAGTTTCATAGGTACATATCCCACGATGAGGGTCCCACCTCATGTTGACAGTTTCGTGTCCCCACCGTACCTATTTGATCGGCTCTTACTTACAATGTTTCACATGTGTTATATACTAAGGTTATCCCAACCCCGTAGTTGTGGTAGCCTTCAGGACTACATCTAATATGAGGGTTTTACCTCAACCAGCCCAATTCCATGAATGTGTTAGATGTCTCCTTACTACCCTAATCGATCGGCTCCTACTCGACCTAGTTCTTGCGGCCCCCAACTTGTAGGTACATGTGCTGGTCCCACCCTAGGGTGTATCAATCCCTAGGATGGCAACCCCGACACCCTTTTTGATGAACAGCTTTATATCTAATGATTCCCAGTGGCTAAATTTTCCACTCCGGAATACGTGCACGCCCGTAATCCGTAGGAACCTGCACTGCTGCATCCACTGCTGCCATTTTGACTGCTTACAATCAGCCCAATAATCGTGCCCCACCCTGCCTAGCTCAGAGTACCGTTGATACCTAATGTGGGTTACTGCTGAAACGGGTCCCGCTACTAGGGTTTTCCTAGGGTCTATTTGTATACCCCATAGGTTGGTTAAGTGTTATCTATTTAACTTTATCCCACCCCCCCATCATGATACCATGGTTAAGTGTTCTCTCTTGTGTTACTTAACCCTACCGCATGTCTTGTTATATCGGTTAAGCGTTCTCCCTGTGTTAATTTAACCCTTACCACACCTCATGTTAGATTGGTTAAGTGTATGTTAACTCAACCTCATCTACTAGCCATTTTATAATGGTTAAGTGTTTTACTTAACCCTACCACACATCAGGTTATATCAGTTGGGTGTTATCAACCTATTCAAGTTAAACCAACCCATTTAACTTAACCCTCCCATTCGTCAGATTGCATTTGGTTAAGGATTTCAGATAATTCATGGCTTAACACGCCCACGTATCATGTCAAGTTGGTTAAGTGCTGTCTAGTGATTCATAACTTAACCTCGCTATCTTAGCATATCGAATTGGTTAAGTATTTTCAAGTAGTTCATGACTTAACCCGCCCACGTGCCATGTTATATTGGTTAAATGTCATTAGTCTAGTCATATTACTTAACCCACCCATTGGTCTGATTAACAGTTATGTTGGTTAAGCCCACATTTATAAGTTTTACATGTTCTTAACTCATACCGGTTAGGTCCACATTTACATGTCATCCGACCTAACCCTCTAACCGTACCTACGTCTTATTATGGTTAGTATTCCTTAATTCATTCATTATGACGAACGAATCATGACCTCTCACATTAGACAGTACATTTTGTGGCCACTGGATTTGCCGGGCGGTTCCGCGCAGATTTACACCACAAACTGAGTGTAACCTCGTGTCATAAATCGTTATGCCTACAATTCGACCTTCGACCTCTCACATTAGACTGACACTTTGTGGCTACTGGATTTGCCTGGCGGTTCCGGGCAGGTTTATACAACAAACCGAGTCTAACCTCGTGTCAAAGGTTCATTAATGGTCGTATTTCCCCCAAAACCCCAATATCAGTTCATGTGTTTAACATATAAAAATGTTCATGTTTCAACCACGTTCATATTTCCAGTTATATGCTAATTATCAAGTTCATAATTCACGTTTTTGCCCCAAAACGTATTCCCAAATTATTATCATAATTCACTATAAGGTTATGCCAAGTTATAGTCTTTTATTTACAATACATGCCAACTACCCAAAACCCAACCTAGGCGTGTTCATATTAAACCTCTACCAAGTCATAAATTATTATATATGTTTCAACTCCAAATTTTACATAGTTAACATACGCCCAAGATCTAGATTTCATGTCAGTTTTACATATGCCCAATTCATACCAAATTTACATATGTTCAGTTCATGCCGTTTTACACGTATGCCAATTATATGCTAATTTACACATATACCAAGTTTCATGCCGTTTACATATATCAATATTTTTGCCATTTTACATAGGTCGAGTTTCATGCCAAACTACATGTATTCCATGTTTACACCATTTTATCCAAACTTACAATCTTTAATTATAGCGATAATACTCAAATCCCCATTTCATGTTATGTCGTCAATTCTACCAAGAATATATATCCAATATAGACAACATTCCCATATTTTCCCGTATTCAATCGTACGCAAATCGCGGTTCAGGCCTAGGTCCAAAATTGACCTAGGTTCATCGAAAGAAAATAAATAGGGGAAGGTAGAATTTGTATAACAATCAGTATAAAGAGGAAAACTGGCATAAAAACATCATCTCTGGCATAAAAGATAGATCTTGATAATAATATCAATATGAATCAAGAAAAACTGATTTACAACAGGCTAAATAGATCATAAGCTTGACATGAGAACGAACATAGAAGAGTCCCAAAACTCAAGATTCAAGAAGCAACAGAAATAGATCTGAATCAATAAACATACTTAAATCCAATTCCACTTTTTTCCATGGCCATATTATAATTAAATGTTTAAATCTAAAATTAAATTAGAACTTACAGAGCATGGATAATGAATTAAGAACTGAATTTGTTGTAAAAATGTCGCGGCGTTGTTGATTTATTGTCCTGAATCATTGTAGAAGCCTTGTTCTTTGAATTGATTTGAGTTTGAATGTTTGTACTTTGATTTGGAGAAGGCGGCCATGGTTCAAGAGGTATTTTAGCAGCATAATGGTGTAAGAATGATTTGATATGAATTAGGTTAGGTCTAAGGGTGTTTTTATAGGTGTTGCAACAAGTTTAGGCCCATAGATTAACCCTTGAATTAATCCGGACCGTCAAAACACGTCTCAGGCTTCAAAAATGAGTTCTGGGTCAAAACAGGCCGACCAGGTCGACCTGTAAGGGGGGGAGGTCGACCACATGGTCGACCTGGGGGGTAGGTCGACCCTAAGGTCGACCTGGCCCCCAGGTCGACCCCCAGGTCGACCTGCCTGGTCCTGTGCTGCCCGAAACTTGCTGAATCTTCTACAGGCCATAACTTCTTCATCCGGACTCCGATTTCCGAAAACTCGGACTCTATTTCATGTAGAATTCCGAGACGAACGCAATGTCACAACTCGTTTCCCATGATTCTCATTTTAAAATTTAATTATACCCTGATTTATAGTTTCAAAATGTTATTAAAATTCAGGTTGTTACACATTCACATATGCGAGTTGCCAAAATGTTGATCGTTGGAACCAGCTTGGATCGCTGAACGACTTTGGATTCACAAATCCAAGTGATTTAGCGGATACTCCAAACAAGCAAGCTCCAGCCCAACGACGTTTCAGTAACCACTTGGGGCGATCGCGCGCCTAAGCCAAGGCAGTGACCACGCATACACATTTTTGAAATCTCAACCGAACAGAACGAATTGATTCGCTAACCATATGCATGCTCGCAAGATTGAATTGAACACACCAAGCGGTCGGCTCCCAGCCCGAAAACTCCTCGAAAAGAAAAAATGCGCGATTGCAAGGAAATGGCATGCAATCCACTTTCTTGATGTCCTGTTCCAACTCAGATCACATTGCGTGGAATCACGTGCAAACGGGTGAATGCATACGTGATTCAGACCCGATAGCGAATCGTTTGCACTTTGATGCAATCGGGAGTCGGCGACTAGCGATCAATCTCTCTGACCTACACCAATTAGGCGCTTTGGGCAGGTTGACACCTAAGCGACAAGAATCAACCAAGTTAAAACCCTTAGCAATGCCAGAGTCCTAAATGCATAAAGATAGGTTTTAATGATGCTTCTCAAATGCTCAGAAGAAGCGCGCTCCCGACACACATGTAATGGCCGCGGAATTTTCGACCCAGAAAATCAACATAAACACAATGTTGACTATTCGAGTATCAAAAATACCGGGTCATTAATAGAAAGAAATTAGAGGATGAGATAGAAAAGATAGAACTAATAGAATAGAAGAAGAAGAAGAACACAGCTGAACATAATTAGAGTAAGCACGAATCTCACAGTGGGACGAATAAAATGTATTATAACATAACTTTGAAATTCACAAACTGAATTTGTATATACATACCATATCAGAGTACAACTCATATGTATTACAGCGAAAATAATCACTAACTAACTAATGGTGAAGCCTTCTGCTTCCAGCTACTCCAAGTGAATCTGCAAAGCCTGAAACACTTGACTGCCCGTACAAATTTGGGCACCTAAGAGTTTAGGGAAAACACAAACAAATAAACTCTGGGTTAGTCATGGGACTGGTGTGAGTAAACTCCAACCATACTGTTTAACTTTGAAAATCCTTTTGAAGAAAAAAATAATAGTAAGACCAGCCCACACATAAACATGGACGGTTTTTACCTTACTATAACCCAAAAAACTTTGATATCAAAATTCAATGATATTATAATAATGTCTAATCAAGTAAATAACCAAATAGCAGAACGCTTGCATCTCACGCTCCACATATATATAGCATAAAAAATCATAAACCGCAGGGCGCTTATTGGAGATTGGATTCCAACAGACAAGGTATGGGAGAACCTTCCGATCAGTGTACTCTAGAGGGTATACACTGGGGTTCAACAAGAACGTCTTGCAACTCGGCCTTACATGACCGACCACTCATTTAGCTTGAGTGTATCGAATATAATTCCACCCACGGTTGTTGGCCATCCAACTGTAATCCGAAGATACAGAATCGAAAAGAAGAACAAATATGAATTTTCTCTAGATCGATGACAATACACCCTGCTTGGGTATGGCCCAACTAGCCATGCTGCCCTGCCTAACTTTTGTTACTTCCTGGTTGTGAGGCTAGAGGCTACGTATATCTTCAGAACATCTGATCACGATTCACTTTGAATGCCACATCGTCAAACCTGTCAATTCACTAATCGATTTCCAAAAATATCACGGGTATAAAAAGCTAAGAGGAACGAATTCCTCCATCACCAGACGTAATACTTTTAAGAGATCAATCGTACGTGATTTGTTAGGTATACTCTGTCAGACACTCGTCCATACAAGTTGTCCTGGGACTGGACAAACAGAAAGCACCACTCTGGAACAGAACGACCCTTGCATTTCACTCCGTCTTCAATTGTCTTCAGCTTGTCTCCAAGTTTACCACTAAGTTATTTTCCAAATAAACAGTTGATTTAATCAACTTCATTTCATCAGTAAATTCGTTAACTGATTTTATTTACTTCTTACCATTAGATTAATATAATTAATCTAATAATGTTTCTTAACTGTTTGCTTTAAAATAATTATCCAAATTATTCACTCTAGGATAATTACAGCTTCATAACTTATTTAAATATCAAATAATTGTTTATATTTGTTTTATAAAAACAAATTATAAAATACCAGTTTTTAATAGAACTTCTATTCCAGTATAAAACTTCACTTTAATTATAAAAATATAACTTTATAATTAACTTCGTTGATTTGCCTGACGACCAATCAAATTCTTAATAAAAAATGGGTTTATGGTCGACTGTTGCTATTTTCTTAATCGATGTCGTCTATTTATTAAATCAACATAACGTTGAATTTCAATTCAACATGGTTCAAATAGTGCATATATAAAACAAACAATACATATAAATACTGAGGAATCCGGTTGGATTCCTCCAACCGATTTCCCGCATCCACAGATTTTAGTCAAACAATTTACACTGATTCCTACTATGGAATATTATAATCGATGGAATCAGTATCCAACCGCTGATGTGTATATATGCAACGATATATATATATATATATATATATATATTTCAACCAATTTGATTGTAATCTATCAAAACGATCATCACACAACATTCAACCAATATTAAAATATAATTATAATATTTTAAAATAGATCAGAGTGAGTGAATTTACTCAGCTTCGCGTGTTAACCGTTAAATAACGATTTGCGTCAGTTGATAGATCTGAATCCAGTGTTTTATTTTGCTATAAATCCAACGAGCGCCAATCTGCTCCAGAACAGCTTCATCGCGTGGCGTTCTTGCATATGGATCCAACGTTACGAACGACTCCCTTTTATTACAGAACTGTTCACTGTCATCATTCTTTCCATCCTCAAATATCAAGCCTACGTCCCACTTTAAAATTCTGATACACTCCACCTAACTTCCCAACAGTACAACTGTTTCAACATCATGGATGAAAGTTTACTACTGCATACTCCACAATCTCATCATTATTATATATATTACTGGGCTTACCATCTCTTCCCTGGGCCTATATATCAAACGCAAGTCTCCACTAAATTCTTCTCTTAATTATCGTAAGTCTCCACTAACTTCTCCTAATTCTTATTTAGCTTCACTCCTATGAACACACTATCTTATCTTCCCAACCGAAAATAACACTTGCTCCAGCTTTCTACCATTATCCATGTGCAATACCAACCAGTCTAGCAAACAAATCCACTACTAATGAACTTTTCTTGCCAACACATAAGCATTTTGCCTCTTCCCAACTACACGCTATATGCCGCTTCCTTCAGGTTGTAGACAGAACTTGCACGGACCAACGTTTCACCATGCGCAAACCCTCCATGACGCGAGTCCAACCCAGTGATCACCTCCGACTACACAAACTTAAATATCAACCCCATTAAATAAACATAAATATTCAACCAACAGTCCTCAAATCCAGAATATCACCATTCTCCTTTCCTTGGTAAACTCTACCACCCTGTACTGACCTTGCCAAACTCGCTTCCACCCTTCAAACTTGCGAGCTTGCTGAGACACATTGTCACCATTCTCACATCCTACACTATCTCTCCTAGAAGGAACACGCTGCAGCTTCCCCCTAAATGATAGTCTGCCTTTTACTCCTCAACGAACAGAAATGCCTGCACACGCCTGCATGGCGCCACGTCCCCTCCTCCTATTCCATGCGTGCTCACCCTTAACGTTATATGTATACTGTTCATACATATTTTAATATGTTTTTACCAATACTCCTATCACCGCGGTTTTCTTCTCCGTAAACTCTTCATCTCCATTTCACTTGAGCCAACGCCATCACTACTATATCCTTTCTCCACCCGTGTCGACATGCTAACGCGATCTCAGACCATCACCCTCCTCACACTTGCACCAGCTCTTTTCCATCCTCAGGCAAACCGTGCCTTGCTGTATCACGTTGGGGTTGCATTGCAACTTTCAAAACGCGGCGGAGAGAAGTGTGAAAGCACAAAAGGTCAGAGACAAACATTTAACATTTTATTTTTATTTTCTTCTTTGAATGGGATATTTTGTTTTCACTTCTTTTCGGTTTCTGGTTCTAATGTATGAATTTGTGAAGAAAAATATTGCGTATATATAAGCAAGAGGGATACCCGATAAGAAGAAAGTTAAATCAACATAGATGGTAGCTTTGGTTGGCTGATTACGGAATAGTTTATAGTAGTATATGGGTTTAGACTTTCAGTTTTGATTTGAATGTTCAGCGTGACTTAGGCCTTAAGGGAAAAGAAAAGAATTATAACCATATCTCTTTGCTAAGGAAAAAGTACCCAGACTTCTTAGGAAGGGACGTGAGGTTACACTATAGCTTGCTCCTAGCTGGTGATCTAATTCTTAGGGTAGGAAATGGGGAGTGAAGACTTGTGTATGATTTTAAACAATTTCATTTCCATGTTCTGGATGTTAGTGTATAAATATATTAATATAATTAGTTAGCTTAGGGTACTAGGGTGGCTTCATGTGAAACATTTTCGTTTAGTTTGATAAAAATCTAGCATTCTCCACTACTCGCAATTTCGTACACTTACGGACTGTTATAGACGAAAATAAAAATATCGTCGTGAGGAGCAATGCGTCACGATCCCAAAAATATAATAATATCGGTAGGTTAACTCATATTTTGATACCCCAAAATATTGATATAGGATGCAAAATACTCAAATAAAAAGTTGCGTATTTAATTAATTAAAAATTACACTAAAATTATAAAAATTAAATTATCACTACGTCTCAAAGGTCTTGTCCAAATTCAAGACTAATATTTAATTATATTAAATAAACTTTACGGTCCATAACCGATTTTATAACGACTTTCTGAATATTTGATTTGGACATATCTTATAATCTATACGACGAAATCTCCATTTTCCACTCCCGTTAGAAAAATGTAGTTCAATAGATTCCAACGTTTCTTATTTCCGAAGAAATTCGGTTTATAATGAGCCTGTACACTCAGTTGAAGTTTAAAATGTTAAATTACGAACTACCGCCATATTACGGGCTCGATTATATTTAATATATATTTTATACGTTCAAATTCATTTTAATTAATATATAAATCCATTTATATTATGAATTCAATATTTAAACTGATTTAAATATTCAAATACAAACTGGTAAAAATGCGGGACGTTACATTCCTTCCTCCTTAAAAGAATTTCGCCCCCGAAATTACTAAGGTAGTAAAAATGCTACAATCCCTATTATACCCCGGTTAAAAATCTTTTATTTAATTTCTTAAATTCAGTTTTCAACAGAACCGATTAATTATAATTAAAAATTTAATTCCTTCTTATTAACGAATACTTTCAGAAATTCTGAAAATTTCCAAACAACTTAAATTTTCGGAGAATTTCGCCAGCATCTCCTCAGCACAGCTCAATCGGTACTACTACAACTTACTTCTTTGCGCTTTTTCCAATTCAACAGAAAATCAAACAGCCAAGCGGCTTTTCAAAAATGGCTCATAAATCTCATACCTGAATATAATGTAAACTTGTACCTTTTTGTTGGGCATTTAACTCTATCTCTTCCATTTGCTATCACTTTAGCATATATCCAAGCATCCTTGGTTGATCTCTCATCAATCCATTCTCAAACCAATCTTTCGCTCTTACTAAGCCAATTTCTATTTCAACTCCAATTCCATTTACTGATTTATTTCTCAAATCAGTTATCTTCATCTCCAAATTCAAAATTCGATTCTTATTCTCCAAGAATCAATTCATCTTAATAACTCGAGTCTCTAATATTTCTCTTTTACAATTTCCATTCTGGATTGTTCCAAATTCAGTCCAATTTTGTTTATCTTAGTTTAAGTTCCACTTTTACCATTTTAACTCCATAAGTTAAATCTTTATTTCAGAATGCAAATTCCTGGGTTTTATTTCAAACCAGTTTGAAATAATATATATTTACATATAATAATAGAAGTTCAAAACATTTGAATTTTTAACAACTCGTTTTCTCAAAACACTTCAAAAACAAAATCTTTTGGTAGTAATCCGTCACTTGGAAACTCGAAAATGAACACAGATGATGCGGCCGTCATCATCAGAATTATTTTCCAGTGATCGAAGTGAGTTCAATACTATATCACTTTCAAAATTCATTTTTAAAACACTTCCATTTTGAATTTTACTTCAAAATATCTTTCACAGTACTTGGAAAACAATTTCAAATCTCCCAGGATTTTAAAATTCCCATATATTTAATCCAAACATTATTTCCAACTCTTTTCCAAGTTTCTAGAGTTTTATTTCAATTCTGGTTTTAAATTCAGATCCAGTTCATCTGATTTTGCATATTATACTTATATAATATTTCAATTGGTTATTTATATAACCAACTCAATTATAAATCTTATTCGATCATAATTTCAACCAACACATTCAATATACATTAGATAATTCCAATATATATGCTTTCTTTATATCAAAATATATTTTCGGGTAAAATTATTTTATTTACCCTCTTTTAAAAACATACTATGTCGAATTACTCTGTTCAAGTGTCTAGAAACACCTATCGACGCAGTTTGCATTACTGTTTCGACCAGAATTCATAAACCACTTGACTGACCAGTCAACACAATATAAAATAGTTTTTATATTAATTTAAAGATAAGCGCTCATATATATACACTCAAACTCAATCTAGAGTATTACTAACCCCATCTCTATTGAGTCACGCCACAGAACCAAGGTAATTACTTAACCTCGCTCTGATACCACTGTAATGGCCACAGAATTTTCGACCCAGAAAATCAACATAGACACAACGCTGACTATTCAAGTACCGAAAATACCGGGTCATTAATAGAAATAAATTAGAGGATGAGATAGAAAAGATAGAACTAATAGAATAGAAGAAGAAGAACACAGCTGAACATAGTCAGAGTAAACACGAATCTCACAGCGGGACGAATAAAATGTATTATAACATAACTTTGAAATTCACAAACTGAATTTGTATATACATATCATATCAGAGTACAACTCATATATATTACAATGGAAATAATCACTAACTAACTAATGGTGAAGCCTTCTGCTTCCAGCTACTCCAAGTGAATCTGCAAAGCCTGAAACACTTGACTACCTGTACAAATTTGGGCACCCAAGAGTTTAGGGTGAAACACAAACAAATAAACTATGGGTTAGTCATGGAACTGGTGTGAGTAAACTCCAACCATACTGTTTAACTTTGAAAATCCTTTTGAAGAAAAAGATAATAGTAAGACCAGCCCACACATAAACATGGACGGTTTTTACCTTACTATAACCCAAAACACTTTGATATCAAAATTCAGTGATATTATAATAATGTCTAATCAAGTAAATAACCAAATAGCAGAACGCTTGCATCTTATGCTCCACATATATGTAGTATAAAAAATCATAAACCGCAGGGCGCTTATTGGAGATTGGATTCCAACAGACAAGGTATGGGAGCACCTTTCGATCAGTGTACTCTAGAGGGTATACACTGGGGTTCAACAAGAACGTCTTGCAACTCGGCCTCACATGACCGACCATTCATTTAGCTTGAGTGTATCGAATATATTGCCACCCACGGTTGTTGGCCATCCAACCGTAATCCGAAGATACAAAATCGAAAAGAAGAACAAATATGAATTTTCTCTAGATCGATGACAATACACCCTGCTTGGGTATGACCCAACTAGCCATGCTGCCCTGCCCAAATTTTGTTACTTCCTGGTTGTGAGGCTAGAGGCTACATCTATCTTCATAACATCTGATCACCATTCACTTTGAATGCCACATCGTCAAACCCGTCAATTCACTAATCGATTTCCAAAAGTATCACGGGTAAAAAAATCTAAGAGGAACGAATTCCTCCGCCACCAGACGTAATACTTTTAAGAGATCAATTGTACGTGATTTGTTAGGTATACTCTGTCAGACACTCATCCATACAAGTTGTCCTGGGACTGGACAAACAGAAAGCACCATTCTGGAACAGAACGACCCTTGCATTTCACTCCGTCTTCAATTGTCTTTAGCATAATCTAATTCGCAGCGCTTAGGCCTATACGTAGTGGTTTTCGGATAATAAATCCAAACAGTCTATCCGTATTGACAACGATGGTCAAAACACTTCGATAGTCGGTGATTTAACTATCGAAGTAAAAACAAACATCCATTCTAATGTATAACTAAACATCACACAACCAAGACCCATTTTATTTAACATTCATTTCAAGTTCCCATATCTTACCAGATATTTCTCAAATCCCGTTTTAGCCTTTCTCACGCTTCTTGGAAAAACATTCCCAGTTATTATAAACTCTTATTCTCCCATGTTCCAGAAAATATACATTATTAACATTCGAAACATTTCCATTCTTTTTTACATTCCTTATTTTCTACACTTGGATAATATACCCTATCTACTTTGGAAAAATATTTCCAATTTCATTATAAACATTTAATCTGCCAAACGTTCACTTTTAAAACACTATTCACTTTAAAATGTGAATATTATTTCTTATAAAAATCTGATTTCGTTTATCAAATAAATCTTTATTTAGATAATCAATACCATTATAACTTAGTGTCGATGTCCTATTTGATTAACACTCGTTTAGCCTTCCTTTATTTCGGAAATAACAATATATATTTTATGTTTAATATTCAATTACCATTTCTTATGTGATCCAGAACAATGTCGAATGACATGTTATATAACTCAGATGTTTTGATCATATTCCCCTATTTTAAAGAGTTCCCTTCAGTACGGGTAATATATATCAGATCTCAATTATTTACTTCTACTTCCAACTTCGTATAATTCATTTACACTTCTTCGAAAAAAAACATAATTATTTTCTTATTACTTGGGATAAGTGAATTTCCAACATTTCTAGAGAATAGTGTTATATATAATAATCACGCTTAAGCTTGTTAACAACGTTAATTTATCGTTATAGTAAAAACTTGCAATATTCCCCTTTATAACCAATCTCGACATAGCAGTCACGCTTAAGTCTAGTCAACAGCGTTATTTTATCGTTATAGTTCAAAACTTGCAATACGCTGCTATATTCCACTTTATAACTAATCTTGACGTCTCTTTCCGTTACAAACTAATATCATCCCTCGATAATAGTGAAGTCGTTCAATTTGGAGTATTTTAATTACCTCTCAGACCTTGATCAACATTCTTATCTTAGAATAGATATAAGTTTGTAACTCTAACCCCTTATACTTTATAATCCATCAAATCGTATTTCTTGTTTTAATTTAAATATGGTTTTATGACGCCATATCCTAGATTTGAAAACTTAGTTGTTTACAACTATTTATTTAAATATTAACTCTTTGCTGCGTCTTCGTTATACAATTATATTTATAACTTCTTTTACAAAAATACATTTATGTTCTTTGTCTCTTGAAAATTTACTTTTATTGAGCCATTTTACTTAATGCAAGTAACATCTCATCACTAATTCAATAACATCTTAAATGAGGTCCATTTAAGAAACAATTGTTTAATTAAAAATAATTTAATAATATTTACTTCATCATTTCTGAAGTAAACAATTTACTTCATCATTAATCTAAAATAGATTGGTTGCTTGCTGTATATAAACAATAACTAATTATATTGGTTAAATAATTATTTAATACCTCATTAATTTTAAAGGGTAATTAATAAGGAATCTTCTTAATTTTTGATCAGTTTACCACTAAGTTATTTTCCAAATAAACAGTTGGTATAATCAACTTCATTTCATCGGTAAATTCATTAACTGATTTTATTTACTTCTTACCATTAGATTAATATAATTAATCTAATAATGTTTCTTAACTGTTTGATTTAAAATAATTATCCAAATTATTCACTCCAGGATAATTACAGCTTCATAACTTATTTAAATATCAAATAATCGTTTATATTTATTTTATAAAAACAAATTATAAAATACCAGTTTTTAATAGAACTTCTATTACAGTTTAAAACGTCACTTTAATTATAAAAATATAATTTTTATAATTAACTTCGTTGATTTGCCTGACGGCCAATCAACTTCTTAACAAAAAATGGGTTTATGGTCGACAATTGCTATTTTCTTAATCGGTATCGTCTATTTATTAAATCAACATAACGTTGAATTTCCGTTCAACATGGTTCAAATAGTGCATATATAAAACAAACAGTACATATAAATACTGAAGAATCCGGTTGGATTCCTCCAACCGGTTTCCCGCATCCACAGATGTTAGTCAAACAATTTACGCTGATTGCTACTATGGAATATTATAATCGATGGAATCAATATCCAACCGCTGATGTGTATATATGCAACGATATATATATTTCAACCAATTTAATTGTAATCTATCCAAACGACCATCACACATCATTCAACCAGTACTAAAATATAATTATAATATTTTAAAATAGATCAGAGTGAGTGAATTTACTCACCTTCGCGCGTTAACCGTTAAATAATGATTTGCGTCAGTTGATAGATCCGAATCCAGCATTTTATTTTGCTATAAATCCAACGAGCGCCAATCTGCTCCATAACAGCTTCATCGCGTAGCGTTCTTGCATATGGCTCCAACATTACGAACGACTCCCTTTTGTTATAGAACCGTTCACTTTCATCATCCTTTCCATCCTCAAATATCAAGCCTACGTCCCACTTTAAAATTCTCATACCCTCCACCCTACTTCCCAACAGTACCAATGTTTCAACATCACGGATGAAAGTTTACTACTGCATACTTTACAATCTCATCATTATTATATATATTACTGGGCTTACCATCTCTTCCCTAGGCCCATATATCAAACGCAAGTCTCCACTAACTTCTTCTCTTAATTAACGCAAGTCTCCACTAACTTCTCTTAATTCTTATTTAGCTACACTCCAGTGAACACACTATCTTATCTTCCTAACCGAAAATAACACTTGCTCCCGCTTTCTACTATTACCCGTGTGCAATACCAACCAGTCTAGCAAACAAATCCATTACCGACGAACTTTTCTTGCCAACACATAAGCATTTTGCCTCTGCCCAACTACAGCTGCATGCCGCTTCCTTCAGGTTGTAGACATAACTTGCAAGGACCAACGTTTCACCATGCGCAACCCCTCCATGACGCAAGTCCAACCCAGTGATCACCTTCGACTACACAAACTTAAATATCAAGCCCCATTAAACAAACGTAAATATTCAACCAACAGTCCTCAACTCCAGAATATTACCATTCTCCTTTCCTTGGTAAACTCTACCACCCTGTACTTACCTTGCCAAACTCGCTTCCACCCTTCAAACTTGCGAGCTTGCTGAGACACATTGTCACCATTCTCACATCCTAAACTATCTCTTCTAGAAGGAACACGCTGCAGTTTTCCCCCTTAATGATAACCTGCCTTTTACTCCTCAACGAACAGAAATGCCTGCACACGCCTGCATGTCGCCACGTCCCCTCCTCCTATTCCATGCATGCTCACCCTTAACGTTATATGTATTGTTCGTACATATTTTAGTATGTTTTTACCAATACTCCTATCACCGCAGTTTTCTTCTCTGCAAACTCTTCTTCTCCACTTCATGAGAGCCAACGCCATCACTACTATATCCTTTCTGCACCCGTGCCGACATGCTAACGCGATCTCAGACCGTCACCCTCCCCACACTTGCACCATCTCTTTTCCGTCCTTAGGCAAACCGTGCCTTGCTGTATCACGTTGGGGTTACATTGCAACTTTCAAAACGCGGCGGAGAGAAGTGTGAAAGCACAGAAGGTCAGAGACAAACATTTAACATTTTATTTTTATTTTCTTCTTTGAGTGGGATATTTTGTTTTCACTTCTTTTCGGTTTCTGGTTTCTGTGTATGAATTTGTGAAAAAAATATTGCGTATATATAGGCGAGAGGGATACCCGATAAGAAGAAAGTTAAATCAACATAGATGGTAGCTTTGGTTGGCTGATTACGGAATAGGTTATAGTAGTGTATGGGATTAGACTTTCAGTTTTGATTTGAATGTTCAGCGTGACTTAGGCCTTAAGGGAAAAGAAAATAATTAAATATAACCATACTTCTTTGCTAAGGAAAAAGTACCCAAACTTCTTAGGAAGAGACGTAAGGTTACAATATAGTTTGCTCCTAGCTGGTGATCTAATTCTTAGGGTAGGAAATGGGAAGTGAAGACTTGTGTATGATTTTAAACAATTTCCTTTCCATGTTCTGGACGTTAGTGTATAAATATATTAATATAATTAGTTAGCTTAGGGTACTATGGTGGCTTCATGTGAAACATTCTCGTTTAGTTTGATAAAAATCTAGCACTCTCTGCTACCTACAATTTCGTACACTTACGGACTGTTATAGACGAAAATAAAAATATCGTCGTGAGGAGCAATGCGTCACAATCCCAAAAATATAATAATATTGGTAGGTTAACTCATACATTGAAACCCCATAATATTGATATAGGGTGCAAAATACTCCAAATAAAATTTGCGTATTTATTTAATTAAAAATTACAGTAAAATTCTAAAAATTAATTTATCACTACGTCTCAAAGGGCTTGTCCAAATTCAAGACCGATATTTAATTATATTAAATAAATCGTTACGGTCCATAACCGATTTTATAGCGGCTTTGTGAATATTTGATTTGGACATATCTTGTGATCTATACGACGAAATCTCCATTTTCCGCTTCCGTTTTAAAAATACAGTTCAATAGATTCCAACATTTCTTATTTCGAAGAAATCCGGTTTATAACGAGTCCTGTACACTCAGTTGAAGTTTAAAACGTTAAATTACGAACTACCGCGATATTACGTGCTCGATTATATTTAATATATATTTTTATACGTTCAACTTCGTTTTAATTAATATACAAATCCACTTATATTACGAATTCAATATTTAAGCTGATTTAAATATTCAAATACAAACCGATTAAAATGCGGGACGTTACAACACAACTCAAGGAAAAGGTCATGACCAGTCACAAAGCATGCTACAGAGATCTTCCCATCCATCGCCATACTTGTCTTACTTCAAAGCACATCTCGTTCACACAAGACATATTTTGAGGGGGCAAATGTTAACCGGCTTTTTGGTCCGGTTCCCAAAAGTACAAAAGGCACGCTCGACTCAGCATATCGCGTGATACTGGCCCAGATGTGTTGCCAACAACATTAGGGGTCTAGCATCACAAGACTCAAGACGGGCCACTAGCCGTCTTTGCTCCGAGCATATCGCGTGATCCCTTGGGTGAGTCATTCGTCAGCATCCGTCTTTGCCTCGAGCCGAAGAAGGCGAGCCGTGCTCTGAGTCGAAGGCGAGTCGTCCAGCGGGTCCGGGCGCAGCGCCGGTGGGGGTCCGGGGCCCCACGGTCCCGATTTCTGCCAACAAGTGTGTTGCCCAGAATCACTAGATCTACTCAAAAGTCAGGATTTAGCCAACAACTTCTGCTGTAATAACCCGGAAATATAGGCCAATTTAAAATTTTTATTTTGGCAATTTTAGCAATTTTGATTATTTAAAATGAATATTGAATATTTAAAATGGATTATTTTAAATAATATCGACGAGAAATTTATTTTGAATTGAATTCGAACGTATATATTTATTCGAATCATCGTTAGAATATAAATATTTATTTATATGTATAAAAGGAATTGAAAATGGCGCGGTAGTTCGATAGTTCGATTTCAAATTTCAAATGAATGTACAGGATTCAAAATAAATCGGATTTTAGTGAAACTAAAAATATTTGAATCTAATTGAGAATATCTTTCCAACGAATCCGGGAAATCAAAATTTCATAGCGGGAATCAAAAGTTACGTCCAGTTGAAATTTCAGAATAGTCGCTATGGAATTTCGGCCCTTGAAAATGGCCATTTTGCAAACGGTCTCAGAATTCGACGAAACTAATTTTGTTAGGACCGTATTGTCAATATGAAGCTAGAAATAATTTTTCTGGAATTTTTAGAGACTGTATGTGGCTCTGGTAAATTGAAATGTGCATTTAAATTGAATATATAAAGATTTATATTTTAAATTCAATGGAAACTGATTGTAACAGCCGAAATGGGTTACGAAACATATCCTATCGTGTTCGGAACAGGGGTATTTTGCTAGGGACGACAGTCGCTGGGTTTGAATTGGAGTTCAGACGCAAATTGCACAAAAAAATATTTAATGGAATAAATAAAATATAATATTTATATAAATAGCCCCATCCAATTGGTCAAACGCTCATTAATATCTCCCGTAGTCAAACCCGCCGCCTCCTAAGAATCGAACGCGATAAAAGCTCCAGGCAAATTTCCTCAAATCCATTCAATCAACGAATTGAAACATGATAGTTCCTGGAGCGATCTGGAAGAGCTCAACCCAATCTTCACCTTCAACGGCGGAGATCGTCGGAAGTTGCGTTATCGTCTCGAAATTAGCACCTGAACAGTCGCCGCATCGCCTGGATTTCAGCCGCCTTCTGACATTTGAGCTCGACGTGAGGGGCATCGATTGGAAGCTCTCTCGAAGGCCGTCATCGGAGAAGCCACCGATCATCGTCACGGCAACCCAAGCGATCGGAATTTGCAACCCTTGCTGCAAACGATGCTTTAAACGATGGCAGGGGGTTTAAACAGAGAAAATGTTTTATTTTTATTTATTCTTCTTAACTTATTAAAATTCAGTTTAAATTCAGGTAAAAAAATCAGTTTAAATTCAGTTAAAAAAATCAGTTTAAATTCAGTTTAAATTTAGTTTAAATTCAGTTCAAAAATCAGTTTAAATTCAGTTTAAATTCAGTTTAAAATTCAGTTTAAAATCTGTTTAAAATTCAGTTCAAATTCAGTTTAAAATTCAGTTTAAAATCAGTTTAAAATTTAGTTTAAATTCAGTTTAAAAATCAGTTTAAAATTAGTTTAAAAATTGTTTTGAAAATCAGTTTAAATTTGTTTTGAAAATATATATCGCCTTGATTTGAAAATATATATATCGCCTTGTTGGAAAGAAAGTAAAAATACGATTTTTATCGTCTTGAAAACAAAGTAAAGATTCGATTTTTATCGCCTTAAAAACGAAGTAAAGATATAATTTTTATATATACGGTGGTAGAATAAAAATGTGATTTTTATTGAAATGGCTTTGTAATAAAAATGCGATTTTTAATGAACAGCGTAGAGAAGGCTGCGTGGACATTGCAGACAAATCCAAACCGTTCAGAAATAAAGAATGGAGGAGTGGAACCCTCGGTGAGAACTTCTCACTTTTAATTTAATTTTCTAGTTAAAATATATACTAGGATGCAGATGGTGTTTAGTAGCACCCGACACCCGTCGTCCACAGACCATGGACGGCTTGTATGCTTGTTTGTTTGATTTTGATGTGTAGTTGATTGTGTGATGTGATGTGAAAGGAAATAAAATATTTGTATAGTGGAAAATATTTTATAGTTGAAAATAGAATTTTTAACGTTTATATAAAATAAATATTTATAAACAAATCAGAGATTTATTTATATACACTGATTTGATTGATATTGATTGGGACGATAAATTTTACACATCGCTCAACTGCACAAATAAAATCTATGTTTGATTGTTTGAAACCCCACACGGGTATTGGGATGATATATGACATACACTAATCCCAATAATTAGTTGTATGTCGATCGATTGATTGACGAACTGATATAAGCGTTAAATATTTATATTTGATGCTTATACAGTGTAGAATGCACTTTGGATGATGGTTGATTATTCATCATTGTTATTGTATACATATGTTGTTGGAAATCCATATAATTAACATTGTATGGTAATTGATTGGGCCTCATTCCAGTTTTGAAATAGAAATATTTGAAAAAGAAATATTTAAAATAGAAATATTTGAAAAAGAAATATTTGAAATAGAATATTTGAAAATAGAAATATATGAAGCCGTGTTGATTAGATTGACGCCATTTTGGCGTGAACGATATTTATATCGATTTTATTCAATTTTCAATGTATATTGAAAGTGATTTCGAAATTTGAATTATATTGAAAATAATCGAAGTTCGAATTATATTGAAAAGAATTGAATTCGAATTAAATTGAATAGAATTGAATTCGAATTGAAATAGAATAGAATTGAAATTGAATAGAATTGAATTCAAATTGGAATTGAATTAATTTTAAATTCAAATTGAACTGAAAACGAACTGAAATTGAATTAAAAATCGATTTGAATTGAAATCAATTTGAAATGAATGTAAAACGAATTTAAAAGGGAAAATTCAATTTTGATTTGAATTTGAAAAAGAAGTGAAATCGTTTTGAGAACGAATTTAAAACGATTTATAAAATACGTTTTAAAAGGAAATCAACGAAATATATATATATATATATATATATATATATATATATATATATATATATATATATATAATGGCCTGAATAGAACGCACCGCGCCGCGGCAGTTCATGAATTTCGACCATTGACTTCGAATGGATATTGCGGGAGATCTGACCGTCGGATTCTCCTAAAACCGGAACCGTTGGGTTCGTATCGAAAAGAGCTTTCTAACGAATTTTAGAAATTTGAAATCTAACGGTTGGATTTGGAATTATGTCCAAATCAAATTTGGAAAAGGTCACTGTAAGTGCAGTTCGATGGCCGTTGATGGAAATCGACCGTACGGGCCTTGATAAAATTATTTAAAATAGTAATAATTTGTGTAAAATCATAAGAAATGATTTGTGAAGAATTTGGATGAAAAACTCCCTATTTGAAAAGATAAAAATAGATTTCTATTGAAATGAACTAATTTTGAACTAGAATAAGAATTTATTTATTTTTAAAACTAATAAATTGGATTTGAAATGGTTTTGAAAATAACCAGAATTTCCAATAATTGCATTGGAATGGATTTGAATCGAAATTGTCTTCGGAACATTTCGATGTTGGATTTCATGATTATATAGATGTTGTTAGGGAAATTTGAAATATATATATATATCGTTATTTCCAATACGATATCTATTGGTCGTAGAATTTGATATTGAATATAAGCCGATATATTTTCTATTCAGAGCCTTGTATTTAGTATCAAATGTGATTTGGGTTTGTCGTGAATGGTGTCTTCATTAACACTGTTGTTAAGCCCAGTGGAGAAAAAAATAAATCTTTTTATTTAGATTTAATGAAGTGTACCAATTAAATAATATTTAATTGGAATTGAATTGGTATTGATTTTTGGGTTTATCGTGAACAGTGTTTTAAATAACACTTGTTCTTTAACCCGATAATTAATGGAATGAGATTTTGGGTTTATCATGAACCGTGTTTTAAATGACATTGATTCTTTAACCCTGTTAAAGATTAAAACTAAGTGGAGTTTTAATGAATCTTTAATTAGATTGAAAAGATCGAGAATGGAGTATCACCAGTTTTACTCCAGGCGATAGTTAAATCTTTAATTAGATTTGAACGTGAAATGGTAATTGAATTTACCGATAACACTGTGGTGTTAGATATGAAGTATATTACCAGTTTTACTTCATGGCGTGAATAGGTTGGGATTGAGAAATAAAATAAATGATTACTTCGGTGTGGTTCGCTAATCCCAACTAGTTTGAATTGATATTCAAAGAAGATTAAAGAATAAATTTAAAGAATTTATCTTTGATAAAATTAATGGGAATCTTTCCCAAAGCATAAGAATATTTGAATAAAAGAATATTCTGAATTGGAATGAGGCGTATGTTGTGTTTGTGTAACACGTGTTTATTATATATATACGTGAGTTGTTCAGAAAGACCGGGTTTATCCCATTCTGAATAACTGATTCGATGTGGTGTCGAAGATGAGGACGGTGGTTGAAGACCGGAGGTCTTCATGTTGTTTGGGTGGTTACTGATAATCTTGATTAGGTCGTACACCCAAGAGGAGGGAATCAATTAGTGGTCGTCCAGACGTACTTGGAGATCGATGGATATGCGGGGTACTAGGTGCCTCCGGTTTCGTTCAGACCCAGAACGAACTTGTAAATGGACTGTGTGTCTGAAATTGGATTTTAGTCTGTGTGGTTGATTTCTATTAAATATATATCTGTTTGGCGGAGGAGAATTTATTCTCTTGCTTAACGCCCTTCTCTGAGACGTACGAGCCCCGAGGTTATATATTGATGGATATCAAACGCATGGGGTGAATTGCCTGTGCGGCATGCCTAAGTGGCAATTGATCAAGGCTTCTGTTGAAAAGCAAGGTCTTGTGGTGATGATCAAAGCACAGCCTGTGTGTCATAGCTTTGTGTAACGTTAATTCGCGAGCCTCACACTCCGGTTGTGAACCAGAAACGGTAGAAGGACCTCAGGGAGGGCTTGCATTTCTTTCTAGCTAGAAGTGGTGTCAGTGGTTTTACACACCCTGACGAGTTTGACTTATGTGGTTGTTGCTGTTGCGAGGCGCCTCGGTTATATCGGTTGATCCGGGACCGATGGAGTCATTCGTTGGCTCATTGACACCCCATAGGGTGGGGAAACGCAGTGTTCAGGCATTTTAATCCACATCGGTGGACCGACCCTGACGATCCAATGGCCCACCTTGGTCTGGGTCCTGAGACACGGGCTAGAGCGTCTCAAATTGGTAGAGGACTATCTTTTGCCTCGGTTCACAGATGGAAATCCAATTTCCAAATACGTGACTTTGCGGTTTTGATTGTAGAGCCTAGTATTGGCGACATAGTAGCATGGGATGCTATGCCGTCTATGATTGATACTTATGATTTGAAGTTGTTTTATACACTATGCACTTATAGTAGTATCAAATGATTTGTTTTAAACGTACTAAGCATGTTTGGCTATTATAAGGGAAAACGCTATCCCCTGGCTTGCATTGCATTGTGTGATAGGACCTGGGTCTTATAATAGCTTCATTTTTCCAAAAAGCATTGCGCTGTTTTGTTATATGCACTGGTGTTCTTGGGAGGAAACCCGTTCCGTGTTATACGGCGTGGTCCCTTGATTTACCTAACTTTAAAATAAACATTAATAACTGTTTTAGTTCTCACACCAGTCCTATGACTGACCTGGTGTTTATTGTTTTAACCTAAACTCTGGGTGCCCTTATTTTGACACGGGCAGCAAGTAGTTTTGGTTTTGCAGATTTATATTCGCAGGAACCTGGTTTACACCTGGAATGATATCCAGAAAGCTTTGTTTCCTTATATCTCCTTCAGTTGTGTATTGTATTATTTTCCGCAGCTATGTAATGTATTGTAATCTCTAATATTTTCGGTGTAATATTTATTCATTTATACTCTGTATATTCTTGTATTCTGATGGAATTGTTGTAATATACAATGACAAGTTCTTCCATCTGCGTTCTGATTTGTCGTGTTCTCAAAACAATCAGGCATTTCAAACGGTCTGGGTCGGTTTAGCGACTGATTCGGATTGAGCGGAATTCCCGGTCGTTACATCTGCGAACCTCGCCGCTCCTCCAAACATTGCCAAACAAAGGCCTCGTAGTCCAAGTTGTGAACCCGAACCACATGCCATCAAAGCGCCTATGCCTAAGGCCTTTGCACCACCCATGAGGTGGACTTCTCACCCAGCAGGTGCGAAACTTCGCACACCGCGGGTGCGAAAACTACGCACCCCGCGGGTGCGAAAACTACGCACCCCGCGGGTGCGAAAACTACGCACCCCGCGGGTGCGAAAACTTCGCACCTCGCGAACGCGAAACTTCGCACCCCGCGGGTACGAAACTTCGCACTCCGCGAGTGAGAAACTTCTGCTAGTGCGCAGGCAGGTGCATATTTCTACATGTGGCTCCCGCCATGTTGATCACCTAAAAATAGCTGATCAACACACGCCGATCACCTATTTTTGGTTGATCACTCCATGGCACAAACCCCACTCCTTTTTATTCCTTTTTCCACTCCTTTTTATCCTTTTGTACTTTCTACCTACTCCCACCTACCCTCACCTAACCTCTCTACTATAAATACCCCCTCGCTTCCCACTTCTAAGGGGTTGGTCCAAGCTATCTCTCCTAAGCTTTAATAGCTTCCATGGAGGAAGATATTCTTCCCCAAAGCCTCCTAGGCATCATCCTTCTTCATACAGAAGAAGATGAACATACTTAGACTTTGGAGCATACTCATGAGGGCTTAGCCATGCTTGTGGACATTAAACCACCATTGGCTTCCTTGAAGCTTCCAAGCACCATTAATGGCTTCCAACCACCATTAATGGATTCCTAAGAAGAAGGTATTCTTCCCCAATGCCTCCTAGGCATCATCCTTCTTCATACCAGGAAGAAGATGAATATGCTTAGACTCATGAACTCACTCATGAGGGTTTAGCCATACTTTCGGACATAGTTGACCAAGTCAACACTTCTCCCACTCAACGAAGAAGAAGAAGGCCTCAAATCCGCCTCCCGCGGACACCGAGCCTCGACTCCGCCTCCCGCGGACCCTCGGCCTCGACTCCGCCTCCCGCGGACACTCGGCCTCGACTTCACCTCACTCGGCCACGACCCCGCCTCACTCGGCCTCGCCTCACTGGGCCTCGACTCTGCCTCACTCTTCCTCGACTCTACCTCACTTGGCCTTGACTCACTCGGCCTCGATTCCATCTCACTTGGCCTCGACTCCGCCTCACTCGACCTCGACTCTGCCTCACTCGGCCTTGACTCTACCTCACTCGGCCTCGACTCCGCCTCACTCGGCATCAACTCCACCTCACTCGGCCTTGACTCATATGGCCTTGACTCTGCCTCACTCGGCCTCGACTCACTCGACCTCGAATTTGCCTCACTCGACCTCGACTCCGCTTCACTTTGCCTCGACTCGGCTATGCTACAACATCGACAACACCTCGGCCACTCTCACTCAGCGAGGAAGATCGATAGCAAGCACTAAGAGGATATTGTTAATCATTGTAGCTTCTTGTAATAGTCTTGTTGTACTTTGTTGTAATGGAATAAAATCAGTGCAGCCTTCAAAGTGGGCATAGGCCCCAACGGGCCAAACCACTATAAATAACTGTGTCCTTTACTTCCCTGCACATTATTACTGCATTTCTTACGATTCTCCACTTTGGGCTAAAAAGTTTCAAATTTTTGGTACTCTCTAGTGCTGACGAAAATTTTAGGCGTCAACACCCGACGAGCCATCCTCGGCCAAGCCCTCGCGGATTTCTTCGCAGAATTCACAGCCCCCGAGGAGGCTCACATAGAGAGTGCTAGGGCCCCTGGCGCCCAATGGAAGTTGTTCGTAGATGGCTCCTCTAACAAAAAGTGCTCCGGGGTCGGAGTCGTGCTCAAAATCCCCGAGGAACGCCCGATGCATTACGCACTAAGGCTAAATTTTCCTACTACCAACAACGACGTGGAATATGAGGCCTTGATCGCCGGGTTTAGAATCGTGATCGAACTCAAGCTAGAGACCGTACACATCTTCTCCGATTTACAGCTTATCGTCCAACAAGTACTGGTGGAATATCAAGTAAAAGAAGAATGGCTTGCCTAATACCTGGCCCAGGTTCAGGGGCTACTCACCTACCTCGAACATTTCACCATCACCCATGTCCCGCACGAGCAAAATGAAAAGGCAAAATCCCTTGCCAAAATGGCAAGCTCCGAAGATCTACAAATTAACGGATTCGCCCCAGTCGAAGTGCTCAACTCTCCGAGCATCAAGCAAGGACACAAAGAGATGGTCATGAGCACCGACCCCAGGCCCGAGTCCTGGATGACACCGATCAGAAATTACCTACAACACGAGACCCTGCCAGGACACTACAAGGAAAGGCGCGCGCTCACTCGCCAATCGAGTCATTACCTTCTTATGGACGTGATACTCTACCGTAGAGGTTTTTCTGTTCCCTTGCTCCGATGCGTAGCCCACGGCGACGCCCTCCAAGTGCTAAGCAATGTGCATGAAGGCGAATGCGACGACCACATTGGGGGGTAAACCCTAGCCAGAAAGATACTCCGACATGGTTATTATTTGCCCACACTTGACCAAGACGCCGCAGACTATGCTCGCAAGTGCGACAAGTGCCAATGCTTTTCCAAGATCCCTAGAGCCCCGCCTACCGAATTATCTCAAATGGTCAGCCCATGGCCGTTCGCCATGTGGGGAATCGACATCATCGGAACTCTCCCAATGGTTAGAGTCGGGGCATGATACGCCGTCGTCGCTGTGGACTATTTCACCAAGTGGGCAGAAGCTGAAGCCCTCGCCACCATCACTACAAAGAAGATGATCAACTTTGTTGTCCGCAACATCATTACCCGCTATGGGATTCCCCAAGCTATCATATCCGTCAACAACACCCAGTTTGAGAGTGATAAGTTCAAAGCCTTCTGTTGGCGCCATAACATTGATTTTTTTCCTTTCCAGTAGTGGCTCATCCCCAAGCTAACGGGCAAGTCGAGGCCGTTAATAAAGTCCTCAAATACATCATCAAGAAGCGTCTGGAAAAGGCTGGGGCCATGTAGGGAGATGAACTTCCTCTGGCTCTATGGGCCTATCGGACCACCCACAAGACGACAATTGGACATACTCCCTTCGCCCCTGCTTACGGATCCGAAGCCGTCATCCCCATTAAGATCAAGCTTCAGTCCTATCAAGTTACGTACTTTGATCCAAGGACAAACCAAGATTTACTTCTAGGATCACTTGACTTGCTGGAAGAAGTGAGAAACGAGGCCGACTTCAGAGTCATCGCCCAATGACAACAAGTAGCCCGATACTTCAGTTCCGGGGTCCGCCATAAGGACCTCAACGTCGGCGACCTCGTCATAAAATGGGGTTTTCCTCCACCAACAGGCCTTGCGCCTTGTTGGGAAGGCCCGTACTCCATACAGCGAAAGATTAACGAGGGAACTTTCAGGATAACCACCATTGACGGAGCTGGACTCCCAAGGGCATGGAACAACGAACATCTCCGCCGCTGCATTACATAACTCAGTTCATGGTTGTTTACGATTTTCAAGCAATTTTTTGTTTTTCTAGAAATTCAAGGCATTGTAAAGGATATTACTGCCAAAGTTATCAGTAGAAATGTTGTCCAGTTTTCTATCTCCTTGTTGTTTACCTCTCACATAATACGCCTTGTTAGTTCTGAAAACCTTCTTCATTCACGCCTGCGACTGCTGCATCGGCACCCCAGGCACGGGAGCCGGTGCCGCCATCCCAACCTCAAGGCAACAACGAGGCTAAAAAAATTGGCTACGCCCGACATACTGAGCACGGGAGCGGGCAACGCTACTCGAATAGTCGACCCGCGACGCGATCGAGTATAAACAACCACTAACTCGAACATCGGCCCAACGCCGAGCCGGAGGATAAATCGTTCCGCGTCCTAGTCTAGGCGACTTGGCGCCACTCAGCGGCCGACTAAGATCGATGCAAATCTCTCTTCACCGATTGCGGGTGCTGGTCGAATCTTGGCGCAGCACCAAGACCAACCTTAAATTGTTTCTTCCCCTTAAGCTTTGAAGGCTTAGGGGGCAGCCCATAGCCACATCAGACCTTACGAGCTGAAGATTGGGGCTGAAAACTACGCCGACGAATAAACGACGTCTGGCTGCTTGCCTCAACCTCATGAACGACGGGAGAGCCTCCCACCTAGTGGTCTGCACAACGCGATCCCCTACGCCTTCGCTATTCTTGGGTTTAACCCCGGGCCACCCAAAACAGCAGGCGCACAGCCTGATTTCGCAAACTACGAGTTTCCTGAGCCGAGGGAAACTTACTGAAAGCAGTGCTCTATCTCACCTCTATAGAATAATTTACCCAGAGACGGCCCCTAATCGCTTTTGTGACAAGTGTACCGATAAGTATGCTTATGCAAGTACAGGACGTTGGAAAACATAAAAAGAACATCTGAACACTTGACATAAACAACGATCTTTACTAATTCATATTTCATTTTCACACACACACACACTGAACAAACTACTTGTCTAACACTTTTACTTTCTAATGACAGGGTGAACATGAGAACCACACCGTGTCTTGAAAAACCAAAAGCGAGGTCATACTCGCGTAAACTATCGGCCTACACTACCAAAATAACGGTAACCTCTACTTAGGCTACTAATACTAATCATGTCTTTTCTTCTTTTCTTTGTGCTTGTACTTTTTTGCAGATTCAGAACTCGATTGTTCGTCACCAGCACCAACCTCGTCGGGCCAGATCCCCTCCTACTCGTCTAGCACTTTGGAGGGGTAGCTGACTCATGAGTAACAGAACGACGACGTTCCCCAGCACCATCACCGCTGGAGATCTCCGTGACATCAGCAATAAAAGCAAGCGGCGTGGGCACGGGGGCACCCCCAGTGGTTGGGCCTACTACTACCTCGCTCTCCTTGGGGATCTCCTTTCCCTCCCGCTCAGCCTTATCCTTAGCCTCTCTAACGGTCTATCTCTTAGCGAGCTTCTAGGATTAATGCGGGGTGATGTCAGCAGCTTTGGGTTTCTCTGGGATCTCAGTGGCCCTCAGCCGGGCTTCCTCGTCTTCCCTTTTCTTCTGGGCCTCAGCGATAGCCCTCTCCGTCTCCTCCGCCTTCTCACACTTGGCCACCATTTTGGCCTTTTGAGTCGCCACCATAGCCGCCATCGAAGATACATTGGCTTCCACTGGGCCTCTGGAAGCGACACTCTGTCCATCGATCGCCTCTCCTTCCTCGTTAAGAATGTCCACCATGCTAGGAGTTACGGCTATGTCAGAAAAGGTGTCAAGTTGGTCACCACCCTCACCAACCAGTGTTCCTATGAGGCCCGACCTAGATTCAGTCACTTGTGCGATCACGGGGGTAGGGCCCATTTCCGTCGTAGACTCAGAAGGAGCTTCATAGCAAAGACACAACCTTTTTAGTCTGCAAATTTGGTAATCACTTCATCCTCAGGGATTCAGGGTACACGGAATTTACCTATGGTCAAGGATGGCATATGAATAATAGGAAGGATGCTTGCGGTAGTAGGTAAGGTGAAACTGGTATCCCCCAGTGCCGAGAAGTTAGGATCATACTCGGCAAAGGCTTGGGCCAAAGCCCCAGGATCGCTCACCATAGCAGATTCGGGGGCCAAGGGATGATGAGAACTCCCCTCTTCAATTGTTTCTACCATAACCACGCTCTTGTTTATCACAGACTTCCCCCTCTCCTCAGCAAGCCTCGCCCTTATCACTCTTGAGGGCTGAATCTCCCTTTCCATGTCGGTACACATTTTAGACCACTCATCCTTATCCCTCTCGTGGGCCGAATTTTCAAGGGTCAAACGGCTCACTGTATCGCTAAAAGTTTCACGGTCATGCGCTACCTCAGTCCGTTAAATCGCATGGGCTTGCTTCATCTCCGCTGCAATAACATGGTTAAAAGTTAAAACCAGAAAACACATGAGATAGCGATTAATTAACCACAATGCAACCATTGGGCCTACCTAACATAGTTTCCAAATTGGTAACCGAGGTCTTTTCACTATCAATAGTCAACTGTCAATTAAGGAGCTCCAAGTTCTTCCTCTTAATCAACTCAGAAAGATGTAGGGAATACTTGGTAAATTCGTTGGCTTGGTGATACGCAGCTTGTACATGCATCCATATATCTCTGGAATCCCTACTGGGAGTAGGACGGAGATAAGGGAGAGACTCCAGCTCATCAAAGTATTATTGGGGGAAGTATAACTTCAGAAACGCCTACCTCTCCTCTATAGAAAGTGCTCGAATTTGGGACTCTTTCAGATTTTGCATTCCCGTCACGACCTTCATACCCGGCCGTAACTGACCAAACAACAAATCCCTCCCCTTAGCAGGCTGAGCAGGAACCGGAGGGGCGACAGGCGGGGGAATGGTCGAAGGAAAAGATCGGGAGCCGCCTATGTTGAGCCGAGAGTCTCCCACAGACACACGAATAGGAGGAGGTGTCGGAGATCGCCTAGGTCGATCCCTGCCTCGATCATACAAACTGTTAGATCTTCGAAAACTCTCAAAGGAAGAACTCTGGGGATGTGGGCGGCCCCCACGATCGTAACCTCATCCACCACGTTCTCTCGCCATATCACCTACCAATGGAACAAGCCAAAGTTAGTCAAGTCACACACGTAGGAAAATATCTATGCTATGCAGTGTTATGGATGTATGCCCTAAGTGTTCTCTCAACAGACCTGATTCTGATCCGCTCGAGGGAGTTAACCCCTCCGCTGCTCAAGTAAGTTCTTCCAGGCTCGTCGTATTTGGCCATGGAGCCACTACTAAATCAAGTCTTTTTAAGCCATCGAACCGGCCCGCAGTTTCGAGCGAGGCGGTAGCCCCTGAGCGAGTCGCAGGAGATTGCAATCTAACCGACATTCCTTACCTCTCCCCGGTTGGAGGTGGGATGGGAGTGCTCGGCAATCCCTCGTATCTGGCGACCTCCTCTGGGCCATGAGCCTCGACTTCTCCCACATCTCTTTGAGATTGAGCAGTCTCTTGTAGCTCTCCTCCCGCCGGGGGCATTTTCCTCTTTCTCCCAGTAGTGGTTGAGCCTGCCGCAACTCCATCCTTTGGCACACTAATAGCAACCGCGGGCCTGATCACAGCCCGGTTGTTAGGTAGCAACCCAGCATGGAGGAGGCGTTCCTGACTTGTCATAGTACTAGTGTCGCGGAGGTTCTCCGGTATCGCCCGCAAAGCATTAAGGCATTGCCGATACTCGTCCTCGGTAGGAGCCTTTGGATTCCCTGCCATAACCCAATTAAAACCATCAATAAGGGAAGAAATCCAATAGTTCACGGCATGGAACGGAGTTATAGAAATACTTACTAACTTTAATCCATCTTCTAGCAAACCCGGGAGGGCTGCTAATGAAGAACCACTCATGCTTAAACACTGATGGCCTGGGCCACATCCCGACAAAGAATTTGGTGGCAGCTGTCGCTTTTAGAGACCATTGAGGGGGAGGCAGGGCTTGTTTTCCTTAAGTGGAAAAAATATTGAATATCTTCCCCGGTGGGTTCCCAGTGTAAGAACTCATGGAAGAGAACATAGTTTCCCAGAAGAGAAGCATAATCATTAGGGTGTAGTTGTGATGGCGCAAGACAAAAATAAAATAGCATGTCCCAAATGAAGTTATTGGCCGGAGGCACACACCCGGAAAAGCAAGCCTGTCGGTTCCAAGCAGCAAGACCCTTGGGAGGCACATGGGCTCTGCCATCTCTCCCGGGGGCATGGACATCATCCGCCAGTACGTTGAATCGCGACGCCTTTTTCCTGACCGCGGCGGCATCCATACACGATGGAACTCAATCAATGGGTTTCTCCAAAATTACCACATCGGGCAGCATGTCCGGAGCCACCTGAGGTATAGGCGCATCCCCACCCATAATATCCACATTCTCGGTCTTCTCAGTCGCGACCGGGGAATGTTGTTGCTCAAATTGTTCCCCATTCTCAGATGCATCGGGCGAGCCAGTCATATGAGAAGGAGCCGATCCTTCGATAGTCTCTAGCTCGCTTCTAGATGAGCTACCGCTAGGGGTAGAGTCAGATGTGTGTGATGAGGGCTGGGAAGCCTCGGCTTCCGTGGTCTTTCCGATCTTTGATCTTGTCTACATCCCTAGCTATACTTTAACGCATTAGTATTAAAACCGATAGTATATCGACCTGTACCCCTTGTGTTGGTGACAACTAACATATGCGTGTAATATTATGCAAAGATAAGCTACATAAAGAAAGTTTGGAATAGCTCAACAGTTCAAGTCCCAGTCCGGTTGTATGCTCTATCCATTGTGAAATATCCATAATCCTGCTCGTGCAACTGCCAGCGCAGGCATCAACCCTCAGTGTGAAGTTATGCGCTAAATATTCAAATCTGAAGACAGACAGTCGGGAGGTCAAAGTCCACTAGCAGCAAAGAATGAAAACCTGGGACTCCAAGGTTTGAATTCCCAAAACCTCTCCAGGCTTGAAATTTTGAACTTGGGGATTCGAAAATACGAACCCATCCGGGTTCGAAAATCCTAACCCACCTAGGTTCAAAAATTCAAACCCCTGAGGGTTCAAAATTTCGAACCTGATAGGTTCGGAAATTCGAACCCGCGGGCTCAATGATTCGGACCCACAGGGGTTCGAACTGTCGAACCCACAGAGGTTCAAATTTTCGAACCCGTGAGGGTTCGAAATCCGAACCCGGTTGGGTTCGAACCTCGAGGTCACCATCGCGGCCCGTCGACCTTCGTCCTTCTCACTCTCTTGACCCCAGGTCCTACCTAGCTCGAGTTCGAAATTCTCCGGTTCGAAATTCTTGGGTTCAAAACTTTCAACAATGGCGGCCAGAGAAGGAAGAAATAGAAGGAGAGAAGTCGGGAGGGTCTATTTATAAAAGAAAACATGTCCCTTCGCATTCTTGTGCGGGTTCGAAATTTTCAAGCCCACTGGGTTCGAAATTTCGAACCACCTGGGTTCGAAATTTCAAACCTCAAGGGGTTCGAAAATTCGAACCTCATGGGTTCGAAAACTCAAACCCTAGGGGCTCGAAATTCCGAAACCCTAGGCTCGAAATTTCGATCTCCCTGGGCTCGAAATTTCGAACCTCTCGGGGTTCAAAATTTTTCGACCAGGTAATTTTTTTTTAATGTGATGATGAATGATGATCACACTTCTGGGTTCGAAACTCCGTGCCACACTCTCTCTCGTATACATACTCCATGCATGTGCATACCGACTCCTGTGCATCCACGGAGGCAACGCATTATGGATACTTAACGATTTGAGTATGACGCGTCCTCCAACGACGACTCATCCGCACCACCAGGGGTAATGAGCCCAACAACTAAAGCTTATTTGCCTTTGAATTACAGGAAGAATTAACTGCTTAGATACTATATCAACCAACACAAAGCACATCATGTCAAAGACAAGACGTACTTTGGGAGGCAAATGTTAACCGGCTTTTTGGTCCGGTTCCCAAGAGTGCATCAGACACGCTCAACCCAACGTATCGCGTGAAGCTGAGTCCAAGAAGGGATGCTTAGAAATGAAGGAAACAAGATCGAGAAGGGACCAATCTGCTCGCAACCTCACAACATCCAAAAAACATCCCCGAACCAAGGCCTTGTACCTCGAAGGAGTCACAAGCCTCAAGCTCCGATCCTGAGACCCTCGCTCCCGTCGGAAGGACTTCGCACCGGGCAGGGCGCGAAATTCGCACCCAGCAGGTGCGGAATTTCGCAGCCGTGCCCGGGTTCGAAATTCCGGTATGTGCGAGTGGCGGGTGCGAATTTCTGCTAGTGGTCCCCTAATCTTACCTACTTCTACCTAATCCCACTCCTATAAATAGCCCATGGCCTCACACTTCAAAGGGGTTGGATTTTCTTCACTTGAGACCTTCCTAGAGCTTCATGAGACTCATTAATGGCATCTCCCATTTAAGGAAGAAGGAGAATTAAATATCTTTTTCTCTAAATACTTAGCATATGTCAATTATGAAAGTGAATGTAATGATCATGGCTCTACCTTGTAATTCTTGAGTGATTAATAAAATTCCAACACATTTCCAAATTGGACGTAGGCCTAATCCGCGGCCGAACCATTATAAATTCTTGTGTCATTTACCGCTTTCTTCTACTTAGTCTTGCGACCGAATTAACTATTCCAAGTATTAGGAATCTTTGGTGTTTACGACATTTTTTGCCGTCAACAGTATAGATATCGATGAAATTTCTGTTTGTCAAGTCAAGCAAATGAATGTTGAGGTTGGTGAGAAAATGTTAATGCAGAATAATATCTCTACTATGTGTGAAAAAGATAATAACAGTAATCAACCTAGATCTTCTATGGTTTTTGACGTTAATGCTCTTCTAAACTTTGATAAGAAAAAGTATTATAACGAAACAACTGGAAAATCTAATTTTGTGAATAAGCATGAAGGCAATAAAACTGAAGTAGATACAATCAACATAAATAATCCTTTTACAACTCTTAGAGATGGTGCTACTTGTATGCAGGATAATCACTCAAATGTTGGTTTAAAGTTGGTTCAGAATAAAATTGATGAAATTAGCACTCATTTAATTGAAAATTTAGAGGCAGAGAGGTATAAGAAAGACATATGTGAGCAATCTTTTAAGAATGTTAAGGAGACAGGAATGATGAAGAGAATGGTAATGTAGTTAGATTGGATAACATTGGGGAAGCTAGTGAGTCTCAAAAAGGTAAGAATGATGAAAATAAATATGTTATAATGAATGAGTCTGACAGTTCATACTGTTTTCTAGTAGTTCCAGGAAAAGTAGAACAAAATTTAAAACTAGGAAGTTCAAAAAGAGTAAGGAGTTGGTGTACGATGAACCCTTGGTGGAGACAAACCCAGAATGGGTTAAACTTATGCAACAAATTGAAATTCGATCTTAAACAATAAAAGCAAAAGAAAGGGCATGAAACCCAGGTGGAGTTGTCAATGGAGGTGTAATTAAGAAGTAGTTCTTCTCTATTTGCTTCTTTGTTCGTGAAACTGTATCAAGTTGTCATGGGTTTGATGCCTAGTTCAAGTTTATGATTCTTTGCGTAGTTCTTGTAAAATGGGAGTTCTTCCTAGTAGTCTGGTTTTTATCTGGTGTATTTAGCCTGCTGTAGGTGATTGATTACCTTGTTTTTCGCTGGCGTTTAGGTTTGAGCTTCTGTTGAGAAGGTTTGATGTAGGCTTTTTTGATGGGCTTGTTGGGTTCTGAAGGAGCTGTTCAGTTTTTTTGATGTCGGCTTTGTTTGTTGCGTGTGCATTTTGGGTCTGCAATGTTGTGAGTTTTTTTAGCTACAGTTGCTAAAGTGATTTTTTTTAGGTTTTACTAGTCGAGTCTGTGCTTGTATGTGTAGCTTGTTATTTGGGATAGTCTGTTTTCTGTTTTGAGTTGGATTCTATATTCCTGTAAAGTATTCTTTCCCTGTTGTATTTATTTGTACCAGATGAAAACCTTTGTACTTCTCTTTTGTTTTAATATAAGTACCCTTTTGCTTCAAAAATAGATATTGTTAGTATATATTTTATAACAATATTTATTGAAACGAAGTTGAAAAAATATTGTTATCAAAGCCATCATCATCAACATCTCATTCCTTAATATATACAAGTTCGTGAATTCTGATCCTGAATGTGTTGGGCTATATTTGACCATCTTGATCAAGCTAGGATCATTATTCTTGTATGACATCATCTGGGTTTGAGTACTAAAGGTTTCGACAGTGGTTCTGGGCTGTTGAGCCACGCGATGGGACGAGTGGTGTGGGGTTGGATTGCTTTTGGTAATCGAGCCAAAAGGCCGATTAACACTATCCCTTTAAAGGATGTCTTTTGACAACATGATGTGCTTTGAGTGAAGTCAAGTATTCTTGGGAGCTGGAGAAGTCTCCAAGTCGTGTTGAACGACTGGTCGTGTCCTTCCCATGGAGTAGCCATAATGCTTTATCGCTGCTCACCAATATAAGCATGGAATTCCAGCATTGTTGAGATTTCAGATTACTCATATTGGAATCCTATCTGATTCCTTAAGTGCACGCATAGAGTCATGTATGCACTCGCACGTTTGCACATGATTTTGAACGATACGATAAAAGTAAGAAATGAGTGACATGGTGTTTGAGTGGAATGTGTGGGCGTGCTATCGAGAAAGTAGGCTTTTGAAAAGTTGTAGAACTGGGGCTCGATCTTTTCGTGCTTATTCTTGGACTACTTAAGTTTGCGATTGTACGATTGTTAACAATTTAGGTCGGTTTGGTCGATTGAGATTTCGAAAGCGTGTATGCATGATCGTAGCCGTAGCTCGGGCATGCGATCGCTTAAGTTGGTTAACAAAACGTTGTTGAATTGGGACTCGATCATTTAGCATGTTCTGTGGAATCGTTTATATTCTTAGGTACATGATTGATTAACGTTTCGAGTTGGTTTTAACAATCAAAGTTTCAATAATGTGTTTGCACAATCGTCGTTTTTGTTAGAATTCAGAAGCAGTACACCAATCCTGGAGTAGTCAAGTCTTCCCTCCTGTATTCTTTTGCTCCCTAGTTATCTTTTGTTACAGGATCAGCACCGAGCCCGATACTTAGAAAATTTTCCCAAGTTTCCTTGTGTCCCTATTCTTACTATATATATATATACATAATGGGATACGAACTGTATGTTCCTTGCTTTTTCGTACTCCAACCGCCTGAGATATTTGAGATTTGTGAAATATCTTTTCTTTCATTCCAATTGTCCAGAGTAACCCCTAGCCTTTCCATTCTCAAGGATTAATAGGTGGGTGATTATTGATTTGACCATTAATTTTTTGAATGGACTGTATGGTTTCTATTTTGTGGCATCGGACTAATTTTAGGTGTTACGATTGAGAACAGAGGAAGAGGAGGAGGTTGGGTGATGGATTTTTCCATGGTGGACTAGATATTTGAGAGGAGGAGTATTGTGGATTATGAAACTTGTGTCGGGAAGAAGGAGTTGAAGTAGGGAAGATGAGGATTAGTGGTTTTTTTGGCCAAAGGCAGGGGATACAAAATGAGTAATTTCTTATTTGGTGTTTCTTGGCTGAAATTCAACTCCATAGAAATTTCGTATCCTGGCTTGTGAGAGTTAGGAAGACAAGGCTGGATTAGCGAAAACCCTGCAGTATGTCGGAGACAAAATGGTTATGTGCATGGGATACGCAATTTATTTTCATATCTTGGGAGTTGGCTATTTATAGGGATAACCGACAATGTGGGTTGGAGGAGAGAAGTGTGGGATATGAAGTGGAGAATTTTATATCAGGGCACTTTAGGAAATTTTCGTATTTTAGGAGATGATAATATAAATGAGTTGAATCAATCATCATTCCAATTTTCAACTTCAATAAATCTTGTCATCGCGCATCGTTGCACGATCAGGTCGAGTTCAAAGACGGACGTTACTCTGCATAACGCATTAACATTTGAATGACATTAAACTCTGAAATGTTGATTCGAACATGCACATAGGATTAGAGTATAAACTCGAACTATGGATACGTAACTGAACCATTGCTTCTAGGATTTGATTCTCAACCCAATCACGTCGCAATCACGATTCGACCCAAATTCAACGACTTCGGCTTACAACGATGATAGTTTGAGTTGGCGGAAATTGACACCATCACTGCGTCCCGAAGGATTTTAGCTTAATTGCACTAGCACACACAACATCGCACGTTCCATGTTACTTCACACTAACATGGGGGTATAGATTTTGGTGTAGTAACTAATTCAACTATCTTGCAAGTATAGTCTTCAATGGTAAGGAGATGCTCCAGACGACTTCAAGGCTTGACAGCCGAAGCCAAAACATCATCCCTTAATTCCAATGAGTCATTGTATTGTTTTCACCCATCGAATAATGATCATGAGGCCTCTATAGCTTCCATTCCTTCTCAACAAGTAGGCCCATCCAGTGCGCCTGAACAATAAGAGGAACCCAAAGGGTCGCAACATTCAAGTGAGCACGCAGATGAGCCAGTGGTTTAAGAAGAATAAGCACATGCAGTAGAGGACCCATTATAAGAGGCGGATTCCATTGGCGATCAGCAAGGTATTTTTGTAGCGCCGTATCTGACAGAAGATACTATGACTCTCGATAATCCCCCTGATTCAGTTATCTCGCGAATAGTTTAAGCTTCGTTGTGGCGAATATGTGCAAAATATAGAATATTATAGGGTGATGTCTTGGTTCACGGAAGGGAAGACAGGGCGCACACACCTCTAGAGGGGTATATATTCTGGAACAATTATATGTGCTTTGTCAGATGCGTGCCTCTATCATGTTTGTATATCTGAGATACTTTATATTTCTTTCGATTAGCGCCAACGCAGCTCCACCTAAATGTATTGCCTTCCTACTTGGCACTTATATCCTATAAATAGAATGGTTAGGCATAGAATCGATAGGGGAAGACATCAGATATCTCTATTTATTAAAGAAGAGAAACAACGCCTCACCTTCCCTTTTCTATTTAGAAGCGCAAGCCAACAGCCACTTCATCTTAGGAGCATGGAACAAACTTAGCTATTTCAAACATGACTGGTTCTACGTTTGATGCCCATCAGGATTCGGGAGATGGTGGCCTGCAGGCCGTAAGTATTCTGAAACATACAATGTAACCCAAGTTAATTGAGCCGTAAGCTCTAAATTAACTAGGAATTCCATGTGGTAGGTATTCTATGGATTTTTAGAAAGGGCGAGTATTTGGACCGAGTTATGGCATTGAGGAAAGTACAAAGTGCATAACGTATTGCCTAGACTTTGCTATCATTCCATTTCCTTCATTTGTTGGATTGCTTCCTGAGGGCTGCTTGACGGGCCGTAAGGATGTTGATGAAAGAGAGGATGAAATGGTGGAAGCTGAAGGAGGAGAAATTTCTTCAAGCCTACGGGAAGAGGTGTGTAACATCCCATACTTTTCTAAGCTCAAAATTCGAAACTCAAACCCATTCAAGCATGGAAAGTATAAATCTGATACTTACAAATAATGAGCATGAGCATAATTAGAGTAAAATAAAAAATAACTCATAGTGGAAATAAAATAATAACGATCAAGGAGACTACCTTAATGCATATCTCTAACATGATATCGAGCATGAGAGAACGAGAACCAAAAATCAAACCGAACACCTGCAAAGCCCTTATTTTCCCAAGCTAAACCTGAGAGTTGTAGTGAGGAAAAGGGTCAGAATAATAAGTCCTTGTGAGTAAAAAATTTATAACACTATCTACATTACACGAATGTATCCCATTTGGTCATAATCAAAACATATGTCTAACAAAGCTAGTTATTCTAACCTAAACTTGTAAATATTTACTCACGATGATAAACTACCAATGCCCAAGGTAGTATCCCCAAACTGTAACGATATCGCAATGCTGAGATAGAACATTTACGTTTAAGTATGAAGCTTTTAAAAAGACAATCAACTAATCACCAAAGACTAAGAGGTGGTATCCCAACTACTCGCTATTCCATAACGAGGTTAGTTATTTTCATACAGCCACTTAAGATCGCATTATCAATATAAGATAAGGGTGGATCCTTTCGATGACATAAGACCTAAGGCGGACCTATCGATCTTTTAATACCTTACTCGGTGGTTTACTCTACACTAATATAGATTAGAAAACACTAACTACTAAGTCCTACTAATTTAAGGCTTTTGTCATTCACAAGTACCCAAAAACCCTGTATAAGGCGAGAGATAGTAACCATCCACTTAATACCAGGTTTAGGTAGAAGCGCGGCACCATTTAAGACCCTCCTGGTGGACCCTATGTTACTATCTAGCTTACCTTATTAGAAAATACCCTAACCAATTAATACTTCCCGCAGGATAGGCAGGTCCATGGTATCTCCTTAATGGTCATTTAATACCTAATCTCAAAGCGGACTCTCACCCTAATCATTTACTACCTAAAGGAGGCAAGCCTACGTAGGGACTACCAAACTCGTACCTAATAGCCATTTAATACTTCTTATTTATGAGGAGGCGAGCTACGCGATCACTTAATACCCTTTTGAGGGTGTATCTAACTGCTTACTACCCCTATCCTAAATTAGGCTTAAACCTATAAATTATTTCTTTTTTAAGTTTCCCCTTTTGGGAGGGAGGCGGGTCCTAATACCACTTAATGTGAAACACACGACCTCCGTTAAGGTCACTCGCAAAGGGAATGCCTTAATTTTGGTGGAGCATAATAGGTAAAAGGAACAAATAATTTACAAGACAAATATATAAGAAGCGGAAAAACAACATTTATTTCATACGTGGTTCATAATAAAACATTACAGCAAACTGTATCAAAACAACTTCCAAATCGTTACATCAAAATGTTATGTCTTGATTGAAACATAAAGAAGCATAAAACGATAACAAAGTAACATAATCCCCATTAATAGTTTGTCCAAAGCCATAGCCCAAGAAGAGAAAGTCCAAGCCATACATGTACTCTCTTCAAGCTTTGCAAAAGTTCTGACTAAGCTGAAGTGTTCCCTCCCTGTGGACCTGGGGGGGGGGGGGAGGGGATGGAAGAAAAGAAGACGAAAGAAAATGGGTCAGACATAAGTCTGATAAGTCAAGTGATTTTTTAGTGTGTGAACAAGAAAAAGGTCATGATAGAAATAAACTGAAAATAGGACTGTACCGGAATAACAAACTAACATAAAACAAGATAAGGCAGGATAAATCGAGTATACATCGCACCCATGTCTAATTCTCTGCACCTACTTATACTTGTCCAATTAGCACCACGTGTTCATGGTGAAATGATCCCTTTATATCGATCGGCTCCTACTTGCACGCATTTATCACATGTGTCATTCGGCCCCCGCTTGATTGTAGATACCTATGCTGGTCCCACCATGGGTTGTATCAAATTCTATGGTGGCAACCCGACACGATTCAAGATTCACAGTGTATGACTACTGATTCCCAGTGCCTGCTTTTTCCACTCCGGAGTACGTGCATGCCCGTACTTTATCGGAACCTACACTGACTCACCACCCGCCGTTGTTTTGACCGCTTATAATCAGCCCAGTAATCGTGCCCTACCCTGCCTAGTTCAGTGTAACATGATACATCTATGTGGGTTACTGCTGAAATGGGTCCCCGTTACTAGGGTTTCCTAATCAACATGTTAAATTGGTTAAGTGTCCAAGTTTACCTAACCCCACCCATCAGTTTAGTTAACATGTTGAATTGGTTAAGTGTTACCTTAATTGACTTAACCCTACCAATCTTGACTTAGCTTTAATTCGTTTCATTAAAGTGCCAACCACTCACATTAGACAGGTATTGTTGTGGTCACTGCACGTGCCGGTCGGTTCCGGGCAGTTTTACACCACAACTTAGTCTAACCTCGGGTTCTTTTGGGCTCAGTGCGCTAACCACCCACATTAGATCTATACTGTTACGGTTGCTGGATTTGCCGGGCGGTTCCAGGCAGTCTTACACCGTAACTCAATCTAACCTTGGGTTAGGCATATTCGTCTTTTTCTAAATTTACATATTTATCCTTTTATGTTTATATGTAAATTTGTCAACAATTTATTGTCATGGCCCACTTTACCTCTAAATCAAGTTCATAATTTTAGGTATAAAAATTATACCATTTTCATGCCACTTATCATGATTACGCCAAACATGCCAACTACATGTAATTTCAAGTTTTTCCCCACGTTACCCCCGTTGTACAATGCAAGATTTCATAGAATGTTTGGCTCGATATTTTAGCCTAACTTATAAACTAAAAAGGGAAAAAGAGGAACTTGCAACATTCCAACATCATACAAAAATATGGATCTAACCACACATGTGTCACATGAATTTGGCATATAATAATATATTATGAACTTGCAAACTAGATCTACGCAACATGAATCATAAGTATATGAATTTACATAAAACTACACAAACTTGACTTGGCATGTAGTTGTGAACTTGCATAGGGATTGAATCAAGTTAACATAGATCTAACATATAGGCATATGGATCTAACATCTAAGGTTATAGATCTAAACATATAGGTTTACATAATCATGTTTTATTCTATAAATTTGCATGTATTCATAACATGATAGCATCGCCAAACTTGCATATAACATGATAGTTTCTCATTCCCAAATGCCTATACAACATCAATAGATTCATTTATCAATTTCTACATAACATGATAGGTTCAATAAACCACAATAGTTCATAGGCATACATGATAGAATAGACATGAACATACGTAAATCAGCATCACATACAACTTGGTACAATTCTATTTTATAATTCATTACAAATCAACTCTTTAATTTATTCACATCTGAAAGATAACTACACTTACAAACAATAGGAAATTCTTGATTTTTGGGATCTATATTCTGAAATTGAATTGCTTGCCTTTGATGTAGACTAATCGTTGTTCTAAATTATATTTGATTTAATTTGATTCTTGCTTCTATCTTGCTTTTGAGTTGAAAGAGAACGGCGGCTACTCTAGGTTCACCATTGACAGCATGACGACTCTAGGAATATTTTTGTGTGGCTTTAGGGTTTAGATTTAGGTTGCTTATATAGAATTTTGATTAATTAAGAGCCATCAGATTAACCCAGAAGCAATCAAGACCATCCAGACAAGATAGAATAGCCACATCAGCCCTAATGACTCAGCAAAGAGTGAGAAAGGACTCAGCAATGAGTCAGAATCGTCTCAGATTTGGATCTGGGCGAGGGGATAGGTCGACCCCCAGGTCGACCCCCTGGTCGACCTATATGGGGGGAGGTCGACCCCCTGGTCGACCTGACCTTGGGCGGGAAATTTCCCGCCCAGCCTGCTTCTGTGTTTGAATTTGAATTCCGAATTTTCTGAACTTTAATCTGAGCTGTCTATTTAAATTTCTGAAACTTCAGAAGGCAATAACTTTTTCATACGAAGTCCAATTCATGCAAACTTGAACTCTATCTCAAGCAGAATTCCGAGACGAACGCAATGGCGTAACCCGTTTCCCTTAATTCTCACATTTGAAGTTAAGTATTCTTTAATTCGTTACTTTAATGTTAACAGAACATACGGGGTGTTACATAATGCCTCACACTTGAAATAAACTTCATTTTAGGAAAAATCCTTGCTATGCACTTAACTATCATCATGGGTCCCTACGGTTAATGATACATCGCATCAGTTGCACATATATCCGACCGTTAAAAATTGTAGACTTCTGTCAAATAAAACAATTTACATCGCATCATTAACCTACTAAGTCCAATCCTTAATCTTTATTATATCAATTCTAGATTAACCAGAGTAAAATAAGGGAAACCTATAACTTCCTATCTAGGATGTTTAATTATTAATTTACTTATTGGGTTTAGCATTTACAATGCAAACCAATTCCTATTAATCCCCCTATAATTTTATGTATTTCCATTAATTAGGTTAATTACCATTAATGACCCTGACTTTCGTTTTTCCTAACGCATCGATTAACCTATTTAATGTCGTTTATATCAGTCCCATTCAAATTATAATCTAACTATTGTAACCCCTAAATATTACTATAACAATAACTCTTTTTAATTCTTATTTGAATACATATATATAAATTTACTATTTATTTCCCTAGTTGGAGTTACAATCTATATCCCTAAACATCGCTTCAATTGTAACCATTTAGGCATATTCATCATATTGAATTAATTCCCTGGAATGTTCATGATTATAATAGTTATTACCTTACTAATGACCCTTCTTATTATTTATATAGCAAATCAATTATATTTGTTGCTATAAGGGTCATAATACTATTTTCATTCAATAAGGGTTACATTTCCATATACATAACCATACAAATGAAAACTATTCAAACACATAACAACAAACAAATATTATAATAATGCTACTTATGTAGATTTGGATGTATAAGATTATAATATATATAGTAATTTATGTTGTAAATGCATACTTAACATTGATACAAATTTCATTTATAAACATTTATTATTTATACTTTAGTCTAAATTAACGACCGAAATGACCTTTTTTTGTGTTCGATCTTGTTTTAAGATTCAAAATATTAGAAAAAGGTTATTTACTGTAATTATTGTATATTTTTTCCAAATTTATTTTAAAAATGGAAAATCGACACATTCAAATCACAAGGAAACATGTTGAAGTTTATTTAGAATAGATGTTACAAACTACGTACAAAATATGTGAATTTACACATCTCTTCTTATTTGAATTATTTATCCTCCTCGTGGATTTCAAATAATGCCTTTTATTGCAAAAAGAACAAAAAGGACAAAACTACCATAACCAAGTAAAATCACAAACTTTATCTGTAACACCACCCCTCCGTTAAGGTCACTCACAAAGGGAATGCCTTAACTTTGATGGAGCGTTTTAGTGGACAGAACAGAATATTACAAGACCGATAAGACAGATCAAACGATCAAGTTAACAAGTTTTCAGACTAACGGATCAGATGTACAGTTTTAACAGACTTACAGATTGTCTGACTTTGTATTAGGCCCACAGATTCACGAAATAGGTTTGTTAAATTCATCAGTCCAGTTGGTTTAACCCTATCCACCCAACATGTTTTAGACATCATATTTATCTCAGATTTGGATTACTTAAATATTAATGCACAGACCTCCCACATTAGGTCGGTAGCTTGTGGCCGCTGGATACGCCGGGCCGTTCCGGGCAGACTTCTGCCACAAGCCGGACCTAGCCTCGTGTCTAAGCATATTTTAGTTATGCCTATGACCTCTCACATTAGACTGATAGTTTGCGGTTGCTGCCGGTTTGTTCCGGGCAGGCTTCCACCGCAAACGGAGTCTAACTTCGTGCCATAGCCACTTTCTCCCATTACAGAATATATCAGACTAATTATACCCATTTAACAGATTTAAGTTCTTTACAAGTTACGACAGATTATCCAAAATTCTATTAACATGTTTTGCTTAATTTTAGATTGACCCTACAGATTACATACCCAAATTACAATTATTCAGTTTTCAACAGATTAAGCAATTCAACAGATAACAAATCTAGCAGATTAAGCGATTCAACAGATTTAGCAGATAACAGATTTAGCAGATTAGGAAATTCAACAGATTTAACAGATAACAGATTAGGCAATTCAACAGATTTAGCAGATAACAGATTTAGTAGATTAGGCAATTCAACAAATTATATATTTCTAAAAATCTATTTACATATCTTGCCTAATCATAAATTTAGCCTAAACTTACATGCCTAAATCATGGTCATAATTCATAATACAACATATGCCCAAATCTTTAGTTAAACTTTGCACAGTACAGAATATTCTCTAAAAGCCCAAATCATGATATACCATATGAATTATGCCAAATTATAGCCTTTATTGCCAAATATCCAAAAATCCACTTTTAGGCGTATTCACATTAATAGTTATCCTATTATAATATAGGTCTCTACGCCTAAGTCACATATTCCTTTTTCAAGTCAAGAATCGTTACATAAAATTTATCCCTAAAGTCTAGATCTTAAATTATAACATCTCAATATCAGATCTTAATTTTTATATGCATTATGTCCCCAAGTTTCAAGTCACATGTTATCATACAATGATTCCTCTTCTTCCAAATTACAGAGTATACACAGATCTAGATCTAATTTACAACATATGTCCATTTCTTAAATCAGTCAAAGATCAGTCTTGTCCAATTATGAATCATCCATTATTTGTCCCAAATTTTAGCGTTCGTGCGTTAATCTCTTAAGAGATTTGGCGCAGGCTTGTGGTAGCCTGGCTATAAACAAAAAGGAAGAAAAAGGGGGACAGATACAGAACAGTCACAATCAAGATAGGTCCACAGAAAAGTATGCATAGCCTCAGATCCAGATTCACAAAAATGTCAAGATAATTATTAAATTTCACATCTGAAAATAACTGTACTCACGATTGAAAATGTAAATCTTGATTTCTGGGATTTGTATTCTGACACTGAATAGCGCTCCCTTGGCATAGACTATCGATTAGATTAGAAAATAGTTGTTCTCTTTTAACTCTATTCAGATTGGAAGAAGATCCTAGTTTTGATTCCAGCAGAGTAGCGACGCCATTTTTATTTTTAATTAGAATAGAGGCAGAGTATAGGCAGAATGAAATTGTGTTGAGAGAAAACTAGGTTTGGGGGTGCTTAAATAGCATAGGGGTCACGAAACTCGTCGGAACGGGCGTCTAAATACAGAAAAATGCATCTGTCCACGGATCTGCAAATATGGGGGGAGGTCGACCCTAGTGTCGACCAGTTTACCCAGGTCGACCCCCAGGTCGACCCTAGTGTCGACCTGGGTCCTGGGCGCGAATTTTCCCTCCCAGCCCGGGTGTCTGTTTTGAATTTCGAAATCTGAATTTTGGATTTTGGGCTGGTTTTTATTGAAACTTCTGAAGGCCATATCTTCTTCATACGGAGTCCGATTTACGCAAACTTGGACTCTATTCCAAGAAGAATTTCGAGACGAACGCAATGGCGTAACCCGTTTCCCTTAATTATTTTGGTATAATTTAATTATTCTCTGATTATTACTCTTATGTTCATAGAAAATTCGGGGTGTTACATTCTCCCCTCCTTAAAGGATTTCGTCCCCGAAATCTTTAAGTTAAGAAGAATGTGTCCTACCATCCAATCACCCATCTTCCCAACCATCATCCACAAGCATCCATTGTCCTTAGAAAACATCTAATGTTGTATGAACATATGCAAAAGTGTGTGTATATGTTCCTTATCTAATGCAAAGATTAGGCGGTCCACTGATTCAGTTGACCTCCTTAATGCGAATTATGTCAGTGCCATGAGTCCAACATGTATGCAATTTTCCTATTTGATACATATTATTTCTATATGTGTGCATGACCATTCATCCAAATGCAACATTCATGTGATGAGTCAATCATTTTGCATCCACAAAAATTTGAAAAATGCACACACATCCATATGCAGTATGAGAGTGTTTTTGAGCCGATCTACTGCGTAGTGTGTGTATATGCATCAACGAGCAACCACTAGCAACTACTTGCATCCACTTGCAACCATCAAACATAACATGTCTCAAACACATGTTTACACCCATTAGTTTCTACCTAAAGGTTGAAGACTCAATCGATAGGATACAGCCGAGTGATAGAAGCAAGTATGATTAAAACAAAAGCTTTGTTCCTATCAGACATCGGTTTAAGAGAATAACCCCCTAAGTATCAACCCCGAAGACCAAAATCAACATCAGATAGATACTCAGAGAATCGCTCCCATTAAACAAATGCCCAACTGGAAATCTACTTCACGCTTCGAGTAAAAACCCTTAACCTTATCAGAAATATTCAGATACTTACAGACTACTGGTACAAATCAGATTACCAAATGATTCTTAGGAAACTAAGCATGAAAAAACCTAGAATGTACGCGTCATAGTCAACTTAACGCCCAACACAGATACCCTCAAACCCTAACTTATCACAAACATATGGGTCGTAACCCTCATGGGTTTGAGTCTACAGCGGGATCAGAAACAAGACTAGTATTAAAGTGCAAAGTATCAATTGCAGAATCAAAATGTCAGAATCAGAAAGAGTTTTAACTCAACAATGAGATAAGGAAATTAAACCATCTATAGAAATTTTCTCCTATTTCTATCCTATCCACCAGCCTCGAGGGTATTCGCCTACCCTCCAGAAGTAGGTCCTGCCCTCTGCCCTTGTCCTCGTTTCTTTGGGCAGTCCCTTGTGTAGTGCCCCATTTCTCCACAGTTGAAGCAAGTGCCCTTCCTCTTCCTGCAATCCTTGTTCAGATGAGTCGAGCTTCCATAAGTAAAGCACTTTTTCTCCTTCTTATCTTCTGACTTCTCATCCTTCTTTTGTGTTTCCTTTTTAGGCCCCGCCTTCTTGTTCTGTGGTCCTTCAAGCTTTTCTTCTTTCTTTTCATTTTTGCCTTCCTCTTCATGCATTAATGTCATGTCAACCAATTTCTCGAAGGTAGCCCCCATAGGAATGTGGGTCATAGCCAACCCGTGTAGCGGCTCATTCAAACCTTTGACATATCTCAGGGCCTTCTTCTCAGGTGTGTTTACCAAGTCTAAGCCAAATCTCGCCAACTGATTAAACTTATTGATGTACTCCTTTACTGATGAATTCCCTTGCTTCAATGCTAAGAACCTCTCCATGTATAAATTCTCTTCCGCCCGCGAGAGGAATTTCATCTCGAACCCACGCCTGAAATCCATCCAAGTATCCACCACTCGTTCTCCATTTGTGACCTCCCACCAGAATGATGCTTCGTCCTTAAGTAACCATACAGCCAACTGTATCTTCTGCCTATCATCCAATTCGAATATAACGAACAAATCTTCCATTTCCTTAAGCCATTTTTTTGCTTCCACGAATGATTCCGTTCCATTAAAGTTCCTTCCACCCATGGCTCGGAAGTCTCTACATATCTTCGGGAAAGTATTCGCGCACGGAGGAGGAGGAGGAACTGCTGCAGCTAGGGGAGGAGGGATGTCTGCTGGGCCTGCGTCGTTAACCCTGGCCTCTAGGTACCTCCTGAACCAGCCAGGTATCGATACGCCCTCCGGAAGGTTAAGATCCCCAAACATGCTGAAACGAAAGAAAAGAAATTCAAAACGGAGAGTTGAAAGATAGGTACATGGCTTTTGGGGATTATGTTTTTCAAAATAATTTTTTCTTTCGAAAATACTTCCTTTCTAAAAACCTTTTTGAAAATAGTTTTCAAAAACTTTTTATCAAATCTGGTAACCTTCAACTCTGATACCAAGTGTAACACTCCACCTCTGTTAAGGTCACTCATAAAGGGAATGCCTTAACTTTGATGGAGCGTTTTAGTAGACAGAACAGAATATTACAAGATAGATAAGTAGTACTTGAAAAAAATTATAACTTTATTACAACAGAAGTAGAAATAAGTTTGATTACATCTTTCAAAATCACAATATCGGAATTTCAAGTACATAAATATCAGTCTTATACAAAAGCCTTATGAGTACGGAAATTTAAAGCCATAATCCCCAATAGAGACTTCCATAAATAGGAAGAATCAAAGCCGAGCAATACTTCAAATACTTCAAGCAGAGAGGAATCTAAATCAAGCTCCTATGTTCCCAACCTGAGTACCTTGGGGGGGGGGGACGGAAGAAAAGAAGCGAAACAAACTAGGTCAGACATACGTCTGGTGAGTCCAGTGACTTTCAGCATATAAACAGTATCATGACATGTAAATAAAATTGGATGAGAGGTAACCATAACAGGAGTAGCGGGTTAATAGAAAAGACAGAATGATATAGATAAACTAAGCTTCTTACTTAGTTTTCACTTCTCTGCACTAATACTAGAATAACAGAATAAATAGAAAACAGAACGATCTTTTCAGAAACACGATGGTAGTATTGGGCCTTTACCACCCGAACAGAGACAGACAGTACATAAACATAATGTTAATAATGGGCCTTTACCACCCCAGCTAATGGGCTTTTACCACCCCAACAGAGACAGAGGTACAGAAACAGAAGCAGGAACAGAATCAAAGACTGAAACAGAATAATCCCTATGAAAACAAAATGTTAGAATTAGGTGTACACTATTAATGGGCCTTTACCACCCCAACAGACGGTACCACGCAGAAACAGATAGGTGTTACCACCCAACAGAAACAGACGGTACCAACAAAAATAGATAGAACTAAGTGTACCCAAAGTCCTACCCCAAGCGATCGGCTCCCTAATACATAAATACCCTGTGTCGGCCCCACAGTAGGGTGTATCACTCCATAAAGTGGCAACCTATTGGCAACCTATTGGCACAGACCTATTTACAGATGTCACGGTGTCTTACATCCTCAGAGTAGACCGGACCCATGCACGCACATGACCCGGTTGGAACGCACCATCAATACCCCTCGCCAATATCAGAATGAATCGCTTATAATTAGTTCAGTAAGTGTGCCCGAAACCCTACATACTGTTGGGTCATAGTTTTGATACCAGAAAGGGTTACTGACCAATATGGGTCCCACACAACAGATGCCACAAGTATTTCCCTTCCTAACCTTGTGTCCCTAGACTAACTGATTTCAGATTAACCTGTTTACAAGTTTCAGACATACAGAGTTCAAATTTACTAGTTCATAGATCAAACAATCAAGTTAACAAGTTTCGAGACTAACGGATCAGATGTACAGTTTTAACAGACATACAGATTGTCTAACTTTGTATTGGGCCTACAGATTCACGAAACGGGTTTGTTAAATTCATCAGTCCAGTTGGTTTAACCCTATCCACCCAACACGTTTTAGACATCATATTTATCTCAGATTTGCATTAATTAAATATTAATGCACAGACCTCTCACATTAGGTCGGTAGCTTGTGGCCGCTAGATATACCGGGCGGTTCCGAGCAAACTTCTACCACAAGCCAGACCTAACCTCGTGTCTAAGCATATTTTAGTTATGCCTACGACCTCTCACATTAGATTGACAGTTTGCGGTTGTTGGTTAAGCCGATTGGTTCTGGGCATGCTTCCACCACAAACGAAGTCTAACCTCGTGTCATAGCCACTTTCTCACATTATAGAAAATATCAGACTAATTATACCCACTTAACAGATTTAACTTCTTTACAAGTTACGGCAGATTATCCAAAGTTCTATTAACATGTTTTGCTCAATTTTAGATCGAGCCTACAGATTACATACCCAAATTACAATTATTCAGTTTTCAACAGATTAAGCAATTCAACAGATAACAAATCTAGCAGATTAGGCAATTCAACAAATTTAGCAGATAACAGATTTAGCAGATTAGGCAATTCAACAGATTATATATTTCTAAAACTCTATTTACATATCTTGCCTAATCATAAATTTAGCCTAAACTTATATGCCTAAATCATGGTCATAATTCATAATACAACATATGCCCAAATCTTTAGTTAAACTTTGCACAGTACAGAATATTCTCTAAAAGCCCAAATCATGATATACCATATGAATTATGCCAAATTATAGCCTTTAATGCCAAATATCCAAAAATCCACTTTTAGGCGTATTCACATTGATAGTTATCCTATTGTAATATAGGTCTCTACGCCTAAGTCACATATTCCTTTTTCAAGTCAAGAATCGTTACATAATATTTACCCCTAAAGTCCAGATCTTAAATTATAACATCTCAAAATCAGATCTTAATTTTTATATGCATTATGTCCCCAAGTTTCAAGTCACATGTTATCATACAATGATTCCTCTTCTTCCAAATTACAGAGTATACACAGATCTAGATCTAATTTACAACATATGTCCATTTCTCAAATCTGTCAAAGATCAGTCATGTCCAATTATGCATTATCCATTATTTGTCCTAAAATTTAGCGTTTGTACGTTAATATCTTATGAGATTTGGTGCAGGATCGTGGTAGCCTGGCTATAAACAAAAAGGAAGAAAAAGGGGGAACAGATACAGAACAGTCACAATCAAGATAGGTCCACAGAAAAGTATGCATAACCTCAGATCCAAATTCACAAAAATGTCAAGATAATTATTAAATTTCACATCTGAAAATAATTGTACTCACGATTGAAAAGGTAAATCTTGATTTCTCGGATCTGTATTCTGACATTGAATAGCGCTCCCTTGGCGTAGACTATCGATTAGATTAGAAAATAGTTGTTCTCTTTTAACTCTATTCAGATTGGAAGAAGATCCTAGTTTTGATTCTAACAGAGTAGCGACGCCATTTTTATTTTTAATTAGAATAGAGGCAGAGTATAGGCAGAATGAAATTGTGTGGAGAGAAAACTAGGTTTGGGTGTGTTTAAATAGCATAGGGGTCACAAATCTGGTCAGAACGGGCGTTTAAATAAAGAAAAATGCATCTGTCCACAGATCTGGAAATATGGGGGGAGGTCGACACTAAGGTCGACCCTAGTGTCGACCTGTTTACCTAGGTCGACCCCCAGGTCAACCCTAGTGTCGACCTGGGTCTTGGATGGGAATTTTCCCGCCCAGCCCGGGTGTCTGTTTTGAATTTCGAAATCTGAATTTTGAATTTCGGGCTGGTTTTTATTGAAACTTCTGAAGGCCATATCTTCTTCATACAGAGTTCGATTTACGCAAACTTGGACTCTATTCCAAGCAGAATTTCAAGATGAACGCAATGGCATAACCCGTTTTCCTTAATTATTTTGTTACAATTTAATTATTCTCTGATTTGTTACTCTTATGTTCATAGAAAATTTGGGGTGTTACATTATCAAACACAAACATGATTGTTATTGTTTTAACCAATACTGCACAAACTACAAATTAACACCAAATTCTATAAATCTGGAATAAAACTACAACTCTAATAATGGTTTAGAGACTAGTTTCCATATCCAAGGTGTTTACAATAACCACAACAATTATAAAAACAATTGGAGGCTATATAATATTAATTAAACAAAAGGCATACAAATCTATATCCAAACTTTCAACATATTATTTCATTTGATAAGAACAGATAAATCTAATAACTTTTAGGCATATAATTCAAATTTAACACAAATGAATTATATAAATTTATTATAAACAATGTATATAATTTTCCACTCACTTGAAAGTTGTCAAATTCCAAATCTGACACAGCTTTTCGGCTTAAAATTCCCAAATCCTAAAGATCTACAATTTATTTCCAAAGCAGATTTGCAAACACAGATTTAGATTTGTAGATCTGAAAGAGAAATAGGAAAAAAGAAGGAAATTTAGTAATATAAATTACCTAAGCGAAGAACTGCCTCTTTTTTATAAATTTGAGTCTAATCTCTCCAATTCTTGTTAATTTGAATTGCATTAATTTATAATCTATGTTTTGGGAGAGATTGGCTGCCTCTAGAAAATATGGATTAGAGAATGGAGGTCTAGCCCTTTATATATAGGCGTAGAAGTGATCCTGGACCATTAGATTTAATTTAATAAAGATCTGTCTGTTAATATATTATAAAATATTGCTAAACCCTAGCCGCCACTATCAGGATCGACTAGGGTTCGATCTAGTAGTTGACCACCCCAGTCAACCTAGTAGTGGGGGAGGGAAAAAATATGTATTGCTATATATAAATACATTTTGTTTATTTATTTTATGTTTGTTTTTGTATTTCATCTATAACTTTTTTATACGGACTCCATTCGCATTATAACAACCCAAAATTTTGAGGATAGTTAATTTGATTAGGCTCCAAAAATGGAATTTTCGCAAATAATGGAATTTGACCTCGAAAGTTGCACCGCATTTGTGATAGAATTTTGGTCAATTTTCATGTTTGGAACTTGGCAAATGGAGTCTATATGCAAAAGTTACGGACAAAATACGAAAACGGACGAAAAATAAATCAAGAGAAACTTTAAATTATTATATACCATTTATAACCGGCCCTTACTGTAACACTCCGTAAAATACTTAAATGATTAATTAAATAAATATAAGACAAAGAAAATAGTAAGGATGGAAAATGGAATATTTGCAGCCTTAGGAATTTGGCTACAGAAATCTTTTATTTGAATCCATAGCGAAATTCTGAATCATTTTCATATATAATATGTTCAAAATGGTGAAAATATAAAGAAGTTACAAGCGAATGGATTAGAACAATGAAACATAGAAAATATATATAATTAAAAGATATATATATACACACATCCAGAAGATATTGAAATGAAAAGACGGATGAGTTTGAAATTCAAACTGAGGATAAGATCAACGGGACATAGCATATTGTAAATAGGGAAAAAGATAGAGCAAAGAAAGCAAAAAAAACTATATAATTAAACACCTCAGCGTTTCATACGCTCATTAGGAAAATCCACGACTAGGAGGTCGACCGCCCTGGTCGACCGCTTGACGGTGAAAATGCCCAATGAATCTGTTTGGATAGGGTTTTAAGTTTAGGGGATTATGTAATTATGTGGTCGAGATTATATTTAAATAATCTAACGGCCTACGCTTACACAAGCAACTATATGTATGCCTCCTAACCTCACTATAGAACCCTAGCCACTCTTTATCTCCACCTCCATATTATCCTTCTACCATTGCTAAATTCCGGAGAAGGTTAGGAATTTCTCTTAAATTCCTCCAACCTTTATTCTTATCTTCTCCTAATCTATTACTATATAGGTTTTAGTATAAATTCTGGAATTTAGTTTTATATATACATAAGATTGTAAAGGTGATTCTTATATACATATATTAGAAGGACCGGAGCACGTTCATCGCAAAGGTAGAATTCGGATTTGAATCAATAACAAAGAGTTCTATCATTCTTCCTTCCCTATTTGTGAGTGGAATATTGTGTTCTTAGGCATATTCCATTTCTTAATAGATTATCATGTTGATTAGTATGCCTAGGAGGATTTGGTAAATGTTAACATCAATACCAAAAACCCCCAAATCCTCTAGTTTATGTTTGCGTAAGAATTGTCATTTTATTTGGGTTTGTGGATTGGATCTTAATATTGAATTGAGTATGAAAAAGGGGTATTTGTTTCTAAATTGTTTAATTCATCCTTACTCAAAAAATAATTGATTGTAGCCTAAAAGGGTTCAGATTTAGATTGATTCATGATTAGATTAGGTTTGGGTTCTATTCTGAATCCAAACGTATTCATACTCGAATCTATAAAATATAAACGTTTTTATGTGCAATATACAAATAAAAAAATGATGAATTAGATAAGGTGAAGCATGTAAATATGCATATATATATATATATTATATGTGTATGTTATACTCTATCCTTGATTAATTGTTAAATCATTCCAATAAGCCTAGTGTACAAGTTGTAATTTGTATGTGTAACACCCTATTACTTTAAGGAATATTAAAATGATAAGTTAAAGAATACTTAATTTAAAAATTGGGAATTATGGAAAATGGGCTACGCCATTGCGATCGTATCGGAATTCTGCTTAAGATAGACTCCGAGTTTGCGTAAAGCAGACACTGTATAAAGAAGTTATTAAGCCTAGAAGTTTGTATACATATAAGCTCATTATTTATAAATAAAATAAATTCAGTTAAAAAAACCCGAAAACAAAGCGGGGAAGGGCGAGAATTCGGCCAGATAGGGGTCGATCCCGTGCCCTAGAGGCGTCGACCCCTATGTCGGCACTATAAGGGGGGTGTCGACCCCAATGTTGACATGGGTGTCGACCTCTCCTCTGAATCTGGACTAGTGTGTGTCCTGCTTCGATGGTTAACAAATACATAAAGGACCTTAATCCCATTGTTTTACTTGCCTACAATAATGGCGACGCCATGACGCTGCTCCAACCTAGATTTATTTAGCATATTCTTCTTCAAAAACAAAAGTTAGACGTTTTCGAGGATCTGTGCTGCAACAACAACAATCAATTCTATGTTCTTAGATCCAATCTCTGTTAGTTCATGTTATTTTTAGATATAATTAACTAATAAGTAATCTTGAAAAGTTTATAAGTTGGATCTAATCCTATACCTGTTAGTAACTTGATTCACCATTACTTATACATAAGATCCATAGTTCTCATATGCATAAATTCTTCCATTATATGCCTATCATGTTATTATGATCAGTTTTTATCATCATATGCCTATTATGTTATTACGTCTATTCTTGTTCTCTTCCCGTCCTCTTTCCCTTTTTAGTTTTATAAGTCTAGGCTAACTTCGAGCTTAGGCCAAATCTCGTAGAGATATACGTGTGAACGAAATTAGGAAACGTTTAGGAAATTTAGGGCATAACTTATGTTTGTGATTATGGGCATAACTTGAATTGGGATTTTGGGTAATGGCATATACTATAATCAAAAACTTTAGTTTGGGCATAAATTATAATGTACATTAACAACTGGCTAAGAATAAATATGCCTAGGCCCGAGGTTAGATTTCACTTGTGCTAGAAGTCTGCCTGGAACCCCCCGGCATATCAAGCAACCACAAGTGGTTAATTTAATGTGAAAGGTCGAAGGCATAACTACGCAATGCTTAGACACACGGTTAAGTCTAGCTTATGGTAGAAGTCTTCCCGGAACCACCCGGCATATCCAGCGACCACAAGTAGTCGACTTAATGTGGGAGGTCTGTGCATTAATAAATAGGAGTAAATAATTAATTCTTAATCAAGATGAACCCTATGTGATACATAAACACGATTGAACAAGTGGGAGGGGTTGAGTCAAATTAACCTACATTACATGTTGTTTGAACAAGTGGGAGGGGTTATACCAAATTAACCTACGTTATATGTTGTTTGGATAAGTGGGAGAGGTTAAGTCAGATTAAGTAAACCGACAAACTTAACCTATACGTTGAGATTATGCAAAGAGAGAGGCGTACCTGTGGGAATCCTAGTAGTGGGGATGCAAGCTTAGGAGGGTGGATTGTATCATTTTGTGGGATCCTTTTCAATTAGTAACCCATCTAGGTATCAAACGAGTACCCTGAACTAGGTCAGGGTCCGGGCACGCTTTCTGAGTTGATTGTAAGAGGTCAAAAGAACGAGGGTGTAGGCAACGCAGGTGTGTATGGTCCCAGATTGGTAAAGGAAGAGTAAGACGCTGTGGCACTAGTAGGTATAAGCTGTATAATTTATTTGTATTGAGTTTCCACTTTAGGGAGTGATACACCCTACTGTGGGGCCAGCATTTATCTACTAATTAGGGAGCCGATCGATTGGGGAGGGTAGTTTGGGTACATCTAGTCTTGTTAGGAGCACGTTGGCTACCTGTTATTGTATGGGGTAAAAATCTCTCACTAGAAGTGCACCTAAGGCTACCGTCTATTTATGGGGGGATCATCTTGTTATGTGGTACTAGTATTGGTGCAGAGAAAAATAGAGGAATATATATATATATATAGAAAGATATAAAGAAGGAAAGGTATTAGAGAAGCGCAATAGATATTCCATATGTTTATCCTGTTTACCTTGCTATGCTCACCTTTTGACACCTTTATCTATCTCATCCAGTTTATATGCCTGTCATGATGCTTTTACTTGTTTATATGCTAAGAGTCACTGGACTCGCTAGACTTTATGTCTGACACTTTTTATTTTGCTTCTTTTCTTTCCTTCCCTCCCGGGTTCTCAGGGTGGGAACACTCGAGCTAGATTTGTATTTCTCCCATTCTCTGCTTGGAGTTGCTTGATGTACTGCTTTATTTCAAGTCATCTCTTCTACGGCTATACTTTTGGGGATTATGCTCTCTCATTTTTACTGTACTCTGATGATTATTAAGTACAAGACATAAGTCTTATGTAATGTAATAAGTTTTTGGAATTCAGACTTGCTTTGTAATTGTGTTTGGACCACTATGATTTTCTATTAATTAAAGATTTTTTACTTCCATTGTTATACTATGTATCTGTCTTGTGCTATTTCTTTTTCTGTTTACCTCTAACGCTTCACGAAACTTAATGCATTCCCTTAGTGAGTGACATTAACGGACGTAGGGTGTCACTTTTGGTATCAGAGCTAAAGTTACTAGGCCAGACAAAAGATTTTGAAAATTATTTTCAAAAAGATTTTTAGAGAAAGCATTTTCAAAAGAAAAAGTCTATTTTGAAAAACATGTGAATCTATTTTTCCTTTCTTTTCAGCATGTCTAGGGAACCTAATCTTCCTAAGGGCGTACAGATACCAGCTTGGTTTCGTAGGTATCTGGAGGCTAGGGCACCTGCCGAAGGCCAAGCAAGCACTCCTCCCCCAGCTGCAGCGGTCGTTCCTCCTCCTCCTCCACATGTTGATGCTTACGCTAAGATATACAAGAATTTCCGTGCTATGGGCGGAAAGCCACTTCATGGAACTGAGTTTTTGTAGAGACTAGTAATTGGATTAAAGAGACAGAAGATTTATTTGAGATTTTTGAGGTTGACGATTGTAGGAAGATCCAGCTAGTCCTTTTACAACTTGAAAGATGAGGCTTCATTTTGGCGGGAGGTAACGCATGCAGGACGTCTGATAGAGACTTGTTTGGATTTATGATAGAGATTCGAGGTTAAATTTCTTCCTTAAGCAGAAGAGAGTATGCATATGGAAAGATTTTTGGTGCTTAAGCAAGGAGACATGTCTGTTAAGGAGCATGTCAATAAGTTTAACCAGTTGACTTGGTTTGGGCTAGAGCTAGTGAATACCCTGCACAAGAAAGCTTTGAGGTTTGCAAGGGGATTAAATGAAACTCTCCATGGGTTGGCTATGTTCCATATTCCAATAGGGGCAACTTTTGAGAAACTTGTTGATATGGCCTTGATTCACGAAGAAGATAAATGAGAAAAGAAGGTTGGTGAGGCACAAAACAAGAAAGTGGAACCTAAGAAAGAACAACAACAGAATAAGAAGGGTGGGAAGAACGACCAGGCCCGAGAAAAGAGGAAATGCCATAATTGTTGACGTGTCGGCCATTTAATCAAAGATTGTAGGAAAAAGAAGAAGAGTGGTTGTTTTCAGTGTGGTAGACAGGACATCATATCAAGGATTGCCTGAAGAGGGAAGGGCAAGGACAAAGAGCAGGATCTTATGGAGGGAAGGTGCATGCTCTCGCAGCCAGTGTACCTGAAAGAGGCAGGAAAGTCTCTGTCATAGGTTTGATTTTCCTTTTTGATCATCCTGTTAGAACTCTTTTTGATTCTGGATATTCGCATTCATTTATATCCGCTTCTTTAGTTGAGTCTCTGCACCGTAGTACTAGTATGGTTTTGGATCAAGTTGTTGCCTCAAATCCCATTGGGGTTTCGGCTCATATATCTATGATTAGTCAGGATTCGAGAATATCTATGTTGGGCGTTGAATTCGAGTGCAACGCCTATGTGCTTGGTTTCATGGGCTATAGTTTGATTCTAGGGATGGATTGGCTAGCCAGGTACGATGTCATCCTAGACTGTGAAAGGAGGGTAGTTAGACTTTTGACATGCTTTGGTAAGACCCTCGAGATCTCTAGTGACCCTAAGGGTTCCGTTATGCTTAGCTACCTAGAATCTCTTGGCACGTCTATCGATGATCTACGATCTGTACGAGTAGTCCTTAAGTATCTTGAAGTTTTTGAGGAAATTTGGGGTTTAACTCCGAAGCGCAAGATTGATTTCTGTATATACTTGGAAAATGCAAAGCCAGTTGCACTACCCGTGCGCCACATGGCTCCAAGAGAGAGAAGGGAGCTCAGTAAACAAGTAGGGGAGCTGCTTGAGAAAGGGTTTATTAGGCGAAGTATTTCTGAATGGGGCGCTCCAGTAGTATTCACGACTAAGGTGGATGGTTCGCTTCGCTTATGTGTGGATTATCGAGAGCTGAATAAGCTCACTAAGAAAAATAGACACTCACTTCCGAGGATAGATGATTTGTTTGACCAGCTTGTTCGTGCATCTGTTTTCTCCCAATTACACTTAGCCATGGGATTTCATCAGTTGAGAGTGGCTGAGGATAGTATAGGCAAGATTGCTTTTAGAACTCCAGATGGTTTCTTTGAGTGGTTCGTTATGCCTTTTGGTTTGACAAATGCACCCGCCTATTTTGTGGATTTGTTGAGTACGGTGTTTTGGGAATTTGTAAATAAGTTTGGTGTGGTCTTTGTTGATGATATCTTGATTTTCTCGAAGAGCATGCCTTACATATAAGGAAAGTTTTGGATACCCTTCGAGCACATCAGCTCAAAGAAAAGTTCTCCAAATGCCATTTTTGGAGAAATGAGGTGAGGTTTCTAGGGCTTATGGTTTCTAAGAAAGGGATAGCGGTAGATCCCGCAAAAGTGGTTGCGGTACAAGATTGGAAGATCATGAGAAGTGCAACGGAAGTAAAAAGTTTTCTTGGTTTAGCGGGATATTATAGAAAGTTAATTAAGGACTTTACGAAGATATCAACCCCACTCACTAGATTAACAAAGAAGAATCTGACCTTTTCTTGGGATGTTGACTGCGATGATGCTTTTGAGATATTAAAGCGGGCTCTTACAACAGCCCCAGTTTTTACTTTGCCTGATAGGAACAAGATGTTTACAGTATACCCCGATGCATACCTTACAGGGCTTGGTGCTGTCTTGATGCAAGAGGGGAAGGTAGTATGTTATGGTGGAAGACAGTTGAGAGTCCACGAGAAGAAATACCCTAAACATGATTTAGAATTAGCTGCCATAGTATTTGCGCTTAAGTCTTGGCGCTATTATTTGCTTGGAGAGAAGTTTGGGTTGTATATAGACCATAAATCTTTGAAGTACTTGTTCTCACAAAAGGATCTCAACTTGAGGCAACAAAGATGGATGGTGTTTCTAGCATTATATGACTTTGAGATTGCTTATATCCCTGACAAGGGTAATGTGGTAGCAGATGCCTTGAGTAGACGAAGGTTGGCCTTAAGTCCTCTATTTATAAAAGACAAAGCTTGGAGTATATATTGACTTTTGATTTTAGACCCTCTACCGAGATTATACCTGGTTATTAGCATAATTAGAAGTGCGATCTACACTTTTGGATCAGATAGGAGCTTCACAGAAAGAGGACCCACAAATAGTGGACATATTAGATAAGCTCAAGAGAGGAGTGACTTCCAGTCAACTCAATAGATATTCCATAGATGATAAAGGTTGGTTACGATAAGACGGGAGGCTTTGTGTTCCACGAGTTGGAGCTTTGTTAAAAACAGTCCTTGAGGAGGCACATCATTCTAAGGTGACTATACATCCCGGTGGTGAAAAGATGTATAAAGATATGAAAATGATTTTATTTTGGACTGGAATGTAGAAAGAGGTAGCATAGTTTGTTTCTAGATGTCCGGTTTGCCAGCAAGTCAAGCTAAGAAAAAGAAGCCCGGTGGTTTGCTTCATCCTTTAGAAGTCCCATAGTGGAAATGGGAAAGCGTCTCTATGGACTTCATTGATGGGTTACCTAGACCAAGGAAAGGCAATACCAGTATTTGGTTAGCAGTCGACATGCTTACTAAGAGAGCTCATTTCATCCATGTTAGGAGTAAAAGGACGGCAACATGGTCGACATTGGTTTACCTTCGTGAGATAGTTTGTTTACATGGAATACCTTCCAGTATTGTGAGTGATCATGATCCATTATTCACCAGTGAGTTTTGGAAGAGCCTATAAGAGGAAGTAAGTACGCCATTATGTCTGAGCACCTCTTATCATCCTCAGACCGGTTGACAGACAGAAAGGGTTAATAGAGTTCTTAAGGATCTTTTAAGGCTGTGTTTCCTAGATTTTGGAGGGACATGGGAAGACATCATCCATTAGTAGAGTTCGCCTACAACAACAGTTATCAAGCTAGTATCGGTATGGCACCCTTTGAGGCTTTATATGGACGACCCTGTAGATCACCAACTTGTTGGTGGGAATCTACAAACAAGCTTCCACTTGGGCCTGAGATGATTAGGGAAATCTCAGAAAAGATAGATCTGATTTGACGACGCACGAAGACGGCTCAGGACATGCAGAAGTCTTACGCAGATAAGAGAAGGACCGATATTGAATTTGAGATAGGAGACATGGTTTTCATTAAGATTTCACCCTTAAAGAATGTGGTTTGCTTTGGATCTATAGGGAAATTGGCACCAAGGTTCGTAGGACCATTTCCCATAATCGAAAGGTTTGGTCAAATGGCTTATAGAGTAAAGTTACCAAAGAGACTGGCTGGTGTTCATGATGTTTTCCACGTCTCTCATTTAGCGAAGTATTTGCATGATACCGCAAAGGTAGTAGAGCCGAGTATGCTTGAAGAAGTAGAAGTGGAATGAGAGGCGATAGTTAGAAGGGTTCCTACCCGCATTCTTGGAACAGAAAAAAAGAATTGCATAATCGAGAAGTCAAGTTGGTAAAAGTTCAATGGGGAAATGATTAAGAAGATGCAACTTGGGAAACTGAAGAAAAGATATGTGCATCGTACCCTTTTCGTTTTGAGGGTATATACTTAACTTCTTTTTTCGAAAGTTTTATTTATGCTTGTTTCTATCATTAAGTATATCCTACCGATCATATCTTCGATCCTTAGGTAGAAGCTAATGGATGTAAACGTGTGTTTGAGACATGTTATGGTTGGCAGTTGCAAGTGGATGCTAGTGTTTGCTAGTGGTTGCTTGTGGACGCATACACACACACACTAGGCACTAAATCGTCTCAATCACTCTCATATTGCATACAGATGCTTGTGCATATTTTTGTTTTTATGGATGGAACTGGGTGTATCATCACATGGATGCTGCATTTGAATGGATGATTGTGCACGCATATAGTACTTACACGATACACTAGGATAATTTGCATACATGTTGGATTCATGACTCTAACATATATTGAATTAAGGAGGTCAACTGAATAAGTGGACCGCCTGATCTTTCAAATTAGAATTAGGAACATATACACACACCTTTACATATGTTCATATAAGCATTAGAAATATCTTAAGGACTGTGGAAGCTTGTGGTTGATGGATGAGTATATGGATGTTGGATGTTAGGATGTACATTCCTCTTAACTTAGAGATTTCGGGGACGAAATCCTTTAAGTAGGGGAGGATGTAACACTCTGTAATTTTAAATAACATTAAAATGATAAGTTAAAGAATACTTAATTTAAAAATTGGTAATTAAGTAAAATGGGCTACGCCATTGCGTTCGTCTTGGAATTCTGCTTATGATAGACTCCAAGTTTGCGTAAAACAGACACCATATGAAGAAGTTATTAAGCCTAGAAGTTTGTATACATATAAGCTCATTATATATAAATAAAATAAATTCAAAATTTAAAAATCAAACCGAAAATAAAGCGGGAAGGGGCGAAAATTCAGCCCGATAGTGGTTGACCCCGTGCCCTAGGGGTGTCGACCTCTTTGTCGACACCAAAAGGGGGGTGTCGACCCCTATGTCGACATGGGTGTCGACCCCTATTCCAACATGGGTGTCAACCCCTCCCCTGAATCTAGACTAGTGTGTGTCCTTGTTCGATGGTTGACGGCTATATAAAGGACCTTAATCCCATTGTTTTACTCACCTACAACATTGATGACACCATGACGCTGCTCCAACCTAGATTGATTTAGCCTATTCTTCTTCAACAACAAAAGTTAGAGGTTTTCAAGGATCTGTGCTACAACAACAACAATCAATTCTTTGTTCTTAGAACCAATCTATGTGAGTTCATGTTATTTTTAGGTATAATTAACTAATAAGTAATCTTGACAAGTTTATAAATTGGATCTAAGCCTATACCTGTTAGTAACTTGATTCACCATTACTTATACATAAGATCCATAGTTATCATATACCTAAATACAACCATTATATGCCTATCTTGTTATTATGATCAGTTTTATCATCATATGCCTATTATGTTGTTATGCCTATTCTTGTTCTCTTTCCTTCCCCTTTCCCTTTTTATTTTTATAATTCTAGGCTACCTTCGAACCTATGCCAAATCTCGTAGAGATGTACGTGTGAACGAAATTGGGAAACGTTTGGGAAATTTGGGGCATAACTGATGTTTGGAATTGTGGGCATAACTTGAATTGGGATTTTGGGTAATGGCATATAATATAATCAAAGGCTTTAATTTGGGCATAAATTGTAATGAACATTAACAATTGGCTAATAATAAAATTTCCTAGACCCAAGGTTAGATTTCACTTGTGGTATAAGTCTGCCCGGAACCGCCCGGCATATTCAGCAACCGCAAGTTGTTAATCTAATGTGAGAGGTCGAATGCATAACTATGCGATGCTTAGACACGAGGTTAAGTCTAGCTTGTGTAGAAGTCTTCTCGGAACCACCCGACACATCCATCGACCACAAGTAGTCGACTTAATGTGGGAGGTCTGTGCATTAATAAATATGAGTAAATAATTAATGCTTAATCAAGATGAACCATGTGTGATACATATGCACGATTGAACAAGGGGGAGGGGTTGAGTAAAACTAACCTACATTACATGTTGTTTGAACAAGTGGGAGGGGTTAAGCCAAATTAACCTACATTACATGTTGTTTGGATAAGTGAGAGCGGTTAAGTCAGATTAAGTAAACCGACAAACTTAACCTATATGGTGGGGTCATGCAAAAGAGAGAGGCGAATCCTGTGGGAATCGTAGTAGTGGGAATGCAAGCTTAGGAGGGTGGCTTGTATCATTTGTGTGGGACCATTTTTAATCAGTAACCCATCTAGGTATCAAACGAGTACACTGAACTAGGTCAGGGTCTGGGCACGCTTACCGAGTTGATTGTAAGAGGTCAAAAGAGCGAGGGTGTAGGCAACGAAGGTTCCGATGGAGTCTTGTGCGTGCTTGGTTCCAGATTGGTAGAGGAAGAATAAGGCTGTGGCACCAGTAGGTATAAGTTGTGCAATCTAGTTGTATTAGGTTGCCACTTTAGGGGGTGATACACCCTACTGTAAGGCCAGCACAAGTATTACGAGTTAGGGAGCTGATCGATTGGGGAGGGTAGTTTGGGTACATCTAGTCTTGTTAGGAGAACGTTGGCTACCTGTTATTTTATGGGGTAAAAACCTCTCACTAGAAGTACATCTAAGGCTACCATCTATTTATGTGGGGATCATCTTGTTATGTTGTACTAGTATTGGTGCAGAGAAAAATAGAGGAATATATATATATATATATATATATATATATATAGAAAGATATATTCCGTTTGTTTTCCACTTTAATGGCGTCCTCTTCAGCTACAAATAATTCGAAATCCTACTAGTTTCAACATCCTCCTCCTCCATTTTCTTCAGGAAAACTTCAATAAAATCCAGATGCTACAAATATTTCACTGAATCCCTCTTCCGATTCGATTAAACTAGACAGATCTGATCGGAATCTCAAGTATATTAAACCATCAGAAGAATATGTGATTATTCCAGAACCGATCTTCAACAAATCAAAGGTAGCTTGGATCAACACGTTGGCTTTAATACCGATTCATTTCAGACTATCATCTATTAAACTGAAAGACTATATCAGTAAAGTCTGGAAACCATAGGGTAATTTCACATACATGTATCTCCCTCTTTTGATTTTGTTGTCCAGTTCGAGGAACAATCTGATTTTACTAGAATATTGGAAACATCTACTTACTCCTATTTTGGGAGGCTGCTTTTAATTGAAGCATGGTCACCTGGTTATGATTTTTCTAAAAAACTAAGCGACATAGTCCAGATCTGGATTAGGCTGGTTGATTTACCTATGGAATTTTGGACCATTGAAGCTATTTAAATGATAGCAAGTTTTATAGCAAAACCAGTGTTAACAGATGAGAATACTGCATATAAACGATTCACTAAATATGCTAGAGTGCTACTGTCTATTAATACATCATCAGATCTCAAAACAGAAATTCCTATATTAATGCATAATGGATCTAAGTTTAACATAACTGTGGAGTATGAGTTTGTTCCTTCCAAATGTCTTCAATGCATTCTGTTTGGGCATGATGAATTATTTCATGAAGTTTCAACAGATCCACATTGGATTCCATCTGATTTTCAAACTGAAACAAATGAGATAACTAAGGAAAATACTGAACATGAGAATACAGGATTTATGCAAAATGAAAAGGATATAGGTTCTTCCTCCAAACCAACATATGATTTAGAATTTTTGAATTCTAAGCTGCCTGAAAATGTTATGCCAGATGATCTAAATATTGTAGCAGATGCTATATCAGAATTTGACAAGGAAGTGATCAAGGATAAGGGCAAACAAGCTGATGTTTCTAGCATGGTTGATAAAAATGCAAATTATTCTAAAGATGGTAACACAGCAGTCAATACAACTTTTAATCCTCCTTCTAAAAGAGCTACAAGGAGTTCTTCTTCAAGTAAATGACGATGCTTACATGGAATGTCAGGGGGATGAACACTACTTTTCGAATGAAAGAAGTGTAATCCCTCCTGAATTTCACTAAATCAACATTAGTTGGTTTAGTCGAAACTAAACTATCAGCTAACAATTTAGTTCTGTTTGCATCTATGTTACCAAGTTCATGGAGATCATTAACTAATAATTCAGCTCATTCTACTGGTAGAATCTTATTAATTTGGGATACAAATGTGTGGGATGTAGTGCTTTCATCCTCATCTTTTCAACACATGACAGTAAATGTTTGCAATAAAGGTGGTTTGGAAATGGTGTTTTCTGTCATTTATGCAAGCAATTCATTTGCTGAAAGAATTACTCTATGGCAAAATTTGGCAAATGATGCTTGTATGATAAATAACGCTTGGGTTCTTATGGGGGATTTCAACAATGTGTCATCTCCAAAAGATAAAAAAAGGGGGCTTTTCTGTTCCTTTTCAACAATTAAGAGAATTTCAGAAATTTCTAAATCAAGCATCATTATCAGAAATTAAACCTCTTGGATTTAATTATACTTGGCGTAGAAAAGGAATTGCTACTTGTATTGATAAAATTCTGGTAAATAATTGCTGTCTGCATTTATTTCTTGACCTGAAAGCTCTATCTTTTCCTCAAAAATCAAGTGATCATAATCCTATATTGTTAGATCTTATTTCAACTCCAGAGGTGAAGGGATTTCCATTCAGATATAGGAATAATTGGCATCTTTTGGATGGTTATTTAGAAGCAGTTCAAAAAGGTTTAAACTCAGTTGTTTGGGGATTTCAAGGTTACCAGCTAATGCAAAAGTTAAAAAAATTGCAAAACTGAAATTAAAAACTGGAATAAAATGAGAGATAGAAATCAGTCTGACTTTAGATTAGCAGAAGAAGTTGCAAATCAATTAGAAAAAGCTGCAGATGATGATCCAGAGGACTGTCTTCTATATGATAATTACTTGATGGCTAAAAAAGAATTCCAGAATCTGCAACAAATTCATTTCAAAGCATTGAAACAGCAAGCAAAGGTTACATGGCTTCAACAAGCAGATACTAATTCTAATTTTTTCTATTCAAGGATGTCAAATAGAAGGGTTTTTAATCATATAAGAGCTCTTGTTGATCAATCAGGGAATTTATTATATAAGGCTGAGGAAATTGAAGCTCAGGCAACTAGGTATTTTCAAGGCATGTTTAATGGTCAAAGTACAAATTCTTTTCCAGATTTTCTCCCAATTTCAACCATAAATTCCAAAGGGCAGCAAGTCCTTTTACAACCTATTGATTTGTCAGAGATTAAAGAAGCTTTATTTTCAATAGATGATGAATCAAGTCTGGGGCCTGATGGTATTAATGCAAATTTTTTTAAAGTTCATTGGGAGGATTTAAAAAATGATTTGCTACTTGCAATTTCTGATATGTTTATATCAGGTAAACAGCCAAAGTCCTTAAATCATACTTTCGTCACTCTTATCCCCAAAAATGATAGGCCATCTGAAATAGCTCACTATAGGCCTATATCATGTTGCAATGTCTACTATAAAAAATTTTCTAAAGTTTTATGCAATAGACTAAAACATTTTTTGCCTCATTTAATCTCTGAGAAACAGAGTGCCTTCATTTATGGTAGATATATTGGAGAAAATATACTGCTAGCCAATGAGTTGTTGAGGGATTTTAAGAAAAAAGGGATGCCTAAAATGTGTGTCAAGGTAGATCTGCAAAAAGCTTATGATTGTGTGAATAGGGAATTTATATGCTTCATAATGTCTAAAATGAGATTTCCTACTCATTTCATAAACATAATATACGAATGCATGTCTACAGCAACTTATTCAATCATGATACAAGGTGTGCCTAAGGGTTTCATTACATCTAACAGGGGTATAAGACAGGGTGACCCTTTGTCCCCTTATTTGTTTTCAATTGCTATGCAATACTTTTCTTATATAATGGATGTAGCATGTCAAGAAAAGAATTTTCAATCTAGCAATTCAGTTCAGCCTATAGTCTCTCATCTATCGTATGCTGATGAGGTATGCAGACCAGATTCTTCAAATTTTGGGGTTTCAACAAGGAATTTTACCAATCAAGTACTTAGGAGTACCTCTATCAGCCAACTATTTACATTATTCAGAATGTAATTCCCTTATACAAAAAATACAAAGCAAAATTAATGGATGGGAAACTAAATTGCACAGTTTCGCAGGAAGGGCCGAACTGATAAATTCTGTTATCACTCCCATTATTTTATATTGGATTTTTATCTACCAAATCCCAGAATACACAATAGATAAGATCCAATCTATGTATGCTGATTTTTTTGGGGGGGGGGGGGTGCATCTCATAAAGTTTCATGGCAAAAGTTGTGTAGACCAAAATCTGAAGGTGGAGTTAGATTAAAATTGTTATCTGACCTTAAGAAAGCAGCTAGTGTGGAATTGCTTTGGAAATTCTTATCTAATTCATCACTTTGGAGTATTTGGATGCACAATAAATATTGCAATAATGGATTTTTCTGGTCAATTTCTCGTGATAACAATGCTTCTTCAACTTGGAAGGCTCTCTTAAGGTTAAGAACTAGATCTAAGCAGTTATTTAACAAAACAATTGCTACAGGGGATGAAACAAATCTATGGCATGAACCTTGGATTAATTGTAAGAGTCTGGTGGACATTCTTGGTTTTGATCGATTGAATTTAATTGGTAATGCAGATCAGAAAGTGAGTTACATAATAAGGAATGATAATTTTATACCTGAAATCCACCCGGCCACAAGAGAATTGATTGAAGAGATAAGCTCCATATCTACTTTTCCAAATAAAATCCATGATGTATACGAATGGTGTGAAGGAGGACAGTTTTCATTCCATAAAGCACGGTGTAACACCCCACATCCGTTAGTGTCACTCACAAAGGGAATGCACTAAGTTCTGTGGAGCATTTAGGGTAAAAGATGCAGATAAATTACAAGACAGACAGAAATTAAACAGCGGAAAGTAAAACTTTGCTTTATTGATAAAATAGTTTGTACAATGATTTGTTTACAATATCAGAGTATCATCTGTCTTACAAAATAAAGAAGCATAAAACAACATTTATATTCCCCAATTTTAGCAAGAGCCAGCCATAGCATCTGAAAAGAGAATCCAAGCAAAACTTCGACAAATCTTCAAGCTGGGAAAGAGTGACAGTCCAACTTAACCTGAGCTATACTATTCCCTCCTTTACTACCTAGGGGGGGGGGGACGGAAGAAAAGAAGACGAAAGAAAAACAGAGTCAGACATAAAGCCTGAGTAAGTTCAGTAACTTCTAGCATGTGAACATGGAAAAACAAAACGACATGAATTAACTGAATACAAGATAACACCATGACGATAGGGTCAGCAAGATTAGACAAGATAATCACAAGGTATGCTAAGATAAGATAAACTGGATATGCTCTAATACTTTTGCCGCTTCGCTATTTCCTTGTTATACTGGTTTCTATATCTCTGCACCACCTAACTAGTGTCCCAACTAGTAACGATAACGTGATCCCAATCCCTGTAGTTTCCATTGCCCTCAGGCATACATTTATTATTTATTACCTAGATCTAATCTTGGGTTTTCTATCAAGTGCCTTCTAGATTCAACTAGAGTTTACGCTATCTGCTGAACGCTTCTTGGATTCAGGGTTTATGCCACCTAGTCCAACTAGGGATTATGCTACCTGTCGAACGATGCCCCCAAGTCTAGGACACACTACCTAGAGTGGTATATGTTCCTGTACTTCCCCACGCATGTATCGCGAATCGTTATCGCTTGTCAGATGCACATGTCCTATAATGTGCGGCCCGAGTCCTGTGGCAGGGCAAATCTAGAAACATAGAACTCGGTCGGGAGCTTTCCGATATCTGCCGATGCAGATGCTAAGGTATGTTTTTATTCCAGTGGCTATGGTCCCACTCGACCCCTCCCTCAATTAATGAAAGGCACACCTTGAAAAATGAGAACTATACGCAAGCCCCCTATGCCCCACTAACCTATGGCCATCCTCACCCATAACTAGATAGCAAGTAAATGGTCTTTTGGAGTTCTCCGCCTTTCCGCTTCACGTATCTCGATTGACTCAAGATGGATGGTAGACGATGAGTTGCTATCACAGGGCTACCGTTTTCTCACCGAATCACGCTGGTCCATCCTAGTCTTTAGGTTGCCATATTTTGCAACCAAGGCATACCCCTGGTTCTTCTAACGCAGACCTTAACCTCTGTGAGCCCAGGAGGATCATCTGCAGCCTCACAGAGGGATACCAAGAGTACCCTCACGTCCCCTCGAAGCCTCGGGCTTCGTAACCTAGTTCGTTGGAGCTTTCGTTTTAATCAGACGGACGTTCGCTCCTTCCCGTGTTATACTAAGAATTACTACTTAGTTTTGCTAACTAAGGTTTACCACTTAGTTTCCAGAATCGTTGTTTTCTTAACTAAGGTTTACTACTTAGTTCCTTTTAACTAAGGTTTACTACTCAGTTATTTTTCTCGTCAAATTGGATTGGTTAAGTGTCATTAGTCAGTTCAAGCTAACTTAACCCTCTTCATTTATCCCGTTAAACTGGTTAAGTGTTATCAGTAATTCATGTTGACTTAACCCTACCACAAACCAAGTTATATTGGTTAAGTATTTCTTATTACTTAACCCTACCCGTTCATCCTGTATTGGTTAAGTGTTCCTTTTTAACTTAACCTTGCCCGTCTGTTTTAACTAACATGTTATTAATGGTTAAGTATTCTCCCTTCATGTTTTAGACTTAACCCTATTCCTTTATCACAATCTGATGGTTAAGTGTTCAAGCTTACTTAACCCTACGGTCTAGCCCAGCTAACATATCAAATTGGCTAAGTGTATTAAATTTTACTTAACCCCAACCTCTAGTCTAGTTAACATGTTAATTTGGCTAAGTGTATTAACTTTACTTAACCCAACCTTCTAGTCTAGTTAACATGTTAATTTGGCTAAGTGTTTTCTAAGTTACTTAACCCCTACAAATCTTGTCTTGTTACCATGTTAAGTTGGTTAAGTGTCCCTATGGACATAGCCCTCCCATTCTAGCTTAATTGGGTTAAGTTGGTTAAGTGTTCCTATGGACTTAACCCTCCCATTCTAGCTTAACTGTGTTAAGTGTCTTTATGAACCTAACCCCACCCACCAGTATGTTAAATTGGTTAAGTGTCTTAGTTAACTTAACCCTACCATTCTTGTTCTAGCTTTAACTAAATAAATTAAAGCCGTAGCCACTCACATTAGATAGATATTGTTGCGATTACTGGATGTGCCGGTTGGTTCCGGGCAGGTTTACATCGCAACTCAGTCTAACCTCGGGTTAGGCATATTCACGTTTTCTAAGTTCAACGGGTTTTGATTAATTTTCAAATCAGGTTTTGAAAGTAACCATACCGTCCGTCGGATCAGTTAGGGAGAGCAGGAAACTTGTATTTCCCAAACCCAAACCTAGACACTATCCTCTTTGTCACCCTAGAACTTTCTGGTGTATTGTTAAAAGAAATGTCGTTAATAAACCTTTAATTTGCCTAAGTTTACATTTTCTCATTTAGGACAAATTCTATAAGTAAATCATTCCTAATTTACTTATTTCCTAGTTACCCTTTTAATGTAAATTGTCAACACTTATCCTTATGGCCCATTTTCCCCTCTATATCATATTTAGGCTTTTTGGTATGTAAACTATACCAAATTAAGTGTCACTAACCATGATTTTTGCCAAACATGACAATTACTCGCAATTATGGCCAATTTCAAATTTGTGCCAATATACTTATTATGCCAAGTTAGCTAATCCAATTCTGATTTAACATTCTAATTACAGTTCATGTCGAACTAGACCTATTTTTCTAGTTCACAATTCATGTAAATGCTAGATTTACAAGTCAATACTAGATTCAAATTACACATCCTATAATTCATGTAAAATTTATCCAATTTGCATTTCTATGAACATGCCATAATACATGTTCCCAATTTATGCCAATTTCCAAGTTTAGTAAATTTCATGTTTTTCCCCAAAATGTATTCCCATCGTTCGTATGATCGTGATTCAACCTAGATCATAAATAAAGCTAGATTCGTGGATAAAAGGGAATGAACCAAAATGCCATGAAAGAACGGACATAACAACTGGCATAAGATGATAATTCATAGGCATATAGATTACGACATGAAAAGGGTCGAATAGTATAGATTCCAGAACATGGGTAGACCTAACTTAATAGGTAAATTCCCATGATCAAGATCTAAGAATAAACTGAAATAGAAAGTCAAGCCTAGGTCCAATATAATGCCAGGTTGGGATACAACATGGTTTTGTAACTACAGTGTCATGGGCATAAATAATAATCTTATATCCATAGTCATAGGCAATAAATCCTCACAGTTAATGAATCACAGTCATAGGCGATGTCCATAGTCAAAGGAAAATAGTTCTCAAAGTCATGAGTCACAGTCATAGGCAATATTCATAGTCAAAGAGGCATATGGTTTTAAGGTCCATAGTTTCATAGTCACATTCTTATTTGTCATTGAATTATAACAGTTCTTAATTAGGTCCAAGGATATAAGCACTGATAGAAAGATTTGGTATATTCTTTTATTCCTTTAATTTCATGTCATGAATAGAGAAAATGTTCAAATCTAAAAAGTAACCGACTTACAGAGATTAGATTAGAATAGAAAGATGGCGTTGCTATGATTCGTGCGACGTTGCTCGAAACCGTTTGAGTTAGCCTTTGATCCTTATCTTAAAGCTTTAATCTTGATTCGAATCTCTTCTGGACAACTTGAGCAGCATAACCTTGTCTTGGATTTTCGTACTATTTTCTTATTTTTATTTATTTATACATTTTCTCAGAGGCAGCATAAGGATAGAAAAGAATTGTGAATAGTGAAGGAGACTAGGGCTGTTTATATAGTGTAGAAGTCAACGAATCTGGTCAGAATGGCGTCCGGATACAGAAAAACGAACCAGGCTGCAGAGCTGGAAAAAGCGGGGAGGTGGACCCCCAGGTCGACTACCCAGTCGACCTGGGTGCCCCAGGTCGCAGTTATTTAAATAAACAATTACTACAGGGGATGAAACAAATCTATGGCATGAACCTTGGATTAATTGTAAGAGTCTGGTGGACATTCTTGGTTTTGATCGATTGAATTTAATTGGTAATGCAGATCAGAAAGTGAGTTACATAATAAGGAATGATAATTTTATACCTGAAATCCACCCGGCCACAGGAGAATTGACTAAAGAGATAAGCTCCATATCTCCAAATAAAATCCATGATGTATACGAATGGTGTGAAGGAGGACAGTTTTCATTACATAAAGCACGGTGTAACACCCCACATCCGTTAGTGTCACTCACAAAGGGAATGCACTAAGTTCTGTGGAGCACTAAGGGTAAAAGATGCAGATAAATTACAAAACAGACAGAAATTAAATAGCGGAAAATAAAACTTTGCTTTATTGATAAAATAGTTTGTACAATGATTTCTTTACAATATCAAAGTATCACCTGTCTTACAAAATAAAGAAGCATAAAACAACATTTATATTCCCCAATTTTAGCAAGAGCCAACCATAGCATCAGAAAAGATAATCCAAGCAAAACTTCGACAAATCTTCAAGCTGGGAAAGAGTGACAGTCCAACTTAACCTGAGCTATACTATTCCCTCCTTTACTACTTGGGGGGGGGGGGGGAACGGAAGAAAAGAAGACGAAAGAAAAACAGAGTCAGACATAAAGCCTGAGTAAGTTCAGTAACTTCTAGCATGTGAACATGGAAAAACAAAACGACATGAATTAACTGAATACAAGATAACACCATGAAAATAGGGTCAGCAAGATTAGACAAGATAATCACAAGGTATGCTAAGATAAGATAAACTGGATATGCTCTAATACTTTTGTCGCTTTGCTATTTCCTTGTTATACTGGTTTCTATATCTCTGCACCACCTAACTAGTGTCCCAACTAGTAACGATAATGTGATCCCAATCCCTGTAGTTTCCATTGCCTTCAGGCATACATTTATTATTTATTACCTAGATCTAATCTAGGGTTTTCTATCAAGTGCCTTCTACATTCAACTAGAGTTTACGCTATCTGCTGAACGCTTCTCGGATTCAGGGTTTATGAAACCTAGTCCAACTAGGGATTATGCTACCTGTCGAACGATGCCCCCAAGTCTAGGACACACTACCTAGAGTGGTATATGTTCCTATACTTCTCCACGCATGCATCGCGAATCGTTATCGCTTGTCTAGATGCACATGTCCTGTAATGTGCGGCCCGAGTCCTATGGCAGGGCAAATCTAGAAACACAGAACTCGATCGGGAGCTTTCAGATATCTGTCGATGTAGATGCTAAGGTCTGTTTATATTCCAGTGGCTATGGTCCCACTCGACCCATCCCTCAATTAATGAAAGGCACACCTTGAAAAATGAGAACTATACGCAGGCCCCCTATGCCCCACTAACCTATGGCCATCCTCACCCATAACTAGATAGCAAGTATATGGTCTTTTGGAGTTCTCCGCCTTTCCGCTTCACGTATCTCGATTGACTCAAGATGGATGGTAGACGACGAGTTGCTATCACAGGGCTACCGTTTTCTCGCTGAATCACGCTGTTCCATCCTAGTCTTTAGGTTGCCATATTTTGCAACCAAGGCATACCCCTGGTTCTTCTAACGCAGACCTTAACCTCTGTGAGCCCAGGAGGATCATCTGCAGCCTCACAGAGGGATACCAAGAGTACCCTCACGTCCCCTCGAAGCCTCGGGCTTCGTAACCCAGTTCGTTGGAGCTTTCGTTTTAATCAGACGGACGTTCGCTCCTTCCCGTGTTATACTAAGAATTACAACTTAGTTTTGCTAACTAAGGTTTACCACTTAGTTTCCAGAATCATTGTTTTCTTAACTAAGGTTTACTACTTAGTTCCTTTTAACTAAGGTTTACTACTTAGTTCTTTTTCTCGTCAATTTGGATTGGTTAAGTGTCATTAGTCAGTTCAAGCTAACTTAACCCTCTTCATTTATCCCGTTAAACTGGTTAAGTGTTATCAGTAATTCATGTTGACTTAACCCTACCACAAACCAAGTTATATTGGTTAAGTATTTCTTATTACTTAACCCTACCCGTTCATCCTGTATTGGTTAAGTGTTCCTTTTTAACTTAACCTTGCCCGTCTGTTTTAACTGACATGTTATTAATGGTTAAGTATTATCCCTTCATGTTTTAGACTTAACCCTATTCCTTTATCACAATATGATGGTTAAGGGTTAAAGTTTACTTAACCCAACGCCCAGCTAACATATCAAATTGGCTAAGTGTATTAAATTTTACTTAACCCCAACCTCTAGTCTAGTTAACATGTTAATTTGGCTAAGTGTATTAACTTTACTTAACCCAACCTTCTAGTCTAGTTAACATGTTAATTTGGCTAAGTGTTTTCTAAGTTGCTTAACCCCTACAAATCTTGTCTTGTTACCATGTTAAGTTGGTTAAGTGTCCCTATGGACTTAGCCCTCCCATTCTAGCTTAACTGTGTTAAGTTGGTTAAGTGTTCCTATGGACTTAACCCTCCCATTCTAGCTTAACTGTGTTAAGTGTCTGTATGAACCTAACCCCACCCACCAGTATGTTAAATTGGTTAATTGTCTTAGTTAACTTAACCATACCATTCTTGTTCTAGCTTTAACTAAATAAATTAAAGCGCTACCACTCACATTAGACAGATATTGTTGCGATTACTGGATGTACCGGTTGGTTCCGGGCAGGTTTACATCACAACTCGGTCTAACCTCCGGTTAGGCATATTCGTGTTTTCTAAGTTCAAAGGGTTTTGATTAATTTTCAAATCAGGTTTTGAAAGTAACCATCCCGTCCGTCGGATCAGTTTGGGAGATCAGGAAACTTGTATGTTCCAAACCCAAGCCTAGACACTATCCTCTCTGTCACCCTAGAACTTTCTGGTGTATTGTTAAAAGAAATGTCGTTAATAAACCTTTAATTTGCCTAAATTTACATTTTCTCATTTAGGACAAATTCTATAAGTAAATCATTCCTAATTTACTTATTTCCTAATTACCCTTTTAATGTAAATTGTCAACACTTATCCTTATGGCCCATTTTCCCCTCTATATCATATTTAGGCTTTTTGGTATGTAAACTATACCAAATTAAGTGTCACTAACCATGATTTTTGCCAAACATGACAATTACTCGCAATTATGGACAATTTCAAATTTGTGCCAATATACTTATTATGCCAAGTTAGCTAATCCAATTCTGATTTAACATTCTAATTACAGTTCATGTCGAACTAGACCTATTTTTCTAGTTCACAATTCATGTAAATGCTAGATTTACAAGTCAATACTAGATTCAAATTACACATCCTATAATTCATGTAAAATTTATCCAATTTGCATTTCTATGAACATGCCATAATACATGTTCCCAATTTATGCCAATTTCCAAGTTTAGTCAATTTCATGTTTTTCCCCAAAACGTATTCCCATCGTTCGTATGTTCGTGATTCAACCTAGATCATAAATAAAGCTAGATTCGTGGATAAAAGGGAATGAACCAAAATGCCATGAAAGAACGGACATAACAACTGGCATAAGATGATAATTCATAGGCATATAGATTACGACATGAAAAGGGTCGAATAGTATAGATTCCAGAACATGGGTAGACCTAACTTAATAGGTAAATTCCCATGATCAAGATCTAAGAATAAACTGAAATAGAAAGTCAAGCCTAGGTCCAATATAATGCCAGGTTGGGATACAACATGGTTTTGTAACTACAGTGTCATGGGCATAAATAATAATCTTATATCCATAGTCATAGACAATAAATCCTCACAGTTAAGGAATCACAGTCATAGGCGATTGTTATAGTCAAAGGAAAATAGTTCTCACAGTCATGAGTCACAGTCATAGGCAATGTTCATAGTCAAAGAGGCATATGGTTTTAAGGTCCATAGTTTCATAGTCATAGTATTATTTGTCATCGAATTATAACAGTTCTTAATTAGGTCCAAGGATATAAGCACTGATAGAAAGATTTGGCATATTCTTTTATTCCTTTAATTTCATGTCACGAATAGAGAAATCGTTCAAATTTAAAAAGTAACCGACTTATAGAGATTAGATTAGAATAGAAAGATGGCGTTGCTATGATTCGTGCGACGTTGCTCGAAACCGTTTGAGTTAGCCTTTGATCCTTATCTTGAAGCTTTAATCTTGATTCGAATTTCTTCTGGACAACTTGAGCAGCATAACCTTGTCTTGGATTTTCGTACCATGTTCTTATTTTTATTTATTTATACATTTTCTCAGAGGCAGCATAAGGATAGAAAAGAATTGTGAATAGTGAAGGAGACTAGGGCTGTTTATATAGTGTAGAAGTCAACGAATCTGGTCAGAATGGCGTCCAGATACAGAAAAACGAACCAGGCTGCAGAGCTGGAAAAAGTGGGGAGGTCGACCCCCAGGTCGACTACCCTGTCGACCTGGGTCTTGGGCGGGAGAATTCCTGCCCAGCCCAATCTGGGTCCGTTTTTGAATTTTGAACTCGTTTCTGAACTGTTTTGAAATTTGAACTTCGCTGAAACTTCCGGAGGCCATATCTTCCTCATACGGACTCCGATTCACGCAAACTCGGACTCTTTTCCAAGCAGAATTCCAATACGAACGCAATGGCACAACCGTTTCCCTTGATTTTGTTTTTAAAATTTAATTCTGCCTTGAATTGTGAATCTTAGTGTTTCATAATTACGGGGTGTTACACACAAGATCTGCTACGAAACCATGAACATCAAGATAAATCTTTCTCAGTAATATGGCATGGAAAAAATAGTAAAAAAATGTCCTTTATTACTTATCTTGCTTTTCTTGGCAGATTAAACACGAAGGACAAAATCCAACAGTATAGCAACATATCAGATCCGCTATGCTCTCTTTGCAACAATCATCCTGAGTCAATTCAGCATATTTTCTTCTCATGTGATTATTCAGCGTTTATATGGCTATCACTGAAGCAAAATTTGGATCTTTCGCTGAATATGGGAGAATTGAAAGAAGAAGATATTTTGGTTCATGACAATTTCAAAGAAAAAGGTCAATTGAAGGATTTGGCATGTGTTACCTTATCTACAGCGATTTACTTCATCTGGAAAGAAAGGAATTTGAGGATTTTTCATAACAGAAGACTGGAACCATCAGTTTGCCTCTGGAAAATCGAAAGAGAGATCAAATTTTTGGTGAACAACAATGGCAGCCGTACCAAATGAGATGGGAGAAGTGAAAGGATACTTGGCAGATGGGGTATAGAGTTGAAGGACACCGGTTGACCTGGTGAAGCGGTTAACGAAGACTTTCACACTGGCTTTGGGCCGGTTTGGGCTGTTTTGGATTATTTGAACTTTATTTGCTTTTTGTTTTATGTTAATTCTCATGTAATTATTAGACTTTATAATGTATCCCTATTTTATGAGTACTCTTTTTCCTTATAAGGTACCCACTAGGGGGATTATGAGGTTTTAATGAGGCTTATAAAATAGGTTTTATTGGTTTTAGCAATAAAGTGAACCAATTTTCAAAAAAATATATATATAGAAAGATATAAAGAAGGAAATTTTTTAGAGAAGCGCAATAGATATTCCATCATGTTTATCTTGTTTACCTTGCTATGCTCACCTTATGACACCTTTATCTATCTCATCCAGTTTATATGCCTATCATGATGCTTTTACTTATTTATATGCTAAAAGTCACTGGACTCGCCAGACTTTATGTCTTACACTTTTTGTTTCGCTTATTTTCTTTCCTCCCCCCAGGTTCTCATGGTGGGAACACTCATGCTTGATCTTCTTAGAGTTTCTTGATGTACTGCTTTATTTCATGTCTTCTCTGCTATGGATACACTTTTGGGGATTATGCTCTTTCATTTTTACTATACTCTAATGATTATTAAGTGCAAGAAAGAAGTCTTATGTGTTGTAATGAGTTTTTGATATTCATACTTGCTTAGTAATTGTGTTTGGACCACTACGCTTTTCTATTACTTAAAGCTTTTTACTTCCGCTGTTATACTATGTATCTGTCTTGTGCTATTTCTGTTTCTGTTAACATATAATGCTTCATGAAACTTAATGCATTCTCTTAGTGAGTGACATCAACGGACTATGTATGTTATTATTTTCTGCTCATTGCTATATGTTATTATGCTCTTATGCCATCATGCCTGAGTTGTAGCTGTCAAGATATGGAATTAACCTGTATACCTGATTTAGACAAGATTGACAATTTAAATCTCGTTAGAATGTTCTCTCGTTTATAAAAACAATAGCGTTTACTAGACAGTATTATTATCATATTTAAATAGAATAAACAACATAATTAACGTAATAATGGCGTAATCAAGGCGATTAGGATAGAGTTTGAATTTGAAATGTCCCTATATATATACATATTGATTGCTTGTGTGTGTGTATGGAATGACTTTACATATATTGATAATGACACACAGACACGAGATTAATTGCCAATTGTGGTGGAGGTCCGCCCCGAACCGACCGGCAAATCCAGCAACCACAGTAGGCCTAACTAATGTGAGAGGTCTGGGTTTCACGGGCCATTCAAAAATTTAGTACATTATGACATGAGGTTAAACCAACTTGTAGTAGAAGTCTGCCCGGAACCGCTCGGCATATCCAGCATCTACAGGAATACTGTTTAATGTGAGAGGTCTAGTGTGTATATATAACTATATATATAAGTCTATTGCATGTGAAAATAAGAAGGTTTACTGCAGATTGAGAAGGTCATAAAGTGCTATCTCACTTCTTGTCTAATTTGGGTCTTAAGTGGTTAGGACTAGGATCCCTCTGAGGGTTTATTCGTTGGAGAGGAACCTAAGACCTAGGACTCACCCTTATTAGATTCGAAGTAAGTCTTTGGGTCCTCCTTCTATAAAGTTGGTCAGGCATAAGCGGTAATGGAGTACGGTAGTTCACTAGGGATGTCCACTTCCTCTAGAATCTTGTAAGGGCTCAACTAGGGACATGATTGGTATATGAAATATGTGTGGCCATTGCATGCTCACCAACTATCTAAAGGAAGTCTTAAGAAACATAGGTGTTCTACCGTAACATCAGTAAGTAGTAATGTTCGCAATACTACTTCTCATATTACAAGTGAGAGTATAGACTTAAGAACATTGACGTACTAGGACAAGGTCTTAAGGGGCTTGGGTCCGCCTCAGGGTTGTAAGAAATCATAAGAATCCACCTTTAATAGGGCCATAAGTGACCGAGGATGCCCACCTCATTAGGTCTTTATCCTAAAAACACTAATGAGCGATTGACTTGGATATCTACCTCATTGGTTAAACACTTGGTGTTTATGTGAATGTTGTGTATTGCGTAGACATACCTTGACACATGTAACTTGCAAAACACTAGGGTACACTCTTTAAGTTAACACCATATTTTAGTCACACAGAAATTTAGGTTTTGACCCCTCTCCTCAACATATCTACAGGTTAGTCGGTAGGGTAAAAGACATGGACGAAGTCATGACGAAAGTTGAAGACGAAGACGAAGTCATTATGCTATTATTAGTAGTTATTGCTTTACTTATTATGGAAACATGTGAGAATGAACTATTTGATGTACCCATGGAACAGATGTAATCTTGACTATCGTATTTGGAAATTCTACGGTTTTTAATAAAGTGGTACGTGTTATTTCAGTATTTTATTTTCTTCTTCCGCTGTGCGAGATTTTCATTCGAAGTATATATGTATTGTCTATGCAAATGTAATTCCTTACATGAACCAGCGACCCATTTAGAATGGCTATAAGTTTCGATGAGCCTTTCTTAGATTGAAATTTAGGCCCATTCCAGGCGGGTTGTTAAATTTGGTATCAGAGCATATGTTACCTGATTATAAGGGAATGTACATATGAGAGATATATTTGTATTTTGAAAAAGGTTTTTCAAATTACATACATACATACATACCTATATATATATAATATACTTACCACATAAAAGCATACGCATCAATATATTGCAGTTTTGTCGTTTTCCTCCTTTTCAGCTTAAATACAATCGTAGGAGTATTCACTAAGGGATTCTTCCTTTTCTTTTCAGATAGTAGAATGGTCGATAATCCTTCTGAGCAGTGTAACCAGGCAATCCTCAGATACTTTCTAGAATGGTTCCAACAGTATCTACGTACTGTGGAACAGGTCCCTATTGCAAATCCTACCCTAGTGGCACCTACAGCTCTTGTAGTAACCCGGATTTTCGGCGACTTTGGTTATCGACATAAGCTCGATGTCGATAACCAAAACATCGAAAAATCCCGGTAATTAATGAAAGAAATTAGAAGGTGAGAATAGATAAGATAGAAACTTAGAATAGAAGAAGAAGAAGAAGAAGAACACAACATCAGAGTAACATGAACCTCACAGCGGAACGAATAACATATAATAGATAACATAACTTTGAAATATAACAGTTATGTATACAATAGCACTTATCAGAATACATCACTTACAACACAGCGGAAATAATAATAGCTATAGAATCCTGAAGCCTCCTGCTCCAAGCTCTCCAAGTGTATCTGAAAAATCCCGACTACTTGACTGCCCGTACAAATTTAGGCACCCAAGAGTTTAGGGAAAACAACAAAATAAACTCTGGGTCAGTCATGGGACTGGTATGAGTAAAACAATTTAATACTTGATTAAATAAAGGATATCTCACAAGACCACGCCGCATAACGGAACGGGTTTTCCCTTATGAGAATCCAAACAACTTTGTAAAGTAATATCATTCTGATATTATAATAATGTCTAAATACAAATAGATATCAATCTAGCAGAAACGCTTGCATCTCACGCTCTACATATATAATGTAAAATCATAAACCGTAGGCGCTTATTGGATGATTGGATTTCCAACTATGACAAGGTATGGAACCACCTTTTGATCAGTGTACTCTAGGAACGATACACTGGAGTTCAACAAGAACATCTTGCAACTCAGCCACACATGACCGACCACTCATTTCGCTTGAGTGTATCGAATGTACATCACCAACGGTTGGGATCAGCAACCGTTCCCGTATATATATGGGACAACATTGATAGATTTAAGAAACAAATGAATATTCACTAGATAGGTGATTATACACCCTACTTCGGTGCGACCGACTTAGCCATGCTGCCTGCCCGATTTCTGTCATTTACCGGTTGATGAGGCTAGAAGCTACGCTTTATCATTACATCAGATTCACTTCGAATGCTACATTGTCAAATCCATCGAAATCACTAATTGACGTCTACGACCATACATTACGTGTCAGCTAAAAGAAGTTTCCTTCTCCGCTTCCACTCTTGGTATAGTTGAAGAAATCAATGTACGTGACTGTCTGGAAATACTATGTCAGACACCCATCTTCATTCACTTAGAAATGTCACATCGTCATACCCGCCAAATCACAAATTGACTTATCCAAAAATAACACGGGTATACAGCTAAGAGAAACGAATTCCTCCGCCACCAAACGTGAATACGTTTGAACAGATCAACTTACGCGATCCATTGGATATACTCTGTCAGACCTTCGTCCATACAAGTTGTCCTGGGACTGGACAAACCGAAGGCACTATTCTGTAAACAGGATAGCCTTGCTTTTTTACTTCGTCTTCAATTATCTTTGGCATATATGATTCGCAACGCTTATGCCAATACAGAGTGGTTCTATGGACAATAATCCAACCGGTCTCTCCATATTAACAACGTTAAAATGGTCAAAACTTCGATAGTCGGTGAGTTAACTATCAAAGAAAAACAAGTGTGCAAACAACGATATTATTTCCAAATGGAAATTATATCGAACAAACATCATTTAACATAATCTCTTTAGTTCATTTATCTACTTATCTCTTGTTTCCCTATATTCTAAATTCTTATTTTCTTTTATCAGAAAACATTTCTGATTCTCGTTTGGAAAACATTTCCAAAACTCCTTTACGATCAAACCTTATCATTTCTTAGTTAAGAAGGAAGTCACTCAAGTTGGGGTATAATTACCTCTCAGACCTTAACTGAACAACGTTATAACTTCGAAATGGTCAAAGTTTATCTTTTAATCTTTAACAACTTCTTTACGCCTTTCTCGGATTCAATTTTACTAATCCACTTCTATATTTAAAACATTGGTTATAACGATAACGTTATAACCCCTATTTTCGAATTATCTAACTTAAATTTTAACTTCTATTCTTATTAGTGAATAATTAACCTAACACTTATTTATTTAAATATAAATAAATTTCTATTTAAACACTGGAAAGTATAAGTACTTTCCCGAATTCGATATAAATGAATTTGCCGATTAACTCTCTTCGAGAAATCTCTATTTGATTAACTCTTCTTCGAATAACCTATATTCGATTAACTCCTTCTCGAATGAACGATATTCGATTATCTTTCTTCGAATAACTAATATTCGATAACTCTTCTTTTTCAAATATCTCATATTTGAAGATCTCACTTCGATTAAACTATAATCGATAACTCCCTTCGATGAAACTAACATCGATAACTCCTTTCGATGAAAACATCGATAACTCCTTTCGATGAAACTAACATCGATAACTCCTTTCGATGAAAACATCGATAACTCCTTTCGATGAAACTAACATCGATAACTCCTTTCGATGAAACTAACATCGATAACTCCTTTCGATGAAACTAACATCGATAACTCCTTTCGATGAAAATAACATCGATTACTCCTTTCGATGAAACTAACATCGATTTATTTAACTCGACGAACTTAACTCGACTAACTTAACTTGACTCGACTAACTTAACTTGACTCGACTAACTCGACTTACTTGGTTCGACCAATTCGATTCGATTAACTAGGCTCGACTAACTTGGTCGAACCACCCGATCAACTCAACTTATTTAACTTTAACTGGTTTTACTTGGTTTGACTAACTCAATTTATTAACTCGACTGACTAATTCAACTCGATTAACCTAACTTGATTTACTTATCTCGATTAACTGAACTAATCACTTTGATTAACTCGACTAATTCACTTTGGTTAACTTAACCAATTCACTTAACTAATTCACTTAGTTTAACTTAACTAATTCACTTAACTCCTGTCGAATAAACTATATTCGATAACTCCTCTAACTCTATTCGAATAAACTATATCCGATTAACTCCTTTACTCTATTCGAATAAACTATATTCGATTAACTCTATTTAACTCCGTTTAACTCTATTCGAATAACTAATATTCGATTAACTCCTTTTCTTTATTCGAATAAACTATATTCGATCAACTCATTTGATTTAACTCTAATCGATTAACTCCATTTAACTCTATTCGAATAACTAATTCGATTAACTAACTTCGAATACCATATTCGATTAACTAACTTCGAATATCATATTCGATTTCTCCTTTCGAATAACATATTCGATTTCTCCTTTCGAATAACATATTCGATTTACTTTATTCACTTTATAAAGGTTTCCTTTTTAACCATGTTTTATTCATTTGAAAAGATTTACTTTTAAATAACGGTTCTACACTTTAAAAATGATTTCCCTTTTTATAACGTTTCCTTTTCAATTCTATTTGTAAATGGTTTACAAATATTTCCTTTTCAAATTTATTCTTAAAATATTCTAACTCCTTAAATTCTTTGAAAAATTCGCCATAACCTCCTTTGTAACGGGAGCATCGGGAAAAAACCCCAAACCCGCCACACAGGCCTTTCCATTCAAAAAGAAATGTTTTGAATTTATTTCCTTTTCAAATATCTCCTATTTATAAATATCCCAATTTATAAATATTCCTTATTTATAAATATTCCACATTATAAATATCTCTTATTTATAAATATCCCATTTTATAAATATGCTATTTTCAATATCACTTTGAAAATTCCCTTATCTACATCTCGTATGTTATAGTATTCAATCATATCAAATCACGATGTTCAATATCGTCCATACACATATAATCGCCAACAGATTATATATATCACATCATATATTCAATACATGAAACAAAACAGTATATAAATATTGAGGAACCCAGTTGAGTCCCTCCAACCTGTTTCCCTGCATCCACAGATGTTACACAGTATAATCAACATCACTTTCAGTTCAATATAAATTATACTGATAGCAGAATCAATATATAAATATTTAACGGTTTATATATATATATATATAATTTCTACTAACTGACTAGCAGTTCAATCAATCAACCAACGCACAGCAATCAACAGATGATTAAGAGTTCTAAAAATACATTATAAAAATATAACTGTTCAGGGTTGGTGAGTTTTACTCACTTTGGTCGGTCATCGTTAAATAACGATAGTCGATCGCTCATTCAGTTCAGGTAGTTTTCCGTCATAAATGGAGACGAGCTCCAAATCATTTCAGAGCAGTTCTGGAGTGTAGCCGTCATTTTTACGATTCCAATGTAATCGTTTTGGTCGGATTCTGATGTCATATGCAACAAAATGATTTATACAAGCTTTTATACTTATTTAAATAATTTAGACTTAGATTATTGTTAGTTCGGGCCATCACCTTTTACGCCAGCCCAGCCCATGCTCCTTTTATTTAACCCAAATTTTAATACACCAGCCTGCTCCTATGAATTACAGTAACCATTGCTAATATATCCTCATCCCTTAACTCCCTTACTCCACCAATTTCTGAGTGTTACTTCACTGATTTCCTCCATACTCACGTTAATTACTCACCTGTTACCCTCCCATGCGACTACTTCCATTCGTTTATACTCCACGCCACACTTTTCAAAAATAGAAACCACAAAATACTTCACCATAATGCTACCCCATTATCTCCTTTTAATTCTACTTAAAATCCTCCTTCCAGCATTTACCAATACAAAACCGAAAACACCCTCTTCCACCACAAACACACTCCCGTGTTTTCATACACAAGGCGCCCTCCTTTCCCGCTTCAGCAAATACTTTGGCCATCGTTTCCAATCAACCGACCAACTCCCCTCATGAAGAAAACAGTTCCAATTCTGTTCACGGCTGAACACTTGATGCACCCACCTCCACTGTGAAAACATTGCTCTACTTCCTTTATCCCATCAGCCCTCCACCTACTTCTCTTCTTCTCGGAATACCTCTCCTGCTCTTCAACTCCTCATAGAACAATTCGAACTGTATCCTCCTTTCACTCTGCTCATCCCTCTCCGTCCCTTTCCTCACTCGTTCCCCTCCCAAAACCATTAAGCTCCTCACACACAACACAGACCCGCTCGAGTATTTCTCCTCCCTCCTCGTTACGGTTTCACACTGTATCAGCGATGTACAGTAGAGTCGTGAAAATTAGTGCTTCCGAACCCATCAAGACTTACGCACAAGATGCCAAACCATCCTACAAACTCGAATCCATCAACAGATTCCGCAAACAACGCTTCCCTCTCTTGATTCGTGGAACCCTAGTCTTCGCTGAAACTTGCGTTGTTCATTCGAGCGACAGAAAGGAAGTTCGAACTTCCTGAAGACCACGTAGAATTGTAAAGGAACAAATCATGAATTCAATTACACTCATTTCCGGATTTTTAGATTTTCTTTTGTGTTTCTTTTCGAATTTCCAAACCCACATTTTCTGAAACAAAAATGAAGAAGGTGACGGCGGAAACAGATTTTGACTGAGGAATTAGGTTAGAAAGTTTTAAGGGGTATATATAATGGAGCTAAATATCTAGATATTTTGTGGAGATATATTCCTTTAATATTCGTTTTGCCTTCAAAAAAATCGTGTGCTCACACATGATACCCAAAAATCACGAAACTGGACATGCAGCCACAGTTCGACATTACAGTCCCAACGAAACTGGTTTCGTCAAATCCCGACTCCGTATGCTCACACAGCGTATTTTTAACCATCGAAATACTGCTTGTTTTTCACTCTAAAAATCTGTACGGCCACACAGTGACTCTAAAAATCACGAAACTGGAAATCTAACAACTATTTGACATTGCGGATCCAACAAAACTGGTTTCGTCGAATTCCGGCTTCGTTTGCAAAAGTGGCTATTTTTAACGCTTTGAATAGCCCATTTAAACATATAAATATATTTAAATGAAATTTAAATATTAATAATTTAATATTATCGTATATCTTTACATATGATATCGTACAGCTCCAGAATATCATATCAGAATATACAGTTTTGATATTTCAGATTTCAGATTATCTCGGTATTTAGTTCATATCGAAAATCCTTTTATAATGTATATAAAGCGTCGCAAATTATAAAGGAATTCCACAGCGACTTTTCTGAAATTTGATTTGGACGTAACTCAAAATCTACACGGCGAAATCCCGATCTTTCTCTTCCACTAGAAAGATATACTCCACCAGCTCCACACGTTTCTTGTTTCACAGAAATCCGGCTTAAAACGAATCCTGTATATTCAGTTGAAGTTCAAATTGCCAAATAGCGAACTGCCGCGTCGTTACGCACTCTATTTTAATTATATTATAACTATACGTTCAAACTGTCGTCGATTGAATATATCGTTATTATATTTCGAATCGAAACTCCACCAAATCTCGTATGCTATTCAATTCACATGATATTGTGAATTTCACTATTTCCGACTATTTCGACATTATAATATATTATTATATTATAATTATTAATTAAATATTCAATATTATTTACTTCACATTCTCGATATCGATACATCGATATTTAATAATTAAATAAATTAATTATTCAACAGCTAAAAATGCGGGTCACTACAGCTCTGACCGCCGAGGTACCTTTGACTTTTCTCGCTTGTGCAAAAGCTTTACGAATCTTGAAGGGAAAACGTTTACTGGGAAGGAAGGTTTTACTAGTGCCTAATCTTGGATAATGGAATATGAAAGAATTTTTGAGGCTACTGGCTAGCCTGATGAAGTAAAGAGGAGAGTTGAGGTCTGGCACTTAAAGGATGAGGCCCTTGAATGGTTGAACTTATTATCTGTAGAGAACGAGGGTCAGATATTTACATGGGCCGATTTCAAAACCCGTTTCGAAGCAAAGTTTTTACCTAGGGCAGAGATGACTATCCAGTTGGAGAAATTCATCCAACTTAAGCAAGGAAGCTTGAGCTTGCAAGAGTATGTAGCCAAGTTTACTGAGTTGTGTAAGTTTGGAAAATGTTTGGTAGATACCTCTATGAATAAAGCCTTGAGGTTTGTTAAAGGACTAAACTTCTCGTTGAAGGAAACTTTATTAGCCCATGTAGCGTTTGGGGCAACTTTCGAAACTCTAGTAGAGACAACTTTCCTATGCACGACTGAAGGTCCCAAGGAGGAGAAAGGAGGTGAGAAAGGAGAAGGAATACCAATAAGAATAAGAAAAAGGAATGGTGGAAAAACAAGAAGAAATGGAGTAAATTAAATAAGGAAGCAAAGATTTGTACGAGGTGTAACTGCAAGGGCCATGAGGCTAAGGATTGTAGGACTTCGCTGGCAAAGAAGGAATTCAGAGGAAAGTGTTTCAACTGCTATGAAGAAGGACACATGTCCAAGGACTTCCTAAAGCACAAAGTTAACAATAGTGGCGAGAGTTATGCGATAGAGGCAATATCGATTCAAAGCCAACCTCCGAGAGACCAAGGGCAATCCGCACTTGAAGGTATAATTTTTGTTTCAGGAAATTCTGTATACACCTATTCAATTCCGGAGCGACCCATTCTTTTATCTCTAAGAGATTTGTTAATCTGTTGAACCTTCCCGTATCTATCTCTGATAGTCCCATAGAGGTGGTCAACCCTATCGGAGGATCTAAGTGTCTTGAGCTGTTGTGTAAAGACCTAGTATTAGAGGACGTCGATGCGGAGTTCCTTTGGGAAGCATATGCATTGGATTTATGGGGTATGACCCTATCCTAAGTTTGGACTGGCTATCGTTTTATGGAGCCGTCCTAGATTACGACAAGAGAATCCTTCGTCTTGGGAACCGAGGAGGACGTAGTCTGAGTATTCCTTGTAATTTCATAAACAAGAATAAAGCCTTGTTATATTCCTTATCTCGTAATTCATAAGGACCAGCTTCGGTCCCTATAGTATGTGAGTTGTAGGATGTTTTTGAGGAAGTCATGGGACTTTCACTCCATAGAGAAATCTCTTTTCTTATTAACCTAGAGAAAAACGCTAGACCCGTAGCACTACCCCTGAGGTATATGGCGCCTAAAGAAAGAAGGGAATTGGATAAGCAGATTTCAGAACTATTATAGAAAGGTTTCATTCGATGCAGTACCATAGAATAGGGTGCACCTATTGTGTTTTCCACCAAACCAGATGGATCTTTATGACTTTGTGTGGAATATAATGAACTTATTAAGTTGACCAATAAGAATAGGTACCCCTTACCAAGAATCGATGACCTTTTTGACCCCTTGGGAGGAGCCCGAGTATTTTCCCATTTAGGCCTTGCTACTGGATTTCACATGTTAAGGATTACGGAGGACAGGAAGGAAAACCTGCGTTTAGCACCCCGGATGGATTGTTCCAATGAGAAGTTATGCCCTTCGGATTGACGAATGCACTCGCCTTCTTTTCTGACCTCATGAGTAGTGTTTAGAGGCATTCTAAACAAGATTGTGGTAGTCTCCGTTGATGATATCCTTATATTTTCAAAAGATCATAATAAACATGAGAATCACTTGAGACAAGTGTTAGGCATATTAAGAAAGAATCAATTGAAAGCGAAATTCTCGAAGTGCCATTTCTGGAGGGAATAAGTAATGTTTTTGGATATATTGTGTCAAGTGAAGGCTTGGCCGTAGACCCCACAATGATCGAGGTAACCAAGGAATGGAGGATACATCGAAATGCTATGGAAGTAAGAAGCTTCCTTAGATTGGTTAGATATTATTCGGAAGTTTATTAAAGATTTTGCAAAGATTGCTACTTCTTTGACCAATTAACGAAGAAGAACTTAGTATTTTCTTAGAGTAATAAATATGGCATAGCCTTTAAGAAATTAAAGGAAGTATTAACTAGCGCACTAGTCCTAATTATATCCAATGGTTCGAAATTGTTTACAGTTTACACTGATGCATGTGGGACCGATTTAGGAGTGGTCCTTTTGCAAGAAGAAAGAGTAGTTGCTTGCGCTAGTGGAAAACTAAAGGATTCGGAGAAGAGATACCCAATGCATGACCTTGAGTTAGCCGTAATAGTGTTTTCCCTTAAGATATGGAGGTATTATCTTTTAGGGGAGAAATTTTAGCTTTTTACTGACCATAAGTCACTAAAGTACTTATTTTCTCAACGTGACCTAAACTTGACACAACAAAGATGGATGGAATATTTTTCCTCTTTTGATTTTTTGATTTAGTATACCCCAGGAAAAGGGAATGTTGTGGTGGATGCGTTAAGTAGGAAGCACACAACTTTGAATGCGATATTGGAATGAAAACAATTTGAGTTTCTCTCTAATTTTAATTTTCAACCCTCACCAATAACCTCTAATGGTTTTCTCGGAGCTATGATTATTAGACCTACCCTAAAAGGGAGGATTCAATGTATACAAGATCTTGATAAAGAGTTAAGAAACATAAAGAAAAAAGTCATAGAAAGAAGGAAACCTTTCCTTATTCGGTTAGATACTCGATTGGTGATGATGGAAGTTTACTTCGGAGATGATAGATGGTGTAACACCCCGTATTTTCTGTTAACATTAAAGTTACGAATTAAAGACTATTTAATTTTAAATGTGAAAATTAAGAGAAACTGGTTATGCCACTGCGTTCGTCTCGGAATTCTGCTTGGGACAGACTCCGAGTTTGCGTGAATTGGACTCCGTATGAAGGAGTTATAGTCTTTAGAAGTTTCAGTAGTTGAAATAAACAGTTCAGAAATTCAAAAATCAAAATCAAAAGCAGAAGCAGGCTGGGCGAGAAATTTCCGCCCAGGGACCAGGTTGACCAGGGGTTCGACTCTAGTGTCGACCTCTCCTATATAAGTCGACCTTAGTGTCGACCTGGGGGTCGACCTACCCCCCCTCGGGCAGATCTGAAAACTGATGTGTTCTGACTCCCTGCTGAGTCATTAGGGCTAATTTGGTTGTTCTATCTTGTCTGGATGGTCTTGATCGCTTCTGGGTTGATCTAACGGCTCTAAATTAATCAAAATTCTATTTAAGCAACCTAAATCTAAACCCTAAGCCACACAGAAAAATATTCCTTGAGCCGTCATGCCGTCAGTAGTGAACCTGGAATAGCCGTCATCTCTTTCAAGTCAAAGGCAAGATAGAAGCTACATCAAAAATCAAATCAAATCAAATCTAATTCAACTAAGAGAATACAATGATCTGCATCAAAAGCGAGCAATTCAGTTTCAGAATACAGATCCCAGAACTCAAGAATTCCTTTTTGTTTGTAAGTGTAGGTACCTTTCAGATGTGAATAAATTAAAGACATGATTTGTAATGAATTGTAAAATAGAATTTGAACCAAGTTGTATGTGATGCTGATTCATGTCTATTCATGTCTATTCTATCATGTTTGCCTATGAACTATTGTGGTTTATCATGTTAAATTTGCGGTCATGTTGTATGTAGTTTGATGATAAAACTACCATTGTAAAAGGCTTGGCAATGAACCTATGAGTTGTATGTTGAATGGGCGATGAAATGTCATGTTGTATAAATTAGTGATAACATCTATATATTGTATGTCAATTTGGGAATTTTGCCATGTTTATGCAAGTTAGGTGATGCTATCATGTTAAGAATACATGAAAGTTTATAGGTTAAAAACATGATTATGTAAACCTATATGTTTAGATCTACACTTTATATGTTAGATCCATATGCCTCTATGTTAGATCTATGTTAGCATGATTCAACCCCTATGCAAGTTCACCACTACATGTCTAATTAAGTTTTAGGTAGTGCTATGTAAAACTATTATTTGATGATTCATGTTTCATAGATCTAGTTTGCAAGTTCTTAATTAAAAGTATATTATGCCAAGTTCATGTGACACATCTGTAGTGAGATCCATATTTTGTATGATGTTGGAATGTTGCAAGTTCCTCTTTTCCCCTTTTAGTTTATAAGTTAGGCTAAAATGTTGAGCCTAACACTCTATGAAACTTTGCGAACGTACAACGGGGGTAACGTTGGGGGAAAACATGAAAGCTACATGTAATTGACATATTTGGCTCATAGCCATGTAAATGGTATGGCATTGAAATGGTATAATTTGTGTACCAAAATTGTGAATTTGAATTAAGAGGAAAGTGGGCCATGACAATAAATTGTTGACAAATTTACATATAAGCATAAAAGGATAAATATGTAAATTTAGAAAAGACGAATATGCCTAACCCGAGGTTAGACTGAGTTGTGGTGTAAAACTGCCCGGAACCGACCGACACATCCAGTGACCACAACAATACCTATCTAATGTGGGTGGTTAGTGCATTGAGCCCAAAAAGGACCCGAGGTTAGACTGAGTTGTGGTGTAAAACTGCCCGGAACCGACCGGCACATCCAGTGACCACAACAATACATGTCTAATGTGAGTGGTTGGTGCTTTAATAAAGCTAAGTCAAGATTGGTAGGGTTAAGTCAATTAAGGAAACACTTAACCAATTCAACATGTTAACTAAACTGATGGGTGGGATTAGGTAAATTTGGACACCTAACCCATTTAACATGTTTGCTAGAAAACTAAAGTAACGAGGACCCATTTCAGCAGTAACCCACATAGATGTATCATGGAACCCTGAACTTGGAAGGGTGGGGCACGATTACTGGGCTGAATTGTAAGCAGTCAAAACGTCGGCAGGTGGTGCGTCAGTGTAGGTTCCGACGTAGTACGGGCGTACACGTACTCCGAAGTGGAAAAAGCAGGCACTGGGCATCAGTAGTCATACACTATGCATCTTCAATCGTGTCGGGTTGCCACCATAGGATTTGATACACCCCGTAGTGGGACTAGCACAGGTATCTACAATCAAGCGGGGGCCGAATGACACACGTGATGAATGCATGCGAGTAGGAGCCGATCGATATAAGGGGATCATTTCACCATGAACATGTGGTGCTAGTTGGACAAGTATAAGTAGGTGCAGATAATTAGACATGGGTGCAATGTATATTCAGTTTATCCTGCCTTGTATAGCTTTATGTTAGTTTGCTGTCCTGGTACTGTCCTATTTTTAGTTTATTCCTATCATGAACTTTTCCTTATTCACACACTGAAAAGTCACTGGACTTACTCAGACTTATGTCTGACCCATTTTTCTTTCGTCTTATTTTCTTCCGTTTCCCCCCTCAGGTAGCCAGGGAGGGAATAGCTCAGCTTAATTTGGACCGTTCATCTTTCCAAGCTTGAAGACTCTGTGATGTACGGCTTGGAATCTCTTATCTTTGGCTATGGCTTTGGACACACTAGACTTAGGGATTTATGCAGTTTTATTTATGTTTTATGCTTCTTTATGTTTTAATTAAGACAGAGATTATGATGTAATGTTTTGGAAGTTATTTTGAGATAATTTGCTGTAATGACTTTTGTATTGAACCACATATGAAATAAATGTTTGTTTCCACTGCTTATAGTTCTGTCTTGTAAATTTTCTGTGTCTTTTACCTATAATGCTCCACCAAAGTTAAGGCATTCCCTTTGTGAGTGACCTTAACGGAGGCGGGGTGTTTAAGATGGATTAACATCCTAATGATGAGGGGTTGAGGAAAGAAATCCTAGGAGAGCGCCATAGGTCAAAGATGACCATACACCCCAATGGGGATAAAATGTACAAAGATATGAAGAGGAAATTCCATTGGGAAGGAATGAAGAAAGATATAGCCGAGTTCATGGCCAAATGTTTGACATGCCAAAAAGTAAAAGAAGAGCAAGGGAAGCCTGGAGGGTTATTTCTACCTTTAGAGTCCCCCATGTGGAAGTGGGAACAAATTTTCATGGACTTTGTAGATGGACTTCCTAGAAGCCAAAAGGGTAATGTGGCCATTTGGGTTGTGGTAAATCGTTTAACCAAAAGTGTTCATTTTATACCAATCAAGAAGACAAGGACTACGACAATATTAGCCTAACTGCACATTAAAGAGATAGTTAGATCATATGGTATCCCATCAAGTATTGTGAGTGATAGAGACCCCTTGTTCATAAGCGAATTTCGGAGAAGCCTACAAGCAGCCTTAAGAACGACCCTAAACCTAAGCACAGCCTACCATCCACGTACCGATGGATAGACAGAAAGAGTTAATAGAATCTTGGAAGACATGCACATAACTCGCATCATCGACTTGGGAGGAGTTTGGGAGCAGCACCTACTGCTCGTGGAGTTCACATAAAACAATAGCTTTCAATTGACGATTGGTATGGCCCCTTTTGAAGCGCTTTATGGAAGGCCATGCAAATCACCGACTTGTTGATGGAAAACTACCGACAAGGTTCTACTCAGACCAGACTTCGACCGTGAGTCCATAGAGAAGATATCCTTGATTAGGTAGAGAATGAAGGCAGCCCAAGACCATCAGAAATCGTATGCTGATAAGCGAAGGAGGGAACTTGAGTTTACTGTTGGAGATTTGGTATTTGTAAAAGTATCCCCTCTCAAGAAGACTGTTCGGTTTGGCAAGACTGGGAAGTTGCCTCCCAAGTTTATAGGGCCTTTTTGCATTATCAAGAGGATATGATCTTTAGCCTATCGAGTGGATCTCCCACAGAATCTATCGAGAATCCATAATGCTTTTCATGTATCCCATCTCAGGAAGTGCCTTCATGATTCTACTGCTAGACTCGAGCTTGATGATATTGAGGATATAGAAAAACTTGAGTTGCAGTCCAGTGTGCCCCGTGCAGCTACAAGGATTGTAGAGCATGGAATCAAGAGACTCCGCAACAAAACCGTTCACCTTGTCCGAGTACAATGGGGAAATGATCTTGCGGAAAGCACATGGAAAACCGAGGACAAGATGAAACAGACTCACCTAGAGCTTTTCTTGTGTAATTTTTCCTCAAAATAACATTTATGGATGCATCGTGATTGCTAGATTGGATGTTAGGAAATGGATGCAACACTATTGCCTTATGCCCTCATATAGAAATATATGCATATTACTTTGTTTGCATACATATTTGCATCACTTATTACACCTACATCTTAGGGTAGAGCTCACTTTAGTGAGTGTGCAGTTCATAACCACTATGAGTCATGGATGTTCGTGGATGTTTCGAGCGAGTTGTGTTTTTTCGCACCTTAAGACAGATTTGGAGACAAAAATTATTTTAAGGGGAGGAGAGTGTAACACCCCGTAAAATACATAAATGATTAATAAAATAAATATAAGACAATTAAAATAGTAAGGCTGGAAAATGGAATTTTTGCTACTTTAGGAATTTGGCTACGAATTTTTTTATTTGAATCCGCAGCGAAATTCTGAATTGTTTTCATATATAATATGTTGGAAACGGTAAAAATATAAAGAAGTTACAAGCGAATGAAACTGGACAATGAAACACGGAATATACATATATATATATATATATATATATAATAAGAAGATATATAGACACACACACACACATCCAGAAGTTATTGAAATGAAAAGGTGGATGAGTTTGAAATTCAAACCGAGGATAAGATCAAAGGGACATAGGATATTGTAAATAAGGAAAAAGACCAAGTAAAGAAAGCACAAAATGTATAATTAAACACCTCAGCGTTACATACGCTCATTGGGCAAATCGACGACCGGGTGGAGACCACTCTGGTCGACCGCTTGGGTCGACCGCCTGGCGATGAAAATGCCCAATGAATCTGTTTGGATAGGGTTTTTAGTTAAGGGGATTATATAATTATATGCTCGAGATTATATTTAAATAATCTAACAGGCTACGCTTACACAAGCGACTATATATAGGCTCCTTAACCTCATTATAGAACCCTAGCCACTCTTTTATATCCACCTCCATATTATCCTTCTTCCATTGATGAATTCCAGAGAAGGTTAGGAATTTCTCTTCTATTCCTCCAACCTTTATTCTTATCTTCTCACCAATCTATATCTATATAGGTTTTAGTATAAATTCTGGAATTTAGTTTTATATATACATAAGATTCTAAAGGTGATTCTTATATATATATATATATATATATATATATATATATATATATTAGAAGGATTGGAGCATGTTCATCGCAAAGGCAAAACCCAGATTTGAATCAAAAACAAAGAGTTCTATCGTTCTTCCTTCCGGATTTGTGAGTGGAGTATTGTGTTCTTAGGCATATTCTATTTCTTAATAGATTATCATATTGATTAGTATGCCTTAGAGGATTTGGTAAATGATAACATCAAGAGCAAACACCCCCCCCCCCAAATCCTCTAGTTTATGTTTGCGTAAGAATTGTCGTTTCATTTAGGTTTGTGGATTCGATCTTAAGATTGAATTGAGGATTAAAAAGAGGTGTTTGTTTCTACATTGTGTAATTCATCCTTACTCCAAAAATATTTGATTGTAGCCTAAAAGGGTTTAGATTTGGGTTGATTCATGATTTGATTAGGTTTGAGTTCTATTCTAAATCCAGTCGTATTCATACTCAAATATATCAAATATAAACGTTTCTATGTGCAATATAGAAATAAAAAAAGGATGAACTAGATAAGGTGGACTCTGTAAATATGCATATACATATTATACGTGTATGGTATACTCTATCCTTGATTCATTGTTAAATTATTCCAATAAGCATAGGATACAAGTTATAATTTGTATGTATGTCATAATTTTCCATCCACTGTTATATGTTATTATGATCTTATGCCATTATGCCTGACTTGTAACGGTTAAGATATGGAATTAACTTGTGTGCCTGATTTAGACAAGATTGATAATTTAAATCTCATTAGAACGTTCTCTCGTTCATACGGACCTTAGCGTTAACTACACAGTATTATTATCATACTAAAATAGCGTAAACAACATAATTAATGTAATAATGGCATAATAAAGGCGATTAGGATAGAATTCGAATTTGTAATGCCCCCATATATGTACATATTGATTGCTTGTGTGTGTATAGAATGGATTTACATATATTAATAGTGACACACAGACACGAGTTAGTTTCCATTTGTGGTGGAAGTCTTCCCGGAACCGACCGACAAATCCACCAACCACAAGTTGGCCCAACTAATGTGAGAGGTCTAGGTTTCAAGGGCCATTCAAAAACTTAGTACACTATGACACAAGGTTAAACCAACTTGTAGTAGAAGCCTGCCCGGAACCGCTCGACATATCCATCATCTACAGGTATACGGTTTAATGTGAGAGGTCTAGCGTGTATATATATATAACTATATATATATAAGTCTATTGTGTGTGAAAATAAGCATGTTTACTACACCTTGAGAAGGTCTTAAGTGGTTAACTCTCTTCTTGTCTAACTTGGGTCTTAGTGGTTAGGACAAGGATCCCCCCGAAGGTTTATTCCTTGGAGAGGAACCCAAGTCGTAGGACTCACCCTTATTAGATTCAAAGTAAGTCTTTGGGTCCTCCATCTCTAAAGTTGGTCAAGCATAAGCAGTAACGGTGTAGGATAGTTCACGGGGGATCTCCACTTCTTCTAGAAGCTTGTAATAGCTCAACCAGGGACAAGATTCGTATATGAAAGATATGTGGCCACTTCATCCTTCTAACTGTCTAAGGGAAGTCTTAAGCAGCATAGGTGTTCTACCGTAACATCAGTAAGTAGTAACGTTCGCAATACTACTTCTCATATTGCAAGTGAGAGTATAGACTTAAGAACGTTGACGTGCTAGGATGGGGTCTTAAGGGGCTAAGTTCCGCCTTCGGGTTGTAAGAGATCATAAGAATCCACCATTAATAGGGCCATAAGTGACCGAGGATGCCACCTTGTTGTGTCTTTACCCTAAAAACACTATTGAGCGATTGACTCGGAAATCTACCTCATTGGTTAGACACTTGGTGTTTGTGTGAGAGTTGTGTATTGCGTAGACATACCTTGACACATGTAACCTGCTAAAAACTAGGGTATGGTCTTTAAGTTAACACCATATTTCAGTCATACAGAACTTTATGTTCTGGCCCCTCCCCTCAACATATCTACAGGTTAGCAGGTGGGGTAAAAGGCATGGACGAAGTCACGATGAAATTTGAAGACGAAGACGAACTCATTATGCTATTATTAGTAGTTACTGCTTTACTTCATACGGAAACATGAGAGAATGAACTATTTGATGTACCCATGGAATATATGTAATCTTGACTGTTGTATTTGGAAATTCTGTGGTTTTTAGTAAAGTAGTATATCTTATTCCAATATTATATTTTCTCCTTTCGTTGTGTGAGATTTCCATTTTAAGTACATATGTATTGACTGCGCGAATGTAATTCCTTACAGGAACCAACGACCCGTTTAAAATGACTTTATGTTTCGATGGGCCTTTCCTAGGTCGACATTTAGGCTCATTCTGGGTGGGTTGTTACACTTACTAGGATAAATCGACCCAGAGCAATCTACCAAACGGTCTACCCCTCTAGTGGAAACGCCCAGTGACGATTAGGTTTTTGAGGGTATTTTTAATATATAATTTTTTATAAATGGATGGATCTTTATAATATTAAATCTAATGGTCTAGAGTATTTCTAACACCTATAACTAAAGGTTGGACCCCCATTATTTTGCACACAATTCTGAAGGTAGTAGCGAAGCTCTGCCATTTCCCATTCCTTCGAAATCTCTTTTAAGCCAAATCTAAACATATACAAAACTAAACAAATATAGATTTGAGAAGATTGAAATTAGACTCTTATGAAAAAGAGATGGTGCTATGGATAGGCGTTATTCCATTCAGATTTCCTTCCTTTTTCCTATTTTCTTGCAGATCTACAAATCTAAAAGAATCCTCTTTTTGGAATAATTATAGATCTGTTAGATTTTGGGAATTATAGGCCTAAAGGTTTATTTAAATTCAGATTTGGATAACTTTCAGATGAGTGGGAAATTTACATACAATGTTTATAATAACCAAATTATTTTGTTTATTTTCTAAAATTTATTCACTATAGAATTCTATACTTTCCAACACTAAACAACTGTTAGTTAGATAAGAAAAATGGGATTTCATTTCTAAGTCAAATACAACAAAGTGTGAAAGTCAAACACATATGAAATCCCATTACATCCTCGTGCGATTTACAGGAACAACACACTAACAGTTATAAATACAACTACATCAACAATAAAGATAAAATGCGGGAAAGGTAAAAGATACATGATACAAGGTACAAAAGATATCGCCTACAAGCTACGAGAAGGTCGACTACCACGGCTGGATCCACGTGAAGAATGTAACAAGGAAGAAATACATCCAATCTCGTGCGCTTGTCGACGCTGCTCTGTACGAACCTCGCGGAGCTTTGCATGATCTGACAGAAGGGACAAGCTCCGGGATCTCCTGACTTGCTGCGGCTGGCTACTACTGCTGCTTGACTGGAGCATGAGGTGCAAGAACGCAAGCGGGAACTGGAGCAAGAATTCCCATCAACTGAGAGAGGAACGATCAATGGTAGCCTGGGTCTTCTTGACAACGGGCTCCCCACGAAGAATCACCCCAAAACATGGGTGAGAAGATGACTATACTGGAAATGGGTCCTCGGGGTACTAGCTGTGTAACAACCTGGAATTTCAGAACTGATTTAAAATTTTAATTTAAGCTATTTTAATGGATGTTGAATATTTAAAATTATTTATTTTAAATGATAACAACTAAAAATTTATTTTAAAACAAAATTAGAACTTATAAACTAAAATTAATTATATAAGGAGCCTGAAATGGCGTATTAGTTTGAAAATTCGATTTAAACTTTGAATGAATGTACTGAATTCAATATAAGTCAAAATTGGGTGACATACGGTTGTAAGAGTTATATTAATTATATTTTGCTTACACGTCTCCCTTGTGATTAGTTGTATGTCAATTTATTGACAGACTGTTGTAAGCATTATTTATTTATTTATTTATTTATTTATTTAATGCTTATACAGTTGTAGAATGCACTCTGGTTGTTATTTGGATGTTTAATGATTGTTTATCATTATTGTTGAACACATGTGATGTATGAAATCCATATAACTAAAATTATGTGGTAATTGATTGAGCCTCATTCCAATTTGGAAATAATGAACATTTTTAAATAATATTCAGTGAAGAATTTAAAATATGGTTTTGATGTCCGATTTTGGATGGATATGAAAATATGGAAATATATAAAGCCGAGTTAAGTAGATTTGGGCCATTTTTACTCAAACGAATTTTTATATCGATTGAATTCAGTTTATAACGAGTATGGAAAGGAATGGATTTCAAAATAAAACATTTTGAAAATATTATCACTTTAATATTATAATGATATGGATTGTTCAATTTTGATTTAAAATTGAAATGCAAGTTGGAATCGTTTTAAAACGAATTTATAAATGTCTTATAAAATACGTTTTGAATGGAAACCGACGAAATATTATATATATATTAATATATATATATTAAAATGGTTTGAATAGAATGTGTCGCGCAGCGACCGTTTGCGAATTTCGACCATTAACTTCGATTTGACGTAAGATCCGGCCATCGGATTCTTATGAATTCGGAACCTTTGGGTTTGTATCGAAAAGAGCTTCCAAATGAATATATGAGGTTTGAAATCAAATTGCTGGATTTTGAGAAATGTCAAATTCAAATTTGTATAAAAACAGCGCTGTTGCAGCTAAATGACCTAGAACGTCATTTAACTGTATTGGCATATTTTTAAATAATTAAAAATATGGAAAAATTATGTTACATCATAATAAATGACTTGAAATGGTTTCTGATGAAATATTCCAAGTTTATAAAGATAAAAGATATTTTTATTAAAATAAGTTGTTTATCAACTTAAGTAAAGAACTGAAAGGAATTGAAATGGTTTTAATATAACCAGATTTTTTCTAATGCATGAATTGGAGTGGATTTGAATGGAAATTATCTTCGGATATTTCGATGTTGGATTCCGTGATTACAAGGATATTGTTATGGGAATTTGGAAGATATCGATATCGTTATTCCCGATATGATATCTGTTCGGTTCAGAATTTGGTATTGAATGTAAGTCAACAAGATTTCCATTTAATACCATATATTTGATGTCGAATTGGAATTTGGTTTGTTGTGCATTGTATCTTAAATAATACCGTTCTTAAACTCAATTGAGAAAGAATAAATATTTTAATAAGATTTGATGAAGTTTTAAGTTTATTTAACTAAGTTGGAATTAAATGAAAGTGGATTTTTTGGGTTTATCGTGAACGGTGTTTTTAAATAACATTTGTTCTTTAACCCAAATAAAAACAAGAGAGATTTCCAATGATTGAACAAACATTAAGTAATGATTCTTGAGATTAAAACTGAACTAGAGTTTTAATGAATCTTTAACTAGATAAAAATTGAGAAGAGGGTAATTAAACTTACCGAATTCAAGAAATGTTCGAGAGGGAGTATCGCCAGTTTTTCTCCATGCGATAGTTAAATGTTTAATTAGATTTGAAGCATTGAATGGTAATTAATTTTACCGTAAACTCATTGAGTGTTAGACATAGAGTGTTACCAGTTTTGCTCCATGGGATGAACGGGTTGGGAATTGGGATAACAAAATAAATGATTACTTCGGTAAGGCATAAAAACCAACTAGTTTGATAAACCTTGATTTGGTTTTAATTGTGAAAATATATTGCAAAATATTTTGAAATGATTTCTGAGGAAGAACAAACAAAAAGTTTAAATGGAATTTTATTTGATAAAATTAATGGAAACCTTTCCCAAAGAAAAGAACATTTGAATAAAGAATATTCTGGATTGGAATGAGGCATATGACGTGTTTCTATAGCACTTGTTTATAAGATACGTGAGTTATTCGGAAAGACAAGGGTTAACCCATTATGAATAACTGATACAACGATTAAAATTCGATGATGAAGACGGTGGTTGAAGACCGGAGATCTTCACATCGTTGGTATGATTGCTGATGCCTCGATTGGGCAGTACACCCAAAACGAGGTTATAGTGCTGGTCGTCCAGACGTACTTGGAGATCGAGCGGATATGCGACGATCTCTCTCCTGTATTGGACATATGGGAAGAGGAATAAGGTGTCTCCGGTTTCGTTCAGACCCAGAACGGACTTGTAAATCGACTGTATGTCTGACATTGTACTTCGTGCCGTATTTGTTGATCTCTGCTAAATGTATATCTGTTTGGTGGCGGAGAATTGATTCTCTTGCTTAACATCCTTCTCTAAGACGTACGAGCTCAGAAGTTATATATTGGTAGATGATCAATGATATGGTATGGATTGTCAATGTGGCATGCTAAGATGCAATGATCAAGGCTTTTGTTGAAAAGCAAAGTCTTGTGGATGATGATCAAAGCACGACTTTAATTAGCACAGCATTGTGTATAGCGTTAATTCGCGTGCCTCACACCTCGGTATGAGTCAAAAACGGGATAGTGACTGCAGGGAGTGTATGTTGTTTTTTTCTAGCTAGAAGTGGTGTCATGGTATGGAGCCCACATATTTTTACTTATGTGGATGATAGATGCGAGGCGCCTCAGATATTGGTCGCTACTGGCCATTTTATAGGCCCGATAGGACTGGGAAACGGGTGTTCTGGAATAATTATTCCTCAAAAGTAAAAGAGGACCGGCCCTGAAGATCCAGGGGTTCACTACAGGGGATCCTAAGACATGTGTTAGAGTGTCTCGAATCAGTGAGGAGACATCCCTTGCCTCGACTCATAGATGGAATCCAATTTCTAATACGGCACTTTTACGGTTTTAGTTGTAAACCTATATGGTGACATAGTAGGATGTGGTACTATGCCATCTATGATTGATACATTTATATTTGAAGCTGAATTCTTCACTAATAGTAATAATAAATGATGAATTTCACGTACCAAGCGTATTTGGCCATTATAAGGTAAAACTTTATCCTCTGGTTTGTGTTTGCATTGTGTGATGGGACCTGAGTCTTATAATGGCTTCATTTTTCTTTATTTAGCATTGCACTGTTTGTTTTATGCACTGGTATTCTTGGGAAGAAACCCGTTTCGTGTTATACGGCGAGGTCCCTTGATTTACTCAACTTTAAAATAAAGCTAATAATTGTTTTAGTTCTCACACCAGTCCCATGACTGAGTTAGAGTTTACTGTTTAACCTAAACTCTGGATGCCCCTATTTTTTATACGGTAAGCTAGTAGTTTTGGTTTTGCAGATATTCATTTTCATAGGATCCTGGATTATGGCTGGAACTATATTCAGAAGGATTTGTATCCGTGTATTTCTTTCAGTTGTGTCAGTTGATGTATTTCCGCTATGCATTGTATTTATACATTTTATTTTTGTTGCTATGTATTTTAAATCTCTGATATTTTCCGTTGTGTATTATTTATTTATACTCTGATATATTCTTGTACTCTGATGTAAATTGTTATAATAGCAAAGAAATGTTCTATTGTTTTGTGTTCCGATGCGTGGTGTTCTCAAAGCAAACCGCCATCCTGTTCAGTCTAGGCTGGGCGGGGATTTCGGGTCGTTTCAGTTTTGTATCGAGCTTTGGTTTTACAAAGCTCGAGAATAAGATACATTAGAACCGAACGCAAGAATTCATCGGAGATAGGATTAGAAACATCCTATAAGAATAACTCGTTAGGGATAGGGTTAGGGTTAGTAATACCCTAGAATGAGTTTAAAGAGTACTATTTACTAAAACAAATTAGTTTTGAAAATTTATATCTTTTTATACGTATTTGAGAATTTATTTTATATTAAATTTGGACTATAGAGTATTAGAATATTTAGCATATACGCGTTATGAACGTATATTCAAAGTGTCAAATATATCGGGTAGATAAAGAATCACACTTTAGTCGCCTGGGGATGATTCTGATCATTGTAGCTACATCATCAGTATTTATTTTCGAGTTTCGAAAGTGGGATATCTATATATTTCCAATTGACTGGTGTGACAACCAAAACTTAGTTAGAATTTATTACTTGTGATTTGACACTGGAATTATATTTTTGAGTATATAAAAAATATGCATTTGGAAATTTAATCACAAATTGTTTGCTGGTTGTGTGATTATTTGTTGAAATAATAAAATTATTGGAATGATAAAAGCAATTGAAGAATGAGTGATTAAATCAAGCCAAATCAAATTTGAAGTAGAGCTAAATTGTAAATTAGTTTGAATTGGATTTTTATATATAGATAGATAGATATATGCATGTACATTAATTATACTAAACAGGTTGCTGAGTGAAGATTAAGTTGAGTAGAGAATTAAAATGTGTGCCCGACAAATAGGTACACCTTAATGAATTGGTTGCGCAATTTCATTGTTATATCACTCCTATGAGTTATTTGGATGCGATGTGATGGTTGTTCTGTGTGAGATTAAAAACATACGCCATAGGATAGCAACAGTAATTATCGACTACCCCACATATACATACATCATGAAGACAACATATCATATCATATTCCATATAAGCAGTTGGTGCTTATAGGACGAGGTTTTGGATTACCGCACGAGCGAGATGCTTGTATGGCGATGACATAATTACAGGTTGAACCGAAGACTGATTATAGATGGCATGGCATATCATATTCTATATAAGCATTTGTTTCTTATATGAGGACGTTTTGATTACCATACGAGTGAGATGCTTGTATGGCGAGTACTGCACTACATGTTGTACCAAGGACTGATTATGGACTCAATAACCTATAACGGAAAACTGCAAGATTTAATAAAAACCCTACACATGTCAGGAGATGACAAGAATGCATGTCTCTCTAGTTCTTAGTTACGGCACATGAATATTTTATTTTCAACACTGGGGAAACATCCGAGATTTCGACTTTTTACACTTCTCCTTTGGGCATAAATAGGACACAAAAATTCTGTATGCGATATGAGGATTTATTGGGTGCCTAATATGGCCTAATAAAATTTTCAAACCCTCTCCGTACAAAGGAGGTTATGGAGAAATTTAGGATGTTAGGCAAATTTTTTAAAAATTTGAAAGTTCCTAAAAACTGAAAAGTTGAAGAACTCAAACCAGAATGAAAGTTGACTTGGTTAGTTAAACAAATTTTAGCTCCGTTCCTTTTCGAGGACGAAAGGTTTTAAGTGGGGGAGATTGTTAAACCCAGAATTTTGGAACCGATTTAAAAACTTAATTTAAGCTATTTTAATGGAAGTTGAATATTTAAAACTATTTATTTTAAATAATAACCACTAAAAATTTATTTTAAAACGAAGTTAGAACTTATAAAATTATATTAATTATATAACGAGCCTGAAATGGCGTGGTAGTTTGAAAATTTGATTTTAAACTTTGAATGAATGTACATAATTCAGTATAAATCAGAATTGGGTGAAACGAGTAATGTTAGGATCATATCAAACATATCTTTCTAGCGAATGCAAGAAATTTAGATTTCACTTTATAAATTGTAAGTTATGTCTAAATTAAAAATTTCAAATAGTCGCTATAGAATTTATATATATTTTTAATAATATATATACGCCTTAAAAATGGCCATTTTGCAAACGACCTCCGAATTAGACGAAACCAATTTTCTTGGATTCGTATTGTCAAATTATTGTCAGGTTTCAAATTTCATAATTTTTGGATTTAATATGTGTGTGTGGCAAACTTAAAGGCACATTCGATTTTAGTTGTAAATTTAATAAGCTAGAAAAAGGCTAATTTGCATACAGACTTGGAATCGATGAAACCAGTTTCTACAGGACTGTATTGTCAAAACATAACAAGATTTCAGTTTTCATAATTTTGGGAGAAAGTATGTGGCCCCGGTAAATGTACGTTGAAATTCAATTTGAAACTTTATATTAATTTATATTTCAATTTTGATAAAAACTGTTAAAAACAGTCGAATTGGCCTACGAAACATATCCATTGTGTTCAGAATGGGGGTATTTAGCTAAGGACGACAGTTGTTGGGTTTGATTTGGAGTTCGGATGTAAAAACTCACTTTTACAAATTAAATATTAATAAAATATATATGGGCCAATCAGAGAATTTTAAAAACCTAATTCATTTTCCCAATTTAAAACCGCCGTCAGCCCCGATCAATGGCGAAAATTCACCGATCCTTCATCCCACTAAATCACGCGATCCGATCATTTTTATATAGATATCCCAACAGTAAAAGGAAAGATCTCGTCGAGCTCTCTCAAGAGCACGGTGGTGATCGAGTCTAGGGCTTCGAGCTGGCCGAAATCAGCCCTCAAACAAGCCACTGTCGCACCCAAATTGCGATGTGAGGAGTGGGTCGAACTCCACCGGATGCCATAAGGAGGAAGGTGAAGTGAAGCTCTTCAATTGGGTCCCGGTCATCTGGATTGAGGCGCGCAGGTGAAAGTTTGATCATGGAATTGTTCGATCAACAGCAGCCGAAGTCGATGAAGGAGAAGGTGATTAGAGAATTAATTAAGTTAATTTAATTTTAATTATCATTAGTGAGTTATAAAATGCAATTAACATTTTAAAGCTCATATCTTTTTCATACGGTATCAGAAAATTGCAAACTTAGGTCCGTTGGAATCGTGACGACGAACACTACAACCTAGAGCTGATAAGAATGGAAATGGAGCAAGTGGGAATTTAAGGCGAATTCAAACTCAAACGATACCAAATGGGCAATAAAAGAATGACGGAGTGAAAACCGATGTGAGAAATCTTTCTCACTCAACTCTTTTATTATGCTAATTATATCCTAGGTTGTAAATGGTGCTTAGTAGCTCCTGTCACCATTATTTGAAACCATGGATGATTTATTGATTTTTGGTATTATTTGGATGTGTATTGATGGTCGATGATTAAAATTGTTTGTGCATGACGCGATCCACTACCAAGAGAGGGATAATGCTAGACATTATTCCGGAGCTACAGTATAGCGCCATTATAATGCAGAAATTTTCTGAAATACGTTATAAAAAATGTTAATATATTTATATTAGTCGAAATAAAATTACACATCCATTTACAAGTTGGACGACTTGTTTATGTTCGCCTATATCGATTGGGACGATAATTGTTTTACACATCGCCCAAGTGCACAAATAATAATAATTATTTGATGGTTGAAACCCCGCACGGGTCTTGAGACGATATTTTACTTACACTTCTCCCTTGTGATTAGTTGTATGTCAATCGATTGATTGGCAGACTGTTGTAAGCATTATTTATTTATTTGTTTATTTATTTAATGCTTATACAATTGTAGAATGCACTCCGGTTGTTATTTGGATGTTTAATGATTGTTTATCATTATTGTTGAATACATGTAATGTATGAAATCCATATAACTAAAATTATATGGTAATTGATTGGGTGTCATTCCAATTTGGAAATAACGGACATTTTTAAATAATATTCAGTGAAGAAATTAAAATATGGTTTTGATGTCCGATTTTCGATGGACGTGAAAATAAGGAAATATATAAAGCCGAGTTAAGTAGATTGGCGCCATTTTTACTCGAACGAATTTTTATATCGATTTTATTCATTTTATAATGAATATGGAAAAGGAATGGAATTCAAAATAAGACATTTTGAAAATATTATCATTTTAATATTATAATGATATGGATTGTTCAATTTTGATTTAAAATTGAAATGCAAGTTGGAATCATTTTAAAACAAATTTATAAACATTTTACAAAATATGTTTTGAATGGAAATCGATGAAATATATTATATATATTAAAATGGTTTGAATAAAATGTGTCGCACAGCGACCGTTCGCGAATTTCGACCATTAACTTCGATTTGACATAACGAGAGATCTGACCATCGGATTCTTCTGAATTTGGAACCTTTGGGTTCGTATCGAAAAAAGCTTTCAAATGAATATATTAGGTTTGAAATCAAACGGCTGGATTTTGAGAAATGTCAAATTTGAATTTGAATAAAAATAGCATTGTTGCAGCTAAATGACCTGAAACATCATTTAACTGAATGGGCCTATTTTTAAAAATTAAAAATAGTGAAAAATTATGTTACATCCTAATAAATGATTTGAAATGATTTCAGATGAAATATTCCAAGTCTATAAAGATAAAAGATATTTTTATTAAAATAAGTTGTTTATCAACTTAAGTAAAGAACTAAAAGGAATTGAAATGGTTTTAATATACCTAGAATTTTTCTAATGCATGAATTGGAGTGGATTTGAATGGAAATTATCTTTTGATATTTCGATGTTGGATTCCGTGATTATATGGATATTATTATGGGAATTTGGAAGATATCGATATCGTTATTCCCGATATGATATCTGTTTGTTTCAGAATTTGGTATTGAATGTAAGTCGACCTGATTTCCATTTAAAACCTTATATTTGATGTCAAATTGGAATTTGGGTTTGTTGTGAATGGTATCTTAATTAATACCATTCTTAAACTCAGTTAAGAAAGAATAAATCTTTTAATAAGATTCAATGAAGTTTTTCAGTTTATTTAACTAAGTATGAATTAAATGAAAGTGGATTTTTTGGTTTATCGCGAACGGTGTTTTTAAATAACATTTGTTATTTAACCCAAGTAAAGACAAGAGAGACTTCCAATGATTGAAAAATCATTCAGTAATTATTTTTGAGACTAAAACTGAACTAGAGTTTTAATGAATCTTTAAATAGATAAAAAAAATGAGAAGAGGGTAATTAAACTTGCTGAATTCAAGAACTGTTCGAAATGGAGTATCGCCAGTTTTGCTCCATGCGATTGTTATATCTTTAATTAGATTTGAAGCGTTGAATGGTAATTAATTATACCGAAAACACATTGGGTGTTAGATATGGGGTATTACCAGTTTTGCTCCATGGGATGGATAGTTTGGGAATTGGGATAACAAAATAAATGATTACTTCGGTAAGGGGTAAATCCTGACTAGTTTGATAAACCTTGATTTGGTTTAAATTGTGAAAAGATATTGCAAAATCTTTTGAAATGATTTCCGAGGAAGATTAAACAATAAATTTAAATGGAATTCAATTTGATAAAATTAATGTGAACCTTTCCCAAAGAAAAGAACATTTGAATAAAATAGTATTCTGGATTGGAATGGGGAATATGATGAGTTTTTATAGCACTTGTTTATAAGAAACGTGAGTTATTCAGAAAGATCGGGTTTAACCCATTCTGAATAACTGATACGACGATTAAAAGTCGATGATGAAGACTGTGGTTAAAGACCAGAGATCTTCACATCATTGGGATGATTGTTGATGCCTCGATTGGGTAGTACTCCCAAGACGAGGTAATAGTGGTGGTCGTCCAGACGTACTTGGAGATCGACCGGATTTGCGAGGACCTGTGACACCCCACGTCCATTAATGTCACTCACAAAGGGAATGCATTAACTTCTATGGAGCGTTTTAAGTGTGTATAGAACATAAACTTAACAACAAGACAGATATAAAACAGTACTTAAAAATTTAAAACTTCATTCATTGCAGCGGTAAACAAATAAGTTTGATTACATCATCAAAAACTAAAGACTAGAGTCAAGTACATAATATCCATCTTGACTAAATCAGAGTACATAAAATGAAAGACATAACCCCAACATAAAATAGCCATAAATAAGATAGGCTGAACTTTTACTTCAATCCAAGCAACTTCTAAAAGCAAGAGATAAAGCTGTCCAAATCAAGCTCCACTAGTACTAGTCCCACCCTGATATATGGGAATTTTAAGATCCTGGGAGATTTTAAATTGTTTACAAACATTGGAATGATATTTTGAAGTGATTTCAAAATGGAAATGTTTTAAGAAATAGTTTTGAAAAGTGATATAGTATTGAACTTACTTTGATCGCTGGGAAATAAATTCCGATGGTGCATCATCGGTGTTCATTTTTGAGTTTCTAAGTGACGGATTACTACCAAAAGATTTTGTTTTGAGTTGTTTTGGGAAAACAAGTTGGTTTGAATCCTAAAAAGGAAGTTTGATTTTTGAGAAAAACAAAGCTGTTTAAAACTCCCAGAAATAGATTGTGTAATTTAAAACAAATTTAAATAAGAATTTGTAGAAGTAAATAGAAATTGAATTGAAAATCAATTAAGTAGTAACTGAAGTTGAATTAGAATGATATCGAGACAAATTGGATTTTTGAGATTTGAATTTGAAATGTCATTGGATAATGGAGTTAAGAATTTGGAATCGAGAATGAAACTCGAGTTTGAAATGATATTTGACTTGGGTATAAGCAAGTGATTTGAATAAATGGATCGGATCGATATCGGTATTTGCAGAATTGGTAACAGATGCAAAGGACATAGTGATAAGCTGACAAAAAGGTACAAGTTTATATTTCTATTGGATATGAGATTTATGAGCCGATTTGGCAAGCCGCTTGGCTGTTTGATTTTCTTTTGGGTTGGAGAAGGCCTGGAGAGGTGAGTTGGAGTTTGAACTATTGACCAGTACAAAGGAGGTGCTGGCAAAAAATTTCGAAAAGTTAAGGAGTTAGAAAATTTTCAGGATTTCTGAAATTATTCGTTAATAGAATTAAATTAATAATTTAATTGAAATTAAATTAGTTAAGGGAAACTGAAGTTGAGAAGTAAACAATATAGTCTAGCCAGTCGATAGGGTTTGTTTTCTACCTTAGCAATTTCGAGGACGAAATTATTTTAAGTGGGAAAGAATGTAACGACCCATATTTTTACGAGTAATAATTAATTTATTTAATTATTTAAAAGGTGATTAAGAGGATTTAATGGTCGTTGAATTAAATAAGACTGAATATTTAATTTAAATAATAATTAAATAATATATTTAATTCTGGAATAATCAGAATTGGCTGAAATGGTGATATGGTGTGAGTTGGGAGATTCGAAATATATAATTCAGTTTGAAATTGAATTACGACAATGAATATATTATATAAACGAAGTTTGAACGTATATTATATTTTAATTTAAATCGAGCTCGAAATGGCATGGCAGTTCGCTATTTGGCGATTTGAACTTCAACTGAATGTACAGGGTTCGTTTTAAATCGGATTTATGTGAAACAAGAAACGTATGGAGCTGGTGAAGTATATTTTTCTAGCAGAAGAGTTAAATCGGGATTTCATTGTGTAGATTTTGATTTATGTCCAAATCAAATTTTAGAAAGGTCGCTATGGAATTCCTTTATAATTTATAACTATATATATAAGGAATTTCAATATAAATTTGAATATCGATTCAACCGGGATTTGAATATTGAGTTGTAAAATCCTAGTGGAGCTGTAGGATATTCTGTTGTGAATATATACGATAATATTTAATTTTATTGATTTTAAATATATTTAATATTTAAGAGGGTTTATTTAGAGCTGAAAAAAGCCAGTTTTACAAACGACCTCAGAATTCGACGAAACTAATTTTGTTGGATCCACAATATTAAATTATCGCTAGATTTCAATTTCCGTGATTTCTAGAGTCAGTATGTGGCCGTACGGGATTTTAATGTGAAATACAGTTGATATTTTGATGGTTAAAAATACGTTGTGTGAGCAAACGGAGACGGAATTAGACGAAACCAGTTTCATTGGGTCAGTAATGTCAAACTCTACATGCCTGCCAATTTTCATGATTTTTGGGTATCGTATATGGACACATGAATTTTTAAGGACAAGTACGCATAGCGGTGGCTTAAAAATAAATATAATAATTGAATATAAAAATATATAAACTATCCTATATAAGATCCACTTACTCATTTCTAACCTAGAAAACTTTCCTCAGGTCAAAAGAAAGTCCGCCGTCAATATTTTTCTTCCTCACAACAAAAGTTCTTCATTCATAATTCAATACAAATTCAAATAAAATTCTAAAAATCACAAAACCCACATAGATGAACTCGTATCAGGGTTGGCAACAATATCGTATGGCTTTTATAGGGCTCGAAGTCCATTATGTGTGCTGCGTTCTTCTACAGTCGAACTAGGGTTCAACTTTCTGTGAAATTGAAGAAGGAGTAGATTGATTCGAGTTTGTTTACGAATTTGTGATGCAAAATCGCACTTTTGGTGGAATTTTGGTGGAGTTCGGCACAGGTTGGGGTCGAGCGTCGAACTGTTCGTACAGGGAAAAGCCTGAGGTCGCATTCCAGAATTTGAGTGCGGGTTTGTCGAGATTGGGGTGGAGTGTACCAGTGTTTGAGGAGAAGAGTTTTGGTGGTGGTGGTAGTTGGTTTCGGTGAAGGTAGAGGGAGAATGAGGCGTGCAAAGCTATGGTAATGGCGTGTGTAACAGAGGAGGCCACGACATCTAAAAGGGAATAGGAGGATTGAGCGGGTCTATTCTGTAGTGAGCCGGAGAGAAAGAAATAAGGTTAAGGCCCATGAGTAAATAAAAATCCAAGTTTTTATTTTATTTAAATGTGTATTTAATTTTTAAATATCATATCTTCGCCTTACGATATCAAAATTGGACGAAACAAGATCTGTTGGGATCGTAGGGACGATGGCTACCCAATAGAACTGACTGGGAGTGAATCCGAGCTCGTTATAATTTATGGTGAAATAAATTGTGAGAATCAAATTAAGCGATGGTTATCGTTATTAACGATGATCGTCCAATGTGAGTAAAACTCACCAACTCTGAACAGTTATATTTTTATAACGTATTCTTAGAACTGATAATTTTCTGTTGATTGATCTGTGTTTAACTGTTTGGTTGAATTGCTTCTGTATTGGTTGAAATTATAGATAACAATATAGATATGAATCGTTAATCAAATATTGAATCTGTTTAGCAGAATATTTCATATTGAAATGAAATCGATGTTAATTATGTTGTTTAACATCTGTGATGCAGGAAAAACAGGTTGGAGGAATCTAACTGGGTTCCTCAACATTTATTTTATTGTTTTTCATATATTGTAATATATGATGTGATATATAATCTGTTGGTGATTATGTGTGTTTGAATGATATCGATCATTGTGATTTGGTATTTTAAATACCATAAGAAATATTGGGATGTAGAAAAGGGGATTTTCAAAGTATATTTTGAAAATAAATTATTATATAAAATCAATGGATTTTATATATAAAAGGAAAATGATTTTTTAGAAGAAAAAATGATTTTTAAAAGGAGATAATTAAAAAAATCAAAGAGTTGAAAAGGAAAAAGATTTGTAAAACAAATATAAAGGAAAAGATTTGTAAAACAAATATAAAGGAAATTATTTGTAAAACAAAGATAATGGAATATTTATTTGTTAAACAAATAAAATAGAAAGATGAATATTTGTAAAACATTTACAAATAAAATAGAAAGAGAAATATTTGTTAACCATTTACAAATAGAATCGAAAAGGAATTTATTTATTTGGTAAATAAATAAAGTTAAAAGGAAATATTTATTTGTAAAATAAATATGATATTGAAAAATAAGAACTATTTATTTAGAAAATAAATAGGATAATATAAAAGGAAATAAAGGGAAAAGAATTGTTCATTTAGAAAATAAATAAAGATATAAGGGGAATTTATTTGAGGAAATAAATAAAATTATATAAAGGTAATATTTATATGAAATAAATATAGACAACTAGGAAAGGAAGTATTTGTAATCGAATAGAGTTAGTCGGATAGAGTTAACCAGTTAGAATTAATCAGTTAGAATTAATCAGTAAGAATTAATCAGTTAGAGTTAATCAGTTAGAGTTATCCAGTAGAGTTAAATCGATAGAGTTAATTAAATAGAGTTAATCAAATTTGAGTTAATCGAATATTAGTTATTCGAATAAAGTTAAAAGGAGTTAATCGAATTTAGTTATTCGAAAGTGAGATTATCGAATATAAGTTATTCGAAAGGAGGTTATCGAATATAGTGTATTTGAAGAAAGGAGATTATCGAATATAGCGTATTCGAAAGAAAGAGATCGAATATTGGTTATTCGAAGTGAGTTAATCGAATATTGGTTATTCGAAAGGAGTTATCGTATCTAGTTATTCAAAAGGAGTTAATCGATGTTAGTTTAATCGAAAGGAGTTATCGATGTTAGTTTAATCGAAAGGAGTTAATCGATGTTAGTTTAATCGAAAGGAGTTAATCGATGTTAGTTTAATCGAAATGAGTTAATCGATGTTAGTTTAATCGAAAGGAGTTATCGATGTTAGTTTAATCGAAAGGAGTTATCGAATCTAGTTGTTCAAAAGGAGTTAATCGAATATAGTTTATTCGAATAGAATTAAAGGAGTTAATCGAATATAGTTTATTCGAATAGAACTAAAGGAGTTAATCGAATATAGTTTATTCGAATAGAGTTAAAGGAGTTAATTGAATATAGTTTATTCGAAAGGAGTTAAGTGAATAGAGTTAATTAAATAGAGTTAATTAAATAGAGTTAATCAAATAGAGTTCATCGATTAGAGTGAATCCAAAGGAGTTAATCGAAGTTAGTTAAATCGAATATAGTTTATTCGAAGAAAGGTTTTCGAATCTAGTTATTCGTAAGAGAGATTATCGAATATAGTTATTCGAAGGGAGGAGTTATCGAATAGAGATTTATTCGAAAGAAAGTTACGTAAGGAAGTTTGTTAAAGGTTTAAAAGATAAACTTTGTCTATTCTGAAGTTAAAATGTTGTTCAGTTAAGGTCTGAGAGGTAATTATACCCTAACTTGATTGACTTCCTTCATAACTTTGGAATGGTAAGGTTTGATAGTGAATGATGGTTAAGTGAATTTAGTAAATGGTTTGAGTTGGCACAACGATGTTTTATTTAAACATATATTTAAATCCAATGAAGGAGCTTTGGAAATGTTTTCCAAATAAGAATCAGAAATGTTTTCTAATATAGAAAACAAGAAATGGAAATGTTTTCCATTGTTAATAACGTATATTTTCTAGATATAGAAAATAAGAATTTAGAATATATGGAAACAAGAGATAAGTAAATTAATGAACTAAAGAGATAAATGTTAAATGTTGATTGATCGATATAATTTCCATTTGGAAATAATATCGTTGTTTGCACACGTGTTTTTCTTTGATAGTTAACTCATCGATTATTGAAGTTTTCGACCATTTTAACGTTGTTAATATGGAGAGACCGGTTGGATTATTATCCGAAAAACCACTCCGTATTGGCATAAGCAGTGCGAATCATATATTCCAAAGATAATTGGAGATGGAGTAAAGTGCAAGGGCTGTTGTATAAATCTTAGGTAAAGATTGCCTAAGATGGTTGTACTGAATAGTGTCTTCGGTTTGTCCAGTCCCAGGACGACCTGTATGGAAGAATGTCTGACAGAGTATATGCAATAGATCGCGTAAGTTGATCTCTTCAAACATATATACGTTTGGTGGTGGAGGAATTCGTTTCTCTTAGCTGTATACCCGTTGTATTTTTTAGGAAATCAATTTGTGATTTGGCGGGTATGACGATGTGACATTCAAAGTGAATAAACGTGTGATCTATAAGAGATAAGCGTGGCCTCTAGCCTTAAAACTGGGAAATGACAGAAATCGGGCATGCAGCATGGCTATGTAGGTCACACCTATTAGGGTGTATAATCACCTGATCTAGAGTTTCATTTACTTCTAAAAATCTATTGTCGATGCTGTCCCATTTAGGAAGCGGTTGCTGATCCCAACCGTTGGTGATATACATTCGATACACTCAAGCGAAATGAGTGGTCGGTCATGTGTGGCCGGCTGCAAGATGTTCTTGATGAACCCAGTGTATTCCTCTCTAGAGGTACACTAGCGAAAGGTGGTTCCATACCTTGTCATAGTTGGAAATCCATTACCCAATATGTGCTTGCGGTTTTGATTGTATACTATATATATAGAACGTGAGATGAAAGCATTTCTGCTAGATGATTATTATATTGTGGTTGATAGACATTATTATAATATCAAAAGGTTTTTGATATAAAGATATTTTGGATTCTCATAAGTGAAAAACCCGTTCCGTTATACAGCGTGGTCTTATGAGATATCGTTTAATGGCTCAAACTGTTTTAAACTGTTTTACTCATACCAGTCCCATGACTGACTCGGAGTTTGTTTTTTTTGTTTTCCCTAAACTCTTGGGTGCCCAATTTTGTACGGGCAGTCAAGTAGTCGGGATTCACAGATACTTGAAGAGCTGAAGTAGGAGGCTTCAGGATCATATAGCTATTGTTTATTTCCGCTGTGTTGTAAGTGCTATACTTTGATAATGATGTATATTCAAGTACAGATTTATATTTCAAAGTTATGTTATATATATTATATGTTATTCGTTCCACTGTGAGGTTCGTGTTACTCTGATGTTGTGTTCTTCTTCTTATTCTATTCTAAGTTTCTATCTTATCTTTCCTCACCCTCTAATTTCTTTCATTAACTTTCCGGTTATTTTCGATCCTTGGATGTTCGATATGTGTTGTACATCGGATAACAAAGATCGCCTTTTTCCAGGTCATTACAGTTGGTATCAGAGCTTAAGGTTAAGTAATTACCTTGGCTCTGTGGCGTGACTCGGTAGAGATAGGGTTAGTAATACCCTAGATTGAGTTGACTATATATGTATATATATATATAAGAGAGCGTATTTGTTATTTGATATAAAAATGGTTTTATATTGTGTAGATTTATTGGTCGAGTTGTTTATGAGTTCTGATCGATCAGTTTGATCCACTATATCGGCAGGAGTTTCTAAACACTCGAATACGATGGGTCGACACGATATGTTTTGAAAAGAGGGTAAACAGAATAATTTTACCCAAAGTATATTTTGATATTGAGAAGATATATATATATATATATATAATGGAATGAATATATATATATATTGGATATATTGGTTGTTATTATAATCGAATAATATTATAAAATGTGAAGTGGTTATGTAAATAACCAATCAAAAGTCGTATAAGTTTTACGATATGAATTAAATACGAATTTAAATCAGAATTGAAGTTAAAACCTTAGAAATTTGAATAAGTGTTTGTAAATGGATTTGGATTAAATATATAGGAATTTTAAGATCCTGGGAGATTTTAAATTGTTTACAAACATTGGAATGATATTTTGAAGTGATTTCAAAATGGAAATGGTTTAAGAAATAGTTTTGAAAAGTGATATAGTATTGAACTTACTTTGATCGTTGGGAAATAAATTCCGATGGTGCATCATCGGTGTTCATTTTCGAGTTTCTAAGTGACGGATTTCTACCAAAAGATTTTGTTTTGAATTGTTTTGAGAAAAACAAGTTGGTTTGAATCCTAAAAAGGAAGTTTGGTTTTTGAGAAAAACAAAGCTGTTTAAAACTCCCAGAAATAGATTATGTAATTTAAAACAAATTTAAATTGGAATTTGTAGAATTAAATAGAAATTGAATTGAAAATCAGTTAAGTGGTAACTGAAGTTGAATTAGAATGATATCGAGACAAATTGGATTTGTGAGATTTGAATTTGAAATGTCATTAGATAATAGAGTTAAGAATTTGGAATCGAGAATGAAACTCGAGTTTGAAATGATATTTGACTTAGGTATAAGCAAGTGATTTGGACAAATGGATCAGATCGATATCAGTATTTACAGAATTGGTAACAGATGCAAAGGACATAGTGATATGCTGACGAAAAGGTACAAGTTTATATTTCTATTGGATATGAGATTTATGAGCCGATTTGGCAAGCCGCTTGGCTGTTTGATTTTCTTTTGGGTTGGAGAAGGCCTGGAGAGGCGAGTTCGAGTTTGACCTATTGACCAGTACAAAGGAGTTGCTAGCAAAAAATTTCGAAAACTTAAGGAGTTAGAAAATTTTCAGGATTTCTGAAAATGTTCATTAATAGAATTAAATTAATAATTTAATTGAAATTAAATTATTCAGGGGAAACTGAAGTTGAGAAGTGAACAATATAGTCTAGCAAGTCGATAGGGTTTGTTTTCTACCTTAGCAATTTCGAGGACGAAATTATTTTAAGTGGGGAAGAATGTAACGACCCGTATTTTTACGGGTAATAATTAATTTATTTAATTATTTAAAAGTTGATTCAGAGGATTTAATTGTCGTTGAATTAAATAAGAGTGAATATTTAATTTAAATAATAATTAAATAATATATTTAATTCTGGAATAATCAGAATTGGCTGAAATGGCGATATGGTGTGAATTGGGAGATTCGAAATATATAATTCAGTTTGAAATTGAATTACGATAACGAATATATTATATAAATGAAGTTTGAACGTATAATTATATTTTAATTAAAATCGAGCTCGAAATGGCATGGCAGTTCACTATTTGGCGATTTGAACTTCAACTGAATGTACAGGGTTCGTTTTAAATCGGATTTTTGTGAAACAAGAAACGTATGGAGCTGGTGAATTATATTTTTCTAGTAGAAGTGAAAAATCAGGATTTCATTGTGTATATTTTGATTTATGTCCAAATCAAATTTTAGAAAAGTTGCTATGGAATTCCTTTATAATTTATAACTATATATATAAGGAATTTCAATATAAATTTGAATATCGATTCAACCGGGATTTGAATATCGAGTAGTAAAATCCTAGTGGAGCTATAGGATATTCTGTTGTGAATATATACGATAATATTTATTTATAAATATTCAATTTAATTGTTTTAAAATATATTTAATATTTAAAAGGGTTTATTTAGAGCCAAAAAAAATAGCCAGTTTTACAAACGACCTCAGAATTCGACGAAACTAATTTTGTTAGATCCGCAATATAAAAATATCGCTAGATTTAAATTTCCGTGATTTTTAGAGTTAGTATGTGGCCGTACGGGATTTTAATGTGAAATACAGTCGATATTTTGATGTTTAAAAATACGCTGTGTGAGGAAACGGAGTCGGAATTCAACGAAACCAGTTTCATTGGGTCAGTAATGTCAAACTCTACCTGGCTGCCAATTTTTGTGATTTTTGGGTACCATATACGGTCACAAGAATTTTTAAGGAAAATTATGTATAGCGGTGGCTTAAAAATAAATATAATAATTGAATATAAAAATATATAAACTATCCTATATAAGAACCACTTACTCATTTCTTGCATAGAAAACTTTCCTCAGGTCAGAAGAAAGTCCGCCGTCAATACTTTTCTTCCTCACAACAAAAGGTCTTCATTCTTAATTCAATAAAAATTCAAATAAAATTCTAAAAATCACAAAACCCACATAAATGAACTTGTATCAGGGTTGGCAACAATATCGTATGGCTTTTATAGGGCTTGAATTCCATTGTGTGTGCTGCGTTCTTCTACAGTCGAACTAGGGTTCAACTTTCTGTGAAATTGAAGAAGGAGTATATTGATTCGAGTTTGTTTTCGGATTTGTGACGCAAAATCGCACTTGTGGTGGAATTTTGGTGGAGTTCGGCACAGGTTGGGGTCGAGCGTCGAACTGTTCGTATAGGGAAAAGCCTGAGGTCGCATTCCAGAATTTGAGTGCGGGTTTGTCGAGATTGGGGTGGAGTGAACCAGTGTTTGAGGAGAAGAGTTTTGGTGGTGGTGGTAGTTGGTTTCGCTGAAGGTAGAGGGAGAATGAGGCGTGCAAAGTTATGGTAATGGCGTGTGTAATAGAGGAGCCACGACATCTAAAAGGGAAGAGGAGGATTGAGCGGGTCTATTTTGTAGTGGGCCGAAGAGAAAGAAATAAGGTTAAGGCCCATGAGTAAATAAAAATCCAAGTTTTTATTTTATTTAAATGTGTATTTAATTTGTAAATATCATATCTTCGCCTTACGTTATCAGAATTGGACGAAACAAGATCTGTTGGGATCGTAGGGACGGTGGCTACCCAATGGAACTGACTGGGAGTGAATCCGAGCTCGTTAAAATTTATGGTGAAATAAATTGTCAGAATCAAATCAAGCGATGGTTATCGTTATTAACGATGATCGTCCTATGTGAGTAAAACTCACCAACTCTGAATAGTTATATTTTTATAACGTATTCTTAGAACTGATAATTTTATATTGATTGATGTGTGTTAACTGTTTGGTTGAATTGCTTCTGTATTGGTTGAAATTATAGATAACAATATATCTATAAATAGTTAATCAAATATTGAATCTGTTTAGCAGAATATTTCATATTGAAACGAAATCGATGTTAATTATGTTGTTTAATATCTGTGATGCAGGAAAACAGGTTGGAGGAATCCAACCGGGTTCCTCAACATTTATTTTACTGTTTTTCATATATTGTAATATATGATGTGATATATAATCTGTTGGTGATTATGTGTGTTTGAATGATATCGATCATTGTGATTTGGTATTTTAAATACCGTAAGAAATACTAGGATGTAGAAAAGGGGATTTTCAAAGTATATTTTGAAAATAAATTATTATATAAAATCAATGGATTTTATATATAAAAGGAAAATGATTTTTTAAAAGAAAAAATGATTTTTTAAAGGAGATAATTAAAAAAATCAAAGAGTTGAAAAGGAAAAAGATTTGTAAAACAAATATAAAGGAAAAGATTTGTAAAACAAATATAAAGGAAATTATTTGTAAAACAAAGATAATGGAGTATTTTTTTGTTAAACAAATAAAATAGAAAGATGAATATTTGTAAAACATTTACAAATTAAATAGAAAGAGAAATATTTGTAAACCATTTACAAATAGAATCGAAAAGGAATTTATTTATTTGGTAAATAAATAAAGTAAAAAGGAAATATTTATTTGTAAAATTAGTATGATATTGAAAAAAAAAGAATTATTTATTTACAAAATAAATAGGATAATTATTAAAGGAAATAAAGGGAAAAGAATTATTTATTTAGAAAATAAATAAAGATATAAGGGGAATTTATTTGGGGAAATAAATAGAATTATATAAAGGAAATATTTATATGAAATAAATATAGACAAATAGGAAAGGAAGTATTTGTAATCGAATAGAGTTAGTCGGTTAGAGTTAACCAGTTAGAATTAATCAGTTAGAATTAATCAGTAAGAATTAATCAGTTAGAGTTAATCAGTTAGAGTTAACCAGTAGAGTTAAATCGATAGAGTTAATTAAATAGAGTTAGTCAAATTTGAGTTAATCGAATATTAGTTATTCGAATAAAGTTAAAAGGAATTAATCGAATTTAGTTATTCGAAAGTGAGATTATCGAATATAAGTTATTCGAAAGGAGGTTATCGAATATAGTGTATTTGAAGAAAGGAGATTATCGAATATAGCGTATTCGAAAGAAAGAGATCGAATATTGGTTATTCGAAGTGAGTTAATCGAATTTTGGTTATTCGAAAGGAGTTATCGAATCTAGTTATTCAAAAGGAGTTAATCGATGTTAGTTTAATCGAAAGGAGTTATCGATGTTAGTTTAATCGAAAGGAGTTAATCGATGTTAGTTTAATCGAAAGGAGTTAATCGATGTTAGTTTAATCGAAAGGAGTTAATCGATGTTAGTTTAATCGAAAGGAGTTATCGATGTTAGTTTAATCGAAAGGAGTTATCGAATCTAATTATTCAAAAGGAGTTAATCGAATATAGTTTATTCGAATAGAACTAAAGGAGTTAATCGAATATAGTTTATTCGAATAGAATTAAAGGAGTTAATCGAATATAGTTTATTCGAATAGAATTAAAGGAGTTAATCGAATATAGTTTATTCGAAAGGAGTTAAGTGAATAGAGTTAATTAAATAGACTTAATTAAATAGAGTTAATCAAATAGAGTTAATCAACTAGAGTGAATCAATTAGTGTGAATCCAAAGGAGTTAATCGAAGTTAGTTAAATCGAATATAGTTTATTCGAAGAAAGGTTTTCGAATCTAGTTATTCGTAAGAGAGATTATAAAATATAGTTATTCGAAGGGAGGAGTTTTCGAATAGAGATTTATTCGAAAGAGAGTTACGTAAGGAAGTTTGTTAAAGGTTTAAAAAATAAACTTTGTCTATTCTGAAGTTAAAACGTTGTTCAGTTAAGGTCTGAGAGGTAATTATACCCCAACTTGATTGACTTCCTTCTTAACTAAGGAATGGTAAGGTTTGATAGTGAATGATGGTTAAGTGAATTTAGTAAATGGTTTGAGTTGGCACAACGATGTTTTATTTAAACATCTATTTAAATCCAATGAAGGAGCTTTGGAAATGTTTTTCAAATAAGAATCAGAAATGTTTTCTAATATAGAAAACAAGAAATGGAAATGTTTTCCATTGTTAATAACGTATATTTTCTAAATATAGAAAATAAGAATTTAGAATATATGGAAACAAGAGATAAGTAAATTAATGAACTAAAGAGATAAATGTTAAATGATGATTGATCGATATAATTTCCATTTGGAAATAATATCGTTGTTTGCGCACATTTTTTCTTTGATAGTTAACTCACCGACTATTGAAGTTTTCGACCATTTTAACGTTGTTAATATGGAGAGACCGGTTGGATTATTATCCGAAGAACCACTCCGTATTAGCATAAACGTTGCGAATCATATATGCCAAAGATAATTGAAGATGGAGTAAAGTCCAAGGGCGGGTCCAGGAAGTCTTATACCACAAATGACCCTAACCTCGTGGTTTTACAACTGTTACGCATTTAATTCATGCCTTTGACCTCTCGCATTAGACTGGCATTTGTGGCTGCTGGATTTGCCGGGCAGGTCCGGGCAGTCTTACACCACAAAAGAGTCTAACCTCGTGTCTTAGGTGGTTTATTATTACACATCTTCATTTAACCCCAAATTGGATTAATATCCCTATTCCAATTTTTCAATAAATTCCAAATATACTTATGTCCATAATTGTCTCTTAAAATTATGTCCATAAATGCCAATTTTTCCAATTAATTTCTTAAATTAATTATATGCCTTTTTCAGGCCATTTATGCCAATTCTCAATAGGTGTATATTCAATATTACCCCCATCGTCCCCACGTTGTTCGTTCGTTTATCATGACATATATATATATATATATTAAACTAGTAGTTAGTCTAATACATAAAAAGAAGAAACGCCGCAAATTTGCATAACATACAAATTGGATCTAATCTTACAAATAAGGATTACCACATATCTAGCATAAACTTGTTATTGTCATGAATCTAAACATAGGCCTAAAGGTGTGAACTTGCATACATATATATATATTATAGTTTTTCACCTAAAACTTGCATAGGCCATAGTCACAAACTTGCATAAAACTATGTATGTCATAGATCTAAATCTAAAGGTGTAAATTTGCATATATGTGAATCCGCTTTCTACCTAAACTTGCATATAGTCACTTTATTTGATTCACTTGTAAACTTGTGTACAATTCATATAGAAACTTGCATATAATCTACCCCCAAACTTGCATATAAAATGATGTCAAACGTGAATCAAGTTGAACATAGGTGATTTGGCATATGAAAAGGGATCCACAACAAAACTATCATTATGAACAACTAGCATATATTCAAAAAATATCACATTTTTCCAATGTTTCACAAACATAGCCATATAACCTAATTTATAACTCAACCCAATTAACTTATTAATTATCTTATTAAAGAAATTGAACTCACAACTCAAAGAATGTCTTGAGTTCTGGGATCTGAATTCTGTAGTTGAATTAGCTCGCCTTTGAAGTAGACAAATTCGTTGTTGTTTAGATTTGAGTTGAATTGAATTGAGTTGCTTTACTTTGCTACTAGTAGGTGGCGGCTACTCTAGGTTTTGGAGTGACAGCACGACGAACATTGATCTAATTTTTGATTAGGTTTAGGGTTTGAGTCTACATGTGTTTATATAGAGATTAGGATTAATTTCGGCCATCCGATCAAACTAGAAGCAATCAAGACCATCCAAACAGCCACCTAAGCCCTAGTGACTCAGCACTGAGTCACAAAATCGTCATCTCTCAGATCTGCCTTGGGGGGGGGGGGGGCAGGTCGACCCCTAGGTCGACCTGTAGGGGGGAGGTCGACACTAGGGTCGACCCCCTGGTCGACCTAGGTCCTGGGTGGGAATTTTCTCGCCAGCCCACTTCTGACTTTTGATTTGAATTTTGAATCTGTTTCGAGCTGTTTGAATTTATTTAAATTTTCTGGAAACTTCCAACAACCATAACTTCTTCATACGAAGTCCAATTTACGCAAACTCGAACTCTATCTCAACCAGGATTCAGAGACACACACAATGGCGTAACCCATTTCCCTTGATTATCGCATTTAAAATTAAGTATTCTTTAATTTGTTAACATTAATATTAAAATTACGGGGTGTTACATTCTCCCCTCCTTAAAGGATTTCGCCCCCAAGAATGCATATCGTAACATCTAATCATCCATCTACTCAACCATTAAACACAGGCATCCATTGTCCTTACAAAATTTCTAATGTTGTATGAACATATGCAAGAAGTGTGTGTATATGTTGCTTATCTAATGCAAAATCAGGTGGTCTACTGATTCAGTTGACCTCCTTAATGCAAATCATGATAGCGCCATGCGTCCATTATGTATGCGAAAGAATCCTATCGATACATATTATTTCTACATGTGTGCACAACCATTCATCAAAATGCAACATCCATATGATAACACAACTGTTATACATCCATTAATTTAAATACGCACACACATTTATATGCAACATGAAGGTGATTGAGCCGATCTAGTGCCTAAGGTGTGTGTATATGTATCCACGAGCAACCACTAGCAATCACTTGCATCCATTTGCATCCATCAGACATAACATGTCTCAAACACATGTTTCAACCATAGGGTTCTGCCTAACTAAAGATCGAAGATGTCATCGCAAAGATAATAGTAAAAGATAGGACAAGTATCAACAAAGCGGTAGAAAAAGGAGAAATTAAAACATACCCTCAAAAAGGAAAGGGTACAACATACGCATCTTATCTTCCGTCTCCCAAGTCGCGTCTCTTTGATCATCTCCCCATTGCACTTTGACCAACTTGACCTCTTTGTTGCGAAGCTTTTTGACTTCTGATCCGAGAATGCGTGTAGGAGCTCGTCTGATCGTGGCATTGCGCTCTACTTCCACTTCTTCGAGCGTGCTCGGCTCTACCACTTCCGCCGTATCGTGTAAACACTTACGCAAATGTGAAATGTGAAACATGTCATGAACTCCGCTGAGCTTCTCTGGTAACTTTACCCTGTACGCCATCTGTCCAATCCTCTCTGTAATTGGAAAGGGTCCTGCGAACCTTAGTGCCAACTTCCCTACCGATCCGAAGCGGACTACGTTTCTCAATAGTGACACCTTAATAAAAACCATGTCCCCAACATTGAATTTAAGATCGGTTCGTCTCTTATCAGCATATGACTTCTGTCGGTCATGTGCCGTCTTCATTCGCCGTCGAATCAGGTCTATCTTCTCCGAAGTCTCCCTAATCATGTCAGGTTCAAGAAAAACCTTATCCGTGGATTCCCACCAACATGTAGGTGATCGACACGGTCGTCCATAAAGAGCCTCAAAAGGTGTCATGCCAATGCTAGCCTGAAAACTGTTATTATAGGCGAACTCTACTAGTGGAAGGTGTTCTTCTCATGTTCCTCCAAAGTCTAGAATGTATATCCTCAGAAGGTTTTCTAGAATCCGATTCACCCTCTCGATCTGGCCGTCTGTCTGAGGATGATAAGCGGTACTTAAGCATAATTGCGTTCCAACCGCCTCTTATAAGCTTTTCCAAAATTCGCTTGTTAAAATAGGATCTCTATCGCTCACAATGCTGGAGGGTATGCCGTGCAAACGAACTATCTCTCAAAGGTAAACAGATGCTAACCATGCGGCGGTCCTTCTACTTTTGATGGGAATAAAATGGGCACTTTTAGTGAGTCGGTCTACAATTACGCAAATCCCCGTTATCCTTCCTCGATCTCGGTAACCCATCAACAAAATCCATGGAAACGCTTTCCCATTTCCAAAGCGAAATCTCTAAGGGATGGAGCAAACCTTCAGGCTTCTTTTGCTCCGTCTTATCTTGCTGGCACTCTAAGCATCTAGCAATGAACTCGGCCACGTCCTTCTCCATTCCGACCCAAAAGAAATCTCGCTTCATATCCCTATACATCTTATCACCACCGGGATGTATGGTCATCTTAGAGCGATGTGAGTCTTCAAGAATTGCCTTCCTCAAACTTTCGTCTTGTGGTACGCAAAGTCTTCCATCTCTACGTAGCTAACCTCTTTCATCTATAGCATATCTATCAAGATGCCTTGAGGACTCCCCTCCTATAAGCTTGCCTACTATCTCAACCAACTGTGGGTCGTTCCGCTGTGCCTCTCCAACTCGACCCAAAAGTGTAGGTTGCACCTCTAATGATGCCAACAATCCGGGTACATAATCGACAGAGGGTCTGAAGTCAAAGGAAGATATATACTCCAAACTCTGCCGCTCTACAAACAAAGGAGTTAAAGTTAACTTCTTTCCACTTAAGGCGTCAGCTACAACGTTGCCCTTGCCAATGGTATATGCGATCTCAAAATCGTAGGATGCCAAAAACTCCATCCATCTCTGTTGCCTCAAGTTTAGGTCCTTCTGAGAGAATAAGTACTTTAGCGACTTATGGTCTGTATACAACTCAAACCTTTCGCCAAGCAAATAATGATGCCACGACTTAAGTACAAAAACTATGGCCGCCAACTCCAAGTCGTGGGTAGGGTAATTTTTCTCGTGGGTTTTCAACTGTCTTCCACCATAGCATATCACCCTTCCCTCTTGCATTGAAACTGCGCCAAGCCCTGCCCCGCAAGCATCAGTATATATAGTGAATGCCTTACTCCCGTCTGGCAAAACTAAAACTGGAGTTGTCATCAGAGCTCTCTTCAGACGTTGGAAAGCATCGTCATAGTCATCGTCCCAAGTAAAAGTCAAATTCTTCTTCGTTAATCAAGTCAGAGGGGCTGATATCTTCGCGAAACCCTTAATGAACTTCCTATAATAGCCAGCCAGCCCTAAAAAGCTTCTTACTTTGGTTGCGTTCTTAGGCGTTTTCCAATCTTGGATTGCCACTATCTTAGCGGGATCCACAGTTATCCCTTCCTTAGAGACCACGTGCCCTAAGAACCTCACTTCTTTTCTCCAAAAATGGCACTTGGAGAACTTAGCTTTTAGCTGATGTGCTCGTAGGGTCTCTATGACTTCCCTAAGATATAGGGCATGCTCTTCTTCATTTTTTAGAGAAAACTAGAATATCATCTACAAAGACTACAACAAACTTGTTCAGAAACTCCCTAAACACCATACTCATTAAGTCAACAAAGTATGCGGGTGCATTCGTCAAACCAAAAGGCATGACGAGCCACTCAAAGAAACCGTCAGGAGTTCTAAATGCAGTCTTATCGATGCTATCTTCAGCCACCCTTAGCTGATGAAACCATGTAGCCAAATCCAGTTGCGAGAAAACCGAAGCACCCACCAACTGATCGAATAAATCGTCTATCCTCGGTAATGGGTGTCTGTTCTTCTTTGTTAGCTTATTCAGCTCTCTATAGTCCACGCACAATCTAAGTGAACCATGAGCTTTTGTAGCAAAAAACGACTGGAGCACCCCACTCCGAAATACTTCTTCTTACAAACCCCTTCTCAAGTAATTCTTTCACTTGCTTACTGAGTTCTCTTCTCTCTCTCGGAGCCATGTGGCGCACTGGTAATGCAACTGGCTTTGCATTATCTACTAAGTATATTCGAAAGTCTATCTCACGCCTCGGGGGTAAACCTCGAACTTCATCGAAAACATCCGAGTATTCACGGACCACTCTAACAGACTGCAAATTCTCAACAGACGCGTCAAGCGATTCTTGATAACTTAGCATAACAGAATTCATGGGATTAAAAGAGATTTCGAGAGTGTTGCCCAAGCGAGTCATAAGCCTAACCTCTCTCTTTTCACAATCTAGGACGACTCCATTACTGGATAGCCAATCCATACCCAAAATTAACCCATATCCCGTGAAGCCCAAAACATAAGCATCACATCTAAACCCAACGCTAAGTATAGAAATTTCAAAATCCAAACAAATCATCGACAAATAGGCTGAGCCCCCAATTGGATTTGAAACAACTAAGGGATCCTCTACTATACTGGTGTTTAGGTGTAGTGTTTCAACTAAAGTAGTGGATATAAAAGAGTGCGATGCGCCAGAATCAAAGAGTGTGCAAACAGGATGATCGAAAAGATAAACTAAACTTTCAACGGAAATTGCTCTACCTCGTTCTTGCAGCGGTGGGACCACGAGAGCCTGGACCTATCCCCTTGCCTGCCCTGGTGCCATGAGAGCCTGAATCTGCCCTCCAGAGGTAGGCCCTGCCCTCTGCCCTTTCTTTGGGCAGTCCTTAATCAGATGTCCTGCCTCGCCACAGTGGAAACAACCAGTCTTCTTCTTATTCCTACAGTCTTTGCTTAGATGGCTTGGTGTCCCACAGTTAAAGCATCTTTTCTTTCCCTTACCATTGTTGTCTTTACCACCCTTCTTGTTCTACTGTTGCTGTTGTGGTTTCTTTTGATCCCCTTCTTCTCAAGTGCCTTATTAGCATTGGCGCCTTTCTCCTCTTCATGCATACGCGCCCTATCAACCAGTCTCTCAAAGGTGGCCCCCATAGGGATGTGGGTCATAGCCAAACCATGGAGCGGCTCATTCAAACCCTTAACAAATCTCAGGGCCTTCTTTTTGGGTGTATTCACCAAGTCCAGGCCAAATCTCGCCAACTTATTGAACTTGTTGACGTATTCTTTCACTGATAGATTCCCCTGCCTCAATGCCAAAAACCTTTCCATGTATAGATTCTCCTCAGCCCGTGAGGGAAACTTTGCCTCAAACCTACGCCTGAAATCCGTCCATGTATCAACTGGACGCTCTCCATTAATGACCTCCCACCAAAACGAGGCCTCATCCTTCATTAACCAGGCAGCCAACTGGACCTTTCTTCCATCTTCTACCTCAAATATTCCAAACAATTCTTCCACCTCCTTTAGCCAATTTCGAGCTTCAACAAACGTCTCCGACCCATGAAAAGGTTTCCCGCCCATTGCCCGAAAGTCCTTGCATATCTTTGCGAAAGTGTCAACACGGGGAGGAAGAGGAGGAGGATTTGCTGGGCCTGCAAAATGAGTCCTAGCTTCCAGATAACTTCTAAACTATCCTGGTATCGGTATCCCTTCGGGTATCTCGGGAATTCCAGACATACTAAAAAGAAAATGAAGAGATTCAAACGAAGAATTCGAAAGAAAGATATATGGCTCTTGGGGGTTATGTTTTTAAAATAAACTTTTCTCTTGAAGATATTCTCCTTAAAACGTATTTTTGAAAGTATTTCTTTGTAAAAATGCTTTTGAAAAATAGTTTTTCAAAATTCATATCTGTTCTGGTAACCTTCGGCTCTGATACCATGTGTGACACCCCACGTCCATTAATGTGACTCACAAAGGGAATGCATTAACTTCTATGGAGCGTTTTAAGTGTGTATAGAACAGAAACTTAACAACAAGACAGATATAAAACAATACTTAAAAATTTAAAACTTCATTCATTGCAGCGGTAAACAAATAAGTTTGATTACATCATCGAAAACCAAAGACTAGAGTCAAGTACAAAATATCCATCTTGACTAAATCAGAGTACATAAAATGAAAGACATAACCCCAACATAAAATAGCCATAAATAAGATAGGCTGAACTTTTACTTCAGCGATCCAAGCAACTTCTAAAAGCCAGAGATAAAGCTGTCCAACTCAAGCTCCACTAGTTACTAGTCCCACCCTGAGCACCTTGGGGGGGGGGGAGGATGAAAAGAGGTGGAAACAAAGGGGGTCAGACATAAAGTCTGGCAAGTGCAATAACTTTAAAAATATAATCATTAAGTAACTAGGATAAGGTATAAGCTGGAAAATAAGGAAATGACTCTGAACAAATGGGTATGGCAGAGCAAACAAAGGAAATAAGATGAACAAAGATAAGGCGCACCTAATCACTATAAGATAATTACTACACTGCACCACACCAAACACCCCAAAAGTTGATCCCGCCTATAGAACTTAATAATGATAATGGTAGTTTCGTGTACCCCTAGCTGCCTTCATAGGTGCCGCCTGCCCCAATCTCCAATAGGTGTACCCACTACCCCCTTTCGATCAGCTCCCTAACTCGTAGATACCCGTGGTGGCCCCACAATGGGGTGTATCACTCCCTAAAGTGGCAACCCGATACCACCAAGGTGCACAGCTTATATCTACACGATGCAACAACGTCTTACCTACCAGCCCGGGCCCACACCCACATATGACCCCGTTGGACATGTGTTGCCACCGCTAACCCGTTTTGACCTCTTACAATCAAACCCAGTACGCGTGTCCCGTCCCCGACTTGGGTCAAGCCCACAAAGATACTTAATGGGTTACTTGTTTGAAAAGGGCCCCCATGCATGACACAAGCTTTCCACCTATGCTTGGTCCCCTCTAAGGTTTTTTCCCCACTTAACCCCATTCTTGTTCATGTCTTCTTACATGTTTCAATCTTGTTTAAGTGCATCTAATCGTATTTCACATGCCACCCAAGGCACACTCTTAATTTTACATGCCACCCAAAGCACCCACTTAACCCCCTCATGTCCCACCACATGTTTATCTGGTTTAGTGTTTCTTAATTCATTAACACCGTAAACTTGTAAAGACCTCCCCATTAGACTGGCATTTGTGGCAGCTGGATTTTCCTGGCGGGTCCGGGCAGTCTTATACCACAAACGAGCCTAACCTCGTGTCTTTACAACTGTTACACATTTAATTCATGCCTTTGACATCTCACATTAGACTGGCATTTGTGGCTGGTGGATTTGCCGAGCGGGTCCGGGCAGTCTTACACCACAAAAGAGTCTAACCTCGTGTCTTAGGCGGTTTGTTATTACACATCTTCATTTAACCCCAAATTGGATTAATATCCCTATTCAAATTCGTCAATAAATTCCAAATATACTTATGTCCATAATTGTCTCCTAAAATTATGTCCATAAATGACAATTTTTCCAATTAATGTCTTAAATTAATTAAATTCCTTTTTCAGGCCATTTATGCCAATTCTCAATAGGTGTATATTCAATATTACCCCCATCGTTCCCTCGTTGTTCGTTCGTTTATCATGACATATATATATATATATATATATATATATATATATATATATATATATATATATTAGACTAGCAATTAGTCTAACACATAAAAAGAAGAAACGCCGCAAATTTGCATAACATACAAATTGGATCTAATCTTATAAATTAGGATTACCACATATCTAGCATAAACTTGTTATTGTCATGAATCTAAACATAGGCCTAAAGGTGTGAACTTGCATATATATAATATAGTTTTTCACCTAAAACTTGCATAGGCCATAGTCACAAAATTGCATAAAACTATGTATGTCATAGATCTAAATCTAAAGGTGTAAACTTGCATATATGTGAATCCGCTTTCTACCTAAACTTACATATAGTCACTTTATTTGATTCACTTGTAAACTTGTGTACAATTCATTTAGAAACTAGCATATAATCTACACCCAAACTTGCATATAAAATGATGTCAAACGTGAATCAAGTTGAACATAGGTGATTTGGGATTATGAAAAGGGATCCACAATAAAACTATCATTATGAACAACTATCATATATTCACAAAATATCACATTTTTCCAATGTTTCACAAACATAGCCATATAACCCAATTTATAACTCGACCCAATTAACTTATTAATTATCTTATTAAAGAAATTGAACTCACAACTCAAAGAATGTCTTGAGTTCTGGGATCTGAATTCTGTAGTTGAATTAGCTAGACAAATTCGTTGTTGTTTAGATTTGAGTTGAATTAAGTTGCTTTACTTTGCTACTAGTTGGTGGCAGCTACTCTAGGTTTTGGAGTGACAGCATGACGACCATTGATCTAATTTTTGATTAGGTTTAGGGTTTGAGTCTACATGTGTTTATATAGAGATTAGGATTAGTTTAGGCCATCCGATCAACCTAGAAGCAATCAAGACCATCCAAACAGCCACCTCATCCCTAGTGACTCAGCACTGTCACAAAATCGTCATCTCTCAGATCTGGCCGGGGGGGGGGGGGGGGAAGGGCAGGTTGACCCCCAGGTCGACCTATGGGGGGAGGTTGACACTAGGGTCGACCCCCTGGTTGACCTGGGTCTTGGGCGGGAATTTTCCCGCCAAGCCCGCTTCTGACTTTTGATTTGAATTTTGAGTCTATTTCGAGCTGTTTGAATTTATTGGAATTTTCTGGAAACTTCCGACAACCATAACTTCTTCATACGAAGTCCAATTTACGCAAACTCGGACTCTATCTCAACCAGAATTCTGAGACGAACACAATGGCGTAACCCGTTTCCCTTGATTCTCACATTTAAAATCAAGTATTCTTTAATTTGTTAACATTAATATTAAAATTACGGGGTGTTACAGGACCTCTCTCTTGTATTGGACATATGGGACGAGGAATAAGGTGCCTCCAGTTTTGTTCAGACCCAGAACGGACTTGTAAATGGATCGTATGTCTGACATTGTACTTCGTGCCATATTTTTTGATCTCTGCCAAATGTATATATATTTGGTGGTGGAGAATTTATTCTCTAGCTTAACACCCTTCTTTGATACGTACGAGCTCAGAGGTTATATATTGATAGATCATTAATGATATGGTATGGATTGTCAATGTGGCATGCTAAGATGCAACGATCAAGACTTTTGTTGAAAAGAAAAGTCTTGTGGATGATGATCAAAGCACGACTTTAATTAGCACAGCTTTGTATATAGCGTTAATTTGCGAGCCTCACACCTCGGTATGAGTCAAAAACGGGATAGTGACTACAGGGAGTGCATGCCATTTCTTTCTAGATAGAAGTGGTGTCATGGTATGGAGCCCAGACATTTTTTACTTATGTGGATGATAGATGTGAGGTGCCTCAGATATTGGTCGCTACTGGCCATTTTACAGGTCCGATAGGACCAGGAAACGGGTGTTAGGAATAATTAATCCTCAAAAGTAAGAGAGGACCGACCCTGAAGAACTATGGGTTCACTACGGGGATACTGAGACATGTGCTAGAGTGTCTCGAATCGGTGAGGAGACATCCTTTGCCTCGAATCATAGATGGAATCCAATTTCCAATATGATACTTTTATGGTTTTAGTTGTAAACCTATATGGCGACATAGTAGGATTGGGTACTACGGCATCTATGATTGATACATTTATATTTGAAGTTGATTTCTTCACTTATAGTAATAATTAAATACGAATTTAGCATACCAAGCATATTTAGCCATTATCAGGTAAAACTCTATCCTCTGGTTTGTGTTTGCATTGTGTGATGGGACCTAAGTTTTATAATGGCTTTATTATTCTTTATTTAGCATTGCGTTGTTTGTTTTATGCACTGGTATTCTTGGGAGGAAACCCGTTCCGTGTTATACGACGAGGTCCCTTGATTTACTCAACTTTAAAATAAATCTAATAACTCTTTTAGTTCTCACACCAATCCCATGACTGACTCGGATTTTATTGTTTAACCTAAACTCTGGGTGCCCCTATTTTCACATGGGCAGCTAGTAGTTTTGGTTTTGCAGATATTCATTTTCACAAGATCCTGGATTACGACTGGAGCTATATTCAGAAAGCTTTGTATCCGTGTATTTCTTTCAGTTGTGTCAGTTGATGTATTTCCGCTACGGATTGTATTTATACATTTTATTTCCACTGCTATGTATTTTAAATCTCTGATATTTTCTGTTGTGTATTATTTATTCATACTCCGATATATTCTTGTACTCTAATGTAATTGTTGTGATAGCAATGAAATGTTCTATTATTTTGTGTTCTAATGCGTCATGTTCTCAAAGCAATCCGCCTTCCTGTTCGGTCTAGGCCGGGCGGGGATTTCGGGTCGTCTCAAGCAGAATAGTCGGAGAGGTGGATCATCAATGTGCTTGTCCAGTTGACGGCTATCCCAACAATAATAGCATAAGTGGCCTGGCTAACTGAAGAGTAAATTAGTTCGAGGCTTCCCGTCTTGGGAATAATGTTTTATTAATGATGTGCAGAACTAGAAAGGCGATTGGTCGCAAATTACCAGTGTCCTAAGCACTAGCGGCTCTAATGAAGATGCGAGAAAGGATCCGATGGTCAGTGATCTCAATATCATCCAAATATGCTCCAAGAGCGGAAATACTCAGAATCTCAGGCATATCCTGGTCGGTGAACTCAATAGAGGTCCTTTCACCTCAGTCCAAATCAAAGTAGAACCCTCACAAAGTTGACGGTTATCTGGGCGTCAAACAGACGAAATTAGCACGGGTAGCACTCGCGCTCGAATGTGTCATGGAGCAGGATTGGTGCTAGGCCTGCGATGAAAAGTAGGTCTCTAGATGAAAAGGGGTACAGTCAGCGAATTTCATCGTACGTTCTTGGTGACACTCAAAATTTTGCATTTCCAAATAAGTCTATATATTTTTCTCGGATTGCGATCCAACCAAGCGGCCTCCTGAGGCATGAGACTGGGGTATTGTGTTAAGACGTTAGACGCTCAAGGAGGTGCTATTGAGAAATCGGAAAAAATGGCAAAATCATCAGAAGAAATAGCAGATCTGGAGTATGGGAAGGGATAAATCTAAAGAGCAATGATCTTGGTGGTGATTGGAGGAGGAATAGTATTAAAAAAACTCGATTTTGGAGCTTAAGGTTAGTGGAGGAATGAGTTTCGTCGACTTTAGGAAATGATGAATGAAGGAAATACGGTTTCGGTTGTAGGAACGATGTATATACATCGTTACCAGGTTCAGGTGCGACCCGAATGGGGGGAGCGGTGGACCGCTTAGAAGGAGGGTAGTCGACAGCTTACCCATTTCAGGCGCGACCTGAACCTTAACTCTAACGAGCCAGTTGAACTCTAAAAAATTATAATAAAATCGTATCTCCTTTCCAACTCCATCAGAAATCTCGTGTTGATGTCCACCATCCGTCAAGTGGAGGAATATTTTCCCTCAGCGTCTTCAAATAGCTACGACCACCAAATGAACAAATTTTCAAAAAGAAAACTCATCTAGAAATTAAATACCCCAAGCTGAATCGAAATTTCATTAGCTTTTTTCCAAGAGAATTTCGAAAAAATTTCAATACTAAATTTTTATTTTTAACTGAGGATTTCATAATATAAATCTATATTAAAAATTTATATTCCAGTTTATATTACGGTCTGGTATAATCTTTCCATGTTCTGGATTGTCGAGATTTTAAATCTCTGAAACAGTTAATTGTGATAATTGCTATAAATCATAAAAAATGTTTGAAAAGAGGAATATTAAAAATCACAAAGAACGGGTAGTTATAGTTTCTTTATTTCGAGGCTTATTCCTTGTCGTTTTCAAATTCCTTCTTTTTATCAAAATGGATTATTTATTGAAATCGTACAAAACCCATTGATCCAAAACATGGTTAGATTTATTTTATTTTCCAAAACTTTATTTTTAAAACAATTTTTTTAAAACCATACCTTAAATTTTCTAAAACCTCTTTCTTATTTCAAAAAGAATTTCAAAAGCTAAGATCTCCATGAATATAGAAGACTAAGGACTCAAATGAATAATTCTATCAGAAAAATATCTAGACTTATGAATGAATATGTTTCGTAATTATGTTTCCAGACTATAACGACATAATAACATGAATTTCTCCTTTAACACCAAGAAAAGGTCACTGATTGGAACTCCTAACGAAACCCAAACATAAGAAAACACGACTCTCTCAATTGTAGCAAGATTTTCATCTGGTCAGTAAGCTCAGATCCACAGGATTCACTAAATGTCATCCTCTTGCTCTTTAAAAGAAAATCGCCAAACTCACCGTAGGGTAAATCAGGGTTAGTCAAATATTCCTCACTCATAGTCATTTAAAACCTAACATAGATAAATAGGCCCATGACTATCTCATCATCGAAATAATTTAGAGTTGAGTAAGAAAGATGAAAGAAAATAAAAATCAAATATGTTATCCCATAAATTCTAATTTATTAATTCCTCTGATCATCTAAACCTAAACTCTGATGCCAAATGTAATACCCTACACTTTTCTAAACCTGAATTTCGACAAAAGTCTGAAACTCAAACCCATTCAAGCATGGAGAGTATAAATATGGTACATGCAAATAATAAGCATGAGCATAATAAGAGTAAAATAAAAAATAACTCATAGCGGAAACAAAATAAGATAACTGATACCGATCAAGGCGACTACTTTAATGCATATCACCAATTCGATATCGAGCATGAGAGAACAAGAACCAAAACCCAAATCGAACACCTACTAAGCCCTTCCTTTCCCAAGCAAAACCTAAGAGTTGTAATGAGGAGGGGTATCAGAACAAAAAGTCCTGGAGATTAGAAACTGTATAACACTGTCTTAAATACACAAATGTATCCTGTTTGGTCATAACAAAAACATATGTCTGAGAGGCTTAGTAATTCTAACCTAACATCGCAAAGATTTACGCATGATGACAAATTACCAATGACCTAGGTAGCATCCCCAAATGGTATGGCTATAGTAATACCAATATAAATGTTTACGTATAAGTATGAAGCCTTTAAACCACCATTCAGCTAATCACCAAGGACTAAGAGGGGGCCTCCCAACTGCGTGCTATTCCGTAGGGAGGTCAATTATTTTTTACAGCCACTTAAGATATCACTATCAATATAAGATAAAGGTGGGTCCTTTTGATCACTCAAGACCCAAGCCGGACCTATCAATCACTTAATACCTTACTCTGTAGTTTACTCTGCACTAATATAGATTAGAGGACACTAGCTAATAATTCCTACTAATTTAAGGCTTTCGTCATTCACATAAATACGCAAATACTATGCATAATGCGAGAGATAGTAACCAACCACTTAATAATAGGTTTATGTAGGTGCGCGACGCCATTTAAGACCCTCTTGGAAGACCCCCATATTACTATCTAGCTGACCTAATTAGATAATCCCCTAGCCACTTAATACTTCCCATAAGATAGGAAGACCCATGGTACCTCCTTAACTGTCATTTAATACATATTCCCAAGGAAGACTCTCAACCCTGTCACTTACTACCTAAAGGAAGCGGACCTATATGTGGATTACCATACTCCTACCCAATAGCCATTTAGTATATCTTATTTATGAAGAGGCGAGCTGCGCGATCACTTAATTCTCTTTTATGGGTGGATTAAACTACTTAATACCTCTATCCCAAAGTAGGCCTGCACTTATAAATTATTTCCTTTTTAAGGTTTCCCATTTTGGGCGGGAGACGGGTCGTACAACCACCAATACCTTAAACTTGAAATAAACCTCATTTTATGAAATAATCCTCTCCACGCACTTAACTATCATTACGGGTTCCTATGGTTAATGATATCTCACATGAGTTGTACATATATCTGAATGCTGCAAAGTGCAGACTTCTGTCAAATAAAGCAACTGTGACGACCGCCTATAACCCCTGCACTTAACAAGAGGAATAATATGCTGAAAGGTGTGCCAGGCAGCTATGGATGATCATCACAGTAGGTAAATACAAGCGGAACATGTCATATAACTCACAACGCAAGGATAAAATATAATAGAACATATACAAAAGGTAGTAATAGTGAAGCATATATAAGCAGAAAACTTTAAACTTTCGTAACAACTAGAAAATATATCCAAACACCAGGATTACAACAAAATCTATACATATCTGCCTTACTACAACACTTAGAACAACCATCGGAAACAAATACTAGATATTAAGAAAACTGATACGTAAGCCTTTTGCTCGCCATCGGTCAACATCGTCGTCTCACCAGACTATCACCTGCCACCTGCTACTTAGTCAGCCCATTCAAAATCGGACGAACAGCCCAAGGTATTAAGAGGAAACATAAAACCTTGAGTCAAACATCAGTCTTAGTGAGCGATAAACAGCTATCTAACATCATCAACAAAGTATATGAGAATAAGTATATAAAGAAACCCATCTACCAAAACTCCAGAGAATAACCCACACCCACCTTCCCCACACCTGACAGTGATAGCCTTTACAATCCAAACAAATTAAAGGAAATCAATTTATCCATGGCAATCAGAACAATAATTCAACCATGTCACAACAACTCAACCAACGTTCAATAGCAACCAGATATGTCTCACGTATACCAATTGTAGTGGCCTGAAAATCAATACCAATTTGAGCTGACTAATATCCTAAACATTCAACTCAAAGTGCACGAAAGTTCAGATCATTAATAGAAACAAGTTAGTAGGTGAGAAAGATAAGATAGAACTAATAGAATAGAAGAAGAAGAAGAACTCAACTAAACAGAATCAGAGTAAACACGAAACTCACAGGGGAACGAATAAAATGTATTATATAACATATCTTTGAAATACAAATCTGAATTTGTATATACATATCATATCAAAGTATAGCTCATTTATATCACAGCAGAAATAATCTCTAAATAACAAATGGTGAAGCCTCCTGCTTTGAGCTCCTCCAAGTGAATCTGTAAAATCCTGAAACACTTGACTGCCCATACAAATTTGGGCACCCAAGAGTTTCGGGAAAACACAAACAAATAAACTCTGGGTCATTCATGGGACTAGTGTGAGTAAACTCCAACCATACTGTTTAACTTTGAAAATCCTTTTAAAGAAAAAGATAATAGTAAGACCAGCCCACACATAAACATGGACGGTTTTTACCTTACTATAACCCAAAACACTTTGATATCAAAATCCAGTAATATTATAATAATGTCTAAACAAATAAATATCCAAGTAGTAGAATGCTTGCATCTCACGCTCCACATATATTTAGTATAAAATCAAAACCCGCAGGACGCTTGTTGGAGATTAGATTCCAACAGACAAGGTATGGGAGCACCTTCCAATTAGTGTACTCTAGAGGGTATACACTGGTGTTCAACAAGAACGTCTTGCAACCGGGCCACACATGACTGCCCACTCATTTAACTTGAGTGTAGCGAATATATTGTAACCCACGGTTGTTGGCCATCCAAATGTAATCCGAAGATATAGAATCGAAAAGAAGAATAAATATGAATTTTCTCTAGATCGGTGACAAGACACCCTGCTTGGGTATGACCCAACTAGCCATGCTGCCCAGCACGATTTCTGTCATTTCCTAGTTGTGAGGCTAGAGGCTACGTCTATCTTCAGAACATCTAATCACCATTCACTTTGAATGCCACATCGTCAAACCCGTCAACTCACTAATCAATTTCCAAAAATATCACAGTTATAAAAAGCTAAGAGGAATGAATTCCTCTGCCACTAGACGTAATACCTTTAAGAGATCAACCATACATGATTTGTTAGGTATACTCTGTCAGACGCTCATCCATACAAGTTGTCCTGGGACGGGACAAACATAAAGCACTATTCTGGAACAGGACGACCCTTGCATTTCACTCCGTCTTCGATTTTCTTCAGCATAATCTAATTCGCAACGCTTATGCCTATATGGAGTGGTTTTCAGATAACATATCCAACCAGTCTCTCCATATTGACAACGATGGTCAAAACACTTCGATAGTCGGTTATTTAACTATCGAAGAAAAAACAAACATTTCATTTAAGTGTACAACTAAATATCACACAACCACGGGCACTTTTTATTTAACATTTGTTTTTATTATTCGAATTCCCATATCTTACCAGATATTTCTCAAATCCCATTTTAGCCTTTTCACACTTCTTGGAAAATATTCCTAGTTATTATAAACTTTTATTCTCATGTTCCAGAAAAATATACGTTATTAAAGTTCGAACATTTCCATTCTTTTCACATTCCTTATTTTCTACACTTGGATAATATACCCTATCTACATTGGAAAAATATTTCCAATTTCATTATAAACATTTTAATCTGCCAAACATTTACTTTTAAAACATTATTCACTTTAAAATGTGAATATCATCTCTATTATAGAAATCTTAACACCTTTATCAAATGACTCTCTATTCGAGTGATAAATTCCCTTATCTCGTTTACCGAAATCTCTTCCATAATTTATATTCCCATTCCACTTTATAAACTTTGTTTCTAAGTCAACTTCTTGCTAAATCAATATCAAGTTTATAACTACATATTGATTACATATCCTATTATAAATAATTGGTTTAAAACTAACTATTAACTATCCTATCAGATTATAATTCCTAAAAATAACCTATTTTCGTAATATTCGAGATTGTCGAATTATGATTCCAAATCATAATGGTTTAATTCTAATCACATTTCGAACATTGAAATGATATCATTGTTTCTGAAACGATTCTCCAATTTATCTTTCTAAACTCATTCTTATATTTCTTTGGACAAATGTCGTTACTTATCACTTTAGACTAAGTGGATTTCAAACCAAACTGTTTTCATTCCCTAGGGAGTAGTGCCACATATAAGAATAAGGCTTAAGCTTGGTCAATAACGCTAATTTATCATTATATTTAAAAAACATGTCATATGCTGTGATATTCCCCTTTATAACTAATATCGACATAACAATCACGCTTAAGCTTAGTCAACAACGTTATTTTATCGTTATAGTTCAAAGACTTGCAATACGCTACTATATTCCACTCTATAACTAATCTCGACGTCTCTTTCCGTTACAACTAATACCATCCCTCGATAATAGTGAAGCCGTTCAAGTTGGGTTATTTTAACGACCTCTCATACCTTGATCAACAACATTCTTATCTTAGAATAGATATAAGTTCGTAACTCTAACCTCTTATACTTTATAATCTGTCAAATCGTACTTCTGCTTTATTTTAAATATGGTTTTATAACGCCATATCCTTAATTTGAAAACTCAGTTGTTTACAATTATTTAAATATTAACTCTTTGCTGTGTCTTCATTATACAATTATATTTATAACTTCTTTTACCAAAATACATTTACGTTCTTTGTCTCTTGAAATTTTACATTTATTTGAGTCATTTTACTTAATGCAAGTAACATCTCATCACTAATTCAATAACATCTCAAATGAGGTCCATTTAAGAAACAATTATTTAATTAAAAATAATTAAATAATATTTTACTTCATCATTGCTGAAGTAAACAATTTACTTCATCATTAATCTAAAATAGATTGGTTGCTTACTGTATATAAACAATAACTAATTATATTGGTTAAATAATTATTTAATACCTCAATAATTTAAAAAGGGTAATTAATAAGGAATCTTCTTGATTTTTGATTAGTTTACGGCCAAGTTATTTTCATTAGATTAATTGAAGACCAATTAATCTAATAATCATTTTCCAGATAAACAGTTGATTTAATCAACTTCATTCCATTAGTAAATTCGTTAACTGATTTTATTTACTTCTTACCATTAGATTTATATAATTATTCTAAAAATGTTTCTTAACTGTTTGCTTTAAAATAATTATCCAAATTATTCACTCCTGGATAATTATAGCTTCATAGCTTATTTAAATATCAAATAATCGTTTATATTTATTTTATAAAAACGAACTATAAAATACCAGTTTTTAATAGAACTTCTATTACAGTTTAAAACTTCGATTTAATTATAAAAATATAATTTTTATGATTAACTTCGTTGATTTGCCTGACATTCAATCAATTTCTTAACCAAACAATGGATTTATGGCCAGCTGCTGCCACTTTCTTAATCGATGTTGTCTATTTATTTAATCAATATCCATACAGGGTTTAAATGTCATTTGTGTTCAAACAGCGAATATATAAATAATACAAAACAGACAATACAGATAAATATTGTGGAATCCGGTTGGATTCTTCCAACCGGTTTCCTGCATCCATAGATGTTAGTCCATACAATTTACACTAATTTCATACTAGGGAATCGTATAACCGATGGAATCAGTATCCAATCCGTGATGTGTATATATGCAACGATATGTATATATTTCAACCAATTTAATTGTTATCTACCTAAATGACCATCACACAACATTCAACCATTATTTAAAATATAACTAGAATTTTTTAAAATCGATCAGAGTTAATGAATTTACTCACCTTGCGCATTAACCGTTAAATAACGATTTGCGTTAGTTGATTAAACCGGGTGTTCAATTCTTCCATTAAGTCGACACACTCCTTCGCCTCCTATTCTCCGACCATCAGCCCGCTAATGTGAAGCAAACAATGATGTTAAATGTCACAAAAAGGCTTCAGTCTTCAACGTCATACAGTGGAACTCTATTGAACTCAGCTATGACCTTACCATTGGACTTCTTCTTCCCGCACAAAAACTGTGCCGCTTTACTCTATTTATATGAACCGCAGTGTACTCACTTCATGCCTGAACGAGTGTGAATCCATTCAATATCTTGCGCATGGTATACTGCCAAGACCACGTCCCTTTTCTTCTTTCTTCATCAACAATTCATGTTCTTTTTTTATTCTTTTTTTCTAAACAAAATCTGGGCCTCACCGCATAAAACAAGCCCATTCGAATTAGTAACTTGCTCCACGTTGTCCTTTCCTAACCATAAAACAGAGCCGCTCCTGCATTTTCTAAATCCGCCATTCTAGATATTCGACCCTTTTCATCTCCTTCAACCTATCATGACTTCGAGTGCAACAACCTTTGAACGCCCTCTCTTCTCAACCGCATCTCTCCCTATAGTTTCCCCCTTCCACGAGCACAACCACCTATAGGAAATCAGTCTTTACTTCACATATATAAACACTTCTCCAAACTATTTCCACACCTTGCTTTCCAATATTTCACGCAACTGTAGAACAGTCATTACATGGACTTTGGTTCGCTCCTCCTCCTTTTCTATTTTCATGCACACGTTGAATCATACATATGCAGTCATGCATGTATGCTGACAATCACGCACACGGTTTTCATTTTGTTCGACACTTCCTTTTTCTCCAAACAAAGAGGCGCATACTCCAGTATTTTCACGTACCTATGGCCGCAGCACTCTCCTATTTCATTCCACCATTTCTACCACTTCGTAACCCTCAAACAGAAACTGCACACTCCATATGTTTATCATTTCCACCTCATTACATTCCCATTCACGAAAATAGTAAAGTCTTCCTCACTTCTATGATACATTTCTAGTGCACGCTTGCTCACGTCCTCCCATGCTCACAATGCCATGCACCCAGTCCACCATGCATCTTCGTACACAGCAGATCCGTATATGTACACCATGGTATGCACAAAAATACAACAACTCACACTATCTTTTATCTCCTACATGAGGTCGGAGAGATCCATTTGCAGAATCAAACACACGAGTTTAAGATTTTTCTTTTCTCGTGAAGAATTTATTTGTATTTACTGTGAATTTTCTTGAAGCTGTCTGATAGAAGAGAAGTAGCGGACAAGCTGCGTTATTTATATCAGTGAATTCCTTAACTGCCAAGTAATAGGTGCTTATATTTCTAATGTAGGTCATGGTCTTCATTATTTAGGGAAATGGTGATTCTTCAATGTATAGGATAGGTCCTTTTCTTTTGCAGAAGACTATCATGTTGTGAGAAGACAGATACAAGTCCTTAGACAACCAAGGAGTTGAAAATAAGAAAAACGATTTAAATATAAAAGTCCATGCTTCATAACTAAGGTAGACTATGATGTGAAGTTACATAGATGCTACGTGATGTTTTTTATATGTGGGTAAACTTAAGCATTAAGTCATGTGGTACATAGGGTAATCACAGAGTAGGCTAAATCTTTAAAAATGTAGCTTTGCTTTGATGTGAGTATTCATGGAGTAGCCTGCATATTATATATATAAAAGACCACTACTTTGTTGCTAAGTAAAATATAATATTATTTATACTCTTTTACCCAGGTATTCTTGTACCCAACTACAACAGTGCTACACAATGTAGGTGTAGTACGAATGAGGTGCCATTTGAATGTCTATTCATGTATAAGGCAATGCTTCATTGTTAAGGAAAACATGTACTGCTATACCTCAATATATATAAGTTTATATTGAGGTTGATATCTTGACTATGCATTGTGAGTAAGCATGTTAATGTTGTAAAGGGTATTGGTATGACACTGTCGCATATATATATTTGTTATTCATTTAAAAGTTTAGTACACCCCTTTATATAACAAATGCAATACCGGTTCCGGGGAATTTCTTTTATTTTCGAACTGCTACAGAAAGAAGTGAGATTACGGTCGTATCCAGCAAGGTGTCATAATCCCGAAAATATAATAATATCGGTAGGTTAACTTATATTGTGAAACCCCAAAATATTGATATACGATGCAAAATACTCCAAATAAAAATTTGCGTATTTAATTAATTAAAAATTACAGTAAAATTCTAAAAATTGAATTATCACTACATCACAAAAGAATCTTGTCTAAATTCGAAACCGATATTTAAATATATTAAAATAACCGTTAAGGCCATAAACGAATATGCCGCTGCTTTTCTGAATATTTAATTTGGACATAACTTCCCACTTATAATATGAAATCTTGGTTTTTCACTTCCGTTAGAAAAATATAGTTCAACAGATTCCAACATTTCTTGTTTCGAAGAAATCCGGTTTATAACGAGTCCTGTACACTTAGTTGAAATTCAGAACGTTAAATTAAGAACTGCTGCGATATTACGGGCTCGATTATATTCAATATATATTTTTATATGTTCAACTTCATTTTGACTAATATATAAATCCACTTATATTACGAATTCAATATTTAAACTGATTTAAATATTCAAATACAAACCGATAAAAATGTGGGACGTTACGTTCCTTCCCCCTTAAAAGAATTTCATCCCCGAAATTACCAAGGTAGGGAAAATGCTACATTCCATATTATAACCAGGTTAAAATATTTTATTTAATTTCTTAAATTTAGTTTCAGTAGAACCGATTAATTTCAATTAAAATGTTAAATCCTTCTTATTAACGAATACTTTCAGAAATTCTGAAAATTTCCTAACAACATAAATTTTCAGAGAATTCCGTCAGCATCTCCTCTGCACGGCTCATTCGGTACTACTACAACTTGCCTTTCTGGGCTTTCTCCAATTCAACAGAAAACAAACAGCCAAGCGGGTTTCCAAAAATAGTTCATAAATCTCATACTTGAATATAAGGTAAACTTGTACCTTTTTGTTGGCATTTAACTCTATCTCTGCCATTTGTATCACTTTAACATATATCCAAGCGTCCTTGGTTGATCTTTCATCAATCCATTCTCTAATCCAATCATTCGCTTATATCCAAGTTACATTCCATTTCAACTCCAGTTTCAATTTCATTTACTGATTTATTTCTAAAATCAGTTATCTTCATCTCCAAATTCAAAATTCGATCCTTATTCTCCAAGAATAAATTCATTTTAATAACTCGAATTTCCAATATTTCTCTTTTACAATTTCCATTCTGGATCATTCCAAATTCAGTCCAAATTTGTTTATCTTAGTTTAAGTTCCACTTTTACCATTTTAACTCCATAAGTTAAATTTTTATTTCAGAATTCAATTTCCTGGGATTTTTTCCAAATCTGTTTGAAATCATATATAATTCAAATATTTGAATTTCTAACAACTTGTTTCCTTATAAAAATTCAAAACAAAATCTTTGGTAGTAATCCATCACTTAGAAACTCGAAAATGAACACTGATAATACGATCGCCATCAACAGAATTATTTTCCAGTGATATAATTGATTTGAATACTATATCATCTTTAAAACTTGTTTTCGAACATTTCTATTTTGAAAGTTTTCAAAATATTCTTTATAATACATAGGAAAACATTTCCAAATTCACCTAGGATCTTAAAATCTTCATATATTCAATTTAAAATTCATTTACAACACCTTTCCAAGTTTCTAGAGTTTTTATTTCAATTCTGGTTTTAAATTCAGATTGAGTTCAGCTAATTTTTCATATTATGCTTATATAATACTTCGATGAGTTATTTATATAACCAACTCAATTTTAAATCTTATTTGATCATAATAACGATCAATACTATAATAATCCCAAGATATATACTCCTTTTTATATCAAAACATAATTTGGGTAAAATTATTTCATTTACCCTCTTTTCAAAACATACTGTGTCGAATTACTCTGTTCAAGAGTTCATAAACACCTATCGACACAGTTTGCATTACTGTTTCGACCAGAATCTATAAACCACTCGACTGACCAGTCAACATAATATAAAATAGTTTTTATATTAATTTACAAATACACGCCCATATATATATATATATATACTCATACCCAATCTAGGGTATTATTAACCCCATCTCTATTGTGTTATGCCACAGAGCCAAGGTAATTACTTAACCTTCAGCTCTGATACCAACTGTAGTGGCCAGAAAATCCGTACCAATTTGAGCTGGCTAATAACCTACACATTCATCAATGTGCACGAAAGTTCAGATCATTAATAGAAAGAAGTTAGAGGGTGAGAAAGATAAGATAGAACTAATAGAAAAGAAGAAGAAGAACTCAACTGAACAGAATCAGGGTAAACACGAAACTCACAGCGGAATAAGTAAAATGTATTATATAACATATCTTTGAGATACAAATCTGAATTTGTATATACATACCATATCAGAGTATAGCTCATTTACATCACAGCAGAAATAATCTCTAAATAACAAATGGTGAAGCCTCCTACTTTGGGGTCCTCCAAGTGAATCTGTAAAATCCTGAAACACTTGACTGCCCGTACAAATTTGGGCACCCAAGAGTTTAGGGAAAACACAAACAAATAAACTCTGGGTCAGTCATGGGGCTGGTGTGAGTAACCTCCAACCATATTGTTTAACTTTGAAAATCCTTTTGAAGAAAAAGATAATAGTAAGACCAGCCCACACATAAACATGGACGGTTTCTACCTTACTATAACCCAAAACACTTTGATATCAAAATTCAGTGATATTATAATAATGACTAAACAAATAAATATACATGTAGCAGAACGCTTGCATCTCATGCTCCACATATATATAGTATAAAATCAAAACTGCAGCACGCTTATTGGAGATTGGATTCCAAACGGCAAGGTATGGGAGCATCTTCCGACCAGTGTACTCTAAAGGGTATACACTGGGGTTCAACAAGAATGTCTTGCAACCCGGCCACACATGACCGCCCACTCATTTAGCTTGAGTGAAGCGACCCGAACTTCCCCGGTCTCCGAAGAGAAGAGAAAGAACGAATTACTGTGAGGACAAGACGAATCAGAACACAAATAGAAGAACATTTCATTGTTTATTACAACAATTCCATCAGAATACAAGAATATACAGAGTATGAATAAATATTACACATTTGATAAATATCAGAGATTTAAATTACATTTAAATACATAGCAACGGACAAATAATACAACACACAACTGAAAGAAATACACGGATACAGAGCTTTCCGAGCATTGTTCCAACTGTAAATCAAGATCCTGTGAATATAAATCTGCAAAACCAAAACTACTAGTTGCCCGTGTCGAAAATACGGGCACCCAGAGTTTAGGTTAAAACAATAAACTCCAGGTCAGTCATGTGACTGGCGTGAGAACTAAAACTGTTATTTAATCTTTATTTTTAAAGTTAGGTAAATCAAGGGACCACGCCGTATAACACGGAACGGGTTTCCTCCCAAGAATACCGGTGCATATAATAAAACATCGCAATGCTTTTTAGAAAAATGAAGTTATTATAAGACCCAGGTCCCATCACATAATGCAACACAAGCCGGAGGATAGGGATTCTACCTTATAACAACCAAAAATGTTTGGTACGTATAAAACAAATCATTTGATACTATTATAAGTGTATAGTGTCAAAACAATTCCAATCATAAATATCAATCTTAGACGGCATAAATGACCCATACTACTATGTCTCCATACTAGGCTCTACAAATAAAACCGAAAGCCACGTATTGGAAATTGGATTTCCGTCATGAGTCGAGGCAAGGGGCAAGTTCCTCTCCGATTCAAGACACTGTAGCAAATGTCTCAGGACCACACACATCGATCCTGGATCTTCAGGGCCGGTCCTCTTTTACTTTTAAGGATTGGAAATTCCTGAACACACATTTCCCAGTCCTACAGGACCTATATAATGTTTTGTACGTCGGCTCACATAGTGCCAGTTATCGACCATATATTCGAGGTGCCTCGCATTCCAACAACCACACAGGTAAAAAGTATATAAATGTCAGGGCTGGTTGGTCACTGACATCACCCATAGCTAGAAAGAAACGTCGTGCTCTCCCTGTAGTCACTATCCCGTTTTTGACTCATACAGAGGTGTGAGGCTCGCGAATTAACGCTATACACAAAGCTGTGCCACATAGGCCATGATTTGATCATCAACCAAAAGACTTTGCTTTTCAACAGAAGCCTTGATCATCTGCCACTTAGGCATGCCACACAGGCAATTCATGCCATGCGATTGATATCCATCAATATATAACCTCTGAGCTCGTACGTCTCAGAGAAGGGCGTTAAGCAAGAGAATAAATTCTCCGCCGCCAAATAGATATATATTTAATAGAAATCAATCACACAGAATAAAATCCAATGTCAGGCACATAGTCCATTTACAAGTTCGTTCTGGGTCTGAATGAAACCGGAGGCACTTTCCTCGCATATCCATCGATCTCCAAGTACGTCTGGACGATCACCAACTGATTCCCTCATCTTGGGTGTACAGCCCAATCAAGATCATCAATGATCATCCAAACAATGTGAGGACCTCTGGTCTTCAACCACCGCCTTCATCTTTGACTTATCGTCGAATCAGTTATTCAGAATGGGTATAAACCCGGCCTTTCCAAATAACCCGCGTAAATAATAAACAAGTGTTACACAAACGCAACATACGCCTCATTCCAATTCAGAATATTCTTTATTCAAATATTCACATTCTTAGGGAAAGGTTCTGTAACACCCCGCCTCCGCTAGGGTCACTCGCAAAGGAATGCACTAGCTTTAGAGGGGCATTATTGGTAAACATGCACAGAAATATCACAAGACAGAACATATAACATAGCGGAAGTAAAATCAAACTTTCATAAACATTAATAATTAAGGTCTAAAGCCTTTTACATCAGAGTACATCAAAACCTGTCTTACAATAATAAAGAAGCATAAAGACTTTTTCATAAATTATTCCCCAAGTAAAAAACAGTAAAGTAGCCATAGCCAAGGAAAGTCCAAGCCATCCATGATGACCTTCAAGCAGAAGAAGTCCGAACTAAACAGCAGTATTTCCTCCCTGTAACCTGGGGGGGAACGGAAGAAAAGAGGCGAAACAAAACGGGTCAGTCAAAAAGACTGAGTAAGCCCTATCTACTATTAGCATAAAAACTAGTAAAGTTAACTGACATGAGAAACTGAGATGAACATAAGCATGATAACAAGATAGATAAGCTAAATCAAAATAACAGGATGAACTACTGAACTCAGATAAACTAAGGTGTCATGATAAATTACGATGTCAAGATAAAACAAGGTATCACATCGTCAGGTTTCTATCAAGTATAATATCCCCAAGATATCTATCACGTATAACGTCCCATGGTATCTATCCTGTACATCTGCTCAGCACCTACCGTACTAGTATCCCAACTGTATCATGTGTTATCCGTGAATGACCCTTACTCAAAAGTCGTATAATGGTCCATGTCAACCTAATATATCGCATACATAGGTTACTCAACTCGTATGTTTTATTCCATGAAAGTGTTCAGTCCCTTGCCGTAGACCATACGGGCTTTCCCATGAGGTTCTATACTACTTTAACATAGTTCCAGGATCCTTAAGATCGGTTTGGACTGTTACCCTAAACCTAGCTAGGGTCTTCCAGCATGAATTATCGTTTGTACAACTAGGACTTATGCTACCTAGGGCTACTAGGGATTACGCTTACCTATTGCACGTTTTCGTATCTCGGTTCTGGTTCAACCACCCAGGGCCACTGGGATTTACGCTAACCGTCAACCGCGCCCTTTTTCCCACGCATTCATCGTGAATCGTTTTCAATGACTGTATGCACATGTATCACATCGTGCCATCCGAGTCCTGTCACAGGGCAGACCAGGAAATACAGGACTCGGTCGGGAGCTTTCGATTTATCTGCCGATGCAGATGCTAAGGTCTGTTTTTCTATACGTGGCTATGGTCCCACGCGACCCCTCCCTCAACTAGTGAAAGACAAGACAGGATAAATCCTGTATGAGAACACAACACTGGCCAACCCACATCCAAGCCTTACCGCAACCATAATTAGATAGCAATTATGGTCTATTGGGTGTTCTCTGCCTTTCCGTACGTACACGCTTGACCAAAGATGGTAGGTAGCCTGACGAAAATGCTATCTAGGGTACGACCGTGTATCGTCGACTATCCCCTATCCATCCCCGTCTTTAGGTTGCTCGTATAGCAACCAAGGCATACTCTTGGTTCTTCTAACGCAGACCTTAACCTCTCATGAGCCTAGTATGATCACCTGGCAGCTCACAGAGGGATCCCAAGAATATCCTCACGTTCCCCCGAAGCCGCTGCTTCGCTACCCAGTTCGCTGGAGCCTTTATCTAAATCAGATACTTGCTCCTACTCGTATACTTAAACGATGACCTATCGTATCAGGTTACTCATTTATCTATGAACTGGTCCAAATTTCCTTGACTAAGAATCATTACTTAGTTATTCTTCAATTAAGGTTTACCACTTAGCCTTATTCCCGTTATCCTTGTTAACTACGGTTACCCACCTAATCCTCCGAATTAGGGTTTATATAACGGATTAAGTGTCACTTAAGTTCATGACTTAATCCCGTCTACAAATCATGTCAAAATTGGCTAAGTATCCAAGTTCGAGACTTAACCCGTCTACAAATCATGTCAAAATTGGCTAAGTATCCAAGTTCAAGACTTAACCCTACAAACCATGCTCAAGTTGGTTAAGTATATATTAACTTGACCCTATCAAATTACTTAGTCAAACCGGTCAAGTGTATTCAAGCGATTCATGACTTAGCCTTATCATGTTTTCACGTTATATTGGTTAAGTGTGGGTTAACTTAACCTCAATAAATTCACGAGTTAGATTGGTTAAGTATAGATCACTTAACCACATCAAATTAACGAGTTAGATTGGTTAAGTTTAGGTCACTTAACCACATCAAATTAACGGGTTAGATTGGTTAAGTATAGGTTACTTAACCACATCAAATTAACGAGTTAGATTAGTTAAGTGTTTAACTTAACCCCATTAAACTACCAAGTGGGATTAATTAAGTCTAGGCTAACTTAGCCCCATCCGATTATCATGTTTAGACTAGTTGAGTCTAATCTTAACCCCATCCATTAACTGTATCTTTCGGTTAAGTGTCATTAAGAAAACTTACTTAACCTTACCAAATTATCGTGTTGGATTGATTAAGTGTTGGTTAACTTAACCCCGTCCACTAGTCGTATAAAAATGGTTAAGTGTCATTAGGCAAATCAAGTTACTTAACCTACCCAACCTTGTCATGTTTTGTTAAGTATCATTAGCCTAATCAATTTACTTAACCCCTTTGTCCATGTCATATTTGGTTAAGAGTCATTAATCAAATTAACTTAACCCTATCATGTGGCATTAATTACTTAATGCACCCCAACCTCTCACATTAGACTTTGTTGTGGTTACTAGTTAAGCCGGTCGGTTCCGGGTAGCTTTACCCCACAACTTGGTCTAACCTCGGGTTCAAGCACAACATGACCAACTTCTCACATTGGGTCTTATTGTTTGCAACTACTAGTTAGGCCGGTCGGTTCCGGGTAGTTTTACGTTGCAAACTCAACCCAACCTCGAGTTGGCCACACTTATATTATCTAAGTGTCATGTTCATCATGTTTCCAAAACATGTTACAAGTTTTTCAAGCATTTGGGTAGACCTAACTTAATAGGTAAATTCCCAAAGGGTAGACCTAACTTAATAGGTAAATTCCCAAGCTTGTGTTTTTATGCATACTTACATGTCAACTTCCATGTTATATTTCAAGTCATGTTTTCAAGTATAAACACATGTCATATTTAACGTTACACGTTGTCATGTTTATACCCATTTACCCACATCATGTTCATGTCATTATGTTTTCCCATAATGTGACCCCAACGCTTTTAAACTCGCATATACGTTCGCAACAACGTAATGGATTAAAAGAAGAGACTTGACAAAGGCATGACAAAAATGGATATTAAGCCACAAGTTAATCATGGTGGCAAATGAGGCACAAATGTGTTCATTAGCTTGCATGTTACATTCTTAAGCCTCAAAAACATGCATAAACCCAAACTTGGCACATAAACGAATCATGGTGACAAAAGACATGGAATGATGACTAGTAACTCGCATATATCATCATATAAGGGTTATGACTTCATATGCAAGTTGACATAAAGATTATGAAGGTTCTCATGTTGCATAATGCAACATTTCAACATAAAGGTTGTAGCTTTTAGCTCATGAGATCAAGATAATGACTTCATAAACTTGCATGACATGATAGCATGTATCATTCTCAATGATCAAACCCAAACTTGCAACATGAACATTTAACTTCATAGTTAATATCTAAGAGTAGGGAAAGGGCTTACATTGCTATGAAGGCACAAATCGATTAGATGAAAGACTGAGACAAAGCCTATGCATGTCATCATCCTAAAACCCAAAAATGAAAGCTCCAAATCAATCAAAACCCCATCTTTATGAACAAAGATCAAAGCTTTAGCCTTGAAATCAACTTGAGAGGCTCTCATACTAACATAGAAACTCTCTAACACTCTCATGATCATGAAACCTCTCATAGAAATGAAGTGGAGGCTAGGATTTTGAGTGGAGGCCATGAGAGGAGCAATTTTGCCATAGTTTAGTTGCATGAATGAATAATGAGGATTTAGGATAGGTTAGGGTCTTATTTATAGATTAGGCAAGTGTTTTAGGCCATAGGATTAAACCTAGATTCAATCCAAGCCATCAAAGCATGTCTTGGGGAAGAAGTCAAGTGTAGGAACCATCTAGGGCCTTTAGATTAAAGATGAACCATGAGAACCATCCAAATGCAAAATCTGCATTTGAGCGAATCGGCCCACGGGTTGACAGCCAAACACCCTGGATTAACCCCTAGTCGACCCAGCGGGCTCGGGTCGACCTCAAAAATTGGCCGGTTCGGTTATTCCCCTCTTCCAATTCGCTGTTTTGAACATTTTTGCATATTTATTTATTTAATTTTCAATTATATATATATATATATATATATATATATCAATATATATATATTTCTCTGCCAACCCATTTCACTTAATTAAGTATACATTAATTTGGGAATTTTTCGTGAAACTTCGCGAGGCCATATCTTGGTCATACGGACTCCGATTTTCGAAAACTCGGACTCTATTTCGCGTATTTTTCCGAGACGAATGCAATGGCATAGCCCGTTTCCCTTGATTCAGATTTTACAGTTTAATTCTGCCTCCATTTATGTTATAACAGGTTATTGAAAATACGGGTTGTTACATTCTCCCCACCTTTTAGGATTTCGTCCCCGAAATCTCCAAGTTAGGAAGAACATATCCTACCATCCATCATCCATCTACTCAAATCATCATCCACAAGCAACCATTGTCCTTAGATGATTTCTAATGCTGTATGAATATATGCAAAACGTGTGTGTACATGTTCCTTAGCCAATGCTAATGATCAGGCCTGAATAATCTTTCTAATGCAAAATATGTATAGTGTCATGAATCCAACATGTATGCAAATAGTCCTAGCCATATAGATACTATATGCGTGCACAATCATTCATTCATATGCGACAACCGCATGATAATACATTCGATTTCATCCATAAACAAGTATAAATACTCGTGCATATGCAATATGAAATGTGACCGAGTCGAGCTAGTATCTAATGTGTATTCGCGCATCCACGAGCAACCACTTGCAACCATATCAATCATAACATGTTTCAAATACATGTTTACATCCATAGGGTTCTACCTAGGATTCCCTGAAACAGGGTCGAGAAGATAAACAGGACAAACTCCTTACGGGGTTTGTAACAGAAAATAGGACCGAGAGGATGTCCACAAAAGATAGCCTACAAGTAAGCTCTACAGAAAACAGGGATCAAGGATATACTCCCAAAAAGAGATATCATGCGCGTATCTAGTCTTTGACCATCAAAGTCGTCTTTTAACTTCGCGATTTTGTAGCTTCTTATTCCTGTTTCCATAACATGAGCTGGAACTCATTTCTTCGTCGCCTCTCGTTCCACTTGCACTTATCCTTTTCCTAGAATACTTGACGCAAATATGACTGTGTACTCATGATCTCATGCAAGCTTTCCAAAATTCACTAGTGAATCTCGGACCTCGTACCACAGGGTATTTCTCGTAGAAGAACTTCCTCTTGAAAGTAAACAGATGCCAACCAGGTTATCAAGCGCACTTACTAGGGTGATCTCTATAACCCATGCATAAATGAAGTAAACCATCCGTCTTATCGGCGAACACCACTCGATCGGGCTTCAAATTTCCAATAAAGGCATCAAGGGATTCTAAGTAACTAGTCATGACAGAACCTCAAAAAGGTTACACGATACTTCGAGGGTATTACCAAGGCTAGTCAAATGGTCTAACTACCCTCCTATCAAAAACCGAGAGTGGCACCCCCTACTGGATAACCACTTCATCCCTAGAATCCATCCATAGCTTATAAACATAAGCATTATTTCCAAACTCAACACTTGGCATAGACATTCCCAAATCCAAACAAGTCATGTATAAATGGACTGATTCTCCAATAGGACTTTGAGACAAAAATGGGATTCTCTATTACGCTAGTACTTAAGGTGCAGAGACTCAACTATCGAAGCAGACTTAAATGATACGAACAACGAAGTCCTAACGGGATGATAGAGAAGAAAAGCTAAACCTTTAACAAGATCGTTACCCTCCTTTCGAGGTACTCTAGAAATGAGAGCATACTACTGCCCTCCCGATGATCTTGTCCTTGTCCCATAATACTTAACTATCCACCCCGTTTTACCATGCCAAAGGTACTCTCTCGTCATGGGTTTCGTTGTTCATCTTTCTCCCTCCTTTGAGGACTAAGCCATACCAACAAGTTGCTCATCCTTAAGCCCGTATCCTTTATCCTCTTTCTCACTATCCTTCCTTATAACGCGGCCACTGGTCTCCCGAGAACCACCTCCATCGCATGGAAAGCACTTTCGTAGACAGAAAAGACTAGTCGTAGTTAAAACCACAGTGACTACAGATGGAGGAAAGAAAGGAAAAGAGATTCAATTAAGGAAACGAGGATAGTGCTAATGGCCTTTGGGGAATAGCCTTTTTCTTTTAAAAGAAAATTTTCTTGAAAAATGCTTCTTTGTAAACGATTTTCAAATAGTTTTCAGAAGGTCTTTAAAAACTTTTGCCCAGTCTGGTAACCTTCTGCTCTGATACCAAATGTAACACCCCGCCTCCGCTAGGGTCACTCGCAAAGGAATGCACTAGCTTTAGAGGGGCATTATTGGTAAACATGCACAGAAATATCACAAGACAGAACATATAACATAGCGGAAGTAAAATCAAACTTTCATAAACATTAATAATTAAGGTCTAAAGCCTTTTACATCAGAGTACATCAAAACCTGTCTTACAATAATAAAGAAGCATAAAGACTTTTTCATAAATTATTCCCCAAGTAAAAACAGTAAAGTAGCCATAGCCAAGGAAAGTCCAAGCCATCCATGATGACCTTCAAGCAGAAGAAGTCCGAACTAAACAGCAGTATTTCCTCCCTGTAACCTGGGGGGGAACGGAAGAAAAGAGGCGAAACAAAACGGGTCAGTCAAAAAGACTGAGTAAGCCCTATCTACTATTAGCATAAAAACTAGTAAAGTTAACTGACATGAGAAACTGAGATGAACATAAGCATGATAACAAGATAGATAAGCTAAATCAAAATAACAGGATGAACTACTGAACTCAGATAAACTAAGGTGTCATGATAAATTACGATGTCAAGATAAAACAAGGTATCACATCGTCAGGTTTCTATCAAGTATAATATCCCCAAGATATCTATCACGTATAACGTCCCATGGTATCTATCCTGTACATCTGCTCTGCACCTACCGTACTAGTATCCCAACTGTATCATGTGTTATCCGTGAATGACCCTTACTCAAAAGTCGTATAATGGTCCATGTCAACCTAATATATCGCATATATAGGTTACTCAACTCGTATGTTTTATTCCATGAAAGTGTTCAGTCCCTTGCCGTAGACCATACGGGCTTTCCCATGAGGTTCTATACTACTTTAACATAGTTCCAGGATCCTTAAGATCGGTTTGGACTGTTACCCTAAACCTAGCTAGGGTCTTCCAGCATGAATTATCGTTTGTACAACTAGGACTTATGCTACCTAGGGCTACTAGGGATTACGCTTACCTATTGCACGTTTTCGTATCTCGGTTCTGGTTCAACCACCCAGGGCCACTGGGATTTACGCTAACCGTCAACCGCGCCCTTTTTCCCACGCATTCATCGTGAATCGTTTTCCATGACTGTATGCACATGTATCACATCGTGCCATCCGAGTCCTGTCACAGGGCAGACCAGGAAATACAGGACTCGGTCGGGAGCTTTCGATTTATCTGCCGATGCAGATGCTAAGGTCTGTTTTTCTATACGTGGCTATGGTCCCACGCGACCCCTCCCTCAACTAGTGAAAGACAAGACAGGATAAATCCTGTATGAGAACACAACACTGGCCAACCTACATCCAAGCCTTACCGCAACCATAATTAGATAGCAATTATGGTCTATTGGGTGTTCTCTGCCTTTCCGTACGTACACGCTTGACCAAAGATGGTAGGTAGCCTGACGAAAATGCTATCTAGGGTACGACCGTGTATCGTCGACTATCCCCTATCCATCCCCGTCTTTAGGTTGCTCGTATAGCAACCAAGGCATACTCTTGGTTCTTCTAACGCAGACCTTAACCTCTCATGAGCCTAGTATGATCACCTGGCAGCTCACAGAGGGATCCCAAGAATATCCTCACGTTCCCCCGAAGCCGCTGCTTCGCTACCCAGTTCGCTGGAGCCTTTATCTAAATCAGATACTTGCTCCTACTCGTATACTTAAACGATGACCTATCGTATCAGGTTACTCATTTATCTATGAACTGGTCCAAATTTCCTTGACTAAGAATCATTACTTAGTTATTCTTCAACTAAGGTTTACCACTTAGCCTTATTCCCGTTATCCTTGTTAACTACGGTTACCCACCTAATCCTCCGAATTAGGGTTTATATAACGGATTAAGTGTCACTTAAGTTCATGACTTAATCCCGTCTACAAATCATGTCAAAATTGGCTAAGTATCCAAGTTCGAGACTTAACCCGTCTACAAATCATGTCAAAATTGGCTAAGTATCAAAGTTCAAGACTTAACCCTACAAACCATGCTCAAGTTGGTTAAGTATATATTAACTTGACCCTATCAAATTACTTAGTCAAACCGGTCAAGTGTATTCAAGCGATTCATGACTTAGCCTTATCATGTTTTCACGTTATATTGGTTAAGTGTGGGTTAACTTAACCTCAATAAATTCATGAGTTAGATTGGTTAAGTATAGATCACTTAACCACATCAAATTAACGAGTTAGATTGGTTAAGTTTAGGTCACTTAACCACATTAAATTAACGGGTTAGATTGGTTAAGTATAGGTCACTTAACCACATCAAATTAACGAGTTAGATTAGTTAAGTGTTTAACTTAACCCCATTAAACTACCAAGTGGGATTAATTAAGTCTAGGCTAACTTAGCCCCATCCGATTATCATGTTTAGACTAGTTGAGTCTAATCTTAACCCCATCCATTAACTGTATCTTTCGGTTAAGTGTCATTAAGAAAACTTACTTAACCTTACCAAATTATCGTGTTGGATTGATTAAGTGTTGGTTAACTTAACCCCGTCCACTAGTCGTATAAAAATGGTTAAGTGTCATTAGGCAAATCAAGTTACTTAACCTACCCAACCTTGTCATGTTTTGTTAAGTATCATTAGCCTAATCAATTTACTTAACCCCTTTGTCCATGTCATATTTGGTTAAGAGTCATTAATCAAATTAACTTAACCCTATCATGTGGCATTAATTACTTAATGCACCCCAACCTCTCACATTAGACTTGTTGTGGTTACTAGTTAAGCCGGTCGGTTCCGGGTAGCTTTACCCCACAACTTGGTCTAACCTCGGGTTCAAGCACAACATGACCAACTTCTCACATTGGGTCTTATTGTTTGCAACTACTAGTTAGGCCGGTCGGTTCCGGGTAGTTTTACGTTGTAAACTCAACCCAACCTCGAGTTGGCCACACTTATATTATCTAAGTGTCATGTTCATCATGTTTCCAAAACATGTTACAAGTTTTTCAAGCATTTGGGTAGACCTAACTTAATAGGTAAATTCCCAAAGGGTAGACCTAACTTAATAGGTAAATTCCCAAGCTTGTGTTTTTATGCATACTTACATGTCAACTTCCATGTTATATTTCAAGTCATGTTTTCAAGTATAAACACATGTCATATTTAACGTTACACGTTGTCATGTTTATACCCATTTACCCACATCATGTTCATGTCATTATGTTTTCCCATAATGTGACCCCAACGCTTTTAAACTCGCATATACGTTCGCAACAACGTAATGGATTAAAAGAAGAGACTTGACAAAGGCATGACAAAAATGGATATTAAGCCACAAGTTAATCATGGTGGCAAATGAGGCACAAATGTGTTCATTAGCTTGCATGTTACATTCTTAAGCCTCAAAAACATGCATAAACCCAAACTTGGCACATAAACGAATCATGGTGACAAAAGACATGGAATGATGACTAGTAACTCGCATATATCATCATATAAGGGTTATGACTTCATATGCAAGTTGACATAAAGATTATGAAGGTTCTCATGTTGCATAATGCAACATTTCAACATAAAGGTTGTAGCTTTTAGCTCATGAGATCAAGATAATGACTTCATAAACTTGCATGACATGATAGCATGTATCATTCTCAATGATCAAACCCAAACTTGCAACATGAACATTTAACTTCATAGTTAATATCTAAGAGTAGGGAAAGGGCTTACATTGCTATGAAGGCACAAATCGATTAGATGAAAGATTGAGACAAAGCCTATGCATGTCATCATCCTAAAACCCAAAAATGAAAGCTCCAAATCAATCAAAACCCCATCTTTATGAACAAAGATCAAAGCTTTAGCCTTGAAATCAACTTGAGAGGCTCTCATACTAACATAGAAACTCTCTAACACTCTCATGATCATGAAACCTCTCATAGAAATGAAGTGGAGGCTAGGATTTTGAGTGGAGGCCATGAGAGGAGCAATTTTGCCATAGTTTAGTTGCATGAATGAATAATGAGGATTTAAGATAGGTTAGGGTCTTATTTATAGATTAGGCAAGTGTTTTAGGCCATAGGATTAAACCTAGATTCAATCCAAGCCATCAAAGCATGTCTTGGGGAAGAAGTCAAGTGTAGGAACCATCTAGGGCCTTTAGATTAAAGATGAACCATGAGAACCATCCAAATGCAAAATCTGCATTTGAGCGAATCGGCCCACGGGTTGACAGCCAAACACCCTGGATTAACCCCTAGTCGACCCAGCGAGCTCGGGTCGACCTCAAAAATCGGCCGGTTCGGTTATTCCCCTCTTCCAATTCGCTATTTTGAACATTTTTGCATATTTATTTATTTAATTTTCAATTATATATATATATATATATATATATATATATATATATATATCAATATATATATATTTCTCTGCGCAACCCATTTCACTTAATTAAGTATACTTTAATTTGGGAATTTTTCGTGAAACTTCGCGAGGCCATATCTTGGTCATACGGATTCCGATTTTCGAAAACTCGGACTCTATTTCGCGTATTTTTCCGAGACGAATGCAATGGCATAGCCCGTTTCCCTTGATTCAGATTTTACAGTTTAATTCTGCCTCCATTTATGTTATAACAGGTTATTGAAAATACGGGTTGTTACAGGTTCCCATTAATTTTATCAAAGATAAATTCTTCTAAATTTATTCTTTAATCTTCCTTTGGATATCATTTCAATCCCTGTTAAGGTTTTCCAAACTAGTCAGGATTAGCGAACCACAGCGAAGTAATTATTTATTTGATTTCCCAATCCCAGCCTATTCATCCCATGGAGAAAAACTGGTAATACTCCATATCTAACACCACGACGTTATCGCTAAATATTAATTACCATTTCACGTTCAAATCTAATTAAAGATTTAACTATCGCTTTGGAGCAAAACTGGTGATACTCCATTCTCGATCATTTCAATCTAATTAAAGATTCATTTAAACTCCACTTAGTTTTAATCTTCCCATAAATCAATATCCTGTCTTTAACTGGGTTAAAGAACCAATGTCATCTAAAACACGGTTCACGATAAACCCAAAATCACATTCCATTGTTAATCGGGTTAAAGAACAGGTGTTATTTAAAACACCGCTCACGATAAACCCAAAAACCAATTTAAATTCAATTCCAATTAAATACTAATTAACTGGAAAATTTCACTAAATCTTAATTAAAAGATTTATTCCTTTCTAAATTGGGTTCTAGAACAGTGTTATTTAAGACACCATTCACGACGAACCCAAAATCCCATTTGATATTAAATACAAGGCTCTGAATAGAAAATATATCGGCTTATATTCAATATCAAATTCTGAAACCAACAAATATCGTATCGGAAATAACGATATAAATATATCTTTTAAATTTCCACAACCATATCTGTATAATCACGAAATCCAACATCGAAATATTCCGAAGATAATTTCGATTCAAATCCATTCCAATTCGTATATTGGAAATTCTAATTATTATTTTTAAAACCACTTCCAATCCAATTTATTTATTCAAAAATATTGGATTATAATTCTAGTTCAAAACTAGTTCATTTCGATAAAAATATATTTTTACCCTTTCAAATGTGGAATTTTTCATCCCAGTTTTTTCAAATTCAAATATTATGATTTCACACAAATTATTAATATTTTTAATAATTTTATCAAGGCCCGTACAGTCGATTTCCAATAACGGTCGTCGAACTGCACTTACAACGACCTTTTCCAAATTTGATTTGGATATAATTCCAAATACAACCGTTAGATTTCAAATTTCTAATATTCATTGGAAAGCTCTTTTCGATACGAACCCAACGGTTCTGGTTTCAGGTGAATCTGACGGTCGGATCTCCCGCAACGTCAATTCGAAGTCAATGGTCGAAATTCGCGAACTGCCGCGGCGCAGCGCGTTCTATTCAGGCCATTTAATATATATATTATATATATTTCATCAATTTCAATTCAAAACGTATTTTATAATTCGTTTTAAATTCGTTTTCAAAACAATTTCAACTTCATATTCAAATTTAAATCAAAATTGAATATCCCATATCATTAATATATAAATGATAATATTTTCAAAACGTTATATTTTTAAATCACTTCTTTTTCGATTTTTGAATAAAATCGATATAAATATCGTTTGCGTCAAAATGGCGCAAATCAAATCAACACGGCTTTATATATTTCAATAACTTCGTTATTCTATTCAACAAATGAAAATTTTCTTCAACACATGAATATATATTTTATTCAACACATGAATATTTATTAATTCTTACTTACAATAAAAATGTGAATTTTATTGTATAAAATATTTCGTTCAACACATGATATTCTCAACACCTGAATATTGTCAACACATGACTATTTTTTTTTTTTTGGCAAAGCCAGCGGGGATTAATGGCCCCTACCATATATTTATATCATAAGAAGGTCTTACAACATAAAAACGAGCATACAGAAAATTAAATGAAAAATAAATCATTTCCATTTGTTTTTGATAAGGATATCAAAACCATAGGAAGACATAGAGATTTCTTGACCTATCCTTCTACTTGCTGCTTGGAATACTTGTACATTACTTCTTCTTTGTCGATTGAATATCCGACAATTTCTTTCCATCCAGACTTCATATAAAACCGCTTTGAGCATAATCAGTAGCTCAAATGTTTTGCTCATTTTCCACCTCGTCGCTTTATATATGCTGTGCCACTCTTCGTCACTGCAAGGGAGAGGAGCAGCATATCCTCCTCTTTGCTTTGTCCTTTTCCACACATAACTGCTAAGGGGGCAGCTGAAATACAAATGCTGCACGTCCTCCTCTCCTGCCATGCATAAAATACACTGCTTGTCGACATTCATACCTCGATAGGCAAGTTTCCTCTTTGTGTTCAATGCATTGTAGCATACTTTCCACATGAAAAAGTTGAGTTTCTCAGTGTTCTGTACAGTCCATATGCGCCTGCTCCATACACATTTAGGCATGTTTTTTTTGTTTAACAGTGTGCTGTAGACATCAGAAGTCGCATGCTTTATTTCTTCCTCATTCCAGACATATTCATCAACATCAGCATAATCATATCTCTTATCGTTCAGGCTGTTCCATAGTGCATTTAGGTTCGCACTGTTAGATCTTGGCAGGGTTATCCTTCCATTTCTAACATACGTTTTAGCTTTTGCATCGTATGGGATCTCAGACATCATTACATCTTCATAGCTCACTACTTGCGATAGGATAAGTCCCTTTTGCATCCATGGAACAGACCAGAAACTTGCATCACTGTTTACTGCAATTCTTATTTTTGAGTATGCCTTTATCTTTTCCCTCACTTTTATTATCATTTTCCAGACCCAACTTTGACTGGGTTTTGGCTTTACCGTCCAAATTTGATCATTTTTCAGGTTGTGTTTTATACTCCATTCTACCCACAGCGTCTTCTTCCTTATAGCCAAGTTAACAAAATGCTTGGATATCGCAGCTATGTTCCACTGTTTGATATTTTTTATGCCTAGTCCCCCATTTCTTTTTGGCTTTTGTAGTTTATGATAAGCTATAGGGACTAGCTTGTTGGAGTGTGTAGTGCCAAACCATAAGAAATTCCGCATTGCTGTCTTTAGCATCGTTTGAAGTTTTCCAGGAAGTAGAAAGGTACGGGACCAGTACGTTGTCATCGAGAAAACTACAGCATTAATTATCACAAGTCTTCCCGGTTGCGAGAGGTATCGGTTCTCCCATCTAGCAAATACAGACGTTATCTTCTCGTATAGAGGCATACACTGCTCATTCGTGATTCTATTGGAGGCAAGAGGGATTCCCAAGTACGACATATCATTACCTATAGTGGTCATACCAGTGATAGTCTTGCAATCATTGACTCGATCAGGGGTAAGGCCCGCAAGTAGTATTTTGGATTTTGTTGTGTTCATTCTAAGGCCAGAGAAATTAGCAAAGGTATCAAGTGTTAACATAATGGTTTGAAGGGATTTTTGAGAGGGGTTGGTGAAGATTAGTAGGTCATCCACAAACGCAAGAGAGGTTATGAGTGGACTTTTGCATTTTGGGTGAATATGGTAGTTTTTCAGTTCCACTTGCCGCTGCAGTTCATTTGTTAGTACTTCCATGACTATAATAAACAAATACGCAGATATTGGGTCTCCTTGACGCAGTCCATTTCTTCCTTTAAAGTACCCAACAGCATGGGCATTGTAGACAAGAGTGTAATTTACTGTCGAAATGCAGAGATTTATCCAGGATATAAACTTTTCAGGAAAATCCATTTTCTTCATTATCATTATGAGAGTTGGCCATCTCAAAGAATCAAAAGCTTTCATGATGTCAATCTTTAGCATTGCACGTGGAGATATGTTCTTGTTATGATAACCTTTCAATAGTTCATGGGTGAGCAATACGTTATCTAATATGCTTCTTTCAGGGAGGAAAGCAGCTTGATTTGTTGAGATAATGGAAGGTAAGACCGCCTTTAGTCTCCTCGCTAATATTCTAGATATAGCCTTGTATATTACATTGCAGCACGCAATTGGCCTGTACTGCGTTACATTCTTGGCATTTTGGATTTTAGGAACTAGAGCTAGGTTCGTTGAATTTATAGAGCTCAAGATTCTGCCGGAGGTAAAGAAACCATGTACAGCTCGCAAAACAGTATGCGAGATGATGTCCCAACAGTGTACGTAGAAGGTTACAGTGAACCCATCAGGTCCAGGTGACGCAGATCTTCTCATTGTGAAAATTGCATCCTTAATCTCTTCATCTGATATTTGATTAGTGAGGGAAGTTTGCAGTTCATTGGATAATTTCTTAAGGGCTACACCTTCCAGTAAATTCATGTCCGAATCAGGCGGATCCTTTCCGAGGAGGTCAGTATAATATGTTAGGAATGCATCATCAATAGAGGGTGGACTAGTATGTTTTATGCCATTTTTGTCTTCAACCTGTTGTATGAAATCTTTAGCTTGTTTTATCTTCAGAGCTGCATGATATTCTTTAGTGTTTCTGTCTCCTTTAATCGCCCATTTCTGCTTGTTCTTCTGGCAAGCCATCTTTGCTTCTGTTGTGAGTGCAAGGTCAAGCTGCTGGATCAATTCTTTTTCTTGTCGATAATTGGCTATGTCGGCGTTTGGTTGCATGGTTAGTTCCTGTATCTGCTTCAGTTTGTCAGTTAGAGATGCTGAGAGTTTATTTCCTTTTCCATATATTTCAGTAGACCATTTTTTAAGTGCGCATTTTGTATTCTTCAGTTTTCTTTGTAGGTTAAGCATTGGATTTCCATATGTATGCTCTCTCCACGCTTCTTGGACTACCTGCAAAAATGAAGAGTTGGTTGTCCAAACATCAAAAAATTTGAAGTTCACCTGTTTGTTTAAAACTGCCGAGCCGATTGAGAGGATTAAAGGGCAGTGATCGGAGAGGAGAGGCGTGGAGATGTTAACTTTTATGGTAGGCCAAGCAGCTAGAGCTTTGAGGTTCATAAAGGCATGATCAAATTTTGTTAGCGTACGGGGCTCTACAATGCTTTTGTTAGACCATGTGAAATCACAACCAACAGAGGGAACTTCAATCAAAGAAGCATTAAGCAATGCATTATTAAGAGGGGCAACAGCAGACAAGGTCAGAGAATTGCCACCATATCTGTGAAACGATTTGTACGAGCAATTGAAATCTCCCATTACCAGCCAAGGGTGGGAGTCCTGCCGAAAATGAGGGAGATAATCTAGCATCAGCTGTCTTTCATTTGCAGAATTGCTTCCATAAGTGAAGGTCACGTACATAGAGGAAGAGGTAGGTGAGTGATATGCTTTAGTGTGGATAAACTGGTGGTGAAAGAGGATGGGGGATAGTGTAAATATCTGAGGATCATACATAATAAGCAGTCTGCCATTAGGCACATGATCATGGTTGGTCATATATAACCAGTTTGGATTTATGTAGTTGGTAGCTCTAGAGGAGAGGTCAAGCTTAAGCTTGGTTTCTGATATGGATAATAGGGATAGATTATGGTCGAGGATGAGATTTCTAATCTGGTCTTGTTTATTTTTCTTATGAGCCCCTCTTATGTTCCACGCTGCAATATTACATTGCATCATTAAACATAGGAATTTTAGAGGTGCTTCTAGTTCTTATTGGAGAAGAAGATAGAGACGTACAGGAGATAAATTGATTGGAAGCATCCGTTTCACAATCACTGTCAATTGGGGATAGGGTGTTCGGTTCAGGGATGGTTTTGCTTCTTTTTTTCTTCCCCTTTTTCTTCTTTTTCTCAGATAAATGATGAGGCTCAATTGATAATTTTGCTCTAAAAGCATTTGACTTGGAAGCAACTACACTCTTAAGCTTGGATGAAATAGGTTTAGCGGAAGTTTGGATGTGGGAGGGATCAGGTGGTTTCCTTTTTTGGGATTTGATGGATTTGGAGTTTGAGGGAAGAGAAGTGGGCGTGGCAATGTTGGGGTTAACATCAGGAAGTGGACGTGACATTTGGTTGGAGGGGGGTGGCTTTAGGGGTACAGGAGCTACCGATCCAATGACAGCATTTATTGTTTCATGCATATCAACTTGCATGCATGATATTTCATTTACTTTGCTCCCATCTTTTTTCTTCTTTGTATTTATTGCCTTCTTTGTTTCCTTTTCGGTGACAGTTATCTTTGCTTGTTCTCTCGTCTCCATTTCAGTTTCACTTTGTTCTATTGTTTTTTCTCCATTGTCCTCATCTTCATTATCTATTGATTCAGTTTCAACCATTTCCCCTGCTTCGTTTGCGCTTAGGAATTCTATCTCTCCCTCCCTTTCTTGGTTATCAGTTTCTTTTGCTTCATTGATTGTTGCTTCCATTTCATTGATTTCCGGAGTGTATAACACGTTAAAACTATTGTGTAACATGCTCTTTGCCTTATCAGTTCCATTTCTATTCTCATTAACTGCTTTCTTGCCCTGCATTATTTCCTTAGCTACACTTTTCTTTCTGTATTCATCTTCCCTTACATTTTGCTTGAAACTAATGTTTCTTTTTCTATTCATGTTCACTTTTTGCCATATGTTTTCTTTTGGATTCTCCTTTTGCATTTTCTGCACATTCGTATCTGGGTTCTGTTTCTTTGGTTGTGTTGTTTCTTCTGTTGTTTTCTCTTTGTTTGTTGATGCTTCCTTAATTACTTCCTTGCATGCAACAGTTTTGTGCCCAAATACTTTGCAATGTGTACATATATCTGGCTGCCACAGATATTCAATATATATCATTTGTGTTGTCTTATCTGGGTTCAAAACTTCAAAAGAATCCTCTAGTTCAACCTCAGGAATAATTTCAATAAGGCATTTAGCGTCCACTATTCTTGTCATCGACTCAGTTGCGCCATCTAGGCATATGAGTCTACCAACTCTGTTTGCTACCCAATTGATACCTTGATGAGACCAAAGATATATTGGGATATTTGTAAATCTTACCCAAACTGGCACTGCTTTGATAAAGCCACTGACATTACTGATTGAAGGATCCCATTGCATAGTTATGAATAGTTTATTCCTCATTACAATAGGATCACTTCTGATAACTTTGTCCTTGTCAATATCATTTGCAAAGTCAAAGAGAAAAACTTTACCGTCAGATTTTACTTTAAAGTCTCCACGCAGCTTCCATCTGTATCTCAATGTCTCTACCACTGTTGTGTATGCTAGGGGTTTATCTAGAAAAAAACCAACCACATAGTTCTTCCAAACTGCAGAACCCGCTTCAACTATGTCTGAAGAGGGAACCGCTTTACCATCAGCGAACTGGATTTCATACTGAACAGGCTTGTACTGGCCCGCATTGCGAGGTAGGTGTTGGAAGAGGCGATGGCCAGTCCAAGCTTGTTCAGTTGGTGCTACTTTAGGGTTAACGACAGATTCTGGCATAGGAGGTGTGGGAATGGTAGATGGATTAGTTTCAGGTGCAGATGACGGTAGTCTGAGCGGAGGGATAGGGTTGGGGTCAGGTGGTCTAATCGGGGGAGGTAGGCAAGGATTGACGTTAAGCGGCGGGTTGGCAGAGGAGAGAGAGGATGGGATGTGATGGGATTGGGCGGGAGGGAAAATCGGCTCGGCTGACATTAAAATTGAAAAAAGGTTGCATGAAAAAACTTTGGGGACATGAAGACTTTGTCTACCATGTCCTTTGGTTAATGCCAGTTTTTAAGTGGCTGTGCACTTCCGCGCGGTGTCTCAGTATTGTAGCCGCGGGGGATCGAACCTGTGCCACTGCAATTTTCATGCAGCGATTCATGATTGTTCGGATACCACTGGACCACTAGACTTTGACAAAAACTTTGGGGACATGAAGACTTTGTCTACCATGTCCTTTGGTTAATGCCAGTTTTTAAGTGGCTGTGCACTTCCGCGCGGTGTCTCAGTATTGTAGCCGCGGGGGATCGAACCTGTGCCACTGCAATTTTCATGCAGCGATTCATGATTGTTCGGAAACCACTGGACCACTAGACTTTGACGACTATTTTGTTTATTCAACACATGAATATTTATTTCATTCAACACATGAATCTATTTTTCATAATATTCCTTATTTTCCCAATTGGAATGAGGCCCAGTCAATTACCATATAATGTTAATTATATGGATTCCATACAACTCATGTATATAATAGCCATGATAAATAATCAACCATCATCCAAAGTGCACTACACTGCATAAGCATCAAATATAGATATCTAACGCTTATAATTGCCTGTCAATCAATCGATCGACATACAGCTAATTATTGGGATTAGTGTATGCCAAATATCATCCCAACACCCGTGTGGGGTATCAAATCAACAAACACAGATTTTTATTTGTGCAGTTGGGCGATGTGTAAAATTTATCGTCCCAATCAATATCCTTCAAATGGGTGTACATAAACAAACCGTTCGATTTGTAAATGAATATTTATTTATTCACATTCACGTTAAAAATTATATTTTTAACGATAAATATTCTATTCAGTTCATTTATTCAATAAAATGGTATTTTTATTTTTCTAACGTATTTTAGAAAATTTTGGCGGCATAACGACACGATACTAGAAACGGGATAAGGCCTAGCCTTACCCCCAGTCTAATAATGGCCGGCGCCATACACATACCGATCTAATCAATTTCATTTCTATTCCCAAACCAACCAAACAAATAAATCAACCACCAAACAATCAACTAAAAAAACAAGTCGTCCATGGTTTGTGGACGACATGTGTTGGGTGCTACTAAGCACCGTCTGCATCCTAGCATATAATTAACTAGAAAAGAAAATTTAAAGTGAGAAATTCTCACCGACAAGCTAAACCAAACGCCACGACTCTTCATATGTAGGAAATCTTCGCCGCTCGCCTTTTGTCACTTTCGTCGTTCGTATACGCTACATATATAAAAATCACATTTTTATTATGCCATGGTATAAATAAAAATCATACCTTTACATAACTAAAAATCATAGATTTTTACAACGCTTCTTTCTATATAAAAATTATAATTTTATATTTCTACTTCTTATATAAAGATCAATTTTTTACTATCTATATAATATAAAAATCGTATTTTTATTTCGCCTTCCTATATATAAAAATCTAAACTTCATGTTTTCAAAAGTCAAATCTTCATATTTTTCAAAATCAAATCCTTTTTTTAATTATAAAGATCTAATCTTTTATATGTTTTCATATATATAAAAATCGAATTTTTACTTTCATTTCATATATACAAAAATCGAATTTTTACTTTCACTTCATATATATATAAATCGAATTTTTACATAATTAAAAATCATATCTTTATCCAATAAAAATCTCGTCTTTCTTCTGATAAAAATTTCCTCTTTTCTACATTAAAGATCTTAACTTTCTTCAGATAAAAAATCTAACTTCCCACTTATAAAAATATAATCTTTTTAACTTTGAAAATATAATCTTTATACTTTAAAAAATATAATCTTTATATCGATAAAAATCGAAACTTTCTCATGATAAAATCATCATTCTTCTACTTTATAAATTAAAAATAACCTTTTTATACATAAAATTTATAACTTCATAAGAATAAGATTTACTAATCAAAGAATAATAGAATAAAATCAAATGAAAAGAAAACTTACAAATTTTCACTGTATTTGGCAAATGGGGGTTCGCTGGTCGGTGGCTGACCATGGGGGAGCGTTGATGGGCGTGCAGCGGCGGTGGGTGCTGCGCAATTGGCCGGCGGCGGCCTGGGTTTAGGCGAAGTGATGGCGGCTTAGATCATGGGGTTTTCTGGGGGGTCTCGTGGTCTTCGACGAAGGGGGGTGGGGGTGAGGAGAGAGGGCGCCAGAGGGGAGGGGGTCTTGGTGGAGGCGGTGTGCAGGCGGAGAGGGTGGGTGGCGCGGTCATCGGCGGCGCCAGGCCTGGTGCGATTGAGCGTTAGATTTTTTTAACTTTTTTTCCTTTCCCTTATCGATTTTGAATGACAGATAAAGGAGGTGAGAGAATATGGATAGAGAGAGAGGGAGAGTTATATAGATTTATAATTAATATTTTAATTTCAAAAAGTAACTTTTTGTTTCGACCACCAAACGAGACCCACCGCCTGTCGTTCATAGCTAATTACCCCCATTTCGAACACAATGGGATATGTATCGTAAGCTGATTCGATCGTGTCGATCAGTTTTCATCAGAATCAAAATATAAATTTATATATTGAATTTGAATGAGTATTTCAATTTACCGGGGCCACATACGGACTCTAAAAATTCCTAAAAAATATTTTCTAGCTTTGAATTGACGATACGGTCCTAACAAAACTAATTTCGTCAAATTCTGAGACCGTTTGAAAAATGGCCATTTTCCAGTCGATTAAAATCAACTGAAACTGGTCAAACGCGTTTTCCTTTGCCACGCTCACTTACTGAATCAGAAAATTATGAATTTTGAAACCTAGCAATAACTTGACATCATGGATCCAAAAAAAGTGGTTTCGTCGAAAACCAAGGTCGTTGATATACACGTAAATGTGTATATTGTATCTGCATATTTATCTTATTTTATCTTTTAAATAATTGATACTGTGCATTTACAGCTGTGTTTACAGATTATTTGAGATGAATGGATTAATACATTTAATTGTTGAAAAGCTTGAAGAATTTGTGCAAGAAGAGTGTTGAATTTTAGAGCTGGATTAAAGCTTGAAGAACTGAAAAAATGTTGTTATTCAATCACGTTCTGCTGTGTAATTTAAAGACAAGATTCAATGCTTTTCCATAATAATCACTTGGAGTTGTTATTCATTCTCAAGGCAATTGGAGTTGAAGCCCGCAACCTATATTCCATGACATCTGCATGCATTCACATTGGTCTAGTTGCTAATTGGGCTAAGTTATTTGCAATTCTTCTCATTCATGCACTGCACGCGTTCACATTAAGCTATTTAGTTTATGTTTTATAGTTTGGAAAAGGGGATTTGTCCCACATTATGGAATTTGTCGAGTAGCCTTTGTCATATCAGCTATAAATACACTTTATTTCATTCATTGTAAAAGACACTTAGTTTTATTCTGTAATTCTCTTCTCGGAATAAAACTATTCTTCCCCCTTTCTCTCAGTTGTTATTTTATTTATTTATGTTCATGTTATTTAGTTTCTTTTTCTCTTCTTCTTTAGCTATGTCTAGCTAATCCCCTTTAATTAGGGGGTGATGACGCCAATAGATATGATTCAACATGAATCACATAGCCAATAGATGAGGACATTATACATGTGGATCTGGATCTGAATCAAGGGTTAGATCTGAACCTTTATATTCTGTGTCGTTTAAGAGCTACGCTCCTTCACAGGGTATATTCGTGTTCGTTCTAATAGTTATCAGATTTAGATCTAATTTTAGGGTTTTAGAAATTAATTAGTGAACCTGTCCTGATAGCCTATGGTTGTTTAAGAGCTCAACTCCTGCATAGGCTATGCTTGTCGTTATATACTTATTTGTTTCTAAGAATCTAATTATCGTTGATTCATGTTTGTGACAAAAAAATGAATTAGATCTATATTTATTTGTTGGCTATTGATGAGTATGAATCCAATCTATGTCATTATCCCCTAATTGCTTTCTCTTATTATATAAATCTTTTTTTTATTTAATTGCTGTTATTTTCTGTGTTTTCAAACAATCAAAATCCTGTAATAACTTGATTGGATTTATTAATTAAAATATTTTTGGTCCCAGAGTTCGACACCCTCTACAACAACCCTTGTTTTTTAGGAAAGCCGAGCGGATTTTACAGTTGTTTACAATTGTTTAATTTGTTCGCAAACAAATTTTGGCACCGTTGCCAGGGACCAAAATAATTTTTATTTTTATATCCTTCGAGTTATATTTTTTTCTTTAGCTTTCCTTCATGTAAAAAAAAGAACAAAAAAAAAACTTTTTTTTTCTTATTTTTCCATTATAGAAAAAACACAAAAATAATTTTTTATTAGTTTTATTTTATTTTCCTTCATTTATAAATAAAAAACTCTTGATTAGCTTTGATTTGGTATTGCTGATCTTCTAATTAAGAGAGGAGAAAAAAGTTTTCGAATTGATTTCTTTCTGTTTTCATTACCTTTCTTATTTCTTTCATGTTTCATTGCTTTCCATTTTTACCAGTTAAATAAAAAAATAAAAAAAAAATATTGCTTTCCTTTTCCTACGACTGTGAATTTCTTTCCTTTTCTCGCTGCCATTTTTCACCAAATCTTCCTTTCTCTACATCTCTTACCTCCATCAATAAAACTACGTTCTTTCCACCATCAAACAAAAAACCACATCACCCCAAACCATTCACAGCAAACAATTCCAAAAAAAACAATCTCTTTCCACTTTTGAATAATTCCAAAAAAAAAAACAATTCCTTTTTTTTCCTTCTTGCAAATAAATAATTTATTTCCCTTCTTTCATCTATTTTCCACCTTTTCTGCGAATTATATAAAATAAATTTATTACTTTCCTTTTGTTCATTTCTTTCCACTTTTTGTTTCTTCAGCCATAATCATTTGCCAAATTTTCCCATTTCTATTTGTTTTTTTATTTCTTTCCTTCTTTCCTTTCAAATTCTTTTCCATTTGTTTCATTTATTTCTTTCCTATCTCTGAATTCTTTTCAAAATTCTCTGTATAATTACCTTCCTTCTACGACATATTTTTTTTCCTTTCATTGGTTTACAATTTTCACAAAGTAAAAAAAAAGTTTTTTCATTGATTCCCTTTCCTTACTTAAAACTTGCATTTTTATTTTCCTGATTTCTTTATCTTTATCAACCTTCCTTTCAATCTCATTACATTTCCTTTTTCTCTTTTCTGAAACAAATAAAATAAAAAAAACAATCTTTCCAATTTTTTTCCCATTGCTTTATATTTCATGCGAATCACTTCTCAACTTCCTTCAACAATTCTTCTCCAACCATTCACAAATTCTCCTCCCATCTTCTTCACAAAACTTGCCTCCTTAACTCAGTCACCCTCTTCACAATCCTTACATCCCCTTCCACATTCAAGTGCTCCACTTGAAAAGTCAAGCCACAAACCAACGTCAATCCCAATTTCATATCATCACAATTACCAGCAACTTCCTTTGACCTTCCTTCAAACCATCCGTCATGACAATACCTTACAAATCGTACCACAATCCCCAGCGTACCACATACCGAACCCGAAATCGCCATCAACCTCAGATCGAACGCACCCAACCCGATTTGATATTTAAAAAAAAAGGTCGTGAAAGTTTTATAATTTTGGGGAATAATTTGTTTCCATATTTTCGTTTGAATTTTCTGAGAAACAGGGGGAGTTGGTCTATATAGTTGGATTGGCTTGTAGCCGTCTGTGTTTGCTTATTTGTTTGGAGTTGACTGATTAAGTGCGTGAATTTTTATTTCTTTTGTGCATGATTGGTGTTTTGAGTCTGGTTTCTTGTTTCTTTAGGCATAATCATCTTGTCTTGTTTATTTTTTTCCTTTTCTAAAATGCCAGTTTTTAGAATTGCCAGCTTTAGTTTGTTCTCCCTTTTGTTTTTGATCTAGTTTTTTTTAGTTTCTTATCTTTGGCTTGGATTTAGTGTAAACAAAAATCGTTTTCTTTTCACTTGTGAATCTTAGTGTGATAGTTTTCAGGTTGCAGATCAAGGAGGGTTTTCAAAGGTGACTCTATTTGTAATTAGCAGAATTCGAATTGTTGGACCGGTTGCACACCAAGTGGGGTGTGAACACGCTGACGCTAATCAATTGCACTGGATAGACTGCCTATCACTGTAAAATTTTCTAAACCCTATAGGTGCTCTGCTGCAAAGAAAAATATATAGAAATTGTATGTAAAAATTTTCTTTAGGTGCCGCGGCTTGCTTGTAAAATTTTTGTTCTGCAATTTATTATTCTGTGTTTGTTCTATGGATGAATATTTTCCTGTTGATGTGTGGTTTAAAATTTTAAAATGAATGTGGGATTAATTGAAAAGTTTATTTTTGAAATCGAATCGAGGATTCCCCAAAGCTCATAGGACAAAATATTTGTTAAATTGACAATTAGGATTGATACTCTCTGAGGTGTCTAAGGAACGATAGAGTCTCGAACTCAAACAGGTTCTTAAACCTTCAGTCGTGTTTCTACGGTGATTCGTGGCACACTGATAATCCCTGTCCGAACCTGGCCCAGACTTGTATTTATATAATCGAAAGTTGTTAATTTTAACATATTTTTAGGAGCTTCTTTAGAGCCACAACTTTGCAACTGATTTTTTGACGAAAAACTCTCTACTTCTAGTACATGCGCGCTTGCCCCATGTACAACCAAAATTGCAATTCTTTTCAAACTTTAAATGATTTTTGTTTCAACTCAAATCAGACTGAATTTCAAGCTGAATTTTTTTCAAATAATTTCCACCAATCTCATCAAACGGTTGTACCCCAATATGAAAACTGTCATTCTATGATTAATGAGAATTTATCTGAGGCGAGACGAGTGTTAGCACAAATGTCTAACCAAAATGTTGAAAATCAAAACAATTGCAACACAGGTTTTAACGAAATTTTTGAAAACCAAAATGATTTTCATAATACGAGTGAATGTCAAATGTTGGTTATTGAATATGAAAAATGTGTTGCGAACAAGCTAAATTTTTGGCAATGTTGGTTTTGGAAAATAAATAATGGACGACTTCTAAGAGATGAGGTGGATGAATTTTTAAGGTCAACCGGTGAGGAATACATAGAAATGACGAATCTAAAAAACAACATTTTGAAGTCTGCTGTGTTAACCAATTTGCTAGAAGAGAGCCTGAGTGAAATTGATCAATTAATGCATGACATTTGGAATTGTCACGAGGACATCAAGGAATGTACATGAATTTTAGATGAAAAACAAGATTATGAAAATAAATATATTGAAAACATGCGTAACATTGAACAACTGGCTCAATACACTATTGAACTTTGGCAAAATCTAGAGAAGTTATTACTTGAGGGAATTGATGATGTTGATGAATTTGAGGATTTAATGAAACCTGGCTTGACTTACGTCGAAGAACTTGCTCAAAGAATAACAGATAGCAAACAAAGTTGCACTAGGATAGTTTATCACATTTCTCTTCTTCAAACGAAGTTACGAAATTGTACAACAACTACAAATCCCAATCTAGTGACAAACAACTTTCTGCCAATGTTTCTTTTGAAACAAATAGTCAGCCATTAACTTCGTCACAATAGTACATAATGATTATTGATGATTCTGGCGATATGACTGTTGATGAAAATGAAAATTTTGAAAAATCTCTAGTGCAAAACTCTGCTTTCTGCAAAACTGAAATTCAAACTCAAACTGATGCTTCTGCTGAAAATTCAACTCTTACTGAAATAAAAAATTTTCAACTAACAACTTTTGAAATTGATGAAAATCTTAACGAAGTTGTTGAAATCTCTGTAATTGATTTGAATTTAAATTCTCTTGAAAACAAAGACGTCAATCTTCAATTTGATCTTCCTCTCTTAGATTCTGAAAATTTTGAAAATTTAACAACTTTAGATTGTCAACTTGAACGAGATGACAAAGCTGGTAACAACTGTTTGAGTGAGGACGACATTGATGAGCGAAAACTTCTTGAATTAATTGACGATAAGGTTGTTGGGTCTGAAATTGAAAATGAAACATTTGAAAATTTAGAAATTCTTGAGGTTGAAAACAACGAAACTGTTGAATGTGATCTTAAGCACAATAGCAATTTTTCTGAAACTGTTGAAACTCCTTGCGACTTGATCGTTTCAACTGAACCTCACTATGATCAATTTTTTTTCAATGATAAATTTCTGCAGTATATGAACTCTTTCTGGAATAAGACAGTTTTTAAGAAAACACGATTTAAAAATTTACTGAAAATTCATTTGTTTGGTTTTAACTTTAGGTTTACGAATGAACCTTCAGTCAATAAAATTTCAAATATCAAAGCAAAACTGAACAATATTTCTCAAAACAAATGTGGGGGTGAGAACGATGCACACGTCTCTCAATTTACACATCATCTGAACAAGTCAAACTTTGTTTTTGAAAATTTTTCTGAACCCCGGCTCACTGACTTCTCTTTAGTTGCTACAAAAATTCAATTCGATTTTCGGATCAATTGTAAGATCCAAATTTTAAAATTAGCAACTCAAACTTTTGAAAAAACAAAATTTGTTTTTCCAAATCTGAAATGTAATATAAAATCCTTTATGATTTAGTTTTCTATGCTTAAGCTGTGCCTCATAATCTTAATAAGGCTGATCCATTGGTCCATCGTGGACCGGTTCATCTATTCGATGACTGCATATTTTCTGTACGCGCATTTGGTAAGTCAAACTAACCCTCTTTTGTACATATGTAAATATTGTCTTATTTTTTCCCTTTCACTAAGATATGTCTAATTAACGATTGTGAGGACACAGTCAAACTCAAGTGTGGGGGAAATTTACATTACATCAGCAATCAAATTTTATGAACTAGGTCATTTGTTGAACAAGGATTAACTTAAGTTCATAAATAACACCTTGGTTCTTGTTTGATAAGTTGATTTGTTGGGTGATGGGAATGAACATTATTTATTCATTGAATCGTAATGTGTCTTTTTAAGATGCTAGCTTGAGACTGTGCAGACGTTAGTCGTGTTCTGGAGCAAGCGTGTCAGCCCCTTGTTATACATGTTAGAATGTGCAAGTAAAAAAGTCAAAAAAAATCATGAAATAAAAATGATTTTGCACCTACATTTGTTGGATTTTTTGAGTTCTTTTTCATGCACAATAAATTTTTCTCACTCAAATTTTCAAATCGTAAGTTCTAAATCCTCTTGGCCCAATTAAGGAGAAATGACTCATTGTAGCATTCTTCTTCGATATCCCACATTATTCAAACCCAAGTTTTAGTCGATTTACATCCATGTTTCGACAAGTTTTTCTTATATTGGTATACTTAAGAACCTTTCATTTTCAAAGGTTAAAAACGTCATTTCTATAACAATATTACACTACCCACTCCGTACTTGTTTTAAGGAAGGATAACCATATACCACATCTTAATTTATATGGGTTATCTATCTTACAAAACTTTGCTTACCTCTCCTTTCATCTTTTTAATAACATCAATCTAGACTTGTGTGTTGAATTAGGGTTATAGAAGTAGAGTAACTAGGGCACAAAACTTTCCTTTCATGAAGTGTTGGTTATGATTCACTTGGTAGAGGAGGAATCAAATGAAATAATGTACGGTATCATTCCATTCCATCTCCACTCATCATTCATCATGCGAAAAAAAAAGAAAAAAAAAGAGAGAAAAAAAGAAAAGAAAAAATCCAATAAAGAGAGAGTCTCTCAGAACAAAATAGTCATTTATCATTCTTGACTATGAAGCATCCATTTTCATTCCATCCATCATACCGTACTTAGAAGCAAGGATTGTAGTTGAGGAGATGAAAGGAAACAAAACGTCCATATGTGCCTTAGTATTACTTTATCTTTTGTAGCTTGAAATTCAACTAATACACCTGCCCTCTCATCTATAATATTTTTAGAACTTACAAAATTTTCCTTCATCTATGCACAACTCACATCCAATACAGTACAGTTACATTAGGGCAAAATTATTCAAAAAAGAAAAGAATAAATGATTGGGTGCACATTGTCGATGTGTAGAACTTTGGTTGACACCACGCTCTTAACCTTCAAGACAATTACAGTGTTATCAAGGAATTAAGATTCAGCTTGAAAATTTTTATTCATTTTTGCACCAATTATAGGATGGACAATGTAGGACTAAACCGTTATTATTGAAGTTAGGTAAAGTCCTTGGAATTTGAAAGACCTTAAATATATTGTTTGATTAATCTGCGTACATAAGACACTTTGGATTTTGTGGGTAGTATCCGTTGAAAACCTTCACGAGACAACACACATCCTACTAGGGACACCTAGGGGTTTAACGGCTTGTTGCATGTGCTAAATGCAGTCGTGTTTCCTACGAAAGTGTGACATATCTTAGTTTAGTTTATCCGAGGACGAATAAAATGGTAAGTGTGGGGGTATTTGATATACACGTAAATGTGTATATTTTATCTGCATATTTATCTTATTTTATCTTTTAAATAATTGATACTGTGCATTTATAGCCGTGTTTACAGATTATTTGAGATGAATGGATTAATACATTCAATTGTTGAAAAGCTTGAAGAATTTGTGCAAGAAGAGTGTTGAATTTTAGATCTGGATTAAAGCTTGAAGACATGAAAAAATGTTGTTATTCAATCACCTTCTGCTGCGTATTTTAAAGACAAGATTCAATGCTTTTCCATAATAATCACTTGGAGTTGTTATTCATTCTAAAGGCAATTGGAGTTGAAGCCCGCAACCTATATTCCATGACATCTGCATGCACTCACATTGGTCTAGTTGCTAATTGGGCTAAGTTATTTGGAAGGCTTCTCATTCATGCACTGCACGCGTTCACATTAAGCTATTTAGTTTATGTGTTAAAGTTTGGAAAAGGGGATTTGTCCCACATTATGGAATTTGCCAAGTAGCCTTTGTCATATCAACTATAAATACACTTTATCTCATTCATTATAAAAGACACTTAGTTTTATTCTACAATTCTCTTCTTGGAATAAAACTCTTCTTCCCCTTTCTCTCAGTTGTTATTTTATTCATTTATGTTCATGTTATTTAGTTTCTTTTTCTCTTCTTCTTTAGCTATGTATAGCTAATCCCCTTTGATTAGGGGGTGATGACGCCAATAGATATGATTCAACATGAATCACATAGCCAATAGATGAGGACTTTATACATGCAGATTTGGATCTGAATCAAGGGTTAGATCCGAAACTTCATATTCTATGTCGTTTAAGAGCTATGCTCCTTCACATGGTATATTCGTGTTCGGTCTAACAACTATCAGATTTAGATCTAATTTTATTGTTTTAGAAATTAATTAGTGAACCTGTCCTGATAGCCTATGGTTGTTTAAGAGCTCAGTACCTGCATAGGCTATGCTTGTCGTTATTTACTTATTTGTTTCTAAGAATCTAATTATCGTTGATTCAAGTTTGTGACAGAAACATGAATTAGATATATATTTATTTGTTGGCTATTGATGAGTATGAATCCAATCTATGTCATTATCCCCTAATTGCTTTCTCTTATTATATAAATCTTTTTTTATTTAATTGCTGTTATTTTCTGTGTTTTCAAATAATCAAAATCCTGTAATAACTTGATTGGATTTATTAATTAAAATATTTTTGGTCCTAGATTTCGACACCCTCTACAACAACCCTTGTTGTTTAGGAAAGCCGAACGGATTTTACAGTTGTTTACAATTGTTTGATTTGTTCGCAAACAGTCGTTTGCAAAATTTCCATTTTTAAGGGCCAGAATTCCATAGCTGCAATTCTGAATTTTCAACTGGACATAACTTTTGATTCCGGCTATGAAATTCCAATTTTTCGTATTCGTTGGAAAGATATTCTCAAATAGATTCTAATATTTTTGGTTTCGCTAAAATCCGGTTTATTTTGAATCCAGTACATTCATTTGAAATTTGAAATCGAATTTTCAAACTACCGCGCCATTTTCAATTCCTTTTATAATTATAAATAATTATTTATATTCTAACGACGATTTATATAAATATATACGTTCTAATTCTTTTCAAAATATATTTCTCGTCATTATTATTTAAAATAATTCATTTTAAATATTCAAAATTCATCAAAATTGCCAAAATAAAAATTTTAAATTGGCTCGGATTTCTGGGTTGTTACAATCTCCCCCACTTAAAACTTTTCGTCCCCGAAAAGGAACGAAGCTGAAAGTTGTTTAACTAATCAACTCAACTTCCAATATTTTCATTACGGCTTAAGTTCTTCAACTTTTCAATTTCTAAGAACTTTTCAAATTTTTTCAAAAATTTGGCTAACACCCTAAATTTTCGAAAAATTTCGCCATAACCTCCCATGCACAGGGAGCTTCGGGATATTTCAAATAGCCTCCCATGGCCCTCATCAATCCAAAAGAAAAAGAAAAATCCAAGCAGCTAGCCAATCGGCTCATAAAATCATCAAAAACGAAGAAATTAGTAAACATGTACCTATTTGTCGGGCAAACAATTTTATTCCACTGCTCTAGCCTCCTTGCAATGACCTGTTCACACATATATATATATCCATGTATGCGTTTGCAAATAATTTGCAATAGAGTTCAATATTTGGTACAATTTGGCCTAAATTCACCGTTCATTCACATAATGGTTTAAAGGAATAATCATACAACACAACCATCAATCAATTATTTGATTAGCTTTTCAAATTCATAATTTTGATATATAGTCAAAAATTACATTTTTGATGCCAAATCACAACAATAGACCCTATCTAATTTTGGTTCTCACACCAGTCAATTGGAAATATATAGAAATCCCACCTTCGTTACTCGAAAATAAATACTGATAACGCTGCAGCATTTTCAGAATCATCCCCGGGCGACTAGAGTGTGATTCTATATCTATCCAGTATATTAAAACTTCGAATATACGTTTGCAAGGCGTATATGCAAAATCTTTATATATTGGATTGTCCAAATTCAATACCGATAAATATTCAAATACATATAAAACGATTTAAATTTCAAAACAAAATTTGTTTTCATTTTTAAAATATACTCTTCACACTCATTCTAGGATACTGCTGATCCTATCTCTAACGAGTCATTCTTATTGGATATGACTTATCCAATCTCTGATGAATTCTTTCGTATGGTTCTAAGGTGTCTTGTTCTCGAGCTCTGTAAACCAGAGCTCTGATACCAAATGAAGCGACCCGAACTTCCCCAGTTTCTGAAGAGAAGAGAAAGAACAAATTACTGTGAGGACAAGACGAATCAGAACACAAACAGAAGAACATTTCATTGTTTATTACAACAATTCCATCAAAATACAAGAATATACAGAGTATGAATAAATATTACACATTTGATAAATATCAGAGATTTAAATTACATTTGAATACATTGCAGAGGAAAAATAATACAACACACAACTGAAAGAAATACACGGATACAGAGTTTTCCGAGCATTGTTCCAACTGTAAATCAGAATCCTATGAATATAAATCTGCAAAACCAAAACTACTAGCTGCCCGTGTCGAAAATAGAGGCACCCAGAGTTTAGGTTAAAACAATAAACTCCAGGTCAGTCATGTGACTGGTGTGAGAATTAAAACTGTTATTTAATCTTTATTTTTAAAGTTAGGTAAATCAAGGGACCACGCCGTATAACACGGAACGGGTTTCCTCCCAAGAATACCAATGCATATAATAAAACAGCGCAATGCTTTTTAGAAAAATGAAGCTATTATAAGACCCATGTCCCATCACACAATGCAATGCAAGCCGGAGGATAGGGTTTTTACCTTATAACAGCCAAAAATGTTTGGTACGTATAAAACAAATCATTTGATACTATTATAAGCGTATAGTGTCAAAACAATTCTAATAATAAATATCAATCATAGATGCCATAAATGACCCATACCACTATGTCGCCATACTAGGCTCTACAAATAAAACCGAAAGACACGTATTGGAAATTGGATTTCCGTCATGAGTCGAGGCAAGGGGCATGCTCCTCTCCGATTCGAGACACTCTAGCAAATGTCTCAGGACCACACACAACGATCCTGGATCTTCAGGGCCGGTCCTCTCTTACTTTTGACGATTGGCAATTCCTAAACACATGTTTCCCGGTCCTATAGGAGCTATATAATGGTCTGTACGTCGGCTCACATAGTGCCAGTTATCGACCATATATTCGAGGTGCCTCGCATTCCAACAACCACACAGGTAAAAAGTATATAAATGTCAGGGCTGGTAGGTTACTGACATCACCCATAGCTAGAAAGAAACGTCGTGCTCTCCCTGCAGTCACTATCCCGTTTTTGGCTCATACCGAGGTGTGAGGCTCACGAATTAACTCTATACACAAAGCTGTGCCACATAGGCCGTGCTTTGATCATCAACCACAAGACTTTGCTTATCAACAGAAGCCTTGATCATCTGCCACTTAGGCATGCCACACAGGCAATTCATGCCATGCGATTGATATCCATCAATATACAACCTCTGAGCTCGTACGTCTCAGAGAAGGGCGTTAAGCAAAAGAATAAATTCTCCATCGCCAAACAGATATATATTTAATAGAAATCAATCACATAGAATAAAATCCAATGTCAGACACACAGTCCATTTACAAGTTTGTTCTGGGTCTGAACGAAACCGGAGGCACTTTGCTCGCATATCCATCGATCTACAAGTACGTCTGGACGATCACCAACTGATTCCCTCATCTTGGGTGTACAACCCAATCAAGATCATCAATAATCATCCAAACGATGTGAGGACCTCTGGTCTTCAACCACTGCCTTCATCTTCGACTTATCGTCGAATCGGTTATTCAGAATGGGTATAAACCCGGTCTTTCCAAATAACCCGCGTATATAATAAACAAGTGTTACACAAATGCAACATATGCCTCATTCTAATTCAGAATATTCTTTATTCAAATATTCACATTCTTAGGGAATGGTTCCCATTAATTTTGTCAAAGATAAATTCTTCTCAATTTATTCTTTAATCTTCCTTCGGATATCATTTCAATCCCTATTAAGGTTTTCCAAACTAGTCAGGATTAGCGAACCACACCGAAGTAATTATTTATTTGATTTCCCAATCTCAACCTATTCATCCCATGGAGAAAAACTGGTAATACTCCATATCTAACACCACGGCGTTATCGGTAAATATTAATTACCATTTCACGTTCAAATCTAATTAAAGATTTAACTATCGCTTTGGGGCAAAACTGGTGATACTCCATTCTCGATCATTTCAATCTAATTAAAGATTCATTAAAACTCCACTTAGTTTTAATCTTCCCATAAATCAATATCCTGTCTTTAACTGGGTTAAATAACCAATGTCATCTAAAACACAGTTCATGATAAACCCAAAATCACATTCCATTGTTAATCGGGTTAAAGAACAGGTGTTATTCAAAACAACGCTCACGATAAACCCAAAAACTAATTTAAATTCAATTCCAATTAAATACTAATTAACTGGACAATTTCACTAAATCTTAATTAAAAGATTTATTCCTTTCTAAACTAGGTTCAATAACAGTGTTATTTAAGACACCATTAACGACGAACCAAAAATCCCATTTGATATTAAATACAAGGCTCTGAATAGAAAATATATCGGCTTATATTCAATATCAAATTCTGAAACCAACAAATATCGTATTGGAAATAACAATATAAATATATCTTTCAAATTTCCATAACCATATCTGTATAATCACGAAATCCAACATCAAAATTTTCCGAAGATAATATTGATTCAAATCCATTCCAATTCGTATATTGCAAATTCTGATTTTTTTTTAAAACCACTTCCAATCCAATTTATTTATTCAAAAATATTGGATTATAATTCTAGTTCAGAACTAGTTCATTTCGATAAAAATATATTTTTATCCTTTCAAATGTGGAATTTTTCATCCCAGTTCTTTCCAATTCAAATATTACGATTTCACACAAAATATTAATATTTTTAATAATTTTATCAAGGTCCGTACAGTCGATTTCCAATAACGGTCGTCGAATTGCACTTACAACGACCTTTTCCAAATTTGATTTGGACATAATTCCAAATCCAACCGTTAGATTTCAAATTTCTAATATTCATTGGAAAGCTCTTTTCGATACGAACCCAACGGTTCCGGTTTCAGAAGAATCCAACGGTCGGATCTCCCGCAACGTCAATTCAAAGTCAATGGTCGAAATTCGCGAACTGCCATGGCGCGGCGCGTTCTATTCAGGCCATTTAATATATATATATAATATATATATTATATATATTTCGTCGATTTCAATTCAAAACGTATTTTATAATTCGTTTTAAATTCGTTTTCAAAACAATTTCAACTTCATATTCAAATTTAAATCAAAATTGAATATTCCATATTTAATATATAAATGATAATGTTTTCAAAACGTTATATTTTTAAATCACTTCTTTTTCAATTTTCGAATAAAATCGATATAAATATCATTTACGTCAAATTGGCGCAAATCAAATCAACACGGCTTTATATATTTCAATAACTTCATTATTCTATTCAACAAATGAATATTTTCTTCAACACGAATATATATTTTATTCAACACATGAATATTTATTAATTCTTACTTACAATAAAAATGTGAATTTTATTGTATAAAATATTTCATTCAACACATGAGTTGTGTCAACACATGACTATTTTTTTTTATTAAACACATGAATATTTATTTCATTCATCACATGAATCTGTATTTTATAATATTCCTTATTTTCCCAACTGGAATGAGGCCCAATCAATTACCATATAATGTTAGTTATATGGATTCCATACAACACATGTATATAATAGAAATGATAAATAATCAACCATCATCCAAAGTGCACAACACTACATAAGCATCAAATATAGATATCTGACACTTATAACAGCCTGTCAATCAATCGATCAACATAAAGCTAATTATTGGGATTGGTGTATGCTAAATATAATCCCAACACCCGTGTGGGGTTTCAAATCAACAAACATAGATTTTTATTTGTGTAGTTGGGCGATGTGTAAAATTTATCGTCCCAATTAATATCCTTCCAATGGGTGTACATAAACAAATCGTTCGATTTGTAAATGAATATTTATTTATTCACATTCACGTTAAAAATTATATTTTTAACGATAAATATTCTATTTAGTTCAATTATTCAATAAAATGATATTTTTATTTTTCTAACATATTTTAGAAAATTTCGGCGGCATAACGGCATGATACTAGAAACGGGATAAGGCCTAGCCTTACCCCCAGTCTAATAATGGCCGGCGCCATACACATACCGATCTAATCAATTTCATTTCTATTCCCAAACCAACCAAACAAATAAATCAACCACCAAACAATCAACTAAACAAACAAGTCGTCCATGGTCTGTGGACGACGGGTGTTGGGTGCTACAAAGCACCGTCTGCATCCTAGCATATAATTAACTAGAAAAGAAATTTTAAAGTGAGAAGTTCTCGCCGACAAGCTAAACTAAACGCCACGACTCTTCATATGTAGGAAATCTTCGTCGCTCGCCTTTTTTCACTTTCGTCGTCCGTATACGCTACATATATAAAAATCACATTTTTACTATGCCATGGTATAAATAAAAATCATACCTTTACATAATTAAAAATCATATATTTTTACAACGCTTCTTTCTATACAAAAATTATATTTTTGTATTTTTAATTCTTATATAAAGATCAAATTTTTACTATCTATATAATATAAAAATCGTATTTTTATTTCGCCTTCCTATATATAAAAATCTAAACTTCATGTTTTCAAAAGTCAAATCTTTATATTTTTCAAAATCAAATCTTTTTTTTAATTATAAAGATCTAATCTTTTATATGTTTTTATATATATAAAAATCGAATTTTTACTCTCACTTCATATATATAAAAATCGAATTTTTACTTTCACTTCATATATATAAAAATCGAATTTTTACATAATTAAAAATCATATCTTTATCCAATAAAAATCTCGTCTTTCTTCTAATAAAAATTTCCTCCTTTCTACATTAAAGATCTTAACTTTCTTCATATAAAAATTCTAACTTCCCACTTATAAAAATATAATCTTTTTAACTTTAAAAATATAATCTTTATACTTTTAAAAATATAATCTTTATATCGATAAAAATCGAAACTTTCTCATGATAAAATCATCATTCTTCTACTTTATAAATTAAAAATCACCTTTTTATACATAAAATTTATAACTTCATAAGAATAAGATTTACTAATCAAAGAATAATAGAATAAAATCAAATGAAAAGAAAACTTACAAATTTTCACTGTATTTGGCAAATGGGGGTTCGTTGGTCGGTGGCTAACCCTGGGGGAGCATCGGTGGGCGTGCAGCGGCGGTGGGTGGTGCGCAATTGGCCGGCCGCGGCCTGGGTTTGGGTGAGCTGATGGCGATTTAGGTCGTGGGGTTTTCTGGGGGGTCTAGCGGTCTTCGACAAAGGGGGGAGTGAGGAGAGAGGGCGCCGGTGGGGAGGGGGTCTTGGAGGAGGCGGTGTGCACGCAGAGAGGGTGGGCAGCGCGGTCATCGGCGACGCCAGGCCTTATGTGATCGAGCGTTAGGTTATTTTTCCTTTCCTTTATCGATTTTGAATGACAGATAAAGGGGGTGAGAGAATATGGAGAGAGAGAGGGACAGTTATATGGTTTTATAATTTATATTTTAATTTCAAAAAGTAACTTTTAGTTTCGACCTCCAAACGAGACCCACCGCCTATCGTTCATAGCTAATTACCCCCATTCCGAATACAATGGGATATGTATTGTAAGCTGATTCAATTGTTTCGATCAATTTTCGTCAAAATCAAAATAAAAATATATATATTGAATTTGAACGCGCATTTCAATTTACCGGGGCCACATACAGACTCTAAAAATTCCCGAAAATTATTTTCTAGCTTTGTATTGACGATACGGTCCTAACAAAACAAATTTCGTCAAATTCTGAGACCGTTTGAAAAATGGCCATTTTCCAGTCGATTAAAATCAACTGAAACTGGTCAAACGCGTTTTCCTTTGCCACACTCACTTATTGAATCAGAAAATTACGAATTTTGAAACATAGCAATAACTTGATATCACGGATCCAACAAAAGTGGTTTCGTCAAAAACCGAGGTCGTTTGCAAAGTTTCCATTTTTAAGGGCCAGAATTCAATAGCGACTATTCTGAATTTTCAACTGGACATAACTTTTGATTCCCGCTATGAAATTTCAATTTTTCGGATTCGGTGGAAATATATTCTCAGATAGATTCTAATATTTTTGGTTTCACTAAAATCTTGTTTATTTTGAATCCTGTACATTCATTTGAAATTTGAAGTCGAATTTTCAGACTACCACGCCATTTTCAATTCCTTTTATAATTATAAATAATTATTTTTATTCTAACAACGATCTATATAAATATATATGTTCTAATTCTTTTAAAAATATATTTCTCGTCGTTATTATTTAAAATAATTCATTTCAAATATTCAAAATTCATCAAAATTGCCAAAATAAAAATTTTAAATTGGTTCGGATTTCCTGATTGTTACATTGAGTGTAGTGCATATATTGTCACCCACGGTTGCTCGCCATCCAACCTTAATCCGAAGGTACATAATTGAAAAGAAGAACAAATATGAATTTTCTCTAGATCGGTGACAAGACACCCTGCTTGGGTATGACCCAACTAGCCATGCTGCCCTGCCCAATTTTTGTCGTTTTCTGGTTGTGAGGCTAGAGGACATCTATCTTCAGAATATCTGATCACCATTCACTTTGAATGCCACATCGCCAAACCCATCAACTCACTAATCGATTTCCAAAAATATCATGGATATAAAAAGCTAAGAGGAACGAATTCCTCCGCCACCAAACGTAATACCTTTAAGAGATCAACCATACGTGATTTGTTAGGTATACTCTGTCAGACACTCATCCATACAAGTTGTCCTGGGACTGGACAAACAAAAAGCACTATTCTGGAACAGGACAACCCTTGCATTTCACTCCGTCTTCAATTTTCTTTAGCATAATCTAATTTGCAACGCTTATGCCTATACGGAGTTATTTTCAGATAATATATCCAACCGCGCTCTCCGTATTGATAACGATGGTCAAAACACTTCGATAGTCAGTTATTTAACTATCGAAGTAAAAACGAACATTTCATTTAAATGAACAACTAAACATCACATAACCACGGGCACTTTTTATTTAACATTCGTTTTTATTATTTGAATTCCCATATCTTACCAGATATTTCTCAAATCCCGTTTTAGCCTTTTCAGAATTCTTAGAAAATATTCGCAGTTATTATAAACTTTTATTCTCATGTTCTAGAAAAATATACGTTATTAACGTTCAAACATTTCCATTCTTTTCACATTCCTTATTTTCTACACATGGATAATATACCCTATCTACATTGGAAAAATATTTCCAATTTCATTATAAACATTTTAATCTGCCAAACTTTTACTTTTAAAACATTATTCACTTTAAAATGTGAATATCATCTCTATTATAGAAATCTGAACACCTTTATCAAATGACTCTCGATTCGAGGGATAAATACCCTTATCTCGTTTACCGAAATCTCTTCCATAATTTATATTCCCATTCCACTTTATAAACTCTGTTTCTAAGTCAACTTCTTGCTAAATCAATATCAAGTTTATAACTACATATTGATTACATATCCTATTATAATTTATTGGTTTAAAACTAACAATTAACTATCCTATCAGATTATAATTCCTAAAAATAACCTATTTTCATAATATTTGACATTGTCGAATTATGATTCCAAATCCTAATGGTTTAATTCTAATCACATTGCGAACATCGAAATGATACATTGTTTCTGAAACGATTCTCCAATTTCTCTTTCTAAACTCATTCTTATATTCCTTTGGACAAACGTCGTTACTTATCACTTTAGACTAAGTGAATTTCAAACCAAACTGTTATCATTCCCTAGGGAGTAGTGCTACATATAAGAATAACGCTTAAGCTTGGTCAATAATGCTAATTTATCGTTATAGTTCAAAAACTTGCCATACGCTGTGATATTCCCCTTTATAACTAATCTCGACATAACAGTCATGCTTAAGCCTAGTCAACAATGTTATTTTATCGTTATAGTTCAAAGACTTGCGATACACTACTATATTCCACTCTATAAGTAGTCTCATCGTCTCTTTCCATTACAACTAACACCATCCCTCGATAATAGTGAAGCCGTTCAAGTTGGGGTATTTTAGTTACCTCTCAGACCTTGATCAACAACATTCTTATCTTAGAATAGATATAAGTTCGTAACTCTAACCTCTTATACTTTATAATCCATCAAATTGTACTTCTTCTTTATTTTAAATATGGTTTATAACACCATATCCTTAATTTGAAAACTCATTTATTTACAATTATTTAAATATTAACTCTTTGCTGTGTCTTCGTTATACAATTATATTTATAACTTCTTTTACCAAAATACATTTACGTTCTTTGTTTCTTGAAATTTTACATTTATTTGAGCCATTTTACTTAATGCAAGTAACATCTCATCACTAATTCAATAATATCTTAAATGAGGTCCATTTAAGAAACAATTATTTAATTAAAAATAATTAAATAATATTTTACTTCACCATTGCTGAAGTAAACAATTTACTTCATCATTAATCTAAAATAGATTGGTTGCTTACTGTATATAAACAATAACTAATTATATTGGTTAAATAATTATTTAATACCTCAATAATTTAAAAAGGGTAATTAATAGGGAATCTTCTTGATTTTTGATCAGTTTACAACTAAGTTATTTTCATCAGATTAATTGAAGACCAATTAATCTAATAATCATTTTCCAGATAAACAGTTGATTTAATCAACTTCATTCCATCGGTAAATTCGTTAACTGATTTTATTTACTTCTTACCATTAGATTTGTATAATTAATCTAAAAATGTTTCTTAACTGTTTGGTTTAAAATTATTATCCAAATTATTCACTCCAGGATGATTACAGCTTCATAACTTATTTAAATATCAAATAATCGTTTATATTTATTTTATGAAAACGAACTATAAAATACCAGTTTTTAATAAAACTTCTATTACAGTTTAAAACTTCCTTTAATTATAAAAATATAATTTTTATAATTAACTTCGTTGATTTGCCTGACGGTCAATCAATTTTTTAACCAAACGATGGATTTATGGCCAGTTGCTGCCACTTTCTTAATCGATATTGTCTATTTATTTAATCAATATCCATACAGGGTTTAAATGTCATTTGGGTTCAAACAGTGCATATATAAATAATATAAAACAAACAATACAGATAAATATTGTGGAATCCGATTGGATTCTTCCAACCGGTTTCCTGCATCCATAGATGTTAGTCCATTCAATTTACACTAATTTCATACTAGGGAATCATATAACCGATGGAATCAGTATCCAATTCGTGATATGTATATACGCAACGATATGCATATATTTCAACCAATTTAATTGTAATCCACCTAAACGACCATCACATAGCATTCAACCATTATTTAAAATATAACTAGAATATTTTAAAATCGATCAGAGTTTGTGAATTTACTCACCTTGCGCAGTAATCGTTAAATAACGATTTGCGTCATATGATTAAACCGGGCGTTCAATTCGTCCATTAAGTCGACACACTCCTTCGCCTCCCGTTCTCTGACCATCAGCCCGCTAATGTGAAGCAAACAACGATGTTAAATGTCACCAATAAGGATTCAGTCTTCAACGTCATACAGTGGAACTCTATCGAACTCAGCTATGACCTTACCGTTAGACTTCTTCTTCCCGCACAAAAACAGTGCCGCTCTACTCTATTTATATGAACTGCGGTGTACTCACTTCATGCCTGAAGGAGTGTGAATCCATTCAATATCTTACGCATGGTATACAGCCAATACCACGTCCCTTTTCTTCTTTCTTCATCAACAATTCACATTCTTTTTTTATTCTTTTTTTTCTAAACAAAATCTGGGCCTCACCGCATAAAACAAGCCCATTCGAATTAGTAACCTGCTCCACATTATCATTCTTTCCTAACTATAAAACAGAGCCACTGCTGCATTTTCTAAATCCTCCATTCTAGATATTCGAACGTCTTCATCTCCTTCAACCTATCATGACTTCGAGTGCAACAACCTTCGAACGCCCTCTCTTCTCAACTGTATTCTCTCCCCATAGTTTCTCCCATCCACAAGCACAACCACCTACAAGAAATCAGTCTTTACTTCACATATATAAACACTTCTCCAAACCATTTCTGTAACACCCCACGTCCATTAATGTCACTCACAAAGGGAATGCATTAACTTCCATAGAGGTTTTAAGTGAATATAGAACAGAAAAATTACAACAAGACAGATAATAAGTAGTACTTGCAAATCTAAAACTTTATTTCATTGCAGCGGAAATTAAACATGTTTTGTTACATCATAAAACCACAAATCAGAGTCAAGTACAATATCCATCTTGATAAAACAAAGTACATAACCCCATTACATAAATAGCCATTAAAGAAGATAACAAGCTGGACTTTACTTCAGCGGTCCAAGCTTTCCAAAAGAGAGATAAAGCAATCCAATCAAACTCCACTAGAGCTGGGCCCACCCTGAGGACCTAGAGGGGTGGGGAGATAGAAATAGAGGGGGTCAGACAGTGGGGTGTATCACTCCCCTAAAGTGGCAACCCGATACAACTTGAGGATGCACGGCTTATACCTATACGATGCAACAACGTCTTACCTATCAGCCCGGGTCCACACACGCATATGAAACCCGTTGGACTTGCGTTGCCACCGCTAACCCGTTTGGCCTCTTATAGTCAAGCCCAGTATGCGTGTCCCGTCCTCGACATGGGTCGAGCCCACAAAGATACGTTTGGGTTACTGGTTGAAATGGGCCCCCACAAGCTATCCACCTAAGCTTGTCCCCACTAGTATATCCCACTTAACCTTTTTCTTAGTCATGTTCATTTACATGTGTGTTTGGTTAAGTCTTACTAATCGTATTTCAAATGCCACTAAAGGCACCCACTAGATTCCTCATGCCACCCAAGGCACCTACTTAACCCCCATGTCCCACCTCACATGTTTATCTGGTTAAGTATTTCTTAATTCATTAAGGCCATAACCTTATAAAGACCTCTCACATTAGACTGACATTTATGGCAGCTGGATTTGCGGGGCGGGTCCGGGCAATCTTACACCATAAAAGAGTCTAGCCTCGCGTCTTTACAACTGTTATGCTTTAATTTGGGCCTAGGACCTCTCACATTGGGCTGACATTTGTGACTACTGGATTTGCCGGTCGGGTCCGGGCAGGTTTACGTCACAAACGAGTCCAACCTCGTGTCCTAAGCATTGATTATTACTTATAATCTTTTACCCCAGTTTTAAATATATCCCTATTCAAATCATTAATTAATTCCAATTTTAATGATGTCCATAATTGACTCAATTATGGCCATCCACTTATGGTATGCAAAATCATATCAATTGCACCCCAATTTCTTAATATTAAATCCTTAATATTACCCCTACCCCACGTTATACGTTCGCTTATTCAACGCAAAATATACGTTAGACTCGAATAGTCTAACTCATTGCACAAAGATAAATTATCACAGCATATAGACAAATAAATTAGATCTAATCATAATAGGGGTGAAACTTGCATAAAACTACACATGTCATGGATCTAAAGGTGTCAAATTGTTTGGTTAAATGTCATAATTTACATAATATGATCATAACCCAAATTCATGTATAAACTTGCATATGTGGTTCATGCAACATAATGATGGTGTGAACTAGCATCTAACACATAGAACTCATACATGTCATAACAGAATTCTAGATCTAAATAGATGTCATAATTCTAGATCTAAATAGATGTCATACAATATGTGAGATTATACATACTAATAAATTTAAACTTGCATAGGTACATGTGATTTATCATGTGAATCATCATAGCCCAAATATATATAATCAACATCATGATTCATAAGCTAACTACAACATAATAACATCATGGCTTTGTAACATCACAACTTAGCATAGAAACTTGCAACATATATAATATTATCATAGCATGATTTACAACATATAGGATATCATCATCACATAACATAGGATATACAACATACACGATAGCATAAGGTTTACAACAACATATATGACAATTCACATCATTTTCTTATGATCCATATCACATCTTAATCTAATTAGTTTGCTAATAATCTTATTAAGATCATCATACTCACAATTAGAAAAGAAAGAGAGTCTTGATTTGCTTTAGAGTTGAGTAGAATTAGAGTTTTGATTAGCTTTCTTCCTTCTTAGTTGGCGACGGCTACACTGAGTTCCATGGCGATGGCATGACAGCGGCTATTCTATTTTTCATGTGAATTTAGAGTGAGAGACTACCTAGGTATATATAGAGTTTAGGATTTATTTAGACCATCAGACCAACTCAGAACTAACCTGAACCGTTAAATTTGCCAACTCAGCCCTAAAGACACATCAGCAGCTCAAGATTGGGTTTAGCCAAAACCTGGCCGACTGGACCAGGTCGACACCCAGGTCGACTGCGCAGTCGACCTGGTCCTGGGGGTGTCGACTGCCCAGTCGACTCCCCAGTCGACCTGGGGTGTTGGGCGGGAAATTTCCCGCCTGGCCTGTTTGACTTCGAATTTTGAATTTTGAAATTTCTGAAAATTCCGATGGCCATATCTCCTTCATACGAAGTCCAAATCACGCAAACTCGGACTCTGTTTCAACCAGAATTCCGAGACGAACACAATGGCGCAACCCATTTCCCACAATTCTCACGTCTGAGATCAATTATTCTTTAATTTGTGAATATTAATATTAACAGAATTACGGGGTGTTACATTCTCCCCTCCTAAAAGGATTTCGACCCCGAAATCTTCAAGTCAAGAAGAATGTATATCCTAACATCCAATAGTCCATCTACTCAACCATCAAACACAGGCATCCATTGTCCTTATAGACTTCTAATGCTTTCATGTTTAAATGCACAGTGTGTGTATATGTCCATATCTAATGCAAAATCAGGCGGTCCACTGATTCAGTTGACCTCCTTAATGGAAATCATGATAGTGCCATGCATCCATTATGTATGCAAAAGTTCCTTAATGCTACATATTATCTCTATATGCGTGCACAATCATCATCTGAATGCAACATCCATATGATAATACAATCATCATACATCCATTTTACTAAATACATCCATTTATATGCAATATGCAATATGAAGTGACTGAGCCGATCTAGTGCCTAACAGTGTGTGTATATGCGTCCACGAGCAACCACTAGCAAACACTTGCATCCACTTTGCATCCATCATACATAACATGTTTCAAACACATGTTTCAACCATAGGATTATCCTAACTAAAGGTCAAAGATACTAGCGAGAGGACATACTAAAGATAAGATAAGTACAAGCTAAGCGATACAGGAGAAATTAAAAGACATACCCTCAAAAAGAAAAGGGTACAACGAACGTATCTTCGCTTCTGTCTCCCAAGTAGCATTGCTCTCATCATCTCCCCGTTGCACTTTGACTAGTCTGACCTCTCGATTCCTCAACTTCTTGATCTCCGACCCAAGAATGCACGTAGGAGCTCGTCGAATCGTCGCATCACGCTCTATCTCCACCTCTCTAAGCAAGTTCGGCTCTACCACCTCCGCGGTCTCGTGTAGGCACTTCCTCAAATGTGATACATGGAATACGTCGTGTACACCACTAAGTCTCTCAGGCAACTCCACTCTATACGCCATCTGTCCAATCTTCTCCTTAATAGGAAACGGCCCTACGAACCTTGGTGCTAATTTCCCAACGGACCCAAAGCGAATGACGTTCGTAATGGAGACACTTTGATAAAGACCATGTCCCCAACATCAAACTCAAGATCTGTCCTCCTCTTATCCGCATAAGATTTCTGCCTATCTTGCGCTGTCTTCATCCTCCTTCGAATCAAGTCGATCTTTTCCGAAGTCTCTCTAATTATATCGGGCCCAAGTAAGATCTTATCCGTAGATTCCCACCAACATGTAGGTGAACGACAAGGTCGTCCATAAAGAGCTTCGAAAGGTGCCATGCCAATGCTGGACTGAAAGCTATTATTATATGCGAACTCCACCAATGGAAGATGCTCTTCCCATGTACCCCTAAAGTCTAGGATACATAGCCTCAAAAGGTCCTCTAGAATACGATTCACCCTCTCGGTTTGGTCGTCCGTCTGAGGATGATATGCGGTGCTCAAACATAACTGAGTCCCTACCGCTTCTTGTAAGCTCTTCCAAAATTCGCTAGTGAAGATAGAATCACGGTCGCTTACTATGCTAGAAGGAACACCATGCAAATGAACTATCTCTCGGATGTATATAGAAGCTAACCATGGAGCAGTCCTCTTACTCTTCACGGGAAAAAAATGGGCTCTTTTAGTAAGTCTATCTACTATAACCCAAATCCCCGTATTACCCTTCCTTGATCTTGGTAATCCATCCACAAAGTCCATCGAGACACTTTTCCATTTCCATAGTGGAACCTCCAATGGGTGAAGCAACCCACCGGGTTTTTTTGCTCTGCTTTTACTTATTGGCACACCAAGAATCTAGCGACATACTCGGCCACATCCCTCTTCATACCGGCCCAAAAGAAAACTCGCTTCATGTCTTTGTACATCTTACCCCGCCGGGATGAATGGTCATCTTCGAACGATGTGCATCATCAAGAATAGTCTTCCTCAAGTCCTCGTCTCGTGGTACACAAAGTCTACTATCCCTACGTAACCAACCCTTATCATCTAGGGTATACCTACGGAGATGGCTTGATGACTCCCCTCTTTTTAGCTTCTCCACTAACTCAACCAACTGTGGGTCGTCTCACTGTGCCTCACCAATCCGTCCCAAAAGCGTAGGTCTGACCTCCAAGGATGCTAGCAAACCGGGTACAAAGTCAACGGAAGGTCTAAAATCAAACATAGAGATGAATTCTAAGTTTCGCTGTTCAACAAACAATGGACTCAAGGACAACCTTTTTCTACTTAAGGCATCTGCCACCACGTTACCCTTGCCAAGGGTATATGCTATTTCGAAGTCATAGGACGCTAAGAATTCCATCCACCTTTGCTATCTTAAATTCAAGTCCTTCTGAGAGAATAAGTATTTTAAAGATTTGTGTTCAGTTAATAATTCTAATTTCTCGCCAAGAAGATAATGACACCAAGACTTAAGCGCAAAAACAATAGCGGCCAACTCTAGGTCATGTGTAGGGTAATTTTTCTCATGCGCTCTCAACTGTCTTCCCCCATAGGCTATTACCCTTCCCTCTTGCATTAAGACTGCGCCTAATCCTGTCCCATAAGCATCGGTATAAATAGTAAATGGCTTACTCCCGTCTGGCAGCACTAAGACTGGAGCTGAGGTCAAAGCTCTCTTTAAACGTTGGAACGCATCATCACAATCTATGTCCCATGTGAAAACTAGTTTCTTCTTCGTCAAGCGTGTTAATGGAGATGATATCTTTGCGAAGTCTTTGATAAACTTCCTATAGTAGCCAGCCAACCCCAAGAAACTCCTTACTTCGGTAGCATTTTTAGGGACCTTCAAATCTTGGATGGCCACCACCTTCGCGGGATCCACAGCTATCCCTTCTTTGGAAACCACGTGCCCTAAGAATCGTACTTCCTTCCTCCAGAAGTGACACTTAGAAAATTTTAGCTTTAAGGTTATGCGCTCGTAGGGTCTCCAACACTTCCCTAAGATGTAGGGCATGCTCTTCTTTATCCTCAGAAAAGATCAAGATGTCGTCTACAAAGACCACCACGAATTTATTAAGGTACTCCCTAAACACCCTACTCATCAAGCCAACAAAGTATGCGGGGGCGTTTGTCAAACCGAAGGGCATCACTAGCCATTCATAGAAACCGTCTGGAGTCCTAAAGTTAGTCTTGTCTATGCTATCCTCAGCCACTCTCAACTGATGGAAACCAGTGGCTAAGTCCAACTGCGAAAACACTGAGGCGCCAACTAACTGATCGAAGAGATCGTCAATCCTCGGCAGTGGGTGTCTGTTCTTCTTAGTAAGCTTATTAAGTTCTCTATAGTCCACACAAAGTCTAAGGGACCCATCCGCCTTCGTGGCAAATACTACTGGAGCACCCCACTCCGATATACTTCGTCTTATGAACCCCTTCTCAAGCAACTCCTTCACTTGCTTATTGAGTTCCCTCCTTTCACGAGGAGCCATGTGGCGTAGAGGCAACGATACTGGTTTTGCATTATCCACAAGATATATTCGAAAATCTATCTCCTGCTTCGGAGGCAAGCCCTTCACCTCCCCAAACACATCCGAGTATTCTCGGACCACTCTAACAGATCGTAGATTCTCCACAGACGCGTCAAGCGATTCTAGATAACTTAGCATAATGGAATTTATGGGATTACAAAAGATTTCGAGAGTGTTGCCAAGGCGAGTCATGAGCCTAGCTACTCTCCTTCACAATCAAGAACGACCCCATTTCTGGATAACCAATCCATTCCTAAAATTAGCCCATAGCCCGTGAAGCCCAAAACATAAGCATCACGTCTAAACTCAACGCTAAGTATAGAAATTTTCAAATCCAAACACATCATGGACAAATAAGCTGAGCCCCCAATTGGATTCGAAACAACTAAGGGATCCTTTACTAAACTGGTGTTTAAGTGCAGTGATTCAACTAATGATGTAGAGATAGACGAATGCGATGCGCCCGAATCGAATAAGGTACGGACATGATGATCAAACAGAAAAACTAAGCTTTCAACAGAAATTGTTCTACCTCGTTCTTGCAGCGGTGGGACCGCGAGAGCCTGAACTTGTCCCCTTTCCTGCCCTGGTGCCATAAGAGCCTGCACCTGTCCTCCCGAGGTAGACCCTGTCCTCTGCCCCTTCTTTGGGCAGTCCTTCACCAGATGTCCCGCTTCGCCACAGTGAAAACAGCCAGTCTTCTTTTTCTTTCGGCAATCCTTGCTGAGATGGCCTGGTGTCCCACGGTTAAAGCATTTCTTCTTTCCCTTGCCATTATTGTCTTTACCACCCTTCTTGTTTTGCTGTTGTGGTTTCTTCTGATCCCCTTTCTTCTCGGGTGCCTTATTAGCATTAGCGCCTTTCTCCTCGTGCATGAACGCCATTTCTACTAGCTTCTCAAAGGTGGCCCCCATAGGGATGTGAGTCATAGCCAACCCTTGCAATAGCTCATTCAAGCCATTAACGAACCTCAGAGCCTTCTTCTCCGGCGTGTTCACTAAGTCCAAGCCAAACCTTTCTAACTGATTAAATTTGTTGACATATTCTTTCACTGATGAGCTTCCTTGCTTTAATGTCAAGAACCTTTCCATATATAGATTTTCTTCCGCCCGTGGGAGAAACTTCGCCTTAAACCTACGCCTGAAATCCGCCCAAGAGTCAACAGGACGCTCCCCATTAGTGACCTCCCACCAAAACGAGGCTCTCCCTTCATTAACCAAGCTGCTAATTTGACTTTCCTTTCTTCTTCTACTTCAAAGATTTCAAGCAATTCTTCCACCTCCTTAAGCCAATCTCTAGCTTCCACAAACGTTTCTGACCCTTGAAAAGGTTTTCCACCCATAGCCTTAAATTCCTTGCATGTCTTTGCAAAAGTATCAGCGCGAGGAGGAGGAGCGGGTGCAACTGGTGGTGGAGGAACATTGGCTGGACCTGCAGCGGCCCTAGCCTCTAATAACCTCCTATACCATCCTGGTATCGTTACACCCTCCGGAAGGTTAAGATCTTCAGCCATGCTGAAACGAAAAAGGAAAGATTCAAAATGGAGAATTCGAAAGATAAAGATATATGGATATTGGGGATTATGTTTTTCATAAAAACTTTCCTCTTAAAATAACTCATTAAGACAGGTTTTTGAAAACACTTCTTCCAAAAATACTTTAGAAAAATAGTTTTTCTAAAAATTTTATCTGTTCTGGTAACCTTAAACTCTGACACCACATGTAACACCCCACGTCCATTAATGTCACTCACAAAGGGAATGCATTAACTTCCATGGAGGTTTTAAGTGAATATAGAACAGAAAAATTACAACAAGATAGATAATAAGTAGTACTTGGAAATCTAAAACTTTATTTCATTGCAGCGGAAATTAAACATGTTTTGTTACATCATAAAACCATAAACCAGAGTCAAGTACAATATAATAACATCTTGGCTTTGTAACATCGCAACTTAGCATAGAAACTTGCAACATATATAATATCATCATAGCATGATTTACAACATATAGGATATCATCATCACATAACATAGGATTTACAACATACATGATAGCATAAGGTTTACAACAACATATATGACAATTCACATCATTTTCTTATGATCCATATCACATCTTAATCTAATTAGTTTGCTAATAATCTTATTAAGATCATCATACTCACAATTAGAAAAGAAAGAGAGTCTTGATTTGCTTTAGAGTTGAGTAGAATTAGAGTTTTGATTAGCTTTCTTCCTTCTTAGTTGGCGACGGCTACACTGAGTTCCATGGCGATGGCATGACGGCGGCTATTCTATTTTTCATGTGAATTTAGAGTGAGAGACTAACTAGGTATATATAGAGTTTAGGATTTATTTAGACCGTCAGATCAACTCAGAACTAACCTGAACCGTTAAATTTGCCAACTCAGCCCTAAAGACACATCAGCAGCTCAAGATTGGGTTCATCCAAAACCTAGCCGACTGGACCAGGTCGACACCCAGGTCGACTGCACAGTTGACCTGGTCCTGGGGGTGTCGACTGCCCAGTCGACTCCCCAGTCGACCTAGGGAGGGTGTCGACTGCCCAGTCGACCTGGGGTGCTGGGCGGGAAATTTCCCGCCTGGCCCGTTTAACTTCGAATTTTGAATTTTGAGTTTTCTGAAACTTCCAATGGCCATATCTCCTTCGTACGAAGTCCAAATCACGCAAACTCAGACTCTATTTCAACCAGAATTCCGAGACGAACACAATGGCGCAATCCGTTTCCCACAATTCTCACGTCTGAGATCAGTTATTCTTTAATTTGTGAATATTAATATTAACAGAATTACAGGGTGTTACAATTTCCACGCCTTGATTTCTAGTATTTTACGCATTTGTAGAACAGCCATTACGTGGACTTTGGTTCGCTCCTACTCGCTTTTTTATTTTCATGCACATGTTGAATCATACATATGCAGTCATGCATGTATGCTGACAATCACGCACACGGTTTTCATTTTGTTCAACATTTCCTTTTTCTCCAAACAAAGAGGTACATGCTCCTGTATTTTCATGCACCTATGGCCTCAGCACTCTCCTATTTCACTCCACCATTTCTACCACTTCGTAACCCTCAAACAGAAACTGCTCACTCCATATGTTTATCATTTCCTCCTCATTACATTCCTATTCACGAAATTAGTAAAGTCTTCCTCACTTCTATGGTACATTTCCAGTGCACGCTTGCTCACGTCCTCCCATGCTCACAATGCCATGCACCCAGTCCACCATGCATCTCCGTACACAACAGATCCGTATATGTACACGTCGGTACACACCAAAATACAACAGCTCACACTATCTTTCATTCGTACACGAGGTCGGAGAGATCCATTTGTGGAATCGAACACACGAGTTTAATATTTTTCTTTTCTCGTGAAGAATTTATTTGTATTTACTGTGAATTTTCTTGAAGCTGTCTGATAGAAGAGAAGTAGCGGACATGCTACATTATCTATATCAGTGAATTCCTTCACTGCCAAGTAATAGGTGCTTATATCTCTAATGTAAGTCATGGTACTCATTATTTATGGAAATGTTGATTCTTCAATGTATAGGATAGGTCCTTTTCTTTTGCAGCAGGCTATCATGTTGTGAGAAGACAGATACAAGTCCTTAGACAGCCAAGGAGTTGAAAATAAGAAAAACGATTTAAATATAGATGTCCATGCTTCATAACTAGGGTAGACTATGATGTGAAGTTACATAGATGCTACGTGATGTTTTTTATATGTGGGTAAACTTAAGCATTAAGTCATACGGTACATAGGGTAATCACAGAGTAGGCTAAATCTTTAAAAATGTAGCTTTGCTCTGATGTGAGTATTCATGAAGTAGCATGCGTATTATATATATATAAAAGACCACTACTTTGTTGCTAAGTAAAATATAATATTATTTATACTCTTTTACCTAGGTATTCGTGTACCCAGCTACAACAATGCTACATAATGGAGGTGCAGTACGAATGGAGGTGCCATTCCAATGTCTATTCAGGCATAAGGCCATGCTTCATTGTTAATGAAAACATGTACTGCTATACCTCAGTATATATGTGTATATATAAGTTTGTATTCAGGTTGATATCTTGACTATGCATTATGAGTAAGCATGTTAATGTTGTAAAGGCTATTGGTATGACATTGGCGCATATATATTTTTGTTATTTATTTAAAAGTTTAGTACACCCCTTTATATAACTAATGTAATACCGGTTCTGGGGAATTTCTTTTATTTTCAAACTGCTACGGACAGTAGCGAGATTACGGTCGTATCCAGCGAGGTGTTATGATTCCGAAAATATAATAATATAGGTAGGTTAACTTATATTGTGAAACCCAAAATATTGATATAGGATGCAAAATACTCCAAATAAAAAGTTGCGTATTTAATTAATTAAAAATTACAGTAAAATTCTAGAAATTGTATTATCACTACGTCTCAAAAGAATCTTGTTTAAATTCAAAACCGATTTTTAAATATATTTAAATAACCGTTATGGCCATAAACGAATATGCCGCTGCTTTTCTGAATATTTAATTTGGACATAACTTCCCATTTATAATACAAAATCTTGGTTTCTCACTTCCATTAGAAAAATATAGTTCAACAGATTCCAACATTTCTTATTTCGAAGAAATCCGATTTATAACGAGTCCTGTACACTTAGTTGAAATTCAGAACGTTAAATTACGAACTACTGCAATTTTACGGGCTCGATTATATTTAATATATATTTTTATACGTTCAACTTTGTTTTGATTAAAATATAAATCCACTTATATTACGAATTCAATATTTAAACTGATTTAAATATTCAAATACAAACCGATAAAAATGCGGGACGTTACACCATCCTAATCAAGTTTGACATCCCTCAAGTACAATCCCCAGAGGCCTAAACCAATATCCGAAAAGCACCCACGGAACATCTTCCTCGACGTCGGACAACCTATGTAAGATAATGCAACACAAAACAACCAAGCATCCATGACTGACTCTGACTATCACTGTCAACCCTGCTTTGAAACCATCGTTAATCGTATGACTGGCCCATATTTCCATCCATCAAGGGCTAATGGTACCCCAGTTCTAGCTAAACCCCCAAACGCCCTACACCGATACGTATCAAGGCCATACACGATGCCCATGTTACACGACTGTACATCCCGGTCTTCTAGGCGTCCCTATTGTATCCCTACTTTGAGTCCGCTAGAACCTACGACAACGATAATATCTCGGACTTCGTATCTCTAGTCTCTATCATCCATGACTACTTCATAAGCTCAGAGCACTTTAGAGCACCATTATCTCCCAACTTAGAACACTTTAGAGTTGTCATGCTCAGAACACCTTAGAGCAACCATTATCAACCAACTCAGGACACTTTTGAGTTGTCAAGCTCAGAACACCTTAGAGCAACCATTATCAACCAACTTAGGGTACTTTAGATTTGTTATACTATTCGTTGCTTTCATCGATCAACGAAAACTTCTTAAACACTTTGAACACTCCCACTTGAATTTGCTTCAAATCGTATCCAACTGATCCTCCTAGACTGGTCGCCCTAGACCGATCCCCCTGGACTGGTCCCCCTGGCTGGTCCCCCTGGTTTGGTCGCCTTGGACAGATCCCCTTGGAACTGATCCCTCTAGACTGGTCTTCCTGGAATGGTCCTCCCTGGTCTAGTCGCTCTGGACCGATCCTCCCTGGAACCGATCCCTCTGGATAGGTCCTCCTTTGTCTAGTCGCTCTGGACCGATCCTCCTTGGAACCGGTCCCCCTGGACCGGTCCCCCTAAATTAATCCTCCCTGGTCTGGTCGCTCTGGGCTGACCCCTGGAACCGATCCCCTAGACTGGTCCTCCCTGGTCTGGTCGCTCTGGACCGATCCCCTTGGAACCGACCCCCCTAGACTGGTCCTCCTGGACTGGTCCTCCCTGGTCCGGTCGCTCTAGACCGATCCCCCCCAGAACCGATCCCCCTAGACTGGTCCTCCCTGGTCTGGTCACTCTGGACCGACCCCCCTGGACGGGTCCTCCCAGATCTGGTCCTCCTGGACCGATCCTCTTTGGAACCGATCCCCCTGGACTGGTCCTTCTGACCGACCAGAAACCTGGACAGCCCCAAATCATCTCCAACTTGTCCGAAACTTCGCCAAACGAAATTTTCGATAAAACCAACTCGTCCGAATCATCCAATATGACCACAAACATGTTATGAAATCACCAACAACATGAATATGACAATTTCATCAAAATCATACAAATTCACCAAAAACATGATAAATGAACATATGAACTCAAATATGGATCTAACTTGCATAAACTTATGAAATAACATAAAATTTACCATTTAAATTATCTAGATCAGATCCTAGAATGATTCATATGTAAATAACTTAACATGGTGTAGGTCTATGGAAAATGAGATGAAATGATGAAATTAATATCCTAAAACTCATATACTTGCATGAATCTGAATGAGAGATGAATAGCACTCACCTATTCTCCAAATCAAAGAAAAAACGATGAAATTAGATTCCGCGCAGCAGAGAATTCGATCCAAATCCTCTGATTCGATGAACTCTTATTTCAAATGATGTAGATCTCGCTTGATTTGGTGTAGATCTTCAATCCCTCTTCGTAGATCTTGATTTTTAATGGTGGAAAGGTGTTGGAGGAAGGAAAAGCACAAGGCCACCAAATGAGGGAATGGAGAAAGTAAAGTATTCTCCATACCTCTCACCCTCTATTTATAGCTTTCCACCAACCACTAATGGGCCTCCCCAAATCTGCCCATTAAGGTACACCAAACCTGAACAGCCAACTGTAAAACCATAAAACAACGATTTCTCCCAAATCGCTAAACCAAATCATTAATGTGACCACTATACGAAATGGGAAACATCATTTCCTTTCCAACAAGAACGATTCAGCACCTAAATCGATATGAGTCAAAAGTTATGCCCTGTTTAAGACTGACAAGAGAAAAACGATAACAAAGAAAATTGGTAAAAATCATGGGCATGTCTCACATCCCCATGAACTACATATCAAAAGATGAGAATGATCCAACCCTCAGGAAAAAAATAAAAATATTTTAATGATCCTCCGATACGTAAAATGCGGGTCGCTACATTCTCTCCCCTTAAGAATTTTGCCCCCGAAATTCCAAACAAACATAAGCAAAGTAACAATTCTGCATGCCTATCTTCCATAAGCAGTCAACTCTATCATCCAATCTAGCAGCCATCATCCATGCGTCAATAGCCTTATCCTAACATGCAAATTTCTATCAACAACATAACCGTCTACCTCCTAAGCTGTTTCCCCACAAACACGAAGCGTCTAACGAGGTCTTGTAGCTAAGGACTCAACTTCTAGGTCTTCATACTGATCTGGAGGTACAACCACATTCGAACCTTGCACGAACTGCCGTAGAAAAGACACATGAAACACCTTGTGCACACTCGACATCTTCTCTGGTAGATCCAGTCTATATTCGAGCTTTCCAATTCGCTCGATTATCGGAAACAATCTAACAAACCTTGGTGCTAACTTTCCTTTACTTATGAAACAAACAACATTCTTCAAAGGAAAAATCCTCGTGGAAACCATCTTGCCAACGTCGAATTCCAAATTTTTACGACACTTGTCTGCATAGCTTTTCTGACGATCCTGGGCCGCTTTCATCCGTTGTCGAACTATCTCAATACAATCCGAATTTTCTCTTATCCTCTCCGGCCCAAGAACTAGCTTATCTCTAGTTTCCAACCAACATGCTGGAGAATCTCGCGGCCTTCTATGCAACGCCTTGTATGGTGCCATTCCAGTACCCACTTGGTAACCGTTGTTACAGGCAAACTCAACGAAAACCCACTTGTGAACGACAGATCTTGATCACTTATCTACACTCTTCGGGATACCATGGAATCTAACTATCCATCGATAAAATCCATCGATATCTACTCCTACTTCCACATAGGAACTTCCAATGGCTGAAGCTATCCACTCGGCTCCTTTAGTTCAGCCATCACCAATTGACACTCGCACACTTAGGAATGAACTTTCCTACATCCCATGTGAACACTTGATTTTTCTTCTTCAATCCTATCAACGGTGCAACTATCTTGAAGAAATCCTTGATAAACCGTTGGTAATATCCTACTAATCCAAGAAAACTTCTCATGTCCGTTGCATTCTTAAGTCTATCCCAATCCTGAATTGCTACCACTTTAGCAGGATCAACCGCTACCCCGCCTCCAGAAACAACGTGTCCTAAGAATTTTACTTCATCCTTCCAGAAGTGACACTTTGAAAACTAAGCCTTCAGCTGGTGCTTTCGCAAAATTTCCAAAACAATCCGCAAGTTCGTCTTGTGCTCTTCCTTATTTCGAGAATAAACCAGAATATCATCCATGAACACGAGAATAAACTTATTCAACTAATCTCTGAAAACCCTATTCATAACATCCACAAAATATGCTGGAGTGTTAGTCAACTCGAATGGCATCACCAACCATTCAAAGAAACCGGATGGTGTCCTAAAAGCAGTCTTCGGTACATTATCCCTTGCTACCCTTAACTGGTGAAACCCCATTGCCAAATCCATATGAGAAAACAATTTAGCCTCGTGAATCTGGTCGAGCAAGTCATCAACCCTTGGCAACGAATACTTATTCTTCTTGGTCACCTTATTCAGTTCATGGTAGTCAACCCACAACCTCATAGATCCATCATTCTTGGTTGCGAACACAACTGGTGCACCCTATTCGGATGTACTCCTCCGAATGAATCCTTTTTCTAAAAGGTCACGAACCTGCATCTCTAACTCTCGTTGTTCCTTAGGCGCCATCTACCAAAGATATAAACCGACAGACCTAGCACCCTCGACCAAATTGATGCTAAACTCAATCTCATGACGCGACGACAACTCTTTGACCTTATCAAAGATATCCTCAAACTCCCTTGTGATCGGCACGGATAACAAGTCTTCTTGTGGAATCACAAGCGAACTTAGATAGCTTACGAAGACTCCAAATTCGGGCTTACATCTAATTAAAACCTTTCGCCCTTCCACATGCTCGACTTTCATCTAGAGCTTCTCGCAATACACCCTTGCCGCGTACTTCCTGAACCAACCCTTACCCAATAGGATCCTAAACCTAGCGAAGATAAGACCAAAACAATCGCACACAAAAGAGCTACCATGACTCAACCATGACAAAGCATGCACAAACTGGACGAACACCAACTGGATTAGTCACGATCAACAGTTTATCACAAATCTCGAGTTCCAAAACTAAGCAACACACAAGCTCATAACAAACAAACGAACGCGATGCTCTGATATCGAACAATACGTGAACTGAAACATCATTAACGGAAAGAGTACCTTGCACAATGACTCCCTTTCCTTTCTCCTTAGCAGAAGGACCACTCGAAGAAGATGGCACCGCTTCCAAAGCATATGCCTTCACAATCTGCTTTCCCTTAGCTGCTTCTGGACAATCCTTCTTCTCATGTCCAGGTTTCCCACACTTGTAGCACTTCTTCTTAACCTTGGGATTCTTGCACTCATTAGCAAAATGACCCTTATGGTGGCAGTTATAGCACCTGACATCCTTCTTTGTTTTCTTCTTTTGGCCATTACTCCCTTTTTCCTTCCTTTTTCTTTTCTGACTCAGCTTCACCATAGTCTTGGTGCTAATAAAAGTTTCTTCAAAAGAATCATTCCTGCTTCTAACAGCTTCATCCCAAGTAGCGCTGATCCTTTCTTCTCGCTCCTTAACTCGACGTTGAAGTTGCTCCAAAGCTATGCTTCCCCTTAAGTCCTCTTCCTATTTTGTAGGAGGATAATCCCTTGGTAGCAAAGCTGAATCATCCCCATCCACCTGGACTGGAACAATAACATCTTCCTTGATTGCTTCTAGAGTGGGTATCCACCTTATGATTGTTGCCACTAGGGCCTCGAACATAGCTTGGTAAACGGGTTGATCTCCTCTCGATTCCCCTCCAGAAACAGCCTCCCCCGTAACAGTAGGTCTAAATGTTCGTCTATTCATTCTAAATCTGCAATTTAGAATCATTAGCCACTTCCAAGAAAAGCTGCTAAAAGAGCTCATACACTACTACTATATATGGTAATATATAGTATACACCCATCAAAATCTACAAGTATGTCTCCCATACGTTATTACGTCCTTGAACTTTGGCTTAAACCGTTAACCAGAGCTCTGGTACCAAATGTGATGATCGCCCATAACCCCTGCACTTAACAAGAGGAATAATACGCTGAAAGGTATGCCAGGCAGCTATGGACGATCATCAGAGTAGGTAAATACAAGCGGAACCTGTCATATAACTCACAATGCATGGATAAAACATAATATAACATATACAACAGGTAGTAATAGTGGAGCAGATATGAGCAGAAAACTTGTAACAACCCACACCTCCGTTCACACAAGATATTGTCCCCAACTTAGCCACCATATAGGTGTGGGGTTTTGTTCCTGAAAAGGCCTCGGCGTTGGTAAGAGACGGGTTCTACTATATAAGTACCCACTTCACACAGGCTTCCACGAGTGGGACTTAGGGGTGTTACATTCTCCCCTCCTACAGAGCCCAACGTCCCCGTTGGCTCACAAACACCTCACCCAGGTGCTGTGGTCCACACGGGAGCCACAATTCCGGCTGGGTATTGGCTCTGATACCACTGTAACAACCCGCACCTCCGTTCACGCAAGATATTGTCCCTAACTTAGCCACCATATAGGTGTGGGGTTTTGTTCCTCAAAAGGCCTCGGCGTTAGTAAGAGATGGGTTCTACTATATAAGTACCCACTTCACACAGGCTTCCACGATGTAGGACTTAGGGGTGTTACAAAACTTCAAACTTTCGTAACAACTAGAAAGTATATCCAAACACCAGGATTACAACAAAATATGTACATAACTTCCTCACTACAACACTCAGAACAACCAGCGGAAACAAATACTAGATAGTAATAAAACTGATACGTAAGGCTCCTGCTCGCCATTGATCAGCATCGTCATCTCACCATGCTATCACCTGTCACTTGCTACTTAGTCTGCCCATCCAAAACCAGATGAACTGCCCAAGGTACTAAGAAGAAATATAAAACCTTGAGTCAAACAACAGTCTTAGTGAGCGATAAACAACTATCTAACATCATCAACAAAGTATATGAGAATCGGTAGATAAACAAACCCATCTACCAAAATTCCTGAGAAGAACCCACACCCGACTTCCCCACACCTGACAGTGATAGGCTTTACAATCCAAACAAATCAAAGGAAATCAATTTATCCATAGCAATCAAAAAAACCATTCAACCATGTCACAACAACTCAACCAACATTAAATAACAACCTAATATGTCTCACGTAGACGATCCTAATCAAGTTTGACATCCCTCAAGTACAAGCCCCAGAGGCCTAAACCAATATCATACAAGCACCCAAGGAACATCTCCCCCGACATCGGACAACCTACGTGAGATAATGCAACAAAAACAACCAAGCATCCATGACTGACTCTGACTCACACTGTCATCCTTGCTTCAACCATCGCTAATCGTATGACTGGCCCATATTGCCATCCATCAAGGGCTAATGGTAACCCCGGTACTAGCTAAACCCCATACGCCCTACATTGGTACGTATCTAGGCCATACACGATGCCCAAGGTACACGACCTTACATCCCAGTCTTCTAGCCATCCCTATTGTACCCCTGCCTTGAGTCCGCTAGAACCTACGGCAATGATAATATCTCGGCCTTCGCATCTCTAGTCGCTATCATCCACGAGTACCTCATAAGCTCAGAGCACTTTAGAGCCACCATTATCTCCTAACTCAGGAAGCTTTAGAGTTGTCAAGCTCAGAACACCTTAGAGCAACCATTATCAACCAACTCAGGACACTTTAGAGTTGTCAAGCTCAGAACACCTTAGAGCAACCATTATCAACCAACTTAGGACACTTTAGATTTGTCATACTATTCATTGCTTTCATCGATCAATGAAAACTTCTTAAACACTTTGAACACTCCCACTTGAATTTGCTTCAAATCCTTTCGAACTGATCCTCCCGGACTGGTCCCCTGGACTAGTCGCCCTAGACCAATCCCCTTGGAACTGATCCCCCTGGACTAGTCCCATTGGAAAGGTACCCCTGGTCTAGTCGCCCTAAACCGATCCCCCTGGACTGGTCCTCCTTGGTTTGGTCGCTCTGGACCGATCCCCCTGGACTGGTCCTCCTTGACCGATCCTCCCTAGTCTGGTCGCTCTAGACCGATCCTCCCTGGAACCGATCCCCCTGGACTGGTCCTCCTGGATGGGTCCTTCCTGGTCTGGTCGCTCTGGAGCGATCCCCCTGGATTGGTCCTCCGGGACTCGTCCTCCCTGGTCTGGCCGCTCTGGAATGATCCCCTTGGTAGCGATCCCCCACGAATGGTCCTCCTGGCCTGGTCCTCCTTGGTCTAGTCGCTCTTGATCGATCCCCCTGGATTGGTCCTCCTGGACTGGTCCTCCATGGTCTGGTCGCTCTAGACCGATCCCCCTAGATCGATCCCCTTGGACTAATCCTCCCTTGTCTGGTCTTCATGGACCGATCCTCCCTGGAACCAATCCCCCTGGACTGATCCTCCTGACCGACTAGAAACCTGGACAACCCCAAATCGTCTCCAACTTGTCCGAAACTTCGCCAAACGATATTTCCGACAAAATCAACTCATCGAATATTCTAATATGACCACAAACATGTTATGAAATCACCAACAACATGGATATGGAAATTTCCATCAAAATCATACAAATTCACCAAAAACATGATAAATGAACATATGAACTCAAACATGGATCTAACTTGCATAAACTTATGAAATAACATAGAATTTACCATTTAAATTGTCTAGATCAGATCCTAGAATGATTCATATGTAAATAAACTTAACATGGTGTAGATCTAAGGAAAATGACATGAAAATGATGAAATTAATATCCTAAAACTCATTTACTTGCATGAAATCGAATGAGAGACAAATATCACTCACTTATTCTCCAAATCAAAGCAAAAACGATGAAATTAGATTCCGTACAGCGGAGAATTCGATCCAAATCCTCCGGTTCGACGTACTCTTACTTCAAATGATGTAGATCTCACTTGGTTTGGTGTAGATCTTAAATCCCTCTTCGTAGATCTTGATTTTTAATGGTGGAAAGGTGTTAGAGGAAGGAGGAGCACAAGGCCACCAAATGAGGGAATGGAGAAAGTAAACTATTCTCCATACCTCTCACCCCCTATTTATAGCTTTACAGCAACCACTAATGGGCCTCCCCAAATCTGCCTATTAAGGTATACCAAACCTGAACAGCCAACTGTAAAACCATAAAACAACGATTTGTCCCAAACCGCTAAACCAAATCTTTAATGTGACTACTTATGGATTGGAAAACATAATTTTCTTTCCAATGAGACTGATTTCAGCACCTGAATCGACCCGAGTCAAAAGTTATGCCTTGTTTAAGACTAACAGGCGCAAAATGGTCACAAAGAAAATTGGTAAAAATCATGATCATGTCTCATATCCCCATGAACAACATATCAAAAGATGAGAATGATCCAACCATCAGGAAAAAAATAAAAATATTTTATGATCCTCCGATACGTTAAATTCGGGTCGTTACAGCAACTGACCTCACATATTAACCTACTAAGTCCAATCCTTAGTATTAATTATATATAATTCTTGATTAACTAGAATAAAACATGGAAAACCTAAAACTTCCTATCTTAGGGTGTTTAATTATTAATTTCCTAATTGGACTTTGCATTTACTACGCCAATCAATTCCCATTAATCCCCTTTAATTTTATTTACCAATATTAATTAGCTTACCTTCCATTAATGACCCTAATGGTAATATTTCCTAAGGCATCGATTAACCTATTTAATGCCATTTATATCAGTCTCTTTTAGATTCTAATCTAATTATTGTAACCCACAAATATTATTACAATAATAATTATGTTTAGTCCTTGTTTGAACACAAATATATAAATTTATTATTTATTCATTTTCGTAGTTGAAGTTACAATCTCTATCCCTAAACATGACTTTCTCGTAATCATTTAGGCATATTTATCCTATACAATTAATTCCCCCAAAACGTTCATTGTTACAATAGTTATTACCTTAATTATGACCCTTTTTATTTATATAGAAAATCAATTATATTCATTATTATAACTGTCATAATATTATTTCCATTCAGTGTGGGTTATATTTCCAAATACATACTAATATAAACGGAAACTATTCAAACACATAACAACAAACATTTATTATAGTAACGTTACTTACATAGATTCAAATGCATAAGATTATAACTAATATATAGTTATTTATGTTTAAAATCGCATATTTAACATAGTTGCTAATTTTATTTATTTAACATTCATTATTTATACTTTGGTCTAAATTAACGACCAAAACGACCCTTTTGTGTTCAATCTTGTTTTAAAATTCAAAACTTAGAAAAAGGTTATCTACTGTAATCATTGTATATTTTGTCCAAACTTATTTTAAAAATGGAAAATTGAAACATTTTACACTACATGGAAACAGTTTAATGTTTATTTAGAATAAATGTTACAAACTACGTACAAAATATGGGAATTTGTACATCTCTTCTTATTTGAATTATTTATGTTCCTTGTAAAATTTCAAATAATGTCTTTTACTACAAAAGAACAAAAGGAAAAAACTAAATTAACTAAGTAAAACCACAAACAATATTATTATTGTTTTAACAAATACTGCACAAACTACAAATTAGCACCAAATTCTTTGAACCCGGAATAATACTACAAATCTAATATTTGTTTAGGGACTGATTTCTAGATCCATGGTATTTATAATAACCACAACAATCTAAGAACAATTGTAGGCTATATAATTTTTATTAAACAAAAGACCTACAACCCCATATCCAAACTTTCAACACATGGTATTTATAATAACCACAACATTCTAAGAACAATTGTAGACTATATAATTTTTATTAGACAAAAGGCCTACAACCCCATATCCAAACTTTCAACATATTATTTCAGATTTCATAAGAACAGACAAATCTGATAACTTTTGGTATATAATTCAAATTCAACACAAATGAATTACATAAGTTTATTATAAACAATGCATAAAATTTTGCACTCACCTAAAAGCTATCCAAATTCAAATCTAACACAAATTTTAGGCTTAAAGTTCCCAAATCTTGCAGATCTAGAATTTATTTTCCAAAGGGCAAACAAAGATTTTGATTTGTAAACCTGAAAGAGAAATATGAACAGAGGAAGGAAATTCAATAATATAAATTACCTAAGTGAAGAACCACCTCTTTTCATAAATCTGAATCTAATCTCTCTCGTTCTTGTTAATTTGATTTGCGTATGTTTATAATTTATGTTTTGGAGGAGATTTGACGGTTGGAAATGGTAGAGCTTCGCTGCTACCTCTAGAAAATATGAATAAGAGAATGGTGTCTAGAACTTTGTTTAGGCGCAGAAATGGCCCGGGACCGTTAGATTTAATTAATAAAGATCCGTCCGTTAATATATAAAAAATATATTACTAACCCTAGCCGCCAATGTCAGGATCAACCAGGGGTCGATCCAGTGGTCGACCTAGCAGTGGGGCAAGGGAAAAATATCTATTACTATATATAAATATTTTCTATTTATTTATTTTTTGTTCACTTTCGTATTTCAATCGAAATATTTTCATACAGACACCATTCGCGAAGTTCCAAACATGAAAGTTGACCAGACTTTTGTCACGAATGATACGGTGCAAGTTTCATGATCAAGTACTATCATTACAAAACATATATTCTATTTTCAAAATTATTTAGATAACTAAATTAATTATCATCAAAATTCTGGGTTGTTGCAGGGTGCCCCCTATCGTGCTTTCTGACGTGCCCCAAGTTGAGGAGGAAGTTGCAGAAGTTAGGGTATTGTAGGAGGCGACATCGATGATGATAAGAAGGTCACCAGAGGTTATAGTTCACAACCCTATCTCGTTCCCTGTCTAACCGAGGAGTAGAGGCTGGGAGAAGCTTTTGAACCAGGCCCTCACTACACTAGAAATGTCAATTAGGCAGTGCTTATGACCGTATCTAAATCGATTTGGCAATGCTCTAGGCCATATCAAAAAATGACGTCTTTGTTACATAGATACGGCTCATGGCCATATCTAATTTTCAAATAGATACAACCATTAGCCGTATCTAATTGAGAATTAGAAACGGCTAATGGCCGTATACGGCCATGAGCCGTATCTAATTTTTTAAATTTTTTATAGAAAAAATACAGCAAGAGCTCCAAAATTAGAACAATTTGAATACAACAAATATCATGGAATTTCGTCTGACCCAATGTCACAACTTATTTGTCTTTTATACTTGTAAAATACATTTTTGATACCCAGTGTAATTGACTAATTAGAATGTGTAGTATATTATCGCAGTTACATGGTAATATAAGCTATGTTGCTGCATGTTGATGAAACCAATCGTATTTCTACTGTATAGACAAATGCTTTGAAGGAAGAGAGAAATGGTAACAATAATCAAAACATAGCACTAAACTAGAAGCGTAAATATCAGTGTCAACACTTGCTGTACATAATAATAAAGTTCATAATTGTATAGACCATATAAAAACTAAATGACTTAGCATAGGATGACTTACATCAATAAAAGCTACACTAAATAACTAACATACACCAAATGTAAACAACACTTGCTGTACATAAAAAGAAACTTCGTAATATAACTAATGTAAACAAAGATAGACAAGAAAGAAATTGTTGATCAAAATGTCAGTTGAACAAGCATACAGGTCATTCTTTACATGCTCTATAAAAATAAATTTATCAGTAAAAAAAATGAATACAATCATTCTTCACTATAATAAACAAAGTCTATAACACTAGCAAATAACCGCCACGTAATCAAAGCATCGATATGTCATGTCCATGTGTGCTTAATAAAAATGCAGTTTCTATCAGATAATGGTGTAATGAGGCTCTATCAAAATATCATTGGAGTTTTTCAAATACAAATGAAAGCAACCCATCATTGATAAACCAAAAACAATTGACATAAACTAATTCTGTTCACACCAAGCCGATATGTCTGTGAACAAGATGGGTACCCAATGATACTTATAACAGATAAATGTAAAAATTACTTGGTTATACTATGAAATTCAATAGTTAGAGAATACTATCATAAAGTAGCACCAGCCTCACGTTAAAGCTCTGCAGAACAGATAATCCCACATCAAAATTATGTCTGTCTTCTAATATGTACATCTTCATAGAATTGCAGATCCGTAGAATTGACGTCACTGCCTTCACCAATTGCTCGTACTCAGCTTCAGCCTCATGCATAATTTTAACTATCTTTTACATGTGAATTGGAAGATATCACCAGGAAAACATCATGTAGTAGCTTGTAGTCCCCATGGAATACAGTTTTGATATCTGTCCTGTAAGTGCCATGAATTATCATAATAAAAAAGTAGCCCTTTTCATTTTGTACTTGAATTAAGTTCACTAGCAATGGATAATGGTGCAAGAGCGTACAAGTTAGGAAAGTGCACAAATGAAGCTGGTTGAAGAACACATTCATGCAAGGAAGCAAGTATGAATCAACCCATGCATACATGTATAACATTAATCGCCAGAAACACAAATCCAAGACACATAAAAGGATTGTAGCATCAGACAAGAGGCATATAGGACAATAAGCACCCAATTCAAGCAGGAAACATAGACAAAAAAATTGCTTCAACGTGTAATAGGAACTATCACATTCGATTTATGGGATTTAAACAAGAATACAATGCCTATCCATAAGCATGAAATGTTACTTAAACTTAGGCAAAGGCTACTACTTCATATTCAAAGGTAGACACAAATAAGCCCATAAGAGAAATGGGTTAACAGGAGGTAGTAAACTTGTGATAAGAGTGAACTCAAGGGAGGCACTAAACAATTAAAGCATCAACACTTGAAATACAACTCCAGATTTTAATCTCAATATTGAATACACATATATATATAACTGTCCTAATGTAATTAGATTACCGAAAATAATTTAACCTTACAGGCTTAAAAATGCAATGAAAAAATTAGATCCATAATGGCGTGAATGACTTATAACGCCTTTTTGGTTAACCAGCACTTGAAAGATCGGATACAACTTCAAATATTAACAAAAAAATCTCCTGCGGTTTCTCCTTATTTATTTAATTACTTTGGAAAAGTGTTGTTCAATGGAATCTTGACAACGAGTATTGACAATTATCATGAAAGTCGTATCTACCATCTAAGAAAGAAAGATAACAAGGTTATAGAAGAGAATCAAACAAATATACCTTCTAATTGTTTATTCAATGCATTTAACAGCGACTCCTCAACCCAGCACAAGCCAACTCCATCGCCTATCATTCACCAATCAAACAACATGGTTTCACTTTCATTAGCAAATACAACATATTTTGCCTTCTTCAAAGATTCTTTATTGTGCAATAAAATACGAAGAATATCTTTGTTTATCTAGGACCATAATAATTATCCTTTATTGTCATTGCTTTATATATTTACAAAATATGGCACAAGGTTATGTGGATTATGCCAGCAGATTAAAATAAAACTATGTACGTCATTCCTTTTAGCATCTTGTCATATACGAATTTAACAACCGAGAATGATATCGTCCTTCAAGAGGGTACAATTTAAGATTAACATGATCATCCAAACATATTGTATCATTTACGCTAAAATTTATGAAATGGTAAGCCATTGGAAATTGTTTTTGCAGAATGCTACTTCACTATATTATTATACAAAAAGATCCTTTATATTCTACAGTAGAAGCAATAAATCCACTATTAGCGGAAAAAGTATGTTAAACACTGCTGTGTTCAGGACACGATACCTTGATGTGAACTCAATCGAAAGCATAAGATCTCATTGCAGAGGAGCTGTGACGCGAGATGATGAAAGTAGGAGCCACAGTTTCTCTTTACGCAATTGGATTGTGGATTTTACTTCTAGGTTTTTAATCGAGAAGGGGGAAATGGGACATGAATTTGAAAAGTAGCAGCCATTCTTTCTTGGATTGGTGAGAAACGAAATTCAACGAAGAAAAAAAATACGAGGCTAACTTAATACAAGTTAAGGATATACCAGATGGAAACGATCCGAAGCTTTAATGATCTACGGTCAGATTTTTGAGATTGGGAAGACGTGGATCGGTAAAGCTGTAGCAAATGAAATTTGATACGGCTATAATCTATATCAAATTTGATACAGCTTAAAACCGTACAAATCTCTAAATCCTGGTGTGTCAAATTTGATGTTATGTTGTAGTGCCTCCTACTATGACCTATGGGACCACCGTCACGATAAAGCTAAGCACTAGTTTAGAGGGTTTTCTCAACGCCTGATGACGGAGTAGGTGGAGCTCAACCAAGCGCTTGCAACAAACCAAGCCGAGCTCCAACGGACTAGAAAGGATAAGGAGGCGAAGAGGAAGAAGAAGGACGAGCTACCTGGGACTGAATATGAGAAGAAGAAGGGGAAGATGGGCGGCGCACCCAAGTGACTGTTGTAGATAAGTCTTTTTTTTTGCTGGCCGATAAAATGTGCGACTCCGACCCACACTTTTTGGAGGCATGATGTGATTTTGATGTACATCGTGTCATTAGTAGAAAGCTTGTATTTTCGCTTATGAATGAAAGTTAGTTTACTTTTATAACATCATGTGTCATTCTAAGTGTTCAAGCACTTTTACATTTTTCGGCATTGTACTTGTGTAAATTAACTTGTTTGAACTGATGACTCAGATATGCACATAAGACGTGGTCGTGTAGTTGAGTCGTCAATCCGGGATTCGATTCTTGATCCAATCACATCGTGACCGCGATTTGTTCCAAGTATTGCGTTTGCGATCAATGATGACTATGGTTCTAGTTATGGCCTAAAGGTTGTCGCCACGCTACTAAATGGTTGCTTGAAGAGAGTCTTGGCCTCGAGGGACCTTGCAGTTGACTTCCATGGTGTAGTGACTCTGGTTTTTAACCATCTTCCCTACGTTGTTGGTTTTCTTCCAAGAGGTCGCTCTATGTTTCGCGGAGAAGATGGTAGTAGCGAGAATGCAAGAACTAGTGAGGATGTAGTGCTCTAGGCGCTCTCTCTGTTGTGTGCCTCCGCTAGTGCTTCCGACGTACCCCTAGCTGTGTAGGAGGTAGCCAAAGCTTAGGTGGAGGCGAAAGGTCACGAAGACAATGAAGGAAGGTTTCCTAGAGAATGAGGGTTTGCTACTTGTTCCTGTTTCATCTACTGAGCAAAGAGAGAAATGTGGGAGTGAATCGTAAATCGGTTTCTTGGGTAAAGACTTAAAAGTCCACTGCGTCAATGGAAATGGTTGCGGGAACTAGTGGACGACTATTTCTCTGCGCCCGCTTTCAGATGTGCCTCCGGTAATTCTTCCCGATGTGCCCCTAGCTGACTGAGAGGTGGCCAGAGCTCAGTTGGAGGTGGACGATGATGATGATGATAGCAAAGCGGAGGTGTGCATTGAAGAATAAGGGTTTGCTACTCATTCCCGTTTCATCTCCTGACAAAGGAGAGAAAAGGGGAGTGAATCGTAAACTGGTTTCTTCGGTGATGACCGCATAGCAACTACATCGATGGAGATGGTTTTGGGAACTGGTGGAGGACTGGTGTCCCTAGTCCTACTTCCAAATGTGCCTCTGGTAGTGCTTCCGGACGAGCCCCCAGTCGATTGGGAGGTGGACGAAGTTCAGGTGAAAGCGTAAGATCACGATGAAAGTGAAGTGGAAGTGTCTATTGGAGAAGGAGGTTTTGTTTCCCATTCTCATTTCGTCTCCTGGCGAAGGGGAGAAAGGTGAGAGTGAATCGCAAACCGATTTCTCTAGTGACAACCTCAAAGTCCACTTTGTCGATCGAGATGGTTGCGGAAACTAGTGGAGGATAGGTGTAATGTCCCGTATTTTTGGTGATCAGAAATTTAAATTATTTTATTATTTTAAATATTATAATTGGAACATTAAAGGATTTTAATATTAAATTCATTTATTTAAAACGAAGTTGAACGTTAATTTATATATAATATAAATCGAGCTCGTAAATGGCGAGATAGTTCGTAAATTTCGATTTGAACTTTAACTAAATGTACAGGACCCATTTTAAGTCGGATTTATGTGAAACAAGATACAGGAGAATCTAATTGATAACAATTTTCATATGAAAGGGGAAAATTCAGATTTCATATTATAGGTTGTTAGTAATGTCCAATTGAAATTTTAAGAAAGTCGTTATTGAATTATAATGATTAATTCAAATAATTTAAATTGTTTGAAGAGGAATATGAGCGTAACTCGAGATAACAATCGAATTATGATACGAAATGAATTTCATTGAAGGAAATAACAGTGCATGGTTTGGAGCTTTCTGTAACTGGTTGTTATGTAAAAGAAGGAATGAGGCACGAGTTCTATTAGGGTTTTGGTCGAAGGTTAAGGTGATCGAGGCACACTTACTAGTGGTTTCAGATGACGTGTCGGTGGAAGAAATTGGGTTCGGTCATGGCGTTTAGAGGTGGAGCTAGTTTTGAAGGTAGTAGAGAGGAGTATATGGGTTGTTCAAGCAGAAAACGAAGGTTTTGAAGGATGTACACTGGAAGGGGAATTAATGGTCGGCCACTAAAATGGTTAAGTGATGTAATATAATCAACTAAATATTTAAACTGTTAATTTATATCTTAACTAATTCCAGAATTTGTATAGGCCTGGAATGAATACTCGAAGGAGCATGCTGAAATAAGGAGGGTCGGCCAATTATCATAAATAAAGTAATTAATCTGTTTAAATTAAAGTTTAATTAAATTAGTTAAAATTTAAACTATACTTAGGAACTTAATTATTGATTAAATTAGTGTTAAATTGAAATACTGATAACCAATTCGTATGTGGTCGGAATTAGATAAACCATATACCTTTGGAATCATCGTGACGAGTACTACATCATGGAACAGGAATGGACGGAATTGGAACCAACTGGATTTCTTAGTTAGATTAAACGCTTGTTTAATTTAATTGAAACAAGCAAATTAAACAGCGAATCAACTCAAGGTGAGTTAAACTGACTCAATTATCCCACTTATATTTTATATAAGTCGGGTCTATTATTTGTGTGTTGTGTTTACTAGTTATTGAATGATTTGATAATTGTTTGTCTATATACTGATTATTTTTATCAGTGGTTTAAATTAAACATTCGTTTAATTTAATAAAACCAAATCGTTATTTTTAACGATTAATTCCACATAAGATAACTTACCTTGTTGGATACATTTATAAAAATATAAACATATTAAATTTAATTGGATGTTTGTATTATTGTTTTTTGACCGTTATCAGTTGCATTGATTAGTCATGTTGAGTATTGCCAATCATATATTATCATATGAAATGGATTGCTTTATTTAAGTTAGCATATATGAATACAAGGAAGAACAAGTTGGAGGGATCCAGCCGGATTCCTCAAAATTTATTACTTATTTTCATATTACAATTATATGAACTTTTTGAACAACCCAATTAGATGATTGATTTGGGTATTGATTGTTGAATCACAATTCGCCGTTTATTATGACATTAACTAATGGGTAGAATTGGTTGAGTAATTGGCAACATATGGCCTATAAAATCAATCGTTTTATAAATTGATTTACCGTCAGGCAAATCAACGAAATGAAGTTATAGAATTTGTTTTATAACTGAAATTAGATTTTTAAATCTATTAACTTGAATAAAAGTTATTAAAGGGAAATAAACATTTACAATTGATTATTTAAGTTTATAAATAATTATTAATGAATTTACAACGCAAATTCTTATGTAAATAAGATTTATAAATAAATGAGCAGAAATTAATCGACGGTTAAGAATTGGATTAATTGTTCTAAGATACAATTAAACGAAGTTACTTAAATTAATTATATTATTAATTAATTTAAAGAAGGAATTAATTGTAATCGGTTAAAGAACTAATCATGTTTTAAGTTGACAAGTCAACCGTTTCCAACTAGAATTGATTATTAAATTGGTTTGTCATCATTAACCGAATGAAATGGATTAAAGGATATTTGTTTCATTTAATGAGATTTTAAAGTGGAATTTACTATTTATTTAGTAAATAAAGAAGTCAACTAATTTTACAGTAGTTAACGATTTAAGTAAATTACTATTTTAATTAATAATAATTTAGAAGATTACTTTTTAATTGAAATTCATTTAAAAAGTAATCAAAGTAGAAATGAAATCTACTTGAATTGTGGAAGGAGTTTATGAATGGTTTTATATTTAAAACCCGAGTTTTGGTAACGAAGTTAAAAAAGGAATTTTAAGCAAATACGATAGCTTAAATTAAATGTTACTTAATATTCGAATTAAGTAAAGAAAATTGAGAATAAAAGGGTTTATATTAAATTTGAATTATATAAACAAAGTTTATACTATCGGATAAGGTGCTAAAGTGTTAATTTTAGATTAGCGTTACTCAATAATGAAATTAAGTGAAATGAATGGAATTAAAACGAGATTTTCAAAGCGGGAAATGGTTGAATGAATTAGAAGTGAAATAAAATGGGTTGAACAAATTACGATAGGAATTAGAACCTAACTATAGATTGGTTGAGTTGAGTGATTTTTTGTATATTAATCTGATGTTGATTTCGGTCTTCGGGGTTAATACTTGGGAAATTATTCTCTAACCAATTTATGGTTAGGGACTAATGGTATTTTCGAAAGTAAAGAAATCAGATTTAGAATGGTTTATTCTAAAAGATAAGTGTCGATTATTGTTTTCAATTAATGAAACAAAAGAGATTTCATAACATTGTTTTACGATAATAAATTGAACTGATTTCTTAATTATAGATTAATAGCAAATGTTTTGAAGTAAAGTTAAATGAAACCTGAATATTGTATAAGTTATTTTTCTAAGTATTTATAATGAAAGGTTTTGAAAACATTAGTATATAAAAAGAAGTAAAATTCGATGTTTGAAATATTGAAAAATTTATAAGTTTTAAATTAACTATTAGTTAATTATTTTGAATTAAAAGGCCAAGTGATTTTGAAAACTGAACTAATGAACTCATTTATTTTCACGATTGTTTATTTGATAATTAAATAACCGATTATCAAATCTGGACAACATGATTGTTGGTACAGAAAGAACGGGATCAAAGTTATATTCGAAAATTGTTGGCTAGCTTTTTGACCAAGCCACCAGGGTCCGCACACAAGAGAAAAATATGAAACTTCACACCATTAGCCCTCGAAGACCCGATCGGATAGCCCTGCCTTCCACGGTTCGTGATCGCATCCCCAATGATCTCAACCCGATACGTTCATGCCAGATCCACTCGATCCGATCCCTGGAGCTTATAAATGAAGGCCATAACCAAATCTATCACGATCCGAAAGGTCAGGATCTCGTGACACCTGTCCACAACTGTCATATTAACTCATTCTTCCTCAAGCTACGAACCAACCCGAGATTCTCTGGATTTGTGCCACGTATGACCATGATCCACTTGAAGAAATCAGCTATAAATAGCCTCAGACTTGGAATTCTTGGGGATCTTTTGGCAACTAAAAGCTCTGATTCCACCATTATCAAATCTCCATTACTTCTATTCAGAGTTATCTCGAAATTATTGAGAGAATCATAATTGTAACAGTGAGGTTGAGCGAAATTATTGATTGTACTAGCATTTAACGTATAATCCATATCATATAAAGTGGACGTAGGCTCGTTAACGCCGAACCACTATAAATCTTGTGTCTTTTCTGCTTTTTCTTCATTTTTTAGATATAATTCTCTACAAATCAGAACAATTTGGGTGTTAGAGCCATTTTTGGATCTAACATTTTGGTGCTTTCACTGAGAACCGAAGTTTCAGTATATTGGATTGTTGCCCTATTGTTTGGATATTCAAGTCCGAAGAAGACAGTCCAAAACTCAACAGTTTCGATTTTTGAAAATCTCAGCAAAGTACAAATACCATGGCTGGAAAGAAGTCTAAGGATGTACGAGCTTCGCAAGCAAACGAAGCCACGAATGAAGCAATTGAAGAAGGTGTACACAAGCAGGTCGAGGAAGGGCTCTCGGATCGCGATGAAGTGGGGGCAATCTGGACCGAAGAAGGTATCACGACCCGGCCTAAAGGGGGCGCTATGATCCGGGTCTCTGAAGGTGTCACGACTCGATCTCAGGACAATGCCACCATCCTCCCTTCTAATGCTCCCATGATCCGATCCCAGGGAGCCACCACGGGCCACCGACATAAGGGTACCGCGATCCAAAGCGATAATCAGCCCACAACTCGACCCGGAAAGGAGGTTATGGCTTGTTCATCTCGTGCTGGTACACCTGGTCGACCTGGTTCAAGCTCTTTACATATAAGAGAGAATGTTGGTGACCAATTCGACCCTTCTGCCCCTACTACCGAAGGGGACCTTTCTCGCATCATTGAAATGTGGGATAAACTATTTGATGAGTTAGCCACTTAGAGGAAAGAGAGTTCAATGTTACGACAGAATCTGACCGCTATGGATAGGCGGCTTAATGATCTTATAAGGCAGAGGATCTCTTCTCCAACCCGTTTTCCTTCCCCAGAACACACATTCTCGTCCGAAGAACCGCGAAGAAACCGACGATGGCCCCCGCTAGAAAGGGATGGAAACATAGAGCAGCTTCAATTTGGGTCACTTCCTTCTCGAGAAGAAGAAGCCCTTAATCAAGGAACTAGTAACCATAACTTAAATGAACCTGCTCTACCACCGAGGAATGGAAACATTGTCTACCCTGCTCAGAATCAACCCATTCCTCCCGCTCGTCGCATGATTGACCGCGGCAACAGGGGGCAAGGAAGTTCAGCTCAGGTCCCAGACTTTGTAGCAGCACATCAAAGAAATGCTGGAGGGACCAATCGGGCAAGGAGTGCTGATCCTGAGTCCACCTTAACCCGTGAAGATGTTGAAGCAATGATTATTCAGAACATGGTAGATAGCCATGGGCAGAGGTACGAAGATTGGGGCATAGATCGCAGTCATACACCTTTTACCAATGATATACTAGTGGTTACATTCCCGAGACGTTTCAATATGCCAATAATGAATCGGTATGCAGGAAAATCTGACCCGATCGAGCATCTGATGCAATATTTCTGGTCAATGAAGGCCGCTGCAGCTATAGACGAGATAAAATGTAAAGCATTCCCTATATTCCTGGAAGATATGGCATTATTGTGGTTCACCCGCATGCTAGCACGGTCGATATCCAGTTTCAGGGAATTGAGTGAAAAATTCGTGAACCAGTTCCGCCTTCACGCTCAGAGGTCTAAGAATGTGATCGAGCTATCCCTTATTAAACAACAACCTGATGAGAGCCTGAGGTCGTATCTGGATCATTTCAACTTGGCTGTCACAAAAGTCAGAGATCCTCATGAGAAAACTATTTTGATGGCCCTGATCGATGGAGCCGACAAAGATACTGAGTTTGGAAGATATCAGCCGGCAAGCCAACTCCGACCAGAGAAATATTTTATGAAAAAGCCAATGTTCGCTTACGTCAGGAGGAGATATATGCTAACAGGAAAAGGAAGGCTACTGATAAGGAAGATATCCAGAGCAATGTGGCCATCAAGTAGACGGGAGATAGCTCGGGAAAGGTCGAAGTCAATGTTGGGAACAAGAATCAAGGAAACGGTCGTCAATCGGGGAATAATAATAACAATAATCGGAAGAGAAATCGAGGGAATGACTCTCAGAGAAGATCCGGTCCCGACCATTTGAAAACTTCACACTGTTAAATGATACATTGGAGAACATCTTCCTAGATACATATAATGTCCTCCAATACAAAAGGCCTCCTCTGAGAGATTCTACAGAAAAGGAGAGTGAAACTGGGAAATTCTGTCTTTTTCACCAAATCCATGGTCATTCCACAAACGAATGTCGTCATTTGAGAAACGTGATTAAGAGGCTGGTCCGAGAAGGGAAGCTTGATGAGTATCAGGTGGCTCCTAGGGACATGGGGAAAGCTGCACAAGCCCCGAACCAAATCCAACCTGCTGGCAAACCAACGGTTCAGCAAAAAGGAAAAAAATATTGTTATTAATACCATTGTTGGTGGACTTCATCTGGCAGGACACAGTTTCTGAGCTATGGATCAGTACGTGAACGCAGCTAAACAACACCTGGAAGTAGGAGAATGTAGTAATCCCGAGGACAACGCTTCGGTTAAGCAACAAAAGACAATGTCTGGTGACGTCATATTTCGTGAGCGAGAGAGTATTAGAGTCCACTCCCCAGCCGAAGATTCATAAGTGACTACCGTTACCATTGGTCCAGCTATAGTCCATAAAGTTCTAGTGGATAACGGGAGTTCGGTAATATTCTATTCAAGAAAACTTTCGACCAAATGAAACTCGAGCCGAAAGATTTGAAATCGTGTGAAGGCTGGATACGTGGATTTAGCGGAGCTTCAACAGCTCCAATAGGATACGTGGAGCTGTCAGTAACCCTTGGGGAAGGAGAACGCCAGAGAGTGAGAATCCTCCCCTTCGTGGTTCTGGATATTGAGTCGCCATACAATGCATTTTTGGGCCGACCGGCCCTAGCCAAATTCCAAGCTTGCATTGCACCCTGGTGTTTGTTGTCAAAGTTCCCAACGGATGCCGGTATAGGCATAGTCAGAGGAGATTAAGTTGTTGCACGAGCATGCTATATTGCAAAGCTGAAGTTGCTCTGCAAAGGAATAGATGTAGAGACCAAAGGTGTTTCCTCCCCTGTAAGGGAGGAGACGTCATAGCAATTAAAGAAAATAATTGAAGGGGAGTCGCCCCGAGAGTGGCCCGAGGACATAGATCCCAGAGAGGATGAAGAGCCAGAGGGCAGAATGGCGATCCCTTTGAAACAACTATGGATGTACCAATCGATGATAGAGACCCAGAGAAGGTCCTGAAGATTGGATCCCAGTTGGACCCTCTTCGAGCCAGAGAGCTAATGGATTTCCTGAAAGCTAATCTGGATGTATTCGCCTGGACCCACTCGGATATGTGTAGGATATCTCTTTCGATTATGAGTCGTACGTTGAGCATCAACCCGAAGCATCCTCTTGTCAAACAGAAAAGAAGAATGCTAGGCCCAGAAAGGTCCGCTGCTTTGAAGGAAGAATTCAAAAAACTGAGAAGTAACGGGTTCATCAGAGACTCAACATACCCGGACTGGATTTCAAACCCAGTTTTAGTAAAAAAAAAGGCCAACGGAAAATGGCGCACTTGCATTGACTTCTCATACTTGAATAAAGCCTGCCCGAAGGATAGTTTTCCGCTACCTAGAATTGATCAACTAGTAGATTCGACGGTAGGCCAATAGCTCCTTTCTTTTATTGATGCCTACTCGGGATATAACCAAATCCCCATGCACCTCCCGGACCAAGAGCATACCAGCTTCATTACAGATTTGGGGTTATACTGCTATGTGGTAATGCCTTTCGGTTTGAAGAATGCCGATGCTACATATCAACGGTTGGTGAATAGAATGTTTTACAACCAAATCGGGAAAACGATGGAAGTATACGTTGACGATATGTTGGTAAAATCCAGACAATCATCCGACCATACCACCGATTTAGCAAAAATGTTTGGGATCCTTCAGAAATATGGGATGAAACTGAATCCTTTGAAATGTTCGTTTGGGGTAGCGTCTAGAAAATTCTTAGGTTTCATCGTCAGCTCGCGTGGAATCGAGATTAATCCAGATCAAATTTTAGCAATTCGAAATATCCAAGAACCAAAGCAGATCAAGGATGTTCAAAGCCTCGCTGGAAAAGTGGCGGCGCTGAGTAGGTTCATCTCCAAAGCTACGGATAAGTGCATCCCGTTTTTCGAGCTGATAAAGCGGGGCAAACGCAACTTTAAATGGACTCCTAATTGTATAGAGGCATTCCTGAACCTATTAAATCATTTGGAGAAACCCCCAATACTGTCTAAGCCCGTAGATCATGAGGATTTATTTGTGTACTTGGCGGTGTCATCCCACGCAATCAGTTCGGCTTTGGTAAGAGAGGAAGATAAGGTGCAAAGACCAGTGTACTATGTAAGCAAGAAGTTGACGGCGGCTGAGCGAAACTATCCAAGAATAGAAAAGCTTGCGTACAATTTGTTGATCGCATCTAGGAAGCTTAACCACTACTTCCAGGCTCATCCCATAACTATTTACATTGATCACCCACTTAAACAAATACTACAAAGGCCAGAAGCATCAGGAAGACTACTCAAGTGGAACATTGAGCTAAGTCGGTTCGATTTAAATTTCCAGCCCCGAAGATCGTTAAGGGGGCAAGTGCTTGCAGACTTCATAGCGGAATTTATTATCCCAGAAGATGATGTAGAATAACAAGAAGATGATCCGCCAAAGCTGCTCCTCAACCCTAATGCTTGGAAACTGTACACTAATGGAGCTAAGAACGAAAGACGATCTGGCACCGGAGTGGTGCTCGAAACCCCAGAAAAACGACTGATATACTACGCTCTCAGATTGGAGTTCCGTGATACTCATAACGATTTCGAATATGAAGCTCTAATCGTCGGGCTGAAGCTCACAAAGGAATTGGGGACAACAAGGCTAGACATATTTTGTGATTCCAAGATAGTCGTGAATCAGGTCACTGGAGAATTTCAGGCCAAAAGTCCGAGGCTGATATCATATTTGGAAAAAGTAAAGAAGTTGCTGGATGATTTTGATCACCACAGCATATCTCACATTCCTCGAGCGGAGAACCAAAAAGCAGACAAATTGGCGAAGACGGCTAGCTCCGATAATCCAGAAGATACGGAGCTAGTCCCGGTTGAAGTACTACAATTCCCCAGTGTAGATCAGATGGAAATTGGTCTGACACTAGATATTGAACCCGAGAGGGAGTCATGGATGACTCCCCTAAAGAATTTTTTGATGAATGGAATGCTTCCCACGAAGAAAAGCGAGATACGTGCAATCATTCGAAAAGCTTCCAGATATGTTTTACAGGGTGGGGTCCTATACAGACAAGGATTCTCGATGCCCCTCCTCCGGTGTATCGCCCATGATGACATCAAGCGTGTGTTGTAGGAAGTACATGAGGGCGAGTGTGGAGATCACACGGGAGGAAAAACGATGGCAAAGAAAATATTAAGGTATGGCTATTTCTGGCCAAACATCAATAAGGATGCGGCAAAACATGCACGACGCTGTGATGCTTGTCAGAAATTTTCCAAGATACCTAGGGCGCCTCCTGGCCAGTTGAAGACGATGACTAGCCCATGGCCTTTTGCTATGTGGGGGATTGACATTATTGGAAGCCTTCCCATAGCAAAGGGCGAAGCAAAGTTGACTATTGTGGTCGTGGATTATTTCACTAAGTGGGTAGAAGTAGAGCCGTTAACCACGATCACAACCAAGTGAGTGATAAATTTTGTCATCAAGAACATTATATGCCGATTCGGGATTCCAAAAGTCGTCATGACTGATAATGGAACCCAATTTGACAGTACCGAGTTTAGAGATTTTTGCCAGAAATACCACATCGAGAAAAGATATACCTCTGTGGCACATTCGCAAGCAAACGGACAAGTCGAAGCGGCAAACAAAGTGATCAAATCCATCCTGAAGAAGAGATTGAAGCGGGCCAAAGCCATGTGGGTTGATGAGTTACCCTTGGCATTGTGGGCTTACAGGACGACTTACAAGTCGGCAACGGGCCACACCCCCTTTTCCCTCGCTTTCGGAGCCGAAGCAGTTATCCCAGTAGATTTGAAAGTACCATCTCATCGAGTCACTTATTATGACCCAATGACCAACAATGAGCTGCTCCTTGAATCCCTGGACATGACCGAAGAAAAGAGGGACGAAGCCGACTTGCGTGCCTTAAGGTATAAGCAACAAATAACTCGGTATTACAACAAGAAAGTCCGAGCTCGAACCTTTGAACCCAGAGACTTGGTTCTGAAACGTGTCTTTCCACCCCCATCACATATGAGCCCGAAGTGGGAAGGACCGTATTCCATTCTACGAAGGCTTGATAATGGAGCTTTCAAGCTAGCAATCGTGGATGGAGATGAAATCCCCAGATTGTGGAACGCCCAGCATTTGCGGTTGTATCTGACATGAAATTGTCGGCTTTATTCTTTTGTTTTATAGGGCCATGTAAAAAAGGCTCGACTTGCCTAGTACAGTCTGGTTACTTAAACAAAAGATTATAAAGTGGATGTAGGTCAAGATTCGACCGAACCACTATAAAAACATCGTGTGTCATTTACCTTTATTGTACTATTTCTTATCTACTTTATCTCGATTAACATAAATTTTTGCCATATTTGGATATGTCATAAACTATGCAGTGATCACAAAATATCTATGACAAGGTGTCGCCTGCCAGACGGGAAGGCAAACAACAACCGAAGTTCCAAATGTGCAATGAAGTAAATCACATTATCATTTTCACTCTAACTCTCAAGATTAGAGAGAGAGTATAAAGGACGCGAAGATGACGTCCACAAGGCATGAAGGTGCACCATGATAAAACCGCCTTGACAACACTCCACCCCGTTGAAGGATCGGGAGAGTATAAAGGCGCCAGAGACTTGGCGCCCCCAGAACTTCTGCACCGCTAAAGGATCGGCGAGCAGCTAAAGAACCGAGCTCGAACTCTAACCCACTGAAGGATCGGGAGAGTATAAAAGTGCTATAAACTTAGCACCACTTGAATTCCTACCCCGTTGAGGGATTGGGAAAGCATAAAGGCACGAAGACGGATGCCAATTAAGGATTCCCATCCCGTCACACAACAGGAAAAGGGAATGAAAGTGAAACCCGAGCCCCTTGTTTCTAGGAACGGGGGGAAACACACATTTGACTCTAACCAACCATCAATAAGCCCTGGCCAGGCATCATATTAATGATTGATTGGGGGCATATACATATACACTTGTTATATACTTGTGCAGCACAACACAAAATTTTAAATTTCCACTACTAGAATTACCTATAGTTATGTTTTAGCTTGGTTATGACGTGAATATTTGTGACTAAATGTAATGATTTAAACTTGAAGGTCTACAGATTTAGTTCCACTTTCACATGACTAATTTGTCTGGAAGGGAAACTCTTGTTCGTATCACAGGCGGGATGAAAGCCAAGGCTGACAGAGATGAATTTTCCTCTTACGCTGCTATACTTGTTGCTCAAGATGTCACACAGAGATGCAATGAACTTGGAATCACTGCATTGCATATTAAATTAAAGACAACGGAAACAAATTTTCATTTACTAAGATGGACGGATATAAAACGAAACAGCTAAGCAAAAGTGAGGGCCATTCTCACAACTCCATTTCTTGGCCAGTGGAAAGCCTAAAAAAAATTGAACTAACAACTGCATCCTACTTATGCTTGGGGGACTATTTTGACTTCTTATCCTTTTTCTCCTTCCCCGACTCCTCCTTGTCAGCATCAGAACGGTCACCCTTTTTCCTCTTCCTCTTGTCGATAAGAGTGTACTGTGGAAGGCTGGAAGGTTGGGATGCGAGCTGCGCAGTTATTGATTTGGCAGAGAGCTTTATGATAAATCCTGTTTTGGGGTCAACCTCCAAAATAGGAAGTACATCCAGAGGCCCCTGCTCCTCTTTCTTTAAGGCCAATTGCTTCTCTTGCCTAGCCTACCTGTTAGCCAAGGTCTCATCATCATCATTTTTGACCTCCTCGGTAATGGTGACCTCCTCTTCGTCGTCTCTGTGGCCACCACCTGTGTCTTGCAAAGCAGCAATGACCTCAGCATCCGCAGGAGCGTCGGTGATGGATACCACGGGTGCCATGGTGACCTTCTCACTACCCTCGGTCCGCTTTGGAATCTTAGAGATTTCAGCATCAGTACCTGAGGGGACATCAAATTTCTCTACCTCTGCCTTCCCTTCTTCATCTTTCTCAGTCAGCTTGTCACCTATATTATGAGAAGCACATGTTATTAACTCGGGAGAAAATGTGGTATTTTCAATTGGCTGCTCCGCAATGTGATGACAAGTTACAATTACTTTGACGAATTGTGGAGAAAATATGGAAATACCTTCAGCTGACCCTTCATCCAGATAAATAGCAGAGGCTCCAACAGCTGAAGAAGTTGGGGACAAGGGGATCAACGGATCATCAGGGTTGTATTCCTCAACTCCAGAGGCCTTGGGCTCCGCCGTGGAGCTCGAGCCTTCGTCAACCTTATTTTTGCCCTTAGCCTTAACTTTCTCCCTTTCGATCTCTTCCTGGATCAAGCATCTACCTTTCTCCAAAGCTTTAGGTTCTTCACCTCTGAGAAAGTTCCGCATCAATTGTTTTTCATCAATCTCATCGACATTCAACCGCTGCTTTTCGCCCTCGACAATTGCATCCCATACATTGGCCAGAGTAACATGATAGTCCGGGATCCAAGATATGTCTCAAGTCTTAATGACTTGACCGAAGAAGTCGAATAGCAATTCCTCAAAACTTTCTATTTCTTTTTTGGTTGCAGCAAGCTCATCAACAGTGGTGGAGGCCGATTCGAGAGCATTATTAGCGTTACTCTCAACAAGAGTTGCACGCTCCTAGGCGTGGACAAGTTGATCGCTCAAAACTTCTTTTTCTTTTCTAGCAAGAGCGAGACTATCTTTTAAGCTCGCCTTCTCTTTCTCCCAAGCAGCTTTCTCGACAGCAAAATGTTCTTGTGCTGTTTTTAGCTCAGTGTTAATGGCCCTAAGATCCTCCACTTCCTTCTTCAGAGCCATACGTTCCTCGCTTTTTGAATCAAGCTCACTGCGAAAACACATCCTGGCACTTTCCAGCTCCGACTTGTAATTTTCTGCGTCTCGCCGAGCTAAAGCCAGTTGGGACTGTGCATCCTCTAGTTCATTTTTCATTTCGCTCCTAGCCCTAGCATCATTCTCAATTTTCACTTTGAACCTGGCCGCGTCCGTTTCTAGGCGACGGATGGCATCTGAAAGATGAACGGCGTGCCTCTTCATCACACTATATTGTTTAGCCACATGGCATACGTACCCTATTACCTCTGTGTCCCAATCCTCTGGGACCGGTTCAAGATCCGAGATAAACATCATTCTCTCAAAGAAAGTATCAGGGAATTGCTTTCGTAAGCGCTCCAGTTTGGCCTGAATTCCGGAATTAGGGGCATCATCCCGTGAAGCGGTAGTATCCAAGCCATGCTCACTAGAGGAAACAAGGTTTGCCTTCCCCTTCTCCACGATCTTGCAATCATCTTTGCCTTCGTCCTTTGACTCATGGTGTTTCTTATAAGGCTTGTTGTGAGAGGGCGTACTCTTTGGAGGAGTTAATCTCTAGGAAGTTGTTTACCCCCGGCCGGTGGCAAGGGACGACTGTGAGATTTTCCAGAACCAAGCTTTGACGGAGATCGAGATCATGTAGAATAAGATTGATGAGGGTCTCAGGACCGACGACTATCTCTCCCCCGACTGTCACTGCGGACATGCGCGGGATCTGGAAGAAGACTTGATGTGCCCTCTCGAAGGAAACGATAGGAATAAGACCGTTTACGAGGCATTTCACCTGCAAAGTAAACAAGTTTACATATTAAAAACTTGAATACAGGTGGTATAAGAGTGTGGTGCCAAGTAGTGCATGTGATTTGTGCATTCCATGTAATCCCCCGTAACGAACCAGGGCCCAGAGCTAGGCTCGTCTGTGTGATTTCTTTTTCTTCAAACGTAGCATTCGTTTCCTCAGAGATAGGAAAAAACGGCTCCCCTCCGAAGTCTTCCCATGTATAGACATCATCCGGTAAAGGAATTTTATTCAATTCCCCAATTATCTGCTCCTCTGTTGATTCATCGCAAACCACAGGCTCAACCGGTGGTGAAGTCCTTGGGGAAGACTGCCCCTTAAGGGCCGGAATTTCTTTGGGCTCATTAGCTCGGGCCTCATCTCCCTTGTATTTATTTAACTCCTCATCGTCTTGCTCAATCATTGGTGTAGGACTCTTGTGAAGTTTGGTTGTCTCTGTCACCTCTGACGTTCCTTCTCCTTCGGCCGGAGGCACATATTTGTAAGGTTTGCTACTCGTGCCAAGTCCAAATCTTATATCTAGAAGATGGTGCTTGTGAAGATTCTCGTCGGTAACACACTTCTTTATTCTAAAGAAATCCGAGTTACTTTTGAGAAGGCGGGACAACCGGTCTTCATACACCGAGCCTTCTGTCTTGGGGAAAGTGTGATCCGCATGAGGAAAGGAGATATGTTAACGCTTTAGTTATCTAATTAAGACATTTATCCTGAGGCTTAAAACTTACTTGATTGAAGCCATTTTCTTGCGCACCCTGCCTATAGTCTTATATAAAACCAATCAGCTTTGGGATCCCCTATGTTGCTGTAACCATCAGACAAGACCTTCCTGTTGGCTACCAATTCAAAGAAAGAAAAATTTGGGGTTGTCGTGGAGCGATGCTTGAAAAGATAGTAGAATTTCAAGTCTTTGAAAGTAAGCTCAGTTTGCATGATTTCCGCATACGCAATGTATAGAATATACAAGGCTGCGTAAGCGTTAGGATGAAGTTGCATAAGGGCAATCCGTAACTGCCTGAGGAGATCGATAACAATCGGAGGAAACGGAGGAATAGAGCCTACCCAAAACATAAGCCGGCTGATATCCATGTACCCTTCGGGGGCTAAGTGAGGTCTATCTTCCCCCTCTGGAACTTTCACATCACCCCAAGGAATACCATGCCTCAGACTGATTTTTTCTAGATGCAGTTTATCCAACTTGGAAGCCAGAGAATCGGTAAATTTCTCTACTTCCTTAACACCTGGAATCTCATTAGGAGCCCTTTCATCTTCATCTTCAAGGGATGTATTTTCGGAAGTTGTTTCCTCTACATCAGTATCGGTTTCATAATCAGAGTCAGAATTATCCCCGTCTGAGTCTGAGGAAAGCTCTTTGGGATCGTCATGCTTTGATGTATCTTGTTCTATATCTGTTTTTGGTCTCCCGGTCACTTGTTTGTTAGACATGGCTGTGTTGGTGAGTAAGCACAAGAAATTAGAATACAGTAACCCGTTCCCCGTGTGTGCGAGTGCAAGTGTGTGCCTGTGCATACATTAAAGAAAAGCATAAAGTTAACAAGGTAATCGGGATATGTCCGCTGCCGAGCTACGCTGTCATTTCAGTTCAGAAGGATCGTCTTAAGGGCTCTAACCTAACTGTCCGTTGATTTATTAGAGTTACAATGTATTAATTAGTCAATATGCGCATCGGATCGTTCATCGAACTGGCTCGTGAGACAAGGTCCGGATCGCGGGGTATCTTTGGATCGTGAAGCAGGCATGGACTTGCGGCAAGGGCACCGGCTCATAGAAGAGAATTGGGTCGTGGGAATAGGAATGGATCATGATAACCCCTCACGATCCGCCTCCCCCTTATTCTCATGAACCAGTGACTCACTCATCACCACGATCCGATCCATTAACTAAATTCCGATTCTTCCACCTAGCTTTTCACGAGCCTCTGCCTTGCCGTCTCCGCGACCCGATCCGCTAATCAAATTAACTCGACATCTTCATCTTCTCTCCTACCACCTCGCCATCGCCACGAACCCAAGCCTCACCCACGAGTCGAACTGGCCAACTCCTTCCCCTTCTCTTCTCCTCTCCTACCATGAACCTGAAAGCCTAAACCCATCGACCAGTCGCCTCTAAAGCCTAGAATACCACAAAACTCCGCCCCTCTCTCCCCTCAAATCGGTGAAAACTAGAGAGAAATGAAAGTGAAGATGCATTAAAGCCTTGTTAGCATGATTACCTATTTTTGTTTTAACTTAAACCGGGAGAGGAAATTGCGAGTTAGGGTTTGAAAGACAAGACCAAAAACTGGCAGCGGCAAATGGAAGAAAAAAGAAGAAGAGAAGATGGAGGAAGGGTTGGATTATATAGGCGAACCCGCAACCGTCAGTATTCCATTTTTTGTCCTATTCGGACCGTGGAGCTTGGTGGGCCGCGGACCCGAGCCCAACTAAGAGAAGGGAGGCTGCTCCCTCAAATGACTCGTGACTGAAGTAGGAAGGCCCATCGTGTTTTGTGAAGGAAGCCCAAATGATCACCAATCCAAAATGAATGCCTCGTCTCACGAACCGTGGGATGTTTCGGTGATCCAACTCGATAAATAATTGGTGGAATTGAAGACTCATAAAAAAATTACCTGGCAATTTGATAATGATATCTTCGAAAGCTCTAGAGATGAGAATTATCCAATGAATAAAAAGATGATTGAAGATTTAACGGGATATTTGTACTGATCAAGGGACACGACTTCCTGAAGCTGTGCGACGTTTCAATCAGACAAAACTCTTGGTTTGCGTCGCTCTATGAAAGGATAGTTCATTAATTTCTAAGCATGTTCCATCCTCAATAAAACATACTTCGAGGGGGCAAAATGTTGGCTAGCTTTTTAACCAAGCCACCAGGGTCCGCACACAAGAGAAAAATATGAAACTTCACACTATTAGCCCTCGAAGACCTGATCGGATTGCCCTACCTTCCACGGTTCATGATCGCCTCCCCAATGATCTCAACCCGATCCGTTCACGCCAGATCCACTCGATCCGATCCCTGGAGCTGATAAATGAAGGCCATGACCAAATCTATCACGATTCGAAAGGTAAGGACATCGCAACACCTGTCCACAACTGTCATATTGACCCATTCTTCCTCGAGCTACGAATCAACCCGAGATTCTCGGGATTTGTACCACGTATGACCACGATCCACTTGAAGAAATCAGCTATAAATAGCCTCAGACTTGGCATTCTTGGGGATCTTTTGGCAACTAAAAGCTCTGATTCCACCATTATCAAATCTCCATTACTTCTATTCAGAGTTATCTCGAAATTATTGAGAGAATCATAATTGTAACTGTGAGGTTGAGCGAAATTATTGATTGTACTAGCATTTAACGTATAATCAATATCATATAAAGTGGATGTAGGCTCGTTAACGCCGAACCACTATAAATCTTGTGTCTTTTCTGCTTTTTCTTCATTTTTAGATATAATTCTCTATAAATTAGAACAATTTGGGTGTTAGATCCATTTTTGGATCTAACAAAAACCATTCCGAACCAGCAAATACGTGAAGATTAAAGATGGAGCATTAAACACCATGGATCTTCATAAGCGGAAGAATTGCTTAAAATCTCTATGTTGCAACGCAAAGATATATTGTGATTCTGTCGTGGTTGGAATCTACGAATTGCATGGACTACTCGCTACTAATCCTTGGGTGATAAGTATATAGGATGTGGTAGGAGGGTGCCTTCAGTTCATCTTGTTCCTGGATGACTTGTATGGACGAGTGTCTGACATAGTATTTCCAAAGGGATCATGTATATTGACTTTCTACAAACGTATTACTGTTGGTGGCGGAGGAGACTGGACACCATATCTTAGCTTAGCACTCAGAGTATTTTTGTGGAAATAAATATTTAGTTATATCTGGCGGATCTGACGATGTGGCATTCAAAGTAAATGGAGATTCGTTGTGCAGGAGGATAAGAATAACTCTAGCCTTACCAACTGGGAAATTGTATAAAATCGGGTAGGTCGCATGACTATTTGGGTTGCACCCATCAAAAGGGTATATCACTACCTGATCTAGAGAAAATAAATGCCTTCGGTTCGGTTAGCTATTTAAATGCTATTGGTTCGGTTAGCTTGCCCCCAACCGTGGTAATGATATATCCGGTACTCTCAAGCGAAGTGAGGGGCCGGTCGTGTTTAGCCAGGGTCGCAAGATGTTCTTGTTGAATCCCCAATGTATTCATCTTTGGAGGTACATTTTCGGTAGGTCATCCCATAACTTGCCAGGAAAATCCATTGTCCATTAAGAGCCTGCATTTTTGATTGTATACTATGCATGTAGATCATGAGATGCAAGCACTCTGTTAGATTGCTATATATTTGTATTACATCACTATTGTAATATTATTGATTTCAAAACGATTCGGGTTATCATAAGATAAAAACCATCCATATTTATGTGTGGATTTGGTCTTACGATTATCCTTTCTTTTGAAAAGATTTTGACTTTAAAATCAAGTTGGATGATACCCATAAACTTAGTGTATTTGTCCCACTCTGGTTCCCTAGACTGATCCGTGCATTTGTAATGCTCGGGTTAGATCGGGGTGTATAGGATCAGGTTACTGGATGCTATAAAGAGACGAGCTGGATGTGATCAGACGTATGGTATTGAGTTGTTGTTCCGCTATGTGTTGTATATGAGGATAGGATATTATAATTGTCCAGATGTGTTGATGTACTCTGATGATTGTAAGTATTTTCAAAGCTCTTAATAAAGATTTATTTCTGTATTATATTTTGTTCTGCTGCAATGTGAGACTCTGATTCTGTGTTGGTTCTTCTTCTTCTATTATAATATTTCTTTCTTTCTTATCTCACCCTCTAATTTCTTTCAAATAACTATCTGTTGTTTTCGATACTTGAGTTTTGGCAAGTAATACGGTTTTATGTATTATTGTCAGAATTCGAGCGTCGAATTCCTTTGTCGGGTCGTTACAATGGTATAAGAGTTATTGATTTATTAATAACCTTGGCTTTGTGACGTAACTCGATAGAGATGGGGCTAGTAATACCCAAGATTGAGTTGAGTGTATATATGAGAACGTGTATTTGTAGATTTTAAAATACGAATGTTTTGTATTATGTTATTTGATTAGTTCAAGTGTTGAGAAGCATTTGAATTGACCTTTGATACAATATTGTTTTGTAAAGAGAGTAAATGAAACAATTTTAACCAAATTATATTTTTTATAGAAAAGAAATAATTTTATTAAATTATTAAGATATTGGTGTAACTGATTGATTTGAATGCAATTCGAATTTAATTAAAAAATCTGAAATGGTTTAAGATACTTAAAAGAGAATTTTAATATGAAATCAGCAAATAAGATTGGATGAATCAGAATTTAACTTATGATAAGTTAAAATAAAATAAAATCAGAATTTGGATTTTATAATGGAAGTAAACTAATTTTGTGAATAGTAAAGTATACTGAAATATGAACTTAACTTGGTTGAGTTCGGCTAATTATAGAATGGATATTGCAATAAAGTACAATATATTTGAAATTTGGAAATTGAAGAATAATTAAATAGAAATAAATTGGCTATTAACCAATTGATATTCAAATATGTTAAACCAATGTAAATATTAATATTGAATGTAAATTCAATTAATTTAGTTTAGCTGATTGTGCATCGGTTGTTGATTAAAGGTTGACTGCTTGTTTGTTGGACGATAGATTGGTTGGATATATAATCATCGGATTAATATAAAGAGTCGAATGAATTGAAAACTGAATTCCAGTAAGATAATTTAAATAGAAAACTGAATAAGTTAACCCTGTATTTTCATATGAATGTTTCATGTTTAGTTTTGGAGATTAGTATAGTTATACTGATTGATTAGCGAAATATTATTTAAGAATTTCATGAAATTGTTACTTATATATTGAACTGAGTTAAGTACAGGTGGCAGATGGCTAGCGAATTGAATTTGGTTGAATAAATCGCATGTATGTTGAGAAAATATGCTAACTAGCGCTTATAAAAGGTACGCCTACGCGAAAATATAATTTTTGCATTTTGAATTATGTTTTCCAACCATTTGGGTCAATGTATATATATTATTTGTTCCTGCGATATTGCAGAAGTCACTCCGTACAGATTATAATGAATTGGTTTTCGATTTAAAATAAATTGAATTTTAAAGATAATAGGTTCATAACATTTTTCCTACCTTAGGAATTTTGGGGACGAAATTCTTTTAACGGGGGAAGAATGTAATGTCCCGTATTTTTGATGATTAAATATTTAAATTATTCTATTATTTTAAATATTATAATTGGAATATTAAAGGATTTTAATACTAAATTCATTTACTTAAAATGAAGTTGAACGTTAATTTATATATAATATAAATCGAGCTCGTAAATTGCACGGTAGTTTGTAAATTTCGATTTGAACTTTAACTAAATATACATGATCCATTTTAAGTCGGATTTCCGTGAAACCAGAAACATGTGAATCTAGTTGATAATAATTTTCATATGAAAGAGGAACATTCATATTTCATATTATAGATTGTTAGTTATGTCCAATTAAAATTTTAAGAAAGTCGCTATGGAATTATAACGATTAATTCAAATAATTTAAAATGTTTTGAAGAGGAATTTGAGCGTAACTCAAGATAATGATCAAATTAAGATACGAAACAAATTCCATTGAATTCATATTGATGTTTTGAGTCAGGAAATATATTATTTGTTATTTTTAGAGACCAGGTATTTTGGTGTCCAAAATAGCGTTGTTTGATGTATAAAAATAGCGTACTAGGAAATAATCTCGGAATACGATGTAACTTGCGCCATTAGAAACGTATCGTTAAATTAATGTAAGAAAATCAAATTTCGTGGCAAACCAATGTAGTCTGTGACTTCGGTGGCCAAAAACAACTCTGTTTCTATTTAATTATTTATGCAATTAGCCAGGGGTAACTTTTAAGGAATACACGACTGGCCAAATGAACTCCAAAGTTAATGAAATAAATTTCATTGGATCCATTTGGAAGAGGTCTAGTAAAATGTAAAGGTTTCAAATTTATTGGATTTTTTTTCGTAATTATAATAATTTTAAACGTCTAATTTTTCATCGATAATTATAAAGGACTTTTCGCAAACGACCTCGGAATTCGACGAAACCTATCCCATCGGGTCCGAAATATTTTTTTTTATGCTAGGATTACATTTGTTTGCCCAAAAAAAAAAGAGTTTGTATGTAGATGTTTTAAGCTATTACATCACGGTGATGTTTCGGATAATAATAGAATATAAATTCTTCCACGATGTAAATACAACACGACAGGCCATCTAACCCTAAATTCTGGTCAACACAGTTACGTGGTCAACAGAAATTATAGCCGCCTCCACCCTGAATAAAAAGGAACGATCCAACACTCAAAACCTTCTCCCCCATTTTCCTTTTAATCCACGAAGCTATACAAAATTCTTCCAACAGCATTTCTATAGAGGGCAACGAGATCTATCTCGTGTACGGCGGTGATGGGTTTTTAATCATCGGTGTGGTCGGAATTTCATCGGACGGAAGTGATGGTTATTGTGAAATGGAGATCGATTTGAGTGACTGGGTTAGCCAAGACCGCTGGCGTTGGATGGAGGCGGAGAGACGCGGGGTTAGGAAGCCTCTGATGAACTTCCGATCGTCCCTTGGCGGCGCGGCGTTGTGGGGTTTGGTCGAGATACGGGTTTCTTCTGGTGAAGTTTTGAAGTTATGAAGATGCAAAAATCTGACGGGGGTGACGTAGTGTCTGCCTGGAAGGAACGATCGAAAAAAGGAAATAATAGTGTAAGGTTTGGAGCTTTCTGTAACTAGTTATTACGTAAAAGAACGAATGAGGCGTGGTTCTGTCAGGGTTTCGGTCGAAGGCAAGGGGGATAAAGGCACACTTACTGGCGGTTTCAAATGATGTGTCGGTGCAGTAGTTGAGTGCAGTCATGGATTTCAGAGGTGGAGCAGGTTTCGAAGGTAGTTGAGAGGAGTATACGGGTTGTCGAAGTAGCAAACGAAGGTTTCGAAGGATGTACAATGGAAGGGGAATTAAGGATCGGCTACTAAAATGGTTAACTAATGTAATATAATCAACTAAATATTTAAACTGTTAATTTATATCTTAACTAATTCCAGAATTTGTACAGGCATGATTAAAGTTTAATTAAATTAGTTAAAGTTTAAAATGTGATTAGGAATTTAATTATTGATTAAATTAGTGTTAAATTGAAATATTGATAACTAATTTGTATATGGTCAGTATTAGATAAACCATATACCTTTGGAATCAACGTGACGAGTACTACACATGGAATAGGAATGGACGGAATTGGAATCAACTGGATTTGTCAGTTAAATTAAACGCTTGTTTAATTTAATTGAAACGAGTGAATTAAACAGTGAATCAACTCAAGGTGAGTTAAACTCACTCAATTATCCCACTTATATTTTATATAAGTCGGGTTTATTGTGTGTGTAATATGTTTACTAGTTATTGAATGATTTGATGATTGTTTTTCTCTATACTGAATATTTTTATCAGTGGTTTAAGTTAAACATTCATTTAATTTAATAAAACCAAATCGTTATTTTTAGCGATTAATTCCAAACAAGGTAACTTACCGTGTTGGATACATTTATAAAAATATAAACATATTAAATTTAATTAGATGTTTGTAATGTTGTTATATGACCGTTATCGGCTGAATTGATTATTCATGTTGAGTATTGCATATCATATATTATCATATGAACATGTTGGAGGGATCCGGCCAGATTCTTCAAAATTTATTGTTTATTTTCATATTACAATTATGTCAACTGTTTGAACAACCGGATTAGATGATTGATTTGGGTATTAATTGTTGAATCACAATTCAACGCTTATTATGATATTAACCAATGGGCAGAATTGGTTGAGTATTTGGCAACATATGGCCTATAAAATAAATCATTTTATAAATATTGATTTACCGTCAGGCAAATCAACGAAACGAAGTTATAGTATTTGTTTTATAACTGAAATTATATTTTTAAATCTATTAACTTGAATAAAAGTTATTAAAGGGAAATAAATACTTACTATTGATTATTTAAATTTATAAATAATTATTAATGATTATATAATCCAAATTCTCATGTAAATAAGATTAACAAATAAATGAGTAGAAATTAACCGACGGTTAAGAATTGGATTAATTGTTCTAAGAAACAATTAAATGAAGTTACTAAAATTAACTATATTAGTAATTAAATTGTAATCGGTTAATGAAATAATCGTGTTTTAAGTTGACCAAGTCAACATTTTCCAACTTGAATTGATTATTAAATTGGTTTGTCGTCATTAACCGAATGAAATGCATTAATCAATATTTGTTTTATTTTAATAAGATTTTAAAGTGGAATTTACAATTTATTTAGTAAATAAAGAAGTCAACTAATTTTGTAATAGTTAATGATTTAAGAAAATTATTGTTTTAATTAATAATAATTTAAAAGATACTTTTTAATTGAAATCCATTTAAAAAGTAATCGAAGTAGAAATGAAATCTAACTGAATTGTGGAAGGAGTTTATGAATGGTATTATATTTAAAACCCAAGTTTTGATAACGAAGTAGTTAACCGGCTTTTCGGTCCGGTTCCCAAGAGTGCATCAGACCCGCTCAACCCGACGTATCGCGTGAAGCTGAGGCCAGGGATGCTTAGGAATGAAGGAAATAGGATCAAGAAGGGACCATCCCGCTCGCAAGCCCACAACATCCAGAAAACATCCCCGAACCAAGGCCTCGGACCTTGATGGAATCACAATCCTCAAGCGCCCAATCCCGAGATCCTCGCGCCCATCGGAAGGACTTCACACCCAGTAGGGTGTGAAATTTCGCACCCGGCAGGTGTGAAATTTCGCACCTATGCCCGGGTTCCAAATTTTGTTGAATAAAGGTGGCAGGTATGAATTTCAGCTAGTGGTCGAGCTCAATCAAGCGCTAAGGGATAACATCGACCTTATGCAACAACTCCAAGAAATTCAGCGCATCGTCGCCCGACTTCAGCTAACTCGGAACAATGTCCTCGACCAACAGCCTCGGAAACTTCCTCTTCCGAGTCTAGGGGCCCGCATCAAAGAAGGAGGTTCACTCTCATCAACGATATCGCCGCACGCACCAATGCCCACGACAACGGCAATGGCAACGGCAACCGGACTACGGTCACCTACAGCGAGGAGGTACAATGTAACACCCCGGATTTTTGAATAATCGAATTAACTAAATTGAAAAATAATAAATCTCAGACATGAGAATTATGGGGATTGGGTTGCGCCATTGTGTTCATCTCGAAATTCTAGTGAAGATAGAGTCCGAGTTTGCGGGAAACGAGTACCGGATGAAAGAGTTATGGACGAACGAAGTTTGGTGGCAAAGTAGAGAAAAAAAATATAAATGCACTGGCGCACTTGGGAAGTGCGCCAGTACATATTTAAACTGGCGCACCTGCCAAGTGCGCCCAGGCCGAGGCTGGAGCCTGCACGGCTTTCTGGTTCAGGCTGACCCGTGTTGTTGAGTCCATTCTGACTCCTTGCCGAGTCATTAGGGTTAACTCATCACCCAATCATAATTGAATGGTTTTGATTAACCCTAAGAACATCCGACGGCTTAAATTAATTCATAACTCTATAAAAAGACCCATAGACACAAACCCTAAATAAGAATTAAAACTAAAACTATGGCCGTCATGCTGTTGTCTTGAACCCTAGAGCAGCCGCCACCAAAATTAAGAGGAAGAACAGCAACCAAATCAGAACTACTCAACCCTAACAGCGATTCTTCATCAAAGGAGCGCTAATTCAACTCCAGAAATCAGAATTCAAAACTCAAGACTGCTTTTGAGTTGTGAGTTCGATAGTTTTAGCAAAATAATTAGTAATTTAATTAGATTAAGTTATAAAGCGGATTATATGGATGTGATATGAAGTATTGATTGCATGTTGTAATTATGTTGTAGGATTATGATTGAAATACCTATGATGTTATGTTGTGATGCGAAGTTATGTTGCTATCATCCATGTTGTAATCTTATATACAATCAAACCGTCATGTTTCTTATGCTAGTTTGCGATATTGATTCATATGATAAATCATATGTAGGAAAGTTTAGATGTTGATTCAAACATGAATCATATACAAGTTTGGGTAGAATTACATGTGACCTTACATGATTATGGCACCTAGTTTATGTGAGAATTTAATTGAAAGATTAGGCTATGACATGATACTTTACATGTTAGATACTAGTTTAACCCCTTTAGATATAGGTTTATGACATATAATGTTTATGCAAGTTTAACCCCTTTAGATATAGGTTTATGACATATGTTGTCTATGCAAGTTTGTGGCCATTATTTCATCAAGTTCACACCTTTAGATTTGGATCTATGTTATACATAATGTTCATGCAAGTTTGTGGCCAATTTCTCATCAAGTTCACACCTTTAAATTTGGAACCATGACATATGTTGTTACTTGGCCTATGCAAGTTTTAGATGTAGAACATCATTCACATATGCAAGTTCACCCCTATGTTAGATCTATGTTTTAATTATGTGTATATATGTGATGTTTTCTTTTATTTCATGAGTTAGACTATTCGAGTCTAACGTATATCTTTACGTTAAATGAACAAACGTACTACGTGGGGAAAAAGGGGATAAATGTTTAATTGGCATAAATGCCTTAAAAGGCATAAAATAAAATTGTGGTGAAATTGGTATGATTTTACATACCAAAAATGGATGGACATAATTGAGTCAATTATGGACATCGCTAAATTTGGAATTGATTGATAATTTGAATAGGGAAAGTAATTCAAATTGGGGGTGATTAATTAGGAGTAATTAATCGTCTAGGACACGAGGTTAGGCTCTTTTTGTGGTGTAAGACTGCCCGGACCTGCCCGGCAAATCCAGCTGCCACAAATGTCAGTCTAATGTGAGAGGTCTTAGGCATAAACTAAACACGTAACAATTGTAAAGATACGAGGTTAGGCTCTTTTGTGGTGTAAGACTGCCCGGACCCGCCCGGCAAATCCAGCTGCCATAAATGCCAGTCTAATGTGAGAGGTCTTTATGAGGTTACGGTCTTAATGAATTAAGAAACACTTAACCAGATAAGCATGTAGTCTGACATGAGGGGTTAAGTGGGTGCCTTGGGTGGCATGTGGAATCTAGTGGGTGCCTTGGGTGGCATTTGGAAATACGATTAGAAACACTTAACCAAAATATGAAACGTGTAATTGAAACGTGAATAAGAAGTGGGTTAAGTGGGATATACTAGAGGGGACCAAGGTTAGGTGGATAGCTTGTGTCAAGTAATGGGTGGCCGTTTCAACCAGTAATCCATACGTATCTTTGTGGGCTCGACCCAAGTCGAGGACGGGACACGCATACTAGGCTTGACTGTAAGAAGCCAAACCGGGTTAGCGGTGGCAACGCAAGTCCAATGGGTTCATATGCGTGTGTGGACCCGGGCTGGTAGGTAAGACGTTGTTGCATCGTGTAGGTATAAGCCGTGCATTCTTGGTGGTATCGGGTTGCCGCTTTGGGGAGTGATACACCCTACTATGGGGCAAGCACGGGTATCTATGAATTAGGGAGCCGATCGCTTGGGGGTTGTGGGTACACCTAGTAGAGATAGGGGTAGACGGCACCTATGAAGGCAGCTAGGGTTGCACGAAACTACCAATATCATTATTAAGTCTGTAGACAGGACAAATCTTAGGGTGACTAGTAGTGGTGCAGTACACTAGTAGCGGTGCAGTTTAGGAATTATCCCATAGTGTTGGTGTAGTTCAGTAATTATCCTATAGTAGTTTAGGTGCGCTTTGACGATATCGTAATTCATCTTGTTTCCTTGTTTACTCTGTCATACTCAATGGTTCATGGTCATTTCCCTATTTTCCAACTTATGCCTTAGCCTAGTTACTTTGTTAATTATATTGTTAGAATTATCGCACTCGCCAGACTTTATGTCTGACCCCCCTTTTCCATCTCTTTCCTTTCCCCCCCTCCAGATGCTCAGGTTGGAACTAGCACCAGTGGAGCTTGATCTTGGACTGCTTTAGAAAATTTCTTGGACCGCTGAAGTAAAGTTCAGCTTCTCTTTATTTATGGCTATTTTAGTGTTGGGGATTATGTCTTTCAGTTTATGTACTTTGTTTTATCAAGATGGATATGATGTACTTGACTTTGGTTTATGATTTTGATGATGTAATCAAACATATGGGTTTATCCGCTGCAATAAAATAAAGTTTTAATTTTCAAGTACTGCTTTATATCCGTCTTGTTGTGATTTTCTATTCTATACTTACTTAAAATGCTCCATGGAAGTTAATGCATTCCCTTTGTGAGTGACATTAATGGACGTGGGGTGTTACACGTGGTATCAGAGCTGAAGGTTACCAGAACAGATATGAATTTTTGAAAAACAATTTTTCAAAACAATTTTTATAAAGAAATACCTTCAAAATTATGATTTAAGGAAAGTATTTTCAAAAGAAAAGTATATTTTGATAGCATAACCCCAAGAGCCATATATCTTACCTTTAGTCCTTTTTGTATTGAATCTTTCCTTTTTCGTTTCAGCATGTCTGAAGCATCTGTGATACCAGAGGGCGTTCATGTGCCCGGTTGGTTCCGTCAATATCTTGAGGCTTGGGTCGCCGCCGCAGGTCCAGCAAGTCCTCCTCCTCCTCCTCCTCGTGTCGATAATTTCGCAAAGATATGTAAGGACTTTAGAGCTATGGGTGGAAAACCTTTTCACGGGAAGGAGACATTTGTTGAAGCTCGTAACTGGCTAAAGGAGGTGGAAGAATTGTTTGGAATTTTTGAAGTGGATGACGGAAGGAAAGTCCAGCTAGCTGCATGTCTAATGAAGGATGAGGCCTCGTTTTGGTGGGAGGTCACTAATGGGGGTCGTCCAGTCGATACATGGCAAGATTTTAGGCATAGGTTTGAGGCAAAGTTTCTCTCACGGGCTGAAGAGAATCTATACATGGAAATGTTCTTGTCACTAAAACAAGTGAATTTATCGGTGAAAGAGTACGTTAACAAATTCAACCAATTGGCAAGGTTTGGCTTAGACTTGGTGAACACTCCAGAAAAGAAGGCTCTAACATTTGTTAAGGGTTTAAACGGGCCGCTCCATGGGTTAGCTATGACCCACATTCTCATGGAGGCTACCTTTGATAGGTTAGTTTACATGGCACTCATGCATGAATAGGAGAAGGGCGCCAATGCTAATAAGGCACCCGAGAAGAAAGGGTATCAAAAGAAGCCGCAACAGCAACAACAGAACAAGAAAGGTGGCAAAGGCAACAATGCTAAGGGGAAGAAGAAATGCTTTAACTGTGGGACACCCAGCCATCTAAGCAAAGATTGTAGGAAGAAGAAGAAGATCGGTTGTTTCCACTGTGGCGAAGCGGGACATCTTATTAAGGACTGCCCAAAGGAAGGGCAGAGGGCAGGGTCTACCTCGGGAGGACATGTGCAAGCTCTTATGGCACCCGGGCAGGCAAGGGGACAAGGTCAGGCCCTTGTGGTCCCACCGCTGCAAGAACGAGGTAGAGCAATTTCCGTTGAAAGTTTAGTTTTTCTGTTTGATCATCCTGTCCGTACTTTATTCGATTCTGGTGCATCACATTCGTTTATCTCTACATCATTAGTTGAAACACTGCACCTAGATACTAGTCTTGTTACTGATCCCTTAGTAGTCTCAAATCCTATTGGTGGTTCGGCTCATCTTTCTATGATTCGTCGGGATTTGAGAGTGTTTATCTTGGGCGTTGAGTTTGAATGCAACACTTTTGTTCTTGGCTTCATGGGCTACGGTTTAATTCTAGGTATGGATTGGCTAGCTAGATATGGGGCCATCCTAGATTGTGAAAGAAAGGTAGTTAGATTGTTGACTCGTTCGGGAAAGACCCTTGATATTTCTTGTGACCTTAGAGGTCCAGTAATGCTTAGTTACCTAGAATCCCTTGACGCATCCGATGATGATTTACATTCTGTTCCCATAGTCCGTGAATATGCTGATGTCTTCGATGAGGTGAGAGGTTTACCCCCAAAACGCGAAATCGACTTTCGAATATATCTAGTGGACAATGCAAAGCCAGTTGCATTGCCAGTGCGCCACATGGCTCTAAGAGAGAGAAGAGAACTCAGTAAGCAAGTGAAAGAATTGCTTGAGAAGGGGTTCATCGGACGTAGTATATCGGAGTGGGGTGCTCCAGTAGTATTTTCCACGAAGGCGGATGGGTCCCTTAGACTTTATGTGGACTATAGGGAGCTTAATAAACTTACTAAGAAGAATAGACACCCACTGTCGAGGATTGACGATCTTTTTGATCAGTTAGTAGGCGCCTCAGTGTTTTCGCAGTTGGACTTAGCCACTGGTTTCCATCGGTTGAGGGTGGCTGAGGATAGCATAGAAAAGACTGCCTTTAGGACTCCAGACGGTTTCTTTGATTGGCTGGTGATGCCCTTTGGTTTGACAAACGCCCCTGCATACTTTGTTGATTTGATGAGTAGGGTGTTTAGGGAGTACCTTAATAGATTCGTGGTGGTCTTTGTAGATGACATCTTGATCTTTTCTAAGAACGAGGAAGAGCATGCCCTACATCTTAGGGAAGTGTTGGAGACTCTTCGAGCGCATAGCCTTAAAGCTAAATTTTCCAAATGTCACTTTTGGAGGAAAGAAGTGCGATTCTTAGGGCATGTGATTTCCAAAGAAGGGATAGCCGTGGATCCCGCGAAGATAGTGGCCATCCAAGATTGGAAGGTCCCTAAAAATGCTACCGAGGTGAGAAGTTTCTTAGGGTTGGTTGGCTACTATAGAAGTTTATCAAAGATTTCGCAAAAATATCAGCTCCATTAACACGCTTGACGAAGAAGAACTTAGTCTTCACGTGGGACGTAGATTGTGATGACGCGTTCCAATGTTTAAAGAGAGCTTTGACCACAGCCCCAGTCTTAGTGTTGCCAGATGGGAGTAAGCCATTTACCGTTTATACCGATGCTTGTGGGACAGGACTAGGCGCAGTCTTAATGCAAGAGGGATGGGTAATATCCTATGGCGGAAGGCAGTTGAGAGTGCATGAAATAAATTACCCTACACATGACCTTGAGTTGGCCGCTATTGTCTTCGCGCTTAAGACATGGCGTCATTATCTTCTTGGAGAGAAATTCGAATTATTCACTGACCATAAGTCATTAAAATACTTGTTCTCTCAGAAGGACTTGAACTTAATGCAGCAAAGGTGGATGGAGTTCTTAGCATCCTACGACTTCGAGATAGCATATACCCCTGGCAAGGGTAACGTGGTGCCAGATGCCTTAAGTAGAAAAAGGTTATCCTTGAGTCCTTTATTTGTTGAGCGGCGAAGTTTAGAGTTCATCTCTATGTTTGACTTCACACCTTCCATTGATATTGTACCCTGTTTGCTAGCATCCTTAGCGGTCAGACCTACGCTTTTGGGATGGATTGGTGAGGCACAGCAACGTGACCCACAGTTGGTTGAGTTAGTAGAAAAGATCAAAGGAGGGGAGTCATCGAGCCATCTCCGTAGGTATACCCTAGATGATAAGGGTTGGTTACGTAGGGATGGTAGACTTTGTATACCAAAAGACGATGACCTAAGGAAGACCATTCTTGATGATGCACATCGTTCGAAGATGACCATCCATCCCGGCGGGGACAAGATGTACATGGACATGAGACGAGTTTACTTTTGGGCCGGCATGAAGAAAGATGTGGCTGAGTATGTCGCTAGATGCTTGGTGTGCCAACAAGTAAAAGCGGAACAAAAGAAGCCCGGTGGATTGCTTCATCCATTGGAGGTCCCACAATGGAAGTGGGAAATCGTCTCGATGGACTTTATTAACGGATTACCGAGATCGAGGAAGGGTAATACGGGTATTCGGGTCCTGGTAGACAGACTTACTAAGAGCGCCCATTTCATTCCTGTGTAGAGTAAGAGGACTGCTCCATGGTTAGCCTCCGTATACATTCGATAAATAGTTCATTTGCATGGTGTTCCTTCTAGCATAGTGAACGACCGTGATCCTATTTTCACTAGCGAATTTTGGAGAAGCTTGCAAGAGGCGGTAGGGACTCAGTTATGTTTGAGCACCGCATATCATCCTCAGATGGACGGCTAGACCGAGAGGGTGAATCGTATTCTAGAGGACTTGTTGAGGTTATGTGTCTTAGATTTCGGAGGTACATGGGAGGAACATCTTCCGTTGGTAGAATTCGCATATAATAACAACTTTCAGTCTAGCATTGGCATGGCACCATTCGAAGCTCTTTATGGACCGCCGTGTCGTTCGCCTACATGTTGGTGGGAAGCTACAGATAAGATCTTGCTTGGGTTCGATATGATTAGAGAGACTTCGGAAAAGATTGATTTGATCCGAAGAAAGATGAAGACGGCACAAGATAGGCAGAAATCTTATGCGGACAAGAGGAGGTCAGATCTTGAGTTTGAGGTTGGGGACATAATCTTTGTCAAAGTGTCTCCATTACGGAACGTCGTTCGTTTTGGGTCCGTTGGGAAGTTAGCACCAAGGTTCGTAGGGTCGTTTCCTATTAAGGAAAGGATTGGGCAGATGGCGTATAGAGTGGAGTTGCTCGAAAGACTTAGTGGTGTACACGATGTATTCCATGTATCACATTTGAGGAAGTGCTTGCACGAGACGGCGGAAGTGGTAGAGCCGAGCTTGCTTAGAGAGATGGAGATCGAGCATGTTGCGACGATTCGACGAGGTCCTACGCGCATTCTTGGGTCGTAGATTAAGAAATTGAGAAGTCGAGAGGTCAAGCTAGTCAAAGTGCAGTGGGGAGATGATGAGAGCAACGCTACTTGGGAGACGGAAGCGAAGATGCGTTAATTGTACCCTTTTCTTTTCAAGGGTATGTCTTTTAATTTCTCCTTTATTGTTTATCTTGTACGTATCTTATCTTTAGTGCGTCCTCTCGCTAGTATCCTTGACCTTTAGATAGGATAGTCCTATGGTTGAAACATGTGTTTGAGACATGTTATGTATGGTGGATGCACGTGGATGCAAGTGTTTGCTAGTGGTTGCTCGTGGATGCATATACACACACTTTAGGCACTAGATCGGCTCAGTCACTTCATATTGCATATTGCATATAAATGTGTGTATATATTTGAATAATGAATGAATAATGGTTGTATCATCATATGGATGTTGCATTTTGGTGAATGGTTGTGCACACATGTTGAAATGATATGTATCGATAAGGTTCTTTCGCATACATAATGGATGCATGGCACTATCATGGTTTGCATTAAGGAGGTCAACTGAATTAGTAGACCGCCTGATTTTGCATTAGATAAGGAACATATACACATACTTCTTGCATATGTTCATACAACATTAGAAATTTTATAAGGACAACGGATGCCGTGTTTGATGGTTGATTGATGGTTGTTTGGACGGTAGGATATACGTTCTCCTTAACTTGGAGATTTCGGGGGCGAAATCCTTTAAGGAGGGGAGAATGTAACACCCCGGATTTTTGAATAATCGAATTAACTAAATTAAAGAATAATAAATCTCAGACGTGAGAATTATGGGGATTGGGTTGCGCCATTGTGTTCGTCTCGGAATTCTAGTGAAGATAGAGTCTGAGTTTGCGGGAAACGAGTACCGGATGAAAGAGTTATGGACGAACGAAGTTTGGTGGCAAAGTAGAGAAAAAAAATATAAATGCACTAGCGCACTTGGGAAGTGCGCCAGTACATATGTACACTGGCGCACCTGCCAAGTGCCCCCAGGCCGAGGCTGGAGCCTGCACAGCTTTCTGGTTCAGGCTGACCCGTGTCGTTGAGTCCATTCTGACTCCTTGTTGAGTCATTAGGGCTGACTCATCACCCTATCATAATTGAATGGTTTTGATTAACCCTAAGAACATCTGACGGCTTAAATAAATTCATAACTCTATAAAAAGACCCATAGACGCAAACCCTAAATCAGAATTAAAACTAAAACTATGGCCGTCATGCTGTTGTCTTGAACCCTAGAGCAGCCGCCACCAAAATCAAGAGGAAGAATAACAACCAAATCAGAACTACTCAACCCTAACAGCGATTCTTCATCAAAGGAGCGCTAATTCAACTACAGAAATTAGAATTCAGAACTCAAGACTGCTTTTGGGTTGTGAGTTCGATAGTTTTAGCAAAATAATTAGTTATTTAATTAGATTAAGTTATAACGCGGATTGTATGGATGTGATATGAAGTATTGATTGCATGTTGTAATTATGTTGTAGGATTATGATTGAAATACCTATGATGTTATGTTGTGATGTGAAGTTATGTTGCTAACATCCATGTTGTAATCTTATATACAATCAAACCGTCATGTTTCTTATGCTAGTTTGCGATATTGATTCATACGATAAATGATATGTAGGAAAGTTTAGATGTTGATTCAAATATGAATCATATACAAGTTTGGTTAGAATTACATGTGACCTTACATGATTATGGCACCTAGTTTATGTGAGAATTTAATTGAAAGATTAGGCTATGACATGATACTGTACATGTTAGATATTAGTTTAACCCCTTTAGATATAGGTTTATGACATATAATGTTTATGCAAGTTTAACCCCATTAGATATAGGTTTATGACATATGTTGCCTATGCAAGTTTGTGGCCATTATTTCATCAAGTTCACACCTTTAGATTTGGATCTATGTTATACATGATGTTTATGCAAGTTTGTGGCCAATTTCTCATCAAGTTCACACCTTTAAATTTGGAACCATGACATATGTTGTTACTTGGCCTATGCAAGTTTTAGATGTAGAACATCATTCACATATGCAAGTTCACCCCTATGTTAGATCTATGTTTTAATTATGTGTATATATGTGATGTTTTCTTTTTTTTCATGAGTTAGACTATTCGAGTCTAACGTATATCTTTACGTTAAACGAACAAACGTACTACATGGGGAAAAAGGGGATAATATTAAAAATGTTTAATTGGCATAAATGCCTTAAAAGGCATAAAATAAAATTGTGGTGAAATTGGTATGATTTTACATACCATAAACGGATGGACATAATTGAGTCAATTATGGACATCGCTAAATTTGGAATTGATTGATAATTTGAATAGGGAAAGTAATTCAAATTGGGGGTGATTAATTAGGAGTAATTAATCGTCTAAGACACGAGGTTAGGCTCTTTTGTGGAGTAAGACTGCCCGGGCCCGCCCGGCAAATCCAGCTGCCACAAATGACAGTCTAATGTGAGAGGTCTTAGGCATAAACTAAATACGTAACAATTGTAAAGACACGAGGTTAGGCTCTTTCGTGGTGTAAGACTGCCCGGACCCACCCGGCAAATCCAGCTGCCACAAATGCCAGTCTAATGTCAGAGGTCTTTATGAGGTTATGGTCTTAATGAATTAAGAAACACTTAACCAGATAAGCATGTAGTGGGACATGAGGGGGTTAAGTGGGTGCCTTGGGTGGCATGTGGAATCTAGTGGGTGCCTTGGGTGGCATTTGGAAATACGATTAGAAACACTTAACCAAAATATGAAATGTGTAATTGAAAAATGAATAAGAAGTGGGTTAAGTGGGATATACTAGAGGGGACCAAGCTTAGGTGGATAGCTTGTGTCAAGTAATGGGTGCCCGTTTCAACCAGTAACCCATACGTATCTTTGTGGGCTCGACCCAAGTCGAGGACGGGACACGCATACTAGGCTTGACTGTAAGAGGCCAAACCGGGTTAGCGGTGGCAATGCAAGTCCAACGGGTTCATATGCGTGTGTGGACCCGGGCTGGTAGGTAAGACGTTATTGCATCGTGTAGGTATAAGCCGTGCATTCTTGGTGGTATCAGGTTGCCGCTTTAGGGAGTGATACACCCCATTGTGGGGCCAGCACGGGTATCTGTGAGTTAGGGAGCCGATCGCTTGGGGTAGTGGGTACACCTAGTGGAGATAGGGGCAGATGGCACCTATGAAGGCAGCTAGGGTGCACGAAACTACCAATATCATTATTAAGTCTGTAGGCAGGACAAATCTTAGGTTGACTAGTAGTGGTGCCGTATACTAGTGGCGGTGCAGTTTAGGAATTATCCCATAGTGTTGGTGTAGTTCAGTAACTATCCTATAGTAGTTTAGGTGCGCTTTGACGATATCGTAATTCATCTTGTTTCTTTGTTTACTCTATCATACTCAATGGTTCATGGTCATTTCCCTGTTTTCCAACTTATGCCTTAGCCTAGTTACTTTGTTAATTATATTGTTAGAATTATCGCGCTCGCCAGACTTTATGTCTGACCCCCCTTTTCCATCTCTTTCCTTCCCCCCACCCCCCCTCCAGGTGCTCAGGTTGGAACTAGCACCAGTGGAGCTTGATCTTGGACTGCTTTATAAGATTTCTTGGACCGCTGAAGTAAAGTTCAGCTTCTCTTTATTTATGGCTATTTTAGTGTTGGTGATTATGTCTTTCAGCTTATGTACTTTGTTTTATCAAGATGGATATGATGTACTTGACTTTGATTTATGGTTTTGATGATGTAATCAAACATATGGGTTTATCCGCTGCAATGAAATAAAGTTTTAATTTTCAAGCACTGCTTTATATCTGTCTTGTTGTGATTTTCTATTCTATACTTACTTAAAATGCTCCATGGAAGTTAATGCATTCCCTTTGTGAGTGACATTAATGGACGTGGGGTGTTACATACAACACCGAGACCGCTCTCGCTTGATCTTAAATGATGGACCGGTCCGACCAACCAACCCCCCCCCCTCGATACAACCCTATGGTCTTCTATCGCGATGAGGAGCGCGATGCTCCAACGGCCCGCGCTTCCCTTGATCAGGAACCAAATCAGCCTGCACCGCCTCATCGTCTGCATCAGGATCCAGTCATCAATGTTGAGGATATGGAAGACGATGATGCAGACATCCATCACAGAAGGCGACCTCATAACCGGACTCCAGAACCATGTCAAAATTCATAGATCCTGATGGAGGATCCTCACATGACCTATCTCCCCGACGTGATACGATGGATCATGAGGGAAATGCGAGGGTGGCCCACGGCTCATGGGAAGCTCACATTAGGCGTAACCCCTTTACAAGGAGAGTCAATGAGGTCGAGTGGCCGAGGCACTTTAGCATGCCCCAAATGCCACTCTAAGATGGCACCACTAATCCTTGTGCTTTCGTGAATCGGTATGAATGGCAAATGGACTCAAGCCGGGGTAATGACCCAGCCAAATGTAAGTGCTTCCCGGTCTTCCTATTCGGAACCGCCCTGCTTTGGTTCTCTCGCCTCCCACTTCACTCCATTAACAACTTCGGATAATTAGCAACGGAGCTAGTCAAGCAATTCAGGGTGCATATACCAACTCCGAAGAATGCCCTCACTTTATCCAACCTTTACCAGAGGTCTGCCGAGTCTCTCAAAAGCAATCTTTCCCGGTTTAACACAACTCTCGCCGAGATCGAGGATCCGGATCCTCGCACCATACTCTTTCAGCTAGCGAAAGGTGTCCTCCCTACTTCAGAATTCAGGGCATGAATCGATCGAAAGCAGCCAAAAATCCTTGACACCTTCCATGAAAAGGAGGATTAATATTTGTGCCAAGAAGAAGCAAGGAGGAACCGGCTCTCTGCCACAAGTCGTCTCAATGATCCTAAGTGGACACTGCAAATAACAATCCCAGGGGAAGGCGAGGCGGTGAGCCCTTCGACCAAAATAGGGGGACAAGTCTCTAGAGGAAGAAACCAAACAACGACAGGTCGAACGGATGAAACAATGGGCAAACCCCATCAGAGACAAGAATGCCTGGCCCTCGCCAAGCTTTCGAGACCTACACCCCGTTGAATGAAGATATAGATCCAATCTACTTGGAAAAAAGCAACATCTTTCCCTACAAGGAGACGCGCGTCAGAGAATCAACTGATCGTGAGAGAAACACCAGGAGGTATTGTTAATATCACGACGTGTACGGACACGACACCAATGAGTGCCGCCAACTTAGGGATGCAACCGAGAAACTTATTCGTGAGAAATGGCTTGAACAATATGTCCAAGACCCCTTTCCACTCGTAACAAACTCACAGCCTCCAGCGCCAGCTCCACAAGCAGCCACCAAGGCAGCTCCGGTACTGTCTAAGCCAAGACGAGGAATCGTGATCAACACCATATGTGGCGGGCCTTACCCCACACACGATAACTTTCCAAAAATGGAGGGGTATGTGAGTTCTATAAAATACGCCACTTACGAGGCTTGTTCCGCTCTCCTTGAGTCCACCCCATCTAAGCTATAGAAGACCATGCGGGATGACATTGTCTTCCGAGAAAAAGAATCAACAGGGGTGGAGATCCTGACCACCGATCCATTAGTCATCACTGCTCAGATCCGTGTCGCTTCCGTCCGAAAGGTTTTAATCGACTCAAGTAGCTCGATCAACATTATCTTCAAGGCCGCCTACGACTAGATGAAACTAGAAACGAATGATTTGAAGCCATGTCACGTCGCGATCCATGGCTTCAATGGGGCCTCTAGTTCACCCATTGGGATGATCGACCTACCTATTGAACTGGGCAAGGGGGACCGAAGCCGAGTCCGAATTCTCACTTTCATGGTTATAGACATCGACTCCCCATATAACGCCTTTCTAGGGCGCCCCTTTCTAACTAAATTCCGAATTTACATGGCACCCTGGTCTCTCCTCATGAAGTTCCCAACAAAAAATGGGATTGGAACCGTTAAGGGAGACCAAGTAAGCGCCAGGGAATGCTACGTAATAGAACAGAAGAATGCGTACAATAGGGACAAGGGAAAAACCGTACTTGCACCTTCTTGCACCAAGAACATCGCAGCATAGCAATCACCGGCGTTTAGGACCTGGCTCAGCGCCATTGTCGTCTTTCCGATGACTTCGACCCACGGAAGGACGAAGAGCCGAAATATTAGAGGGCTACCACGATCGAATGCACTGTGGATGTTCCCATCAACCTCAACGAGCCAACAAGGGTGTTGAAGGTAGGGTCACAACTCCACCCTGTAATCAACGAGTACCTTATATACTTCCTGAAAGCCAATCTGGATGTGTTTGCATGGACTCACTCCAACGTGAAGGGTATCGACCCCGCGATAGCCTGCCACTCTATATCCTTAGATCCACTCATGCCTCCAATCAAACAGAAGCGCCGCTTCTTGGGACCCAAAAGGTCCAAAGCACTTGAGGAAGAGGTAGACCGTCTGCTCAACAATGGTTTCACCCGCGATGCCGACTATCCTGAATGGGTTTCCAACCCGGTTCTGGTGATAAAAGCCAATGGCAAATAGTGAACATGTGTTGACTTCTCCGATCTAAACAAGGCTTGTCCCAAGGACAGCTTCTGGCTCCCAAAGATAGACCAACTGGTCGACTCGACCGCCGGATACCAGTTGCTATCCTTCATGGACGCCTACTCAGGCTACAACCAGATTTCGATGCATCACCGCGATCAAGATCATACCTCTTTCATAACTGACCTTGGGCTCTACTACTACCGTGTCATGCCCTTCGGCCTCAAGAACGCCAGTGCCACTTATCAACGAATGGTTAATCGACTCTTCAAAAATCAGATTGGAAAGTCAATGGAGGTATACATGGACGATATGCTTGTGAAATCTAAAATATCGAGTGATCACGTTCACAACCTCTCCAAAATATTCAATGTCCTCCGCCAGTACAACATGAAACTCAACCCTCTGAAATGCTCCTTCGGGGTCACTTCGGGAAAATTCTTGGGTTTCATTGTCAATTCTCGGGGTATCGAAGTCAATCCAAAAAAGATCCAAGCAATTCGGGATATCTGATTCTCCGAGAGCATCAGGGATGTCGAAAGTCTGAACGGAAAGATCGCTGCTTTGAGTCGGTTCATCTCTAAGGCCATCGACAAGTGCATCCCCTTCTTTGATTTACTTCGAAAAGGGAAACACAATTTCGAGTGGACCCCCGAATGCATCTCTGCATTCAAGGAACTCCTGGATCACTTAGAGCGACCACATATCCTTTCTAAGCCTAGAGATCATAAGGACTTATATATTTACCAGGCCTTTCTACGTAGACAATCAGCTCGGTGCTAACACGTCTCGAAGATCGCACCCAGTGGCCCATCTACTACATTAGTAAGCGGCTAACAGGGGCGGAGAATAATTATCCTAAGATGGAGAACCTGTCATTCTGCTTATTGATTTCCTCTAGAAAGCTCCGTCCATACTTCCAGTCTCACCCCATAAAAGTGTTCACTAACCAGCCGCTGCGTCCGATCATACAACGGCCCGAGGCGTCCGGCCGATTGCTAAAATGGAGTATTGAACTAAACCAGTTCGAGATAACCTTCATTCCCCGACGAGCCATCCTCGGCCAAGCTCTCGCGTATTTCATCGCAGAATTCACAGCCCCTGAGGAGGCTCCCACATAGAATGCTAGGGCCCCCGGCACCCAATGGAAGTTGTTCGTAGATGGCTCCTCTAACAGAAAGTGCTCTGGGGCTAGAGTCGTGCTCATAACCCCTGAAGAACGCCCGATCTATTACACATTTAGGCTAAATTTCCTTGCTACCAACAACGACAAGGATTATGAGGCCTTGATCATTGGACTTAGAATCACGATCGAACTCAAGCTAGGGACCGTCCACATCTTCTCTGATTCACAGCTTATCGTCCGACAGGTACTGGAGGAATATCAAGTGAAGGAAGAACGGCTTGCCCAATACCTGACCTGGGTTCAGAGGCTACTTTCCTACCTCGAGCATTTCACCATCACTCATGTCTCGTGCGAGCAGAATGAAAAGGCAGATTCCTTTGCCAAAATGGCAAGCTTCGAAGATACGCAACTTAATGGATTCGCCCCAATCGAAGTGCTCAACTCTCCGAGCATCAAGCACGGACATGACGAGATGGTCATGAGCACCGACCCCGAGCCCTAGTCCTGGATGACACCGATTAGAAATTACTTACAGCACGTGACCCTACCAGGACACTACAAGGAGAGGCGTGTGCTCACTCGCCACTCGGATCGATACCTTCTTATGGACAGGGTATTCTACTGCAGAGGTTTTTCTGTTCCCTTGCTCCAATGCGTAGCCCACGGTGACGCCTTCCAAGTGTTGAGTAATATGCATGAAGGCGAATGTGGCGACCACAATGGGAGGCAAACCCTGGCCAGAATGATACTCCGCCATGGTTATTATTGGCCCACACATGAACAAGACGTCGTGGGCTACGCTCGCAAGTGCGATAAGTGACAATGCTTTTCCAAGATCCCAAGAGCCCCGCCTACAGAATTGTCTCAAACTATCAGCCCATGGCCGCTCGCCATGTGGGGAATCGACATCATCGGAACTCTCCCGATGGCTAGAGGGGGCACGGTACACCGTCGTTGCGGTGGACTAATTCATCAAGTGGGCAGAAGCTAAAGCCCTCGCCACTTTTACTACATAGAAGATGATCAACTTCGTGGTCCGCAAAATCATTACCCTCTATGGGATTCCCCAAGCAATCATCTCAGACAACGGCACCCAGTTTGAGAGTGCCAAGTTCAAATCCTTCTATAGGCGCCATAGCATCAAAAAAAGATTTTCGGTTATAGCTCACCACCAAGCTAGCGGGCAAGTTGAGGTGGTTAATAAAGTCCTCAAATCCAACATCAAGAAACTTCTGGAGAAGGCTGGGGGCATGTGGGTAGATGAACTTCCTCTGGCTTTGTGGGCCTATCGGACCACCCACAAGGCGACAACTAGACACGCTCCCTTTGCCCTCGCTTACTGATCAGAAGCCACCATCCCCATTGAGATCAAGCTTCAGTCCCATCGAGTTACGTACTTTGATCCAAGGACAAACCAGGATTTACTTCTAGGATCGCTCGACCTGTTGGAAAAAAAGAGGAACGAGGCCGATATCAGAGCCGCCGCCCAACGACAGAGAGTAGCACGAGACTTTAATTCCAGGGTGCACCAAAAGGACCTCAACGTCGGCGACCAAGTCCTAAAATAGGTTTTCCCCCATCAACAGGCCTCGCACCTCGCTGGGAAGGCGTGTACTCCATACATCGAAAGCTTAACGATGGAACTTTCAGGCTCACCACCTATAACACCCCTCGTTAATTAATGTCACTCTCAAAGGGAATGCATTAACTTTCATGGAGCATTATTAGTGTATAGAACAGAATATAACAAGATAGATACATATATTGGTACTTGAAAATTTTAAAACAACTTTTATTGCAACAGAGAAATAGTTTGATTACAACAACTTCAAAAACCAACATTAAAACCAAGTACACTTAATATCCATCTTGATAAATTGTTTTCTGAGTACTTAAAGTAAAAAAGCATAACCCCAAAACAAGTAGCCATAAATGAGATGAGATGAACTTTACTTTCAGCAATCCAAGCACTTCCAAAAGAGCGAGAAAGAGATCCAAGATCAAGCTCCACTAGTACTAGTCCCACCCTGAGAACCTGGGGGGGGGGGGGAAGAAGAAAAGAGGCGAAAACAAGGGGGTCAGACATAAAGTCTGGCGAGTATAATAACTTTAGCAATATAATTATTAAAGTAACTAGGATAAGGCATAAACTGGTAAAACAAGGTATGACTGTGAAACAAGTGGGCATGACAAAGCAAACAAGAGGAATATTCTGGCGTTAATCTCGTTCCTGATCACTATAAGATAATTACTATACTGCACCATTACTAGTCACCTTAAAAGTTGATCCCGCCTACAGAGCATAATAATGATAATGGTAGTTTCGTGTACCCCTAATTATCTTCATAGGTGCCGCCTGCCCCTATCTCCACTAGTTGTACCCACTACCCCCATGTTATCGGCTCTCTAACTCGTAGATACCCGTGCTGGCCCCACAGTGGGGTGCATCACTCCCCAAAGTGGCAACCCGATGCCACTAAAGATGCACGGCTTAATTCTACACGATACAACGTCTTACCTACCAGCCCGGGCCCACGCATGCACATGACCCCGTTGGACTTACGTTGCCACTGCTAACCCATTTTGACCTCTTATAATCAAATCTAGTAAGCGTGTCCCGTCCTCGATCTAACTCGAGCTCACAAAGATACTTAATGGGTTACTGGTTTGAAAAGGGTCCCCATACTTGACACAAGCTTTCCACCTATGCTTGGTCCCCACTAGAATTTCCCACTTAACCCCTTCTTATTCATGTCTTCTTACATGTTTTCCACTTGGTTAAGTGTTTTGATAGTATTTCACATGCCACCCAGGTCACCCACTTAACCCCCATGTCCTACCACATGTTTATCTGGTTAAGTGTTACTTAATTCATTAGAACCATAACCTTGTAAAGACCTCCCACATTAGACTACCGTTTGTGGTTGCTGGATTTGTCGGGTGGGTCCGGGCAGTCTTATACCGCAAACGTGCCTAACCTCGTGTCTTTAAAATTGTTACGCATTTAATTTGTGCCTTTGACCTCTCACATTAGACTACCGTTTGTGGTTGCTGGATTTGCCGGGCGGGTCCGGTCAGTCTTATACCACAAACGAGTCTAACCTCGTGTCTTCGGCGGTTAATTATTACACATAATTATTTAACCCTAAATTGGATTAATATCCCTATTCAATTTGGTCAATAAATTCCAAATTTATTTATATCCATAATTGTCACCTAAATTATGTCCATAATTTCCAGGTATACAAATTATCCCAATTAATGTCTCAAAATAATTATATGCCATTAAGGCCATTTTATGCCAATTCATAATTATGTATATTTAATATTATCCCATTGTCCCCACGCTATTCGTACATATTAATATAACATATGTTAGACTCGCAAATAGTCTAACTTATAAAAGAAAAGCAACATCACAACTTGCATAACACATAAAGTAGATCTAAGAATCATGACATAAGTTTGCATAGCCAATTACTTGCATTGGCAATACATAAATTTGCATAAAATATCATGGATCTAAATATAGATCTAAACATAAAGATATAGACTTGCATATATGGATATGGTTTTCCTATAACTTGCATATGAATTTCATTCAAACTAGCATAAGATTCACATACAAAACTAGCATAGACAATGGGTATATAGAACATAAATTTGCATAACTATGTACTACCATGGATCTAAATATAGATCTAAACATAAAGATGTGAACACGCATATGGATCTAAACATGTAAATTAATGTCACATGTTTGAATGTAAACTGGCATATGTATATACATGATTCACATATGAACTTGTGTATAATCCACCTACAGACTATAAGATTCACATATGTTTTAACATCCCAAACTTGCATAAAATTCATAAACTAGCATATGATTTAACATCCCAAACTTGCATAAAATTCATATACATATGTTTTAACATCCCAAAACTTGCATAAGATGAATCATGTTAAACACGTACAATTGAACATATGAAATAGATCCACAACAACAAAACATCACATGATTCAATAGCCACATTCTTATAATCCCAATTATAACTTATCACAATTAAATTAATTAATTATTTTATGAAAGAAATTATATTCACAAACAAAAGAACGGTCTTGTTTTTCTAGGATCTGTATTCTGAAACTGAATTGCTCGCCTTTGACGTAGACTAATTGTTATTCTAATTTAGATTAGATTTGATTTTGATTCTATCTTGTTTTTGAGTTGAAAGAGACGGCGGCTACTCTAGGTTCCCCATTGACGGCATGGCGGTTCTTGGTATTAATTAGTGTGATTTTAGGTTGAGAGTTAGGTTGCTTGTATAGAATTTTAACTAATTAAGAGCCGTCAGATTAACCTAGAATCAATCAAGACGATCCAGTCAAGATAGAATAACACCTCAGCCCTAATGACTCAGCAATGAGTCATAACAGCGTCATCTTTCAGATCTGCGCGGGGGGGAGCGGGGTTGTTCGACCCCCTGGTTGACATGTATAGGGAGGTCGACCCCCTAGTTGACCTGGCTTTGGGCGGGAATTTTCCCACCCTGCCAGCTTCCCTGTTTGAATTTTGAATTTTCTGAACATGAGCTGTTTTTAAAAAATTTAAATTCCGAAACTTCGGAAGGCCATAACTTCTTCATACGAAGTCCGATTCACGCAAACTCGGGCTCTATCTCAAGCAGAATTCCGAGACGGACGCAATGGCGTAACCCGTTTCCCTTAATTCTCAAATTTGAAATTATGTATTCTTTAATTTTAATATTTAAAATTACGGGGTGTTAAATTCTCCCTTCCTTAAAGGATTTCGCCCCTGAAATCTCCAGGTTAAGGAGAATGTATATCCTATCATCCAATCATCCATCTACTCAACCATCAAACACATGCATCCATTGTCCTTACAAGATTTCTAATGTCGTATGAACATATGCAAAAAGTGTGTGTGTATATGTTCCGTATCTAATGCAAAATCAGCCGGTCTACTGATTCAGTTGACCTCCTTAATGCAAATCATGATAGTGCCGTGCGTCCACTATGTATGCGAAAGAATCCTAACAATACATATTACTTCTACATGTGTGCACAACCATTCATCAAAATGCAGCATCCATGTGATAATACAACCATTAATTTAAATATGCGCACATATTTATATGCAATATGAAGGTGATTGAGCAACCACTAATGTGTGTGTACATGCATCCACGAGCAACCACTGACAACCACTTGCATCCATTTGCATCCACCAAACATAACATGTCTCAAACATATGTTTGCAACCATAGGGTTCTTCCTAACTAAAGAACGAAGACGTCATCGCAAAGATAATACTAAATGACAGGACAAGTATCAAAAAAGCGGTAGAAAAAGGGAGAAGTTAAAACATACCCTCAAAAAGGAAAGGGTACAGCGTACGCATCTTATCTTTCGTCTCCCAAGTCTCGTCTCTTTGATCATCTCCCCATTGCACTTTGACCAACTTGACCTCTTTGTTGCGTAGCTTTTTGACCTCCAATCCGAGAATGCGTGTAGGAGCTCGTCTAACCGTGGAATTGCGCTCTACTTCCACTTCTTCGAGCGTGCTCGGCTCCACCACTTTCGCCGCATCATGTAAACACTTGCGCAAATACGAAACGTGAAACACGTCATGAACACCACTGAGCTTCTCTGGTAACTTTACTCTATACGCCATCTGCCAAATCCTCTCTGTAATTGGAAAGGGTCCTACGAACCTCGGTGCCAAGTTCCCTACTGATCCAAAACGGACAACGTTTCTCAATGGTGACACCTTAATAAAAACCATGTCCCCAATATTGAACTCAAGATCGGTTCGTCTCTTATCAGCATATGACTTCTGTCGGTCCTGCGCCGTCTTCATTCACCGTCGAATCAGGTCTATCTTCTCCGAAGTCTCCCTAATCATGTCGGGTCCAAGCAAAACCTTGTCCATGGATTCCTACCAACAAGTAGGTGATCGGCATGGTCGTCCATAAAGAGCCTCAAAAGGTGTCATGCCAATGATAGCCTGAAGCTGTTATTATAGGCGAACTCCACTAGTGGAAGTTGTTCTTCCCATGTTCCTCCAAAGTCTAGGATGCATAACCTCAGAAGGTCTCCTAGAATCCGATTTACTCTCTCGGCCTGGCCGTCCCTCTGAGGGTGATAAGCGATACTTAAGCATAATTGTGTTCCAACCGCCTCTTGTAAGCTTCTCCAAAATTCGCTTATGAAAATGGGATCCCTATCACTCACAATGCTAGAGGGTATGCCGTGCAGACGAACTATCTCTCGAAGGTAAACAGATGCTAACCATGCGGCGGTCCTTCTACTTTTAACGGGAATAAAATGGGTACTTTGGGTAAGTCTGTCTATAATTACCCAAATCCCCGTATTACCCTTCGTAGATCTTGGAACCCATCTACAAAATCCATGGAAACACTTTCCCATTTCCACAGCGGAATCTCTAAAGGGTGGAGCAAACCTCCGGGCTTCTTTTTCTCCGCCTTGACTTGGTGGCACACTAAGCATCTAGAAACGAACTCAGCTATGTCCTTCTTCATTCCGGCCCAAAAGAAAACTCTCTTCTTATCCCTATACATCTTTTCACCACCAGGATGTATGGTCATCTTAGAGCGATGTGAGTCTTCAAGAATTGCCTTCTTCAAACTCTCATCTTGTGGTAAGCAAAGTCTCCCATCTCTACGCAGCCATCCTCTCTCATCTATAGCATATCTATTAAGATGACTCGAAAACTCCCTTCCTATAAGCTTGCCTACTATCTCAACCAACTGTGGGTGACCCAAAAGTGTAGGTTGCACCTCTAATGATGCCAACAACCCGGGTACATAATCGACATAGGGTCTGAAGTCAAAGGTAGATATATACTCCAAACTCTGCCGCTCTGCGAACAAAGGACTTAAAGTCAACTTCTTTCTACTTAAGGCGTCGGCTATAACGTTACCCTTGCCGCGGGTATATGCGATCTCAAGATTGAAGGATGCCAAAAATTCCATTTACCTCTGTTGCCTCAAGTTTAGGTCTTTCTGAGAAAATAAGTACTTTAGCGAATTATGGTCAATATACAACTCAAACCTCTCGCCAAGCAAATAATGACGCCATGACTTAAGCGCAAAAACTATGGCAGCCAACTCTAAGTCGTGGGTAGGGTAATTTTTCTCGTGGGCTTTCAACTGCCTTCCACCATAGCACATCACCCTTCCCTCTTGCATTAAAACTGCACCAAGCCCTGTCCTGCAAGCATCGGTATATACTGTGAATGGCTTACTCCCATCTGGCAAAACTAAAACTGGAGCTATCGTCAAAGCCTTCTTCAGATGTTGGAAAGCATCGTCACAGTCAACATCCCAAGCAAAAGTCAAGTTCTTCTTTGTTAACCGAGTGAGTGGGGCTGACATCTTCGCGAAGTCCTTAATGAACTTCCTATAATAACCAGCCAGCCCTAAAAAGCTTCTTACTTCTGTTGCGTTCTTAGGAATTTTCCAATCTTGGATTGCCACCACCTTTGCGGGATCCACAGCTTTCCCTTCCTTAGAGACCACGTGTCCTAAGAACCTCACTTATTTTCTCCAAAAATGGAACTTGGAGAACTTAGCTTTAAGTTGATGCACTCGTAGGGTCTCTAAGACTTCCCTAAGCTGTAGGGCATGCTCTTCTTCACTTCTAGAGAAAACCAATATATCGTCCACAAAGACTACCACAAACTTTTTAGAAACTCCCTAAACACCCTACTCATTAAGTCAACAAAGTATGCGGGTGCATTTGTCAAACCGAAAGGCATGACGAGCCACTCGAAAAACCCGTCAGGAGTTCTAAATGCAGTCTTATATATAATGTCTTCAGCCACCCTTAGCTGATGAAACCCTGTAGCCAAATCCAGCTGCGAGAAGACCAAAGCACCCACCAACTGATCGAATAAATCATCTATCCTCGGCAATGGGTGTTTGTTCTTCTTTGTTAGCTTATTCAACTCTCTATAGTCCACGCACAATCTAAGTGAACCATCAGCTTTCGTAGCAAAAATGACTGGAGCACCCCACTCCAAAATACTTCTTCTTATGAACCCCTTCTCAAGCAACTCTTTCACTTGCTTACTGAGTTCACTTCTCTCTCTCGGAGCCATGTGGCGCACTGGTAATGCAACTGGCTTTGCATTGTCTACTAGGTATATTCGAAAGTCTATCTCGCGCCTCGGGGGTAAACCTCAAACTTCATCGAAGACATCACTATATTCACGGACCACATGGATAGATTCCAAATAATCTTTGGATGCATTAAAGGATTCTAGGTAGCTAAGCATTACCGGACCTCTAGGGTCACAATAAATCTCGAGGGTCTTTCCACAACGAGTCAACAATCTAACTACCCTTCTTTCACAATCTAGGATGGAACCGTATCTAGCTAGCCAATCCATGCCTAGAATCAAGCCGTAGCCCATGAAGCCAAGAACGAAGGCGTTGCATTCAAACCCAACGCCCAAGATAGACACTCTCAAATCCCGACAAATCATTGAAAGAAGAGCCGAACCACCAATAGGATTTGAGATACTATGGGATCCGTAACTAGACTAGTATTTAGGTGCAGTGTTTCAACTAACGAAGCAGATACAAACGAGTGTGAAGCGCCAGAGTCAAACAAAGTACGAACAAGATGATCAAATAGAAAAACTAAACTTTCAACGGAATTATTTCTACCTCTCTCCAGTCCTGGTGCCATGAGAGCATGAACCTGCCCTCTTGCCTGCCCTGGTGCCATGAGAGCCTGAATCTTCCCTCCAGATGTGGGCCCTGTCCTTTTCCCTTGCCCCTGTTTCCTCGGGCAGTCTTTGATTAGATGTCCTGCCTCTCCACGGTAGAAGCAGCCAGTCTTCTTCTTTTTCCTACTATCCTTGCTCAGATGGCCTGGTGTCCCACAATTAAAGCACCTTTTCTTTCCCTTGCTATTGTTACCCATACCACCTTTCTTGTTTTGTTGTTGTGATTTCTTTTGATCCCCTTTCTTCTCCGGTGCCTTATTAGCATTAGCACCTTTCTCCTCTTCATGCATAAGCGCCATGTTAACCAATCTCTCAAAGGTAGCCCCCATCGGAATGTGGGTCATAGCCAACCATGTAGCGGCTCATTCAAACCTTTAACGAACCTCAGAGCCTTCTTCTCGGATGTGTTCACCAAGTCTAAGCCAAATCTCGCCAACTGATTGAACTTGTTGACGTACTCCTTTACTGATAAATTTCCTTGCTTCAATGCTAAGAACCTCTCCATATATAAATTTTCTTCTGCACGTGAGAGAAATTTCATCTCGAACCTACGCCTGAAATCCATCCATGTCTCCACTGGATGCTCTCCATTCGTAACCTCCCACCAAAACGAGCCTTCGTCCTTCATTAACCAAGCAGCCAATTGGACCTTCCTTCCATACCTCGAAGATACCAAACAAATCTTCCACCTCCTTAAGCCAATTTCGAGCTTCAACAAACGTCTCTGATCCGTGAAAAGGTTTCCCACCCATTGCCTGAAAATCTTTGCATATCTTAGAAAAAGTATCACCGCGAGGTGGGGGAGGAGGAGGAGTGACTGCAGTTGGGGGAGGAGGAGCATTTGCTGGGCCTGCGGCAACGGCCCTAGCCTCAAGATACCTTCTAAACCAGCCTGGTATCGGTATGCCCTCGGGTATCTCAGGTTCCCCAGACATGCTGAAAAAGAAAAAGGAAGAGATTCAAAACGGAGAATCGAAGGAAAGATAGATGGCTCTTGGGGGTTATGTTTTTTTTAAAAAACTTTTCTCTTGAAAACACTCTCCTTAAAACATATTATTGAAAGTATTTCTTTATAAAATGCTTTTGAAAAACAATTTTTCAAAATTCATATCAGTTCTAGCAATCTTCAGCTCTGATACCACGTGTAACACCCCACGTCCATTAATGTCACTCTCAAAGGGAATGCATTAACTTTTATGGAGCATTATTAGTGTATAGAATAGAATATAACAAGATAGATACATATATTGGTACTTGAAAGTTTTAAAATAACTTTTATTGCAGCGGAGAAATAGTTTGATTACAACAACTTCATAAACCAACAGCAAAACTAAGTACACTTAATATCCAACTTGATAAATTGTTTTCTGAGCATTTAAAGTAAAAAGCATAACCCCAACACAAGTAGCCATAAATGAGATGAGCTGAACTTTACTTTCAGCAATCCAAGCACTTCCAAAAGAGAGAGAAAGAGATCCAAGATCAAGCTCCACTAGTACTAGTTCCACCTTGAGAACCTGGGGGGGAGGAAGAAAAGAGGCGAAAACAAGGGGGTCAGACATAAAGTCTGGCGAGTATAATAACTTTAACAATATAATTATTAAAGTAACTAGGATAAGGCATAAACTGGTAAAACAAGGTATAACTGTGAAACAAGTGGGCATGACAAAGCAAACAAGAGGAATATTTTGGCGTTAATCTCGTTCCTAATCACTATAAGATAATTACTATACTTCACCATTACTAGTCACCTTAAAAGTTGATCCCGCCTACAGAACATAATAATGATAATGGTAGTTTCGTGTACCCTTAGTTGCCTTCATAGGTGCCGCCTGCCCCTATCTCCACTAGTTGTACCCACTACCCTCATGCGATCGGCTCCCTAACTCATAGATACCCGTGTTGGCCCCACAGTGGGGTGTATCACTCCCCAAAGTGGCAATCTGATACCAATAAAGATGCACGGCTTATATCTACACGATGCAACAACGCCTTACCTACCAGCCCGGGCCCACGCACGCATATGACCTCGTTGGACTTGCGTTGCCACCGCTAACCCGTTTTGACCACTTATAATCAAACCCAGTAAGCGTGTCCTGTCCTCGATCTAACTCGAGCTCACAAAGATACTTAACGGGTTACTGGTTTGAAAAGGGTCCCCATACTTGACACAAACTTTCCACCTATCCTTGGTCCCCACTAGAATTTCCCACTTAACCCCTTCTTATTCATGTCTTCTTACATGTTTTCAACTTGGTTAAGTGTTTCTAATGATATTTCACATGCCACCCAGGTCACCCACTTAACCCCTATGTCCCACCACATGTTTATCTAGTTAAGTGTTACCTAATTCATTAGAACCGTAACCTTGTAAAGACCTCCCACATTAGACTATCGTTTGCGGTTGCTGGATTTGTCGGGCGGGTCCGGGAAGTCTTACACCGCAAACGAGCCTAAACTCGTGTCTTTACAATTGTTACGCATTTAATTTGTGCCTTTGACCTCTCATATTAGACTACCGTTTGTGGTTGCTGGATTTGCCGGGCGGGTCCGAGCGGCCTTGTACCACAAACGAGTCTCACCTTGTGTCTTAGGCGGTTAATTATTACACATAATTATTTAACCCCAAATTGGATTAATATCCCTATTCAATTTTGTCAATAAATTCCAAATTTATTTATGTCCATAATTGTCACCTAAATTATGTCCATAAATTCTAGGTATACAAATTATACCAATTAATGTCTCAAATTAAGTATGTGCCTTTAAGGCCATTTTATGCCAATTCATAATTATGTATATTTAATATTATCCCATTGTCCCCACGCTATTCATACGTTTTAATATAACATATGTTAGACTCGCAAATAGTCTAACTTATAAAAGAAAAGCAACATCACAACTTGCATAACACATAAAGTAGATCTAAGAATCATGACTTAAGTTTGCATAGCCAATAACTTGCATAGGCAATACATAAATTTGCATAAACTATCATGGATCTAAATATAGATCTAAACATAAAGATGTGGACTTTCATATAAGGATATGGTTTTCCTAAAATTTGCATATGAATTTCATTCAAACTAGCGTATGATTCACATACAAAACTAGCATAGGCAATGGGTATATAGAACATAAATTTGCATAACTATGTACTACCATGGATCTAAATATAGATCTAAACATAAAGATGTAAACTTGCATATGGATTTAAACATGTAAATTAATGTCACATATTTGCATATAAACTAGCATATATATATACATGATTCACATATGAAATTGTGTATAATCCACCTATAGACTATAAGAGTCACATATGTTTTAGCATCCCAAACTTACATAAAACTCATAAACTAGCATATGATTTAACATCCCAAACTTGCATAAGATGAATCAAGTTAAACATGTACAATTGAACATATGAAATAGATCCACAACAACAAAACATCAAATGATTCAATTGCCACATTCTCATAATCCCAATTGTAACTTATCATAATTAAATTAATTAATTATTTTGTAAAAGAAATTATACTCACAAACAAAAGAACGGTCTTGTTTTTCTAGGATCTGTATTCTGAAACTGAATTGCTCGCCTTTGATGTAGACTAATTGTTATTCTAATTTAGATTAGATTTGATTTTGATTCTTGCTTCTATCTTGTTTTTGAGTTGAAAGAGACGGCGGCTACTCTAGGTTCCCCATTGACGGCATGGCGGATCTTGGTATGAATTAGTGTGATTTTAGGTTGAGAGTTAGGTTGCTTATATAGAATTTTAATTAATTAAGAGCCATCAGATTAACCTAGAATCAATCAAGATCATCCAGTCAAGATAGAATAACACCTCAGCCCTAATGACTCGGCAATGAGTCATATGCCCGGGGGGTAGGTCGACCCCCAGATTCGACCTGTATAGGGAGGTCGATCCCCTGGTCGACCTGGCCTTAGGCGGGAATTTTCCCACCCAGCCCGCTTCCCTGTTTGAATTTTGAATTTCAAATTTTCTGAACCTGAGCTATTTTTAATTTATTTAAATTCTGAAACTTCGGAAGGCCATAACTTCTTCACACGAAGTCCGATTCACGCAAACTCGGACTCTATCTCAAGAAGAATTCCGAGACGAACGCAATGGCGTAACCCGTTTCCCTTAATTCTCACATTTGAAATTAAGTATTCTTTAATTTTAATATTTAAAATTACGGGGTGTTACACCACCGTTGACGGAGCTGAACTCCCAAGGGCATGGAACAGCAAACATCTCCGCCGCTGCTTTACATAACTCAGTTCACGGTTGTTTACGCTTTTCAAACAATGTTTTGTTTTTCCAGAAATTCAAGACATTGTAAAGGCTATTACTGCCAAAGTTATCAGTAGAATTTATGTTCAGTTTTCTATCTCCTTGTTGTTTACTTCTCATGTAATATGCCTTTTTAGTTCCGACAACCCATTTCATTCACGCCTTTGACCATCGCATCGGCACCCCAAGCACGCGAGCCGGTGCTGTCGTCCCTACCTCAAAGCAACAACGAGGCTAAAACACTTGGCTATGCTTGGCACCCCAAGCAATAGAGCCAGCAACGCTACTCGAATCTCCAGCCCGTGGCGTGACCGAGTATAAACAACCACTAACTCAAACCTCGGCCTAGTGCCGAGGCCGAGGATAAATCGTTTTACGTCCTAGTCCAAGCGACTTGGTGCCACTCAGCAGCCGACTAAGATTGATGCAAATCTCTCTTCGCCAGTTGCGGGTGCCGGTCGAATCTTGGCATAGCACCAAGACCGACCTTAAATCGTTTCTTCCCTCTAATCCCTGAAAGCTTAGAGGCAGCCCATGGCCACGATCTGACCTTACGAGATGAAGATCGGGGCTGAAAACTATGCCTATGAATAAACGACGTCTGGCGACTCGCCTCAACCCGATGAACGACGGGAGAGCCACCCACCTGGCGGACTGCACAACGCGATGCTCTACACCTTCGCTATACTTGGTTTTAACCCCGCGCCACCCGAAACAGCAGGAGCATAGCCTTGTTTCGCAAACTATGGGTTTCCTGAGCTGAGGGAGACTTACTGAAACCAGCGCTCTATCTCACCTCTCTGGAATAATTTACCCAGAGATGGTCCACAATCGCTTTTGTGACAAGTGTAACGATAAGTATGCGTATGCAAGTACAGGACACTGGAAAACATAAAAAGAACATCTGAACACTTGACATAAACTGCGATCTTTACTATTTCATATTTCATTTCCACACACACACTAAACAAACTACGTGTCTAACACTTTTTACTTTCTAATGACAGGGTGTACATGAGAACCACACCGTGTCTTGAAAAACCAAAAACAAGGACCGTACTTGCGTAAAATATCGGCCTACACTACCAAAATAACGGTAACCTCTACCTAGGTTACTAAAACTAATCGTGCCTTTTCTTCATTTCTTTGTGCTCGTGCTTTTTTGCAGGTTCAGCACTTGACGGTTCGTCACCAATACCTGACCTCTTCCGACTAGATCCCCTTCCGCTCGATTGGCCCTTTGGAGGGGTAGCTGACTCATGAGTAACAGAACGATGACATTCCCCAGCATCATCACCGCTAGAGAGCTCTGTGATATCAGTAACAACGACAAGCGACGTAGGCACGGGGGTACTCCCAACATCCAGGCCTATCACAGGCCTCGCTCTTCTTCGGGATCTCCTTTCCTTCCCTCTCTGCTATCGCCTTGACTTCTCTAGTGGCCCGTCGATCGGTAAGCTTATGGGACTTGTACGGTGTAGTGTCTGCTGCTTTGGTCATTTCAGGGATCTCAGTGACCCTCATGTGGGCTTCCTCGTCTTCCCTTTTCTTCTTGGCCTTAATAATAGCCCTCTCCGTCTCCTCCGCCTTCTCACATTTGACCACCATTTTGGCCTTTAGAGTCGCCACCATAGTCGCCATCGAGGATATATCGGCGTCCATTGGGCCTTTAGCAGCGACACTCTATCCATCGACCACCCCTTCTTCCTTGATGAGAATGTCCACCATGCTAGGAGTTACTAAAATGTCAGAAAAGGTGTCGAGTTGGTCACCACCCTCTCCAACCTGTGTTCCTATGAGGCCTGGCCCAGATTCAGTCACCCGTGGGATCACGGGGGCAGGGTCTGCTGCAGTCGTAGTCTCAAGAGCAGTTGCATAGCAAAGACACAACCTTTTAGTCCGAAAATTCGGTATTCACTTCATCCTCAGGGATGCAGGGTAAAAGGAATTTACCTATGGGCAAGGATGGCGTAGGGAGAATAGTAAGAGTGCTTGCGGCAATAGGCAAAGTCAAACTGGCATCCCCCAGCGCTGGGAAGTCAGGGTTGTACTTGACAGAGGCTTGGGCCAAAGCCCCAGGATCATGCACCATAGCAGATTCGGAGGCCAAGGGATGATGAGAACTCCCCCTTCAAATGTTTCTGCCACAACCACACTCTCGGTCATCGGAAACTTCCCCTTCTCCTCAACAAGCCTCGCCAACCTTTCATTTTCGACATCCTCTTGCCGCAACCTCCTTCCTTCCTCTAGCTTCTCGCTTTCATCATTGTTTAGAAGAACATTCGTAAGCTGGCGCTCATCCAAACTACTTACATCCACTTGACGCAAGAAGGTCTCATAAGGGACTAATCTCTCCCAAGTTCTGGCTACCTCACGGGGATAGTCCTCAACCCTCGAAATTATGGTATCTCTCTTCGAAGGAGGATCCAATGTGAAACTCCGCATCACTCAGCTGTCCCCACAACTGCTCTATCTCCATTAAGTATTCGGCCTTTATGCCCTCGGACGCACTCAACACGTCCCTGTTGCTAGCCTCAGCATCCTCCTTCGCTTTTCTCATCTCCTCCAGCTGCCTCTTCAACTCAACGACTCCGGCATTCTCAGCCCGCAACCTTTCATTTTCCTCCCTCAAAGCAGGTATTGTCATTCTGGAGCTGAGTAACTTTCCCAATCTCCATTTCCATGTCAGCGCATGTTTAGACCACTCGTCCTTATCCCTCTTGAGGGCTGTGTTTTCAAGGGTCAAGGGACTTACTGTGTCACAAAAAGTCTTGCGGTCATGTGTTGCCTCTGTCTTTAAGAGCGCATGGGCGTGCTTCAGCTCCGCTACAATAACATGGAAACAAGTTAAAACTGGAAATCGCACAGGACAACGGTTAATTAACCACGATGCATCAAATGGGCCTACCTATCTCAGTTTCCAAATTGGTAACCGAGGTCTTTTCACTATCAATAGTTAGTTGTCGATTAAGGAGCTCCAGGCTATTCTTCTTATCAACTCAGAAAGATAAAGGGAATACTTGGTAAGTTCGTTGGCTTGGTGATACGCAGCTTGTACATGCATCCATATATCTCTGGATTCCCTGCTGGGAGCGGGGCGAAGATTAGGGAGAGAATCCAGCTCATCAAAGTGATATTTAGGGAAATACAGCTTCAAAAACGTCCTCCTCTCCTCTACAGAAAATGCTCGAATTTAGGAACCTATCAGATTTTGCATTCTCGTCACGACCTCCATACCCGACCGTAACTGACCAAACAGCAACTCCCTCCCTTTAGCGGGCCGAGCAGGAACCGGAGGGGCGACAGGCGGGGGAACTGTCGAAGGCAAATGTCGGGAGCCACCTATGTTGAGCCGAGAGTCTCCCACGGAAATACGAATAGGAGGAGGAGGTGGTGTCGGAGATTGCCTAGATTGATCCCCGCCTCGATGCTCGTTGCCTCGTCCTGGCGGAGGTAGGGCACCATACAAACTAGTGGATCTTCGAAAACTCTCTAAGGAAGAACTCTAGAGATGTGGGCGACCCCCGCGACTGTAGCATCATCCACCGCGTTCTCTAGCCATGTCACCTGCCAATGGAACAAGCCAAAGTTAGCCAAGTTAAATACGTAGGTAAATATATGTGCTATGCATTGTTATGGATGTATGCCCTAAGTGTTTTCTCAACAGACCGGATTGTGGTCCGCTCGAGGGAGTTAACCCCTCCATGGCACAAGTAGGCTCTTCCAGGCTCGTCGTATTTGTCGATGGAGTCACTACTAAAGCAAGTCCCTTTAAGCCATCGAACTAGCCTGCAGGTTCGAGCGAGGCGGTGGCTCCTGAGTGATTCGCAGGAGATTGCGATCCAACCGTCGTTCCTTCCCTTTCCCCGGCCAGAGGCGGGACAGGAGTGCTCGGCAATCCCTCGTCTATGGTGACTTCCTCGAGGCTATGAGCCTCGACTTTACCCATGTCTCTTTGAGATTGATAAATCGCTTGCAGTTCTCCTCGCGTCGGGGGCATTTTTTTTTCCGCCCAGTAGTGCTCGAGTCTGTCACAACTCCTTCCTTCGGTATACGGACGGCAGCTGCGGGCCTAATCACAAGCCGATTGTTAGGAAGCAACCCAGTGCGGCGTAGCCGATCCTGGCTCGTCACGGTACTAGTATCACGGAAATTCGCCGGTATCGCTCGCAAAGCATTGAGGCGTTGACAATACTCATTCCTGGTAGGCGCCTTTGGATCCCCTGCCATAACCCAATTAAAGCCATCAATAAGGGAAGAAATCCCAAAGTCCATGACAAGAAACGGAGTTAGAGTAATACTTACTTCCTTCAATCATTCTTCTGGCAAATCTAGGAGGGCAGTTGATGAAGAACTACTCACGCTTAAACATTTACGGCCTGGGCCATGCCCCGACAAAGAATTTGGTGGCAGCTATCGCTTCCAGAGACCATTGAGAGGGGGAGGCAGTGCTCGTCTTCCTTAAGTGGAAGAAATATAGAATATCATCTCCGGTGGGTTCCCGGTTCAAAAACTCATGGAAAAGAACATAAGTGCCCAAAAGTGAAGCGTAAGCGTTAGGGTGTAGTTGTGATGGTGCAAGACGGAAATAGAAGAGCATATCCCGAATGAAGTTGTTAGCTGGGGGCTCACACTTGGCGAAGCAAGCCTGTCAGTTCAGAGCAGTAAGACCCTCGGGCGGTGAATGGGCTCTACCATCTCTCCCGGTGGCATGAACATCGTCCGCTGGTATGTTGAACCGCCCCGCCATTTTCCGAACAGCGGTGGCATCCATACACGATGGAACTGAACCAATAGGGTTCTCTAAAATCACTGCATCAGGCAGCATATCCGGAGCTACCAGAGGCGCGGGTGCATCCTCACCTATAATATCCACGTCCTCGGTATCCTCAGCAGCGACCAGGGAATGTTGTCGTTCAAGTTGCTCCCCGTGCTCAGATGCTCCGGGTGAGATGCTTGTATGAGAAGGAGACGATCCTTCAGTAGTCTCAAGCTCGCTGCCAGACGAGCTACCGCTAGGGGTAGAGTCAGATGTGTGTGATGAGGGATGCGAAGCCACAGCTTCTTTGGTCTTTCCAGTCTTTGATCTTGTCTGCATCTTTAGCTATACTTTAATGCACCATTATTAGAACGGGCAATATAGTGACCTATACCCCTTGTGTTGGTGACGACTAACATGCACGTGTAATGTTATTCAAAGATAAGCTACATAAAGAAATTTCGCAATAGCTCAATAGTTCAAGTCCCTGTCTGGTTTTATGTTCTATCCTATGTGAAATGTCCATAATCCTGCTCACACAACTTCCAGCACGGGCATAGACGCTCTGAGCGAAGTTGCGTGCTAAATATACAAATCTGAAGATAGGTAGTCGGGAGGTCAAATTACAAACAGCAACAAAGAATGAAAACCCACGGCACTGAGGATCGGATCTCCACAAGCCCTCCAGGTTCGAAATTTCGAACCTAGGGATTCGAAAATTCGAACCCAATCGGGTTCGATAATTCGAACCCACCCAAGTACGAAAATTCGAACCCCTAAGGGTTCGGAACTTCAAACCTAGTAGGCTCGAAAATCCGAACCCGTGGGCTTGAAGACTCGAACCCATAAGGGTTCGAAGGCTCGAACCCACAAGGGTTCGAAGGTTCGAACCCACAAGGGTTCGAAATTTTGAATCCATAGGGTTCGAACTTTCGAACTCACAGATGTTCGAATATTCGAACCTGCAAGGATTCGAAACTACGAACCTCGCAGAGTTCGAACCTCAAGGTCACGACCATGGCCATTCGACCTCCATCCTCCCCACTCACTTGACCCTAGGCCCTATCTAGCTCGAGTTCTAAACTCACTGGGCTCGAAATTCGCGAGTTCGAAGCTTTTAACAATGGTGGCCAAGGAAGGAAGAAAATTGAAGTAGAAAAGAAAAGGGGGACTATTTATAAAAGAAAAATGTGTCTCTTCGAATTCCAGTGCGGGTTCGAAATTTTGAACCCCTAGGGGCTTGAAATTCCGCACCCCTGGGTTCGAAATTTCGATCCCCCCGAGCTCGGAATTTCGAACCCCTCGGGGTTCGAAAATTTCCGATACAAGTTCGAAAAAAAATAGATGAATGAATGTTGATCGCACCTCCGGGTTCGAAATGCCATGCCACACTCTCTCATATGCATACTCCATGCATGTGCATACCGACTCCCGTGTATTCGTGGAGGCAACGCACTATGGATACTTAGCGATTTGTGTACGGCGCGTCTTCCAACGATGGCTCATCTGCACCACCAGAAGGAATGAGCCCAACAACTAATGCTTATTCGTTTTCGAATTACACGAATAATTAATAGCTTAACTACTATCTCAACCTACGCAAAGCACATCATGTCAAAGAAAAGACTTGGGGGGAAAATGTTAACCGGCCTTTTGGTTCGGTTCCCAAGATTGCATCAGACACGCTCAACCCGACGTATTGCGTGAAGTTAAGGCCAAGAAGGGATGCTTAGGAATAAAGGAAACATGATCAAGAAGGGACCACACCGCTCGCAACCTCACAACATCCAAAAAAACCTCCCCGAACAAAGGCCTCGGACCTCGATGGAATCATAAGCCACAAGCGCCCAATCGAAAGATCCTCGCGCCCCTCGGAAGGACTTCGCACACAGTAGGGTGTGAAATTTCACACCCGGCATGTGTGAAATTTCGCACCCGGCAGGTGCGAAATTTCGCACCCAACCAGGTGTGAAATTTCGCACCCATTCCCGAGTTTGAAATTCTATTGAATAAAGGTGGCGGATGTGAATTTTAGCTAATGGTCCCCTATTTCTACCTACTCCTACCTAATCCTACCTAACCCCACTCCTATAAATAGCCCTTAGCCTCACACTTCAAAGGTGTTGGATTTTCTTCACATGAGACCTTCCTAGAGCTTCCTAAGCCTCATTAATGGCATCACCCATTTGAGGAAGAAGGAGAATTAAATATCTTTTTATCTAAATACTTAGCATATAACAATTATGAAAGTGAATGTAATGAGCACGGCTCTACCTTGTAATTCTTGAGTGATTAATAACATTCCAACGCCTTTTCAAAGTGGACGTAGGCCTAAACCGCGGCCGAACCACTATAAATTATTGTGTTATTTACCGCTTTCTTCTACTTAGTCTTGCGATCGAATTAACTATTCCTAGTAATAGGAATCTTTAGTGTTTACGACATTTTTTGCCGTTAACAGAAGTTATAAAAGGAATTTTAAGCAAATAAGATAGCGTAAATTAAATTTTACTTAATATTTGAATTAAGTAAAGAAAATTGAGAATAAAAGGGTTTATATTAAACCAGAATTATATAAATAAAGTTTATGCTATGGGATGAGATGTTAAAGCGTTAATTTTATATTAGCGTTACTCAATGATGAAATTAATTGAAATGAATGGAATTGAAACGAGATTTTCAAAGCGCAAAATGTTTGAATGAATTAGAAGTAAAATATAATGGGGAGAACGAATTAAGAAAGGAAGTAGAACCTAGTTGGAGATTGGTTGAGTTGAGTAATTTTCTGTATATTAATCTAATGTTGATTTCGGTCTTTGGGGTTAATACCTGGGAAATTATTCTCTTACCAATTTACGGTTAGGGACTAATGGATGTCGAAGTAATGGGAATGAAAAGGAGATTGTGCGGAAACGTAATGGTATGTTCCAAAATAAAGAAATCAGATTTAGAATGGTTTTATTCTAAAAGATAATTGTCGATTATTGTTTTCAATTAATGAAACAAAAGAGATTTCGTAACATTGTTTTACGATAATAAGTTGAATTGATTTCTTAATTATCGATTAATAGCAAATGTTTTGAAAGAAAGTTAAATGAAACCTGAATATTGTTCAAGTTATTTTTCTAAGTATTTATAATGAAAGGATTTTGAAAACATTGGTATATAAAAAGAAGTAAAATTCGTTGTTCGAAATATTGAAAAGATTTATAAGTTTTAAACTAACTATTGGTTAATTAATTTAAATTAAAAGGCCAAGTGATGTTGAGTACTGAACTAATGAACTCATTTATTTTCACGATTGTTCATTTGATAGTTAAATAACCGACTATCAAATCTGGCCAAAACGATTGTTGGTATGGAAAGACCGGGATCAAAGTTATATCTGAAAACCATTTCGAACCAGCAAATACATGAAGAATAAAGATGGAGCATTGAAGACCGTGAATCTTTATAAGCAAAAGGATTGCTTAAAATCTCTGTGTTGCAACTCAGAGATATACTGTGATTCTATCATGGTTGGAATCTACGGATTCCAAGGACTACTCGCTGCTGATTCTTAGGTGATACCTATATAGGATGTGGTAGGAGGGTGCCTTTAGATCATCATGTTACTGGATGACTTGTAGGGACGAGTGTCTGAAAAAGTTTTCCAAAGGGATCACGTATATTGACTTTCTACAAATGTATTTCTGTTGGTGGAGAAGGAGAATAGACACCTTCTCTTAGTATAATGCTCAGAGAATTTTTTTGGAAATAAATATTTAGTGATATCTGGCGAATCTGACGATGTGGCATTCAAAGTAAATGGAGAGGCATTGTGTAGAAGGATAAGATTAACCTCTAGCCTCACCAACCGAGAAATGGTATAAAATTGGGTACGTCGCATGGCTATGTGGGTCGCACCCATCAAAAGGGTATATCATTACCTGATCTGGATAAATTAAATGCCTTCGGTTGTCCATTTTATTTTTGTATGCTATCGGTTCGGTTGGCTGGCCCCAACCGTGGTAATGATATATTTGGTACTCTCAAGCGAAGTGAGGGGACGATCATGTTTAGCCGGGTTTGCAAGATGTTCTTATTGAATCCCCATTGTATTCATCTTCGGAGGTGCATTGTCGGTAGGTGGTCCCATACCTTGCCAGGAAAATCCATTCTCCAATAAGAGCCTGCGGTTTTGAATGTATACTATGTATGTAGAGCGTGAGACGCAAGCGTTTTGCTAGATTGCTATATATTTGTATTATATCACTATTATAATATCATAATATTATTGATTACAAAAAGATTTGGGTTATCGTAAGGTAAAAACCGTCCTTATTTATGTGTTGATTTGGTCTTACGATTATCCTTTCTTTCGAAACCATTTTGACTTTAAAATCAAGTTGGATGATACCTATAAACTTAGTGTATTTTTCTCACTCTGGTTCACCAGACCAATCCATGTGTTTGTAATGCTTGGGTTAGACCGGGTAGTACAGGTTCAGGATATCGGATGCCATGAAGAGACGAGCTGGATGTGCCCGGACGTATAATATTGAGTTATTGTTCCGCTGTGTTGTATATAAGGACAGGATATTATAACGGTCCAGATGTGTTGATGTACTCTGATGATTGTAAGTATTTTCAAAACTCTCAATAAAGATTTATTTCTATATTATATTTTGTTCCATTGCGATGTGAGACTTTGATTCTGTGTCGGTTCCCCTTCTTCTTCTATTCTAATATTTCTTTCTTTCTTATCTCATGCTCTAATTTCTTTTAAATAACTATCTGGTGTTTTTGATACTTGAGTTTTGGCAAGAAATACGGGTTTATGTGTTATTGTCGAAATTCGAGCATCGAATTCCTTTGTCGGGTCGTCACAACTTGTGCGCCCGGGTCCGCTTCCAAATGTGCCTTCGTTATTGCTTCCCAACGTTCTCCCAACTGACTGAGAGGTGGTCGGACATCATGTGTAGGTGGAAGATCATGACCACAGCGAAGAGGAGGTGTCCATTAGAGAACGAGGTTTTTTTTCATCTCATGATGAAGGAGAGAAAGTGGAAGTGAATCGCAAACCGGTTTCTCTGATGACGACCTCAAATTCCACTTCGTTGATGAAGATGGCTGTGAGAAATGGTGGAAGACCCGTGTTCCTGATCCTTCTTCTGGATGGGCCTCTAGTAGTGCTTCCCGAAATGCCTCATTTGACTGGGAGATGGCTAAAGCTTAGGTGGAGGTGGAAGATCACGGTGATAGTGAAAAGGCGGTGTCCATTGGAGAATAAGGGTTTGCTTCTCATTCCCGTTTTGTCTCTTGACTAAGAAGAGAAAGGCGGGAGTGAACCGTAAACTGGTTTTTCCAGTGACGACTTAAAGTCCATTGCGTCGATGGAGACAGTTACGGGAACTGGCACTGGGATAGTGCCCCCTGGCCTGCTTTCGGATGTGCCTTTGGTACTGTTTCCTGACGTGCCTTAAACTATCTTGGAGGTGGCCAAAGCTTAGGTGGAGGTAGAGGGCAGCTAAGCGAAGGTGTCCATTGGATAAGGAGGGTTTGTTGCTCATTCCCTTTCCATCTCCTAATGAAAGAGAGAAAAGTGGGAGTGAATCGTAAACCGGTTTCTCCGGTGACGACCTCATCTTCCACTGCTTCGTGGAACTTGCCGTTATAAGTGCTCGAGTGCTTTTACACATTCTGGAAGTTGTACTCATTTAATGCAACTCGGCGTCACACTCAGATTTTGGTTGGTCAAAATTCCACTCTTGAGAAACTCAAGCCGTGCGGAGTCCAAGGAGACTGGTTTCACTCTCAAGACTCCCTTTTTGTTGTTCAATCTCGAGGCATTGTGAAATTCAGACGAGGACTTTGTTGGTTTTCCAATTTTATATTCGGCTTGATTCTAAGGACCAAAGTTTGCCAAGGAAGAGGCCGATATCACACTTGTTCAACTCGTACCAATGGATTGACTCCCAAACATGTTGAGCATAGATCGTGCACTAACCATCGGGCTCAATGATAGTGCTAGTGGATCACCGCTAGAGTACGATGGAGCATAGGTAGTTCAGGATAAATCTGTTGGACTTAGAGTACTTACCCATGGGTTTTGGGGTAAGTATGTTTGAGTCGGTTTGGTTGCACTTGAGGTAGAGACACTCCAGTGATCCTCGCACGAATCTCGAAGTTTGAGGCTAATGTTTTAACACTTCATACAAGGGTTACAACTGGGTCGGTTATAAGACAACCCAAGCAACTTATTGAAATTAAGGCATACAATCAAACCACTTTTGGGAATAACTAAAACTAAGTTCAAATGAGGTGTAACTCAAGCAAGTTGAGTCATAAGGTGCAGCATCTATGCCCAAGCCACTTATTTTTACTATAGTCTTGCTGAGTTGCAAGGATGGTCTCCGGGGATCTAGTTGTTAGGCGAGGTCCTGGTTAGTTGAAATTCATGGTGAGCGATGGACAACTCAAAAATTTTATGCGGGGGACCTTGCTGCTCAAGCTAGCCCTAGCGGATGAACATTTCGACAATGTCCTTCAGGTGGTCGCGTTCATTTGTGTCATGACCGTGGACACTGTGGATGCAGTTGTATTTTCTATTTTTTCTCTGTTCGTTTGACGACCCTCTTAGAGCTTGCTTCTTATACCGTAGGATATATCAGATCTTTATATAAATGTTCTCGAGGGTGTCATAGAGCGAGGTTTAGTCATAGAAAGATGGAAGTCTAAGATATTTCCTCTTCTTCTTGCGTGTGACACCCCACGTCCGTTAACGTCACTCACTAAGGGAATGCATTAAGTTTCGTGAAGCGTTATAAGTAAACAGAACAGAATTTCACAACACAGATACAAGAAAAGATAACTGAAAAATTAAAACTGCATTGAAGCAAAAACATCGTGGAAATAAGTCTGGTTACAACTTCAAGCCAAAATACGAAAACCAAGTACACAAAATATCAGTCTTATACAAAACCCCATCAAAGTACACAAACATAAAACCATAATTCCGAAAATAAATCGCCATAATAAGGAGAAACAAAGACAAGCAATGCTTTGAGCACTTCAAGCAGAGAGAAATCTGGATCAAGCTTGAGTATTCCCACCCTAAGAACCTGGGAGGGGGGAAGGTAAGAAAAGAGGCGAAACAAATGGGTCAGACATAAAGTCTGGCGAGTCCAGTGACTTTAACGTACAATAAGTAAAAAGCATCGTGATAGGCATATAAACTGGATATAAGAGATGACAATAACATAAGCCAGGTGTAGCAAGATAAATAAGGTAAACAGGATAAGCATGATAGAACATCTCTTACGCTTCTATAACATCTTATATGATATTCCTCTGCACCAATACTAGTTTGCTTATAACTAGATGATCCACCCTTAACTAAATAAATAAACGGTAGTCATTCTTGTACTTCTAGTGACAGTTCCAGGTAGCCAACGTGCTCCTAACCAAACAAGATGTACCCAACTATGCTCCCCATTCGATCGGCTCTCTAACTCATAGATACCTGTGCTCACCCCCACAGTAAGGTGTATCACTCCTTAAAGTGGCAACCCGATACAACTTAATTACACAACTTATATCTACCGATGCCACAGTGTCTTAATCTCCCATACTAAAACCATGCACGCATATGACTCCGTCGGACCTGCACTGCCATCACCCTTGCTCTTTTGACCTAGTACAATCAACTCAGTATGCGTGCCCCGTCCTCGACCTAGTTTGAGTGCTTCCTAGATACCAACATGGGTTACTGGTTGAAAAGGGTCCCACACAAAAATGGCACAAGCTACCCTACTAAGCTTACATCCCCACTACTAGGATTTTCCACTTAACCCCGTTCTTATTACATCCATGTCCTAGCACATGTGCCATCTTGGTTAAGTGTTCTGGTTCATTCACTTTATTACTTGTCCACTTAACTCCTTTCTTATTAAATTCATGTAACGATACATGTGTTATCTTAGTTAGGTGTGCTAGTCAATTTATGTCTTTACTTATTATATCTGTAAACGCGCACGACTTCCCACATTAGGTCGACAACTTGTGGTTGCTGGATATGCCGGGCAGTTCAGGGCAGATTTCTACCATAAGCTAGACCTAACCTCGTGTCTTAGCACTAATACGTGTCTGATTTCCGCCTTCGACCTCTCACATTAGATTACCATTTTGCGGTTGTTGGATATGCCAGGCGGTTCCGGGAAGACTTCTACCGCAATCCGAATCTTACCTCGTGTCTTTGTCATATATATTCTTAGCCACTTATTCATCTTTATTTTAGTTTATACCCAAATTCAAGTCTTGGATTATAGTGTATGCCAATTATCTATAAATCCCAATTCAAGTTATGCGAATAATCCCACACACAGGTTATGCCCAAATTCACCAAACAAAGATTATGCCCAAATCGCTTTTCATTAATTATTCCCAAACTTTTTCCCAATTATCCCAACGATATTCGCACGTATATCTCAACGAGATTGGCTTAGGCTCGAAGGTAGCCTAGATTTATAAAAACAAAAAGGGAAAAAGGATGGGAAGGAATGGGCATAAAAAAAGGCATATGACGGTAAAATAGATCACATTAACAAGATAGGCATATAATGATAGCATTTGGGTGTGAATCTGATAAACAACAAATAATAGATCTGATATGATTCAACATATTAACAAGCATAGACTTAGATTCAATTTAAAAACATATCAGGTTTGCTATTTAATTAATTATATGTGAAAGTAACATGAACTCACATAGATTGTATCTGAGAATAGAGAATTAGGCGCTGTTGATGTAGATCTAATCCTTGAACAATCTAATCTTCGGTTGTTGAAGAAGAAAAAGATAAATCAATCTAAGTCGAAGTAGCATCATGGCGTCGCCATTGTTGAAGTTGAGAAAAAATGAATGAAAATGGGGTCTTATTTATAGCCTCGGGTCACTCGAATCGGGTCAGAAAGCATGTCTAGATATGAAAACAGAAATCTGCTCAGATCTAGGAGGAAGGGGCGGGGGTCGACACCCCTATAGAGGGGCCGACACCTATGTTGACACCCCTATAGAGGGGTCGAAACCACCTACCTTGAATTATGAATTATTTAATTTATTAATTCTGCTTATATTCTTAAACTTCTATACTCCATAACTCTTTCATACGATGTTCGTTTTACATAAACCTGGAGTCTATCTCAAGTAGAATTCCGAGACGAACGCAATGGCGCAATTCATTTTACTTAATTCCCCTTATAAAAATTAAGTACTCTTTAATTTGTCATTTTAATGTTCCTTAAAATTATGGGGTTTTACATTACGACTACCTCCATTGTTATCAGCTTAAGCAGGTTCACTTGGAGCATTATGAGTAGAGTCGTTAGACCTTGGGACCTCATCTCAAAGTTGCTTGTCATAACGAGGAGATCGATTCCTTTGCACTTATTCTTATCATAGGAAATAGTTGGCTTTTTCATAGAAGACTTCCACAATATTCGGTGTCTTTCGTTCAATCCACGCTCTAAATCCGTATTTAGGATGAATGTCCTTGGAAAGTTGGGATAATACAGTGTGTGGATTAGGGTCTTCAACATCTGGCAATGCGTAGTCGAAGCTTTCAAGATAGCTCTTCAGACTTTCCCTGCTTCCTTGGGAGATATGCATACAAAACTAACTGATCAAGTCTCTTGCAAGATGATCAAAGGTCAAGATGGTTCTTGATGCAAGTCGAGTGAACCTTAAAAGAAGCATGCCCTTTAGAAAGAAGAGGAAGCACTTGCACTTCACGGCATCTGTGGCATAAGCGGAATCCTTATGTGATTCATATCGATTTATGGAGTCTTGAGGGTCTTATTTCCCTGAGTAAGCTTCTATCTGCGGCACGTTGAAGTGTTTGGGCAACTCGACGTTAAGCACATCTACGATGAAAGGGTTATCTCGCACAGGTTTCCCAATCTTTGGTGACGTGTCCTCGAGACTCTTTCAGATGTTGTGAACCAAGTTGGCAAGAACGAAGGTCCGGATCTCCGCTGGATTCCAGCGGTCATGATATGATACTAGAGTGTGTATCGTTGGATGTATTTTCAGATGAATTTCCTCTTTATCCAAAGAATCTTCGACCCCGGTTATTTGACTTTCCGAAGGTCGACAAGAGGGAACTTAAGCCTAGTTTACTATTTGAGGCGTGGTTTCCAAGTTCCAAATTACGACATGCCGATCCTGATGAGTAATGGGTTGAGCATTAATCCTTTGATCAAGATTAGGCTTGAGCCAAGAATGGTCAAAAAAATGCATTCTCGCTTCGATGGAAATTCCAATACAATGATGTTGGTGTCAGTTGTTGGCTTTGGTTATGATGAAGAAGAACGGGAGCGGAGTCCGAGGAGACAAAGTTCATTGGAATTAGTTGAGCGCTGTAATTTGCTTAAAGGTGAAGGATGTCTCATGAAACGACCCGCAAACCCAACCGGCCTAAACCGAACAGAAATGCGGATTGCTTTGAGAATACGATGCATCAAAACACAAACAGTAGAACATTTCATTGTTGTTACAACAATTTACATCAGAGTACAAGAATATAATAGAGTAGGAATGAATATTACACAATGAAACATATCAAATATTTAAAATACATAGCACCGAAAAATAAATGTATAAATACAATGCGTAGCGGAAAAATACATCAACTAGCAAAACTGAAAGAAATACACAGACACAAAGATTTTCGAATATTGCTCCAGCTGTAATCTAGGATCCTGTGGAAATAAGTATCTGCGAAAACCAAAACTACTAGCTGCCTGAAACGACCCGCATTCTACGCATCATAGGATCGTAGAATATTTATTTCTTTCACATACGAAGTCGTATGGTCATGTAACTTTAGGAGACGACTATTGGGGTCATTTCCCATGTTCATGATTTTTATTGATTTTTAAATAACCATTTTACCCCTAGTTGGTACTGTTTTGGCCATAACTTTTGACTGGAAAGGAATTCTGACCTGAAACCACTTCATTGGCTCCGGATGATGGTTTACAATTCCGTAGAGTGGTCACATTAGCCAAACGGACTCACAGTTTGGGAGATATGGCTGAAACAAGTTTTAGATAGTGAAAAACAGCTTAATCGGGCTTAACCGGGTAATTAGCAGCTAGGCCCAAAGGTCATTTCGGGATTGGAGATGTATAGGGGCTGGTTAGGGTTAGAAAACATTTCTTTCAGCCGCCACTTTCATTCTTAGAACACTAGCAATGGCCTCCAACACCCAAATCACCTTCTAATCACTTTCTAATTAAGTTTTGGCTTAATCTACATCAAATTAAGGAGAGAAAACATGAAAGCAAGGTTAGAGCTGCTGTTGGACATCAGTATTCACCCAAATCAGCGAGGTTTCAGTTCTGAGAATTTTATTTGTGGCCAAGGTGAGTGATTAGCATTGTTTTGACACTAATTACAGTTAATTAAGGGTAATTAGTGAAGATTAGCGAATTTATATACTAATAAATTCTGGAAAAATATCCATAAATTCGAAAATAATATTTTATGCCTTTGGTAGAAATTTGGTTAAGTTTTGTTAACCCTATGATTAGTTTTGCTTAAGCATGTTTAAGGGAAAATAAGGGGTTTTGGGTATATTTGATCCATTTTGACATGTAAATTCATTGTTTTGGTGTTTGTGGTTAGTTTGTTACGTTGCTATGACTGCTTAACATGATTTGTGATTGATTAGAATAGTTAGATTGGTCGAAAACGTCGTCGAATGGCGTAAACACTTGCTGGAAAAGTTTCAGAAAACAGTGCAGGAACGGATCGGATCGGATATGGTGGCTCGGATCGGATAAGTTGAACTGGACAAGGGATTCGATCGGAACCCGACACTTGAGAAAATTGGAAAAAAGGAAGGCCACGCTAACTGAACTGGGATCGGATTGGATAAAGGAGGAGGGATCGGATCGGAGCACGTGGAGAACGAGGGAGCTGATCGGAGCGGGGGCATGAACTGGATGGCAGGTGGCACCCGACCCGACCCGAAGGAGGACGCCCGACCCGACCTGAAGGGGGACACCCGACCCGAACCGACGCGATGGAGTGGACCCGAACCGAACCGCTACCAGAGGAAGACCATGCACCAACCCAACACAGTGGACCCGACCCGAACCGATGGCTAGAAAGGAATCCGACCCGATCCAGTATTGAAACACCCCACCTCCGTTAGGGTCACTCTCAAAGGGAATGCCCTAATTTTGGTGGAGGTTTATAAGTACAAGTCACAGATATACAAGACAGATATAAGAACACATATTTGTAAACAGCGGAAGAACAACAAACTTTATTTCATCAAGTCAAATACGTGTTACAACAACATCCTTTCCAAAAACATAACATAACACTTTCATAATCTGTCTTGAGTACATTATTTTTAAAGAAGCATAAATAAAACATAGATAAACTGCAAAAGCCCCATGGTGGATTGTCCAAAGCCATAGTTCAAAACAGGAAAGTCCAAGCAATACATTTCTCTTCTTCAAGCTGGATGTTGAGGTAGGTCAAGCTGCTGCGTTCCCTCCCTGAGGACCTGGGGGGGAAACGGAAGAAAGAAGACGAAAGAAAAATAGAGTCAGACATAAAGCCTGAGTAAATCTAGTACTACTTTGTCTATGAATAAAGAACTGGGTATGATAAGTAAAACAGGAAGTGGGCAACACTATGAACTTGGTTAAGTTATCTAGGGTCGAATATACTATCGTACCCCATGTTGATCTCTGAACCCATATAAACTAGTTTCCAATTTGCACCCCAAAATCAGGGTGATGTGATCCATTCTACGATGATCGGCTCCTACTCGCATAGTTACATGTGTCTTACGGCCCCCGATGTCTGTAGTTACCTATGCTGGTCCCACCATGGGGTGTATCAAGTCCCATAGTGGCAACCCGACACAACCTTAGAGTGCACAGGTATGCTACTGGTGTCCAGTGCTTTATTTTTCTGCGCCGGAGTGCGTGCACGCCCGCACACCGTTAGAACCTACACTGCTACACCACCGCCGTCGATTTGACCTCTTACAATCAGCCCAGTAATCGTGCCCCACCCTGCCTAGTTTCAGGGTATCCTGATACACCTTCTAGGGTTACTGCTGAAAAGGGTCCCCCGTTACTAGGTTTTCTATCTCTAGCCAACATGCTAAGTTGGTTAAGTGTTTTCTAACCTAACCCCCACCAGTCCGTTTAGTTTAGCATGTTCCATTTTGATTAAGTCTTTAGTTCACTTAATCCTAACAATCCTGACTCAGCCTTAATTGTCTTATTAAGGCCCTGACCTCTCACATTAGACAGGTATTGTTGTGGCTGCCTGTTGCCGGTTGGTTCCGGGCAGTCTTACGCCACAACTCAGTCTAACCTCGGGTCCTTGCTGGGCTCCATGTTTAACCTCCCACATTGGATAGGTATTGTTGTGACTACTGGACAGCCGGGCGGTTCCGGGCAGGTTTACATCACAACTCAATCCAACCTCGGGTTAAACACATCGTCTTTTCTACATTTACATATTTTGTCATTCTTCTTTATTTCTTATATGTAAATATTTGCGGCCCATTATTATGCTAATGGTGTAAAGGTCACACCAACCATGGGCCCAACCCATACTTGACTTTGGGCCCTTCTATTTCATATTTTCATTCATTAATTAATTTATTTCTAACCCAACGTTGTTTTCCCCCGTTTTACACGTCCGTTCATATATATTGGGCTTAGCCTTTTAAAGCCCAATTTAGCCATGCGAAAGGGGAGGCTTATGGCGTATACACAAAGAGGGGAAGGTGAGCGCATGAACTTGCATATGACGTTGGAAAATACATAATAGAAATTGGTGTACTTGCATCGTGGTGACATGTATTTTGGTCATAAAACATAGGTGACATAAATCAAGGCATGTAAACTTGCATAGGTTTAACTACAACATGAACCTATATTCTTATTTAGGCATAATGTCAAACATAAGCATGGCCTAAATACTTCTAGCATAAACATGGCATAATGTCAAACATAAGCATGGCATAAATACTTCTTGCATAGGTATGGCATATTGTCAAACATAAGCATGGCATAAATACTTCTAGCATAGGCATGGCATATGGTCAAACATAAGCATGGCATAAATACTTCTAGCATGAACATAGCATAATTCAACTTAATCATGATTTAAGCCTAATCACATAACGATGGTATAAACATACTTATGCATAAATATTCCTAAACATGGTGTTTGCTTTAAACTTGCAAAAAAAGAAGGGATTTTTGAGTCCAACCTAGCCATGTCATCATATAATCCTTTGAAACAAGATAGACTTAATAACGGATTTCAATTACGCCAAATATCATTCCTAGCCATATTCATAAGTTTGCAAAAGCATGACTTAATACATGGATTATGGTGTCAAAATTCCACATAGTTTCATATGAGCTATAATAACCAAACTTGTTTCAATTACTTGCAAAATGATTTATGCACAAAAATATACATCATAATGACATAATAACAGAGCCCCAAACTTGCATGAATTTCAATTAACTACATACATGTAGCTTCAATATAGATTACACAATTTGCGCAATATTCCAAACGTATACTTGCATAGAACTACCGCATGTAGTTCTTTATAATGAATAACATAATTTTGCACAAATATGAATTACTTCCATTGCCACAATTCAAGCATACACATCAACACAGTTGTTTATTAATACCAAAGTAATACTCTACTTACAATGGTTTGATGAATTCTCTAGTTTTTGAAGACGCAAATTCCTCTGTTGAATTGATTAGCTTTAGGTTGCTTGAATTGCTTTAGGCCTTAGAACTTTCTCCCTAATCCTCTCTTTAGTTGGCGGCTAATCTTTGTCGTTCCTCAGCAACATGGAGGCTATAATCTTATTTTTGAATGAATAGATTAGGGTTTAGTCTAGGGTTGTTTATATAGAGGTTAGGAATTGATTAGGACCATTGATGTTGCTAGGTTAGATCGTAGCCATTCATTAGATAGAGAGACCAATAAAAACCCGCCACCTAGCCCTAGTGACAAAGCAGACCACAGAAAATCGACCACACACCGACCTGGCCAGCCAGGTTGACTGGGCTCGACCAGGTCGACACCCCTATCGACAGGACTGTCGACAGCCCTGTCGACATGGGTAGCCCAGGTCGACAGCCCAGTCGACCTGGGTGGCTAGGCGGGTGTTTTATCCGCCTGGCCCATTGGGCCCCATTTCAAATTATTATTTTATTCCGTTTGAATTTTAAATTTAATTCAAAACTTCCGAAGGCCATATCTTCTTCATACGGACTCCGTTTTTCGAAAACTTGGACTCTATTTCGCGTATTTTTCCGAGACGAACGCAATGGCGTATCCCGTTTCCCTTAGTTCTTTGATTTCAAATTAATTATACTTTAATTTGTTACTTTCACAGTTATAGAATTTTCGGGGTGTTACATTCTCCCCCACTTAAAAGGATTTCGTCCCCGAAATCGTCAAGTTAGGAGGAATGTATATCCTAACATCCAATCATCCATCTACTCATCCATCAAACACGAGCATCCATTGTCCTTAAAAGACTTCTAATGCTTCATGATCATATGCAAAGTGTGTGTATATGAACTTATCTAATGCAAAATCAGGCGGTCTACTGATTCAGTTGACCTCCTTAATGCGAATTATGTAAGTGCCATGAATCCATTATGTATGCAAATTTTCCTATTCTTAATTCTACATGAGTGCACAATCATTCAACACAAATGCAGCATCTATATGACAACCCATAAAAATTCAACCACATTCGAATGCAAACATATATGCATATGCAATATAAAGTGATTGAGCCGATCTAAAACCTAGATTGTGTGTGTATATGCAACCACGAGCAACCACTAGCAATCACTTGCAACCACTTGCAACCATCATCCATAACATGTTTCAACTACATGTTTCCATCCAAAAAGATTCTACCTAAAAGATACGGTCGAGGAAATATACCTAAAAAGATAGATAAAAGCGCAACTTAAGGAAAAAGAAAGATCAAGGATGTACCCTCGAACAGAAAAGGGTAGGCTGTACGGATTCTAGCTTCAGTTTCCCAAGTCGCGTCTCCCTCGGCGTCGCTCCACTGAACTTTGACGAGCTTGACTTCACGGTTGCGTAGCTTCTTCACTTCCGTTCCTAAGATGCGGGTTGGAACTCTCCTTATGGTTGCTTCGCGTTCCACTTTGGCCTCTTCGAGGATATTTGGCTCTACCACTTCAGCAGACTCATGTAGACATTTTCGAAGATGTGAAACGTGAAAAACGTTGTGGACTCCAGCCAACTTCTCGGGTAGCTCTAATCTATAGGCCATTTTCCCAATCTTCTCGATAATAGGGAATGGCCCTACGAACCTTGGTGCTAGCTTTCCTGTGGTTCCAAAGCGAACAACGTTCCTTAGTGGTGATACCTTGAGAAAAACTCTGTCTCCATCCTCAAATTCAAGGTCGGTTCTCCTTTTGTCGGCGTAGGACTTTTGTCTGTCTTGGGCCGTCTTCATCCTTCTTCGTATTAAGTCAACTTTCTCTGAGGTCTCTCGGATCATGTCTGGTCCAAGTATAAGCTTATCAGTAGACTCCCACCAACAAGTGGGCGATCGGCACGGTCTTCCATATAAAGCTTCGAAGGGCGCCATTCCTATGGTTGCTTGATAGCTGTTGTTGTAGGCAAATTCCACCAAAGGAAGGTGGTCTTCCCATGTCCCTCCGAAGTCAAGGACGCATAGCCTTAAGAGGTCTTCCAAAACTCTGTTCACTCTCTCCGTTTGGCCGTCAGTTTGGGGATGATAGGCCGTGCTCAAGCATAACTGCGTTCCTACTGCTTCTTGCAGACTCCGCCAAAACTCGCTGGTGAAGATGGGGTCTCGGTCACTAACGATGCTAGATGGTATTCCATGGAGTCGCACGATTTCCTTAAGGTAAAGTGATGCTAGGGATGAGGCAGTTCTCTTACTTTTGACAGGTAAAAAGTGGGCGCTTTTAGTAAGCCTATCCACTATTACCCAAATACTAGTGTTGCCTCTTCTAGACCTAGGCAGCCCATCGATGAAGTCCATTGAGATGCTATCCCACTTCCACTGCGGGACCTCCAGAGGATGTAGCAGTCCGCCAGGCTTTTTCTGTTCCGCCTTAACCTGTTGGCACACCATACACTTAGAAACGAATTCTGCCACGTCCTTTTTCATGCCGTTCCAGAAGAAAGTCCTTTTTATGTCTTTGTACATTTTATCTCCGCCTGGGTGTATCGTCATCTTGGAGTGATGTGCTTCCTCGAGAACCTTCTTTATTAAATCGTTTGTCTGTGGGACGCATAGTCTTCCATCTCGCCTTAGTACACCCTTATCGTCAATGGAGTATCTGTTGAGGTGACTTGAAGTCTCACCCCTAATTAGCCTATCAATTATTTCCACAAGCTGAGGGTCTTCGCGTTGTGCTGTCCCTACTGAATCCACTAAAGTTGGGCGCACTTCGAGAGATGCAAGCAAGCCCGGTACGAAATCGGAGGAGGGCCTAAAGTCGAAGCTAGCTATAAACTCTAGGCTTTGTCTTTCAACAAACAACGGGCTTAGGGTCAATTTCTTTCGGCTCAACGCGTCTGCCACTACGTTGCCTTTGCCCGGAGTGTAGGAGATTTCGAAATCGTACGAGGCAAGAAACTCCATCCATCTTTGTTGCCTCAAGTTAAGATCTTTCTGCGAGAAAAGATATTTCAACGATTTATGGTCAGTGTAAAGTTCGAACTTCTCACCTAGGAGATAGTGTCGCCAAGACTTGAGTGCAAAGACGATGGCGGCTAGCTCTAGATCGTGGGTTGGGTAGTTCTTTTCGTGCACCTTCAACTGCCTCCCGCCATAAGCTACTACCCTTCCTTCTTGCATTAAGACGGCGCCTAGCCCTGTCCCACATGCATCCGTATAAACAGTGAACATCTTGCTCCCATCTGGCAGCGTCAAAACTGGGGCTGTTGTGAGAGCCCTCTTCAGTCGTTGGAAAGCAAACTCGCAATCCAAATCCCAATTGAATACTAGATTCTTCTTGGTCAATTTCGTGAGCGGAGCTGAAATTTTCGCAAAATCCCTTATGAATTTTCGATAGAAACCTGCTAGTCCTAGAAAGCTTCGGACCTCAGTCGCATTCCTTGGTGTCTTCCAATCCTGTACCGCCACTACCTTAGCAGGGTCCACCGCTAACCCTTGTTTGGATACTATGTGTCCAAGGAACCTCACCTCTTCTCTCCAAAAGTGGCATTTGGAGAATTTGGCTTTTAGTTGATGGACTCGCAAAGTTTCCATGATTGCCCTTAAGTGCTGAGCATGTTCCTCTTCACTCTTTGAGAAGATAAGGATATCATCTACGAAGACCACTACGAATTTGTTGAGGAAGTCTCTAAATACCCTACTCATCAGGTCCACGAAGTACGCAGGTGCATTTGTCAAGCCGAAAGGCATGACAAGCCATTCAAAGAAGCCGTCTGGGGTTCTGAATGCCGTTTTATCGATGCTATCTTCAGCCACCCTTAGCTGATGAAAACCGGTTGCTAAATCGAGTTGGGAGAAAACAGACGCTCCTACAAGCTGGTCAAACAAATCGTCAATTCTAGGGAGAGGGTGCCTATTCTTTTTCGTTAGCTTGTTGAGCTCCCTATAGTCAACACATAGACGGAGTGAACCATCCGCCTTCGTAGCGAACACCACTGGAGCGCCCCATTCTGAAATGCTCCTCCTAATGAACCCCTTCTCTAGAAGCTCTTTAATCTGTTTACTGAGCTCTTTTCTTTCTCGTGGAGCCATGTGTCTAACGGGTAACGCAACGGGCTTTGCATTATCTACAAGATATATGCGGAATTCTATTTCCCGCTTCGGAGGCAAGCCCTTCACCTCTTCGAAGACATCCGGATATTCCCATACCACTCTAACTGATTTCAAATTTTCAACAGAGGCATCTAGCGATTCAAGATAACTAAGCATAACCGCATACGAGGGATTACAAGAAATTTCCAAAGTATTACCGAGTTGGGTTAGGAGCCTAACAACCCTTTTCTCACAATCAAGGATGGCCCCATTACTGGATAGCCAATCCATACCCAAAATCAAACCATAACCCGAAAAGCCCAAAACAAAGGCACTACATAGAAATTCAACACTTAGGATAGAAATTTTCAAATCCAAACAGATCATAGACAAATGAGCTGGGCCCCCAATTGGGTTTGAAACAATTAAGGGGTCCTCTACCATACTAGTTTTTAGGTGTAGAGATTCTACTAAAGCAGACGAGATAAAGGAGTGTGATGCGCCAGAATCAAACAAAGTGCGAACGGGGTGATCATAAAGATAAACTACACTTTCTACAGAAGTATTTATACCTCGCTGTTGCAATGGTGGCGCTTCTAGCACATGAACCTGTGCCCCTGGGGTGGATCCAGTGCCCTGCCCCTGTCCTCGTTTCCTTGGGCAGTCCTTAGCCCTGTGGCCTGTCTGACCGCACGAAAAGCACCCACCATTCTCCTTGGCCTTCTTCTTCCGGCAGTCCTTTACTAAGTGCCCCACTTTGCCACAGAAATTGCACTTCCTCTTCTCTTTGTTGCCCTTTCCGCCCTTCTTGAAGTCTGTCTTCTTAGGCTGCAAACCCTCTTTCTTCCCTTGAGAGCTTTCTGCCTTGGTCTCCTTCTTGCCCTTGTCCTCTTCATTCAGCAATGCCATTTGCACCAATCTTTCATACGTGGCTCCCATGGGTATATGGGTCATGGCCAAACTATGTAATGGCTCATTTAACCCCTTGACGAAACGGAGAGCCTTCTTATGCGGGGTGTTGACTAGGTCAAGCCCAAACCTAGCCAGCTCATCGAACTGATTCACATACTCTCTGACAGTCTTGTCTCCTTGCTTAAGAAATAAGAATTTTTCCAACTGCAAACTTCTTTCTGCATCTGAGAGAAACTTAGTCTCAAACCTTGCCCTAAAGTCCTCCCATGTCTCCACTGGTCTTTCAGCATTAGTGACTTCCCACCAGTAGGAAGCCTCGCCCTTCAATAGCCACACCGCCAGTTGTACTTTTTGTCTATCTTCTACCTCAAAGATGATGAATAGGTCCTCCGTTTCTTTTAGCCAATTTCTAGCTGCTACGAAGGACTCAATTCCATGGAAATCCCTTCCTCCCATAGCTTTAAAATCTTTACATATCTTAGCAAATGCGGTTCCCCGAGGAGGAGGTGGAGGAAAAGGTGCCGCTGCAGCTGGATGATTTCCTTCCGCTGGGGGAGGAGGAATGGTAGGACCTGGTTGAGTGGCCCTTGCTTCTAAGAACCGTCTAAACCAACCAGGTATGGGCACCCCTTCCGGCAAGTTAAGTTCTTGGGACATGCTGAAACAAAAAGGATAGATTCAAAACGAAGGATAAGAGATAATACCTATGGCTTTGGGGAGTGAACTTTGCCTTTTAAAAATAAAATAATATTTTTTTCTTTTAAAAATGCTTCTTTAAATTTCCCTTTTTGAAAATAAACTTTCAAAACTTTTTATCTTATCTGGTAAACCTATGCTCTGATACCAAGTGAAACACCCCACCTCCGTTATGGTCACTCTCAAAGGGAATGCCCTAATTTTGGTGGAGGTTTATAAGTACAAGTCACAGATATACAAGACAGATATAAGAACACATATTTGTAAACAGCGGAAGAACAACAAACTTTATTTCATCAAGTCAAATACGTGTTACAACAACATCCTTTCCAAAAACATAACATAACACTTTCATAATCTGTCTTGAGTACATTATTTTTAAAGAAGCATAAATAAAACATAGATAAACTGCAAAAGCCCCATGGTGGATTGTCCAAAGCCATAGTTCAAAACAGGAAAGTCCAAGCAATACATTTCTCTTCTTCAAGCTGGATGTTGAGGTAGGTCAAGCTGCTGCGTTCCCTCCCTGAGGACCTGGGGGGGAAACGGAAGAAAGAAGACGAAAGAAAAATAGAGTCAGACATAAAGCCTGAGTAAATCTAGTACTACTTTGTCTATGAATAAAGAACTGGGTATGATAAGTAAAACAGGAAGTGGGCAACACTATGAACTTGGTTAAGTTATCTAGGGTCGAATATACTATCGTACCCCATGTTGATCTCTGAACCCATATAAACTAGTTTCCAATTTGCACCCCAAAATCAGGGTGATGTGATCCATTCTACGATGATCGGCTCCTACTCGCATAGTTACATGTGTCTTACGGCCCCCGATGTCTGTAGTTACCTATGCTGGTCCCACCATGGGGTGTATCAAGTCCCATAGTGGCAACCCGACACAACCTTAGAGTGCACAGGTATGCTACTGGTGTCCAGTGCTTTATTTTTCTGCGCCGGAGTGCGTGCACGCCCGCATACCGTTAGAACCTACACTGCTACACCACCGCCGTCGATTTGACCTCTTACAATCAGCCCAGTAATCGTGCCCCACCCTGCCTAGTTTCAGGGTATCCTGATACACCTTCTAGGGTTACTGCTGAAAAGGGTCCCCCGTTACTAGGTTTTCTATCTCTAGCCAACATGCTAAGTTGGTTAAGTGTTTTCTAACCTAACCCCCACCAGTCCGTTTAGTTTAGCATGTTCCATTTTGATTAAGTCTTTAGTTCACTTAATCCTAACAATCCTGACTCAGCCTTAATTGTCTTATTAAGGCCCTGGCCTCTCACATTAGACAGGTATTGTTGTGGCTGCCTGTTGCCGGTTGGTTCCGGGCAGTCTTACGCCACAACTCAGTCTAACCTCGGGTCCTTGCTGGGCTCCATGTTTAACCTCCCACATTGGATAGGTATTGTTGTGACTACTGGACAGCCGGGCGGTTCCGGGCAGGTTTACATCACAACTCAATCCAACCTCGGGTTAAACACATCGTCTTTTCTACATTTACATATTTTGTCATTCTTCTTTATTTCTTATATGTAAATATTTGCGGCCCATTATTATGCTAATGGTGTAAAGGTCACACCAACCATGGGCCCAACCCATACTTGACTTTGGGCCCTTCTATTTCATATTTTCATTCATTAATTAATTTATTTCTAACCCAACGTTGTTTTCCCCCGTTTTACACGTCCGTTCATATATATTGGGCTTAGCCTTTTAAAGCCCAATTTAGCCATGCGAAAGGGGAGGCTTATGGCGTATACACAAAGAGGGGAAGGTGAGCGCATGAACTTGCATATGACGTTGGAAAATACATAATAGAAATTGGTGTACTTGCATCGTGGTGACATGTATTTTGGTCATAAAACATAGGTGACATAAATCAAGGCATGTAAACTTGCATAGGTTTAACTACAACATGAACCTATATTCTTATTTAGGCATAATGTCAAACATAAGCATGGCCTAAATACTTCTAGCATAAACATGGCATAATGTCAAACATAAGCATGGCATAAATACTTCTTGCATAGGTATGGCATATTGTCAAACATAAGCATGGCATAAATACTTCTAGCATAGGCATGGCATATGGTCAAACATAAGCATGGCATAAATACTTCTAGCATGAACATAGCATAATTCAACTTAATCATGATTTAAGCCTAATCACATAACGATGGTATAAACATACTTATGCATAAATATTCCTAAACATGGTGTTTGCTTTAAACTTGCAAAAAAAGAAGGGATTTTTGAGTCCAACCTAGCCATGTCATCATATAATCCTTTGAAACAAGATAGACTTAATAACGGATTTCAATTACGCCAAATATCATTCCTGGCCATATTCATAAGTTTGCAAAAGCATGACTTAATACATGGATTATGGTGTCAAAATTCCACATAGTTTCATATGAGCTATAATAACCAAACTTGTTTCAATTACTTGCAAAATGATTTATGCACAAAAATATACATCATAATGACATAATAACAGAGCCCCAAACTTGCATGAATTTCAATTAACTACATACATGTAGCTTCAATATAGATTACACAATTTGCGCAATATTCCAAACGTATACTTGCATAGAACTACCGCATGTAGTTCTTTATAATGAATAACATAATTTTGCACAAATATGAATTACTTCCATTGCCACAATTCAAGCATACACATCAACACAGTTGTTTATTAATACCAAAGTAATACTCTACTTACAATGGTTTGATGAATTCTCTAGTTTAGGGATTGAAGACGCAAATTCCTCTGTTGAATTGATTAGCTTTAGGTTGCTTGAATTGCTTTAGGCCTTAGAACTTTCTTCCTAATCCTCTCTTTAGTTGGCGGCTAATCTTTGTCGTTCCTCAGCAACATGGCGGCTATAATCTTATTTTTGAATGAATAGATTAGGGTTTAGTCTAGGGTTGTTTATATAGAGGTTAGGAATTGATTAGGACCATTGATGTTGCTAGGTTAGATCGTAGCCATTCATTAGATAGAGAGACCAATAAAAACCCGCCACCTAGCCCTAGTGACAAAGCAGACCACAGAAAATCGACCACACACCGACCTGGCCAGCCAGGTTGACTGGGCTCGACCAGGTCGACACCCCTATCGACAGGGCTGTCGACAGCCCTGTCGACATGGGTAGCCCAGGTCGACAGCCCAGTCGACCTGGGTGGCTAGGCGGGTGTTTTATCCGCCTGGCCCATTGGGCCCCATTTCAAATTATTATTTTATTCCGTTTGAATTTTAAATTTAATTCAAAACTTCCGAAGGCCATATCTTCTTCATACGGACTCCGTTTTTCGAAAACTTGGACTCTATTTCGCGTATTTTTCCGAGACGAACGCAATGGCGTATCCCGTTTCCCTTAGTTCTTTGATTTCAAATTAATTATACTTTAATTTGTTACTTTCACAGTTATAGAATTTTCGGGGTGTTACATTCTCCCCCACTTAAAAGGATTTCGTCCCCGAAATCGTCAAGTTAGGAGGAATGTATATCCTAACATCCAATCATCCATCTACTCATCCATCAAACACGAGCATCCATTGTCCTTAAAAGACTTCTAATGCTTCATGATCATATGCAAAGTGTGTGTATATGAACTTATCTAATGCAAAATCAGGCGGTCTACTGATTCAGTTGACCTCCTTAATGCGAATTATGTAAGTGCCATGAATCCATTATGTATGCAAATTTTCCTATTCTTAATTCTACATGAGTGCACAATCATTCAACACAAATGCAGCATCTATATGACAACCCATAAAAATTCAACCACATTCGAATGCAAACATATATGCATATGCAATATGAAGTGATTGAGCCGATCTAAAACCTAGATTGTGTGTGTATATGCAACCACGAGCAACCACTAGCAATCACTTGCAACCACTTGCAACCATCATCCATAACATGTTTCAACTACATGTTTCCATCCAAAAAGATTCTACCTAAAAGATACGGTCGAGGAAATATACCTAAAAAGATAGATAAAAGCGCAACTTAAGGAAAAAGAAAGATCAAGGATGTACCCTCGAACAGAAAAGGGTAGGCTGTACGGATTCTAGCTTCAGTTTCCCAAGTCGCGTCTCCCTCGGCGTCGCTCCACTGAACTTTGACGAGCTTGACTTCACGGTTGCGTAGCTTCTTCACTTCCGTTCCTAAGATGCGGGTTGGAACTCTCCTTATGGTTGCTTCGCGTTCCACTTTGGCCTCTTCGAGGATATTTGGCTCTACCACTTCAGCAGACTCATGTAGACATTTTCGAAGATGTGAAACGTGAAAAACGTTGTGGACTCCAGCCAACTTCTCGGGTAGCTCTAATCTATAGGCCATTTTCCCAATCTTCTCGATAATAGGGAATGGCCCTACGAACCTTGGTGCTAGCTTTCCTGTGGTTCCAAAGCGAACAACGTTCCTTAGTGGTGATACCTTGAGAAAAACTCTGTCTCCATCCTCAAATTCAAGGTCGGTTCTCCTTTTGTCGGCGTAGGACTTTTGTCTGTCTTGGGCCGTCTTCATCCTTCTTCGTATTAAGTCTACTTTCTCTGAGGTCTCTCGGATCATGTCTGGTCCAAGTATAAGCTTATCAGTAGACTCCCACCAACAAGTGGGCGATCGGCACGGTCTTCCATATAAAGCTTCGAAGGGCGCCATTCCTATGGTTGCTTGATAGCTGTTGTTGTAGGCAAATTCCACCAAAGGAAGGTGGTCTTCCCATGTCCCTCCGAAGTCAAGGACGCATAGCCTTAAGAGGTCTTCCAAAACTCTGTTCACTCTCTCCGTTTGGCCGTCAGTTTGGGGATGATAGGCCGTGCTCAAGCATAACTGCGTTCCTACTGCTTCTTGCAGACTCCGCCAAAACTCGCTGGTGAAGATGGGGTCTCGGTCACTAACGATGCTAGATGGTATTCCATGGAGTCGCACGATTTCCTTAAGGTAAAGTGATGCTAGGGATGAGGCAGTTCTCTTACTTTTGACAGGTAAAAAGTGGGCGCTTTTAGTAAGCCTATCCACTATTACCCAAATACTAGTGTTGCCTCTTCTAGACCTAGGCAGCCCATCGATGAAGTCCATTGAGATGCTATCCCACTTCCACTGCGGGACCTCCAGAGGATGTAGCAGTCCGCCAGGCTTTTTCTGTTCCGCCTTAACCTGTTGGCACACCATACACTTAGAAACGAATTCTGCCACGTCCTTTTTCATGCCGTTCCAGAAGAAAGTCCTTTTTATGTCTTTGAACATTTTATCTCCGCCTGGGTGTATCGTCATCTTGGAGTGATGTGCTTCCTCGAGAACCTTCTTTATTAAATCGTTTGTCTGTGGGACGCATAGTCTTCCATCTTGCCTTAGTACACCCTTATCGTCAATGGAGTATCTGTTGAGGTGACTTGAAGTCTCACCCCTAATTAGCCTATCAATTATTTCCACAAGCTGAGGGTCTTCGCGTTGTGCTGTCCCTACTGAATCCACTAAAGTTGGGCGCACTTCGAGAGATGCAAGCAAGCCCGGTACGAAATCGGAGGAGGGCCTAAAGTCGAAGCTGGCTATAAACTCTAGGCTTTGTCTTTCAACAAACAACGGGCTTAGGGTCAATTTCTTTCGGCTCAACGCGTCTGCCACTACGTTGCCTTTGCCCGGAGTGTAGGAGATTTCGAAATCGTACGAGGCAAGAAACTCCATCCATCTTTGTTGCCTCAAGTTAAGATCTTTCTGCGAGAAAAGATATTTCAACGATTTATGGTCAGTGTAAAGTTCGAACTTCTCACCTAGGAGATAGTGTCGCCAAGACTTGAGTGCAAAGACGATGGCGGCTAGCTCTAGATCGTGGGTTGGGTAGTTCTTTTCGTGCACCTTCAACTGCCTCCCGCCATAAGCTACTACCCTTCCTTCTTGCATTAAGACGGCGCCTAGCCCTGTCCCACATGCATCCGTATAAACAGTGAACATCTTGCTCCCATCTGGCAGCGTCAAAACTGGGGCTGTTGTGAGAGCCCTCTTCAGTCGTTGGAAAGCAAACTCGCAATCCAAATCCCAATTGAATACTAGATTCTTCTTGGTCAATTTCGTGAGCGGAGCTGAAATTTTCGCAAAATCCCTTATGAATTTTCGATAGAAACCTGCTAGTCCTAGAAAGCTTCGGACCTCAGTCGCATTCCTTGGTGTCTTCCAATCCTGTACCGCCACTACCTTAGCAGGGTCCACCGCTAACCCTTGTTTGGATACTATGTGTCCAAGGAACCTCACCTCTTCTCTCCAAAAGTGGCATTTAGAGAATTTGGCTTTTAGTTGATGGACTCGCAAAGTTTCCATGATTGCCCTTAAGTGCTGAGCATGTTCCTCTTCACTCTTTGAGAAGATAAGGATATCATCTACGAAGACCACTACGAATTTGTTGAGGAAGTCTCTAAATACCCTACTCATCAGGTCCACGAAGTACGCAGGTGCATTTGTCAAGCCGAAAGGCATGACAAGCCATTCAAAGAAGCCGTCTGGGGTTCTGAATGCCGTTTTATCGATGCTATCTTCAGCCACCCTTAGCTGATGAAAACCGGTTGCTAAATCGAGTTGGGAGAAAACAGACGCTCCTACAAGCTGGTCAAACAAATCGTCAATTCTAGGGAGAGGGTGCCTATTCTTTTTCGTTAGCTTGTTGAGCTCCCTATAGTCAACACATAGACGGAGTGAACCATCCGCCTTCGTAGCGAACACCACTGGAGCGCCCCATTCTGAAATGCTCCTCCTAATGAACCCCTTCTCTAGAAGCTCTTTAATCTGTTTACTGAGCTCTTTTCTTTCTCGTGGAGCCATGTGTCTAACGGGTAACGCAACGGGCTTTGCATTATCTACAAGATATATGCGGAAGTCTATTTCCCGCTTCGGAGGCAAGCCCTTCACCTCTTCGAAGACATCCGGATATTCCCATACCACTCTAACTGATTTCAAATTTTCAACAGAGGCATCTAGCGATTCAAGATAACTAAGCATAACCGCATACGAGGGATTACAAGAAATTTCCAAAGTATTACCGAGTTGGGTTAGGAGCCTAACAACCCTTTTCTCACAATCAAGGATGGCCCCATTACTGGATAGCCAATCCATACCCAAAATCAAACCATAACCCGAAAAGCCCAAAACAAAGGCACTACATAGAAATTCAACACTTAGGATAGAAATTTTCAAATCCAAACAGATCATAGACAAATGAGCTGGGCCCCCAATTGGGTTTGAAACAATTAAGGGGTCCTCTACCATACTAGTTTTTAGGTGTAGAGATTCTACTAAAGCAGACGAGATAAAGGAGTGTGATGCGCCAGAATCAAACAAAGTGCGAACGGGGTGATCATAAAGATAAACTACACTTTCTACAGAAGTATTTATACCTCGCTGTTGCAATGGTGGCGCTTCTAGCACATGAACCTGTGCCCCTGGGGTGGATCCAGTGCCCTGCCCCTGTCCTCGTTTCCTTGGGCAGTCCTTAGCCCTGTGGCCTGTCTGACCGCACGAAAAGCACCCACCATTCTCCTTGGCCTTCTTCTTCCGGCAGTCCTTTACTAAGTGCCCCACTTTGCCACAGAAATTGCACTTCCTCTTCTCTTTGTTGCCCTTTCCTCCCTTCTTGAAGTCTGTCTTCTTAGGCTGCAAACCCTCTTTCTTCCCTTGAGAGCTTTCTGCCTTGGTCTCCTTCTTGCCCTTGTCCTCTTCATTCAGCAATGCCATTTGCACCAATCTTTCATACGTGGCTCCCATGGGTATATGGGTCATGGCCAAACTATGTAATGGCTCATTTAACCCCTTGACGAAACGGAGAGCCTTCTTATGCGGGGTGTTGACTAGGTCAAGCCCAAACCTAGCCAGCTCATCGAACTGATTCACATACTCTCTGACAGTCTTGTCTCCTTGCTTAAGAAATAAGAATTTTTCCAACTGCAAACTTCTTTCTGCATCTGAGAGAAACTTAGTCTCAAACCTTGCCCTAAAGTCCTCCCATGTCTCCACTGGTCTTTCAGCATTAGTGACTTCCCACCAGTAGGAAGCCTCGCCCTTCAATAGCCACACCGCCAGTTGTACTTTTTGTCTATCTTCTACCTCAAAGATGATGAATAGGTCCTCCGTTTCTTTTAGCCAATTTCTAGCTGCTACGAAGGACTCAGTTCCATGGAAATCCCTTCCTCCCATAGCTTTAAAATCTTTACATATCTTAGCAAATGCGGTTCCCCGAGGAGGAGGTGGAGGAAAAGGTGCCGCTGCAGCTGGATGATTTCCTTCCGCTGGGGGAGGAGGAATGGTAGGACCTGGTTGAGTGGCCCTTGCTTCTAAGAACCGTCTAAACCAACCAGGTATGGGCACCCCTTCCGGCAAGTTAAGTTCTTGGGACATGCTGAAACAAAAAGGATAGATTCAAAACGAAGGATAAGAGATAATACCTATGGCTTTGGGGAGTGAACTTTGCCTTTTAAAAATAAAATAATATTTTTTTCTTTTAAAAATGCTTCTTTAAATTTCCCTTTTTGAAAATAAACTTTCAAAACTTTTTATCTTATCTGGTAAACCTATGCTCTGATACCAAGTGAAACACCCCACCTCCGTTAGGGTCACTCTCAAAGGGAATGCCCTAATTTTGGTGGAGGTTTATAAGTACAAGTCACAGATATACAAGACAGATATAAGAACACATATTTGTAAACAGCGGAAGAACAACAAACTTTATTTCATCAAGTCAAATACGTGTTACAACAACATCCTTTCCAAAAACATAACATAACACTTTCATAATCTGTCTTGAGTACATTATTTTTAAAGAAGCATAAATAAAACATAGATAAACTGCAAAAGCCCCATGGTGGATTGTCCAAAGCCATAGTTCAAAACAGGAAAGTCCAAGCAATACATTTCTCTTCTTCAAGCTGGATGTTGAGGTAGGTCAAGCTGCTGCGTTCCCTCCCTGAGGACCTGGGGGGAAACGGAAGAAAGAAGACGAAAGAAAAATAGAGTCAGACATAAAGCCTGAGTAAATCTAGTACTACTTTGTCTATGAATAAAGAACTGGGTATGATAAGTAAAACAGGAAGTGGGCAACACTATGAACTTGGTTAAGTTATCTAGGGTCGAATATACTATCGTACCCCATGTTGATCTCTGAACCCATATAAACTAGTTTCCAATTTGCACCCCAAAATCAGGGTGATGTGATCCATTCTACGATGATCGGCTCCTACTCGCATAGTTACATGTGTCTTACGGCCCCCGATGTCTGTAGTTACCTATGCTGGTCCCACCATGGGGTGTATCAAGTCCCATAGTGGCAACCCGACACAACCTTAGAGTGCACAGGTATGCTACTGGTGTCCAGTGCTTTATTTTTCTGCGCCGGAGTGCGTGCACGCCCGCACACCGTTAGAACCTACACTGCTACACCACCGCCGTCGATTTGACCTCTTACAATCAGCCCAGTAATCGTGCCCCACCCTGCCTAGTTTCAGGGTATCCTGATACACCTTCTAGGGTTACTGCTGAAAAGGGTCCCCCGTTACTAGGTTTTCTATCTCTAGCCAACATGCTAAGTTGGTTAAGTGTTTTCTAACCTAACCCCCACCAGTCCGTTTAGTTTAGCATGTTCCATTTTGATTAAGTCTTTAGTTCACTTAATCCTAACAATCCTGACTCAGCCTTAATTGTCTTATTAAGGCCCTGACCTCTCACATTAGACAGGTATTGTTGTGGCTGCCTGTTGCCGGTTGGTTCCGGGCAGTCTTACGCCACAACTCAGTCTAACCTCGGGTCCTTGCTGGGCTCCATGTTTAACCTCCCACATTGGATAGGTATTGTTGTGACTACTGGACAGCCGGGCGGTTCCGGGCAGGTTTACATCACAACTCAATCCAACCTCGGGTTAAACACATCGTCTTTTCTACATTTACATATTTTGTCATTCTTCTTTATTTCTTATATGTAAATATTTGCGGCCCATTATTATGCTAATGGTGTAAAGGTCACACCAACCATGGGCCCAACCCATACTTGACTTTGGGCCCTTCTATTTCATATTTTCATTCATTAATTAATTTATTTCTAACCCAACGTTGTTTTCCCCCGTTTTACACGTCCGTTCATATATATTGGGCTTAGCCTTTTAAAGCCCAATTTAGCCATGCGAAAGGGGAGGCTTATGGCGTATACACAAAGAGGGGAAGGTGAGCGCATGAACTTGCATATGACGTTGGAAAATACATAATAGAAATTGGTGTACTTGCATCGTGGTGACATGTATTTTGGTCATAAAACATAGGTGACATAAATCAAGGCATGTAAACTTGCATAGGTTTAACTACAACATGAACCTATATTCTTATTTAGGCATAATGTCAAACATAAGCATGGCCTAAATACTTCTAGCATAAACATGGCATAATGTCAAACATAAGCATGGCATAAATACTTCTTGCATAGGTATGGCATATTGTCAAACATAAGCATGGCACAAATACTTCTAGCATAGGCATGGCATATGGTCAAACATAAGCATGGCATAAATACTTCTAGCATGAACATAGCATAATTCAACTTAATCATGATTTAAGCCTAATCACATAACGATGGTATAAACATACTTATGCATAAATATTCCTAAACATGGTGTTTGCTTTAAACTTGCAAAAAAAGAAGGGATTTTTGAGTCCAACCTAGCCATGTCATCATATAATCCTTTGAAACAAGATAGACTTAATAACAGATTTCAATTACGCCAAATATCATTCCTAGCCATATTCATAAGTTTGCAAAAGCATGACTTAATACATGGATTATGGTGTCAAAATTCCACATAGTTTCATATGAGCTATAATAACCAAACTTGTTTCAATTACTTGCAAAATGATTTATGCACAAAAATATACATCATAATGACATAATAACAGAGCCCCAAACTTGCATGAATTTCAATTAACTACATACATGTAGCTTCAATATAGATTACACAATTTGCGCAATATTCCAAACGTATACTTGCATAGAACTACTGCATGTAGTTCTTTATAATGAATAACATAATTTTGCACAAATATGAATTACTTCCATTGCCACAATTCAAGCATACACATCAACACAGTTGTTTATTAATACCAAAGTAATACTCTACTTACAATGGTTTGATGAATTCTCTAGTTTAGGGATTGAAGACGCAAATTCCTCTGTTGAATTGATTAGCTTTAGGTTGCTTGAATTGCTTTAGGCCTTAGAACTTTCTCCCTAATCCTCTCTTTAGTTGGCGGCTAATCTTTGTCGTTCCTCAGCAACATGGCGGCTATAATCTTATTTTTGAATGAATAGATTAGGGTTTAGTCTAGGGTTGTTTATATAGAGGTTAGGAATTGATTAGGACCATTGATGTTGCTAGGTTAGATCGTAGCCATTCATTAGATAGAGAGACCAATAAAAACCCGCCACCTAGCCCTAGTGACAAAGCAGACCACAGAAAATCGACCACACACCGACCTGGCCAGCCAGGTTGACTGGGCTCGACCAGGTCGACACCCCTGTCGACAGGGCTGTCGACAGCCCTGTCGACATGGGTAGCCCAGGTCGATAGCCCAGTCGACCTGGGTGGCTAGGCGGGTGTTTTATCCGCCTGGCCCATTGGGCCCCATTTCAAATTATTATTTTATTCCGTTTGAATTTTAAATTTAATTCAAAACTTCCGAAGGCTGTATCTTCTTCATACGGACTCCGTTTTTCGAAAACTTGGACTCTATTTCGCGTATTTTTCCGAGACGAACGCAATGGCGTATCCCGTTTCCCTTAGTTCTTTGATTTCAAATTAATTATACTTTAATTTGTTACTTTCACAGTTATAGAATTTTCGGGGTGTTACAAGTATTGACCAATAACCCGAGATGCAAAGGAAATCCAATATGGGAAGTTAGAGCTCAGAATCCAGTTGGGGACCGATGAGTTCACTTCATGATTGGGCTTTGCTGCGGGACGTGTGCCAAGGGGCTATTGATGTCTATGACTTTGGATAACTATGTGTGGGAGGTACGTGAATGGATTCAGGGCCACAGTGGCCTAGGTACGACTAAAGGGCTATAAACCAATGAAGTGGGGTCATTTGTAAAGATTTGGTCATGACTCCATGTGGTAAGCTTGGTAATAGCAGTAGTTGTATAAGTTGAACACCGTCACTAATTCGATGGGTCTAGTGATTGACAGTGGTGGACATCGTACGCTTTACGCACTGAGTGAGAGATGTGAGGATGGTTGCTATGGATGATTTGTTTGCCATCATTATGACATGCACACCCCACCCCCGTATTCTTTACCCTATCTATTATGGCACCTTAGAGTACTGTACGGTATGTGGTACTAACTCTTTGGTTGCAGGTCCAGGTTCAGGAATGGTTTAGTATACCTGTTATTGTTCTGTTTAGATGCTTATCGCTCATACCAGGCTTTTTGTCTGACCCAGAGTTTTATGTCTCTTCTTATTACTCTGGGTGCTCACACGAGCAGACTAGAGACAGGTTAGCTGGTGATGCACGGGTAGATGATCCGGAGACGAGCAGGAGGCTTCCAGGTAATATATATACATAGTATTCTCCCTGTGTTGTTGAAGATCACTGCTTGGGCATTAGTAGTGCATCTTCTACTTCAGTTTTCTTTTGTTTTAGAGACAGTAAACTTGAAAAGTTGTAATAAGCTGTATTTGGATTTCCGTTGCACTGATGTTGATGTTGGTTTTAGTTATCAGCTTATGCACTGTCTCACCTGTTTTATGTCAAGTATGTTATTATTATATTTTATTCCATGCGCTGTGAGACATTCTACAGGTTCCTTGTTAGTCGATTTCCTTCTTTCCATTCTTCTGTAGACCGTGCCGTGCTAGTCAGGCAAGTGTACAGCGCACTTTTGGAAGAAATGCAGGCTGGTGCGGGCGGGCCGTCACATTTGGTATCAGAGCTCTAAGGTGCGTAGTTAACCTAGGGAAGTTATCAGGGAGAGATAGTATACGTATACGAGAGAGCGTATTTGTGATTATTTTGGTTTTCAAAAGCTATATATATACTATTACTAGTATAAGGATGAAGTCGTACTGCACTAGCACCACTATGGGGTCGTTAATCATTTCCTTTTGTAGATTGACGATGAGCCGATATGCTAAAGGTACCGGTAGAGGGGCCAATAATGGGAATGCTGCTGACATGAGGACGATGTTTACTGACCTCATGAGAGAGATGCTTAGGGATGTGCAGAGGGCAGCTCCCAATGATGGAAATGGTGGTGGTCCAATAGTGCAGGCGCCGAGAGTCGACTTCGCCAAGCTGAATAAGGATCATACTAGCCTTGGTGGGAAGCCGTTCCACGGAACGGAGTCGGCTACGGATGTTCAGGATTGTTTGGATAGTTGTGAACGTATCTTCGAGGATTTGGGTATCGAGGATGCGATGAAGAGAAAGCTAGCGTCCCGTCAGCTGCAAGGGCGGGCAATGGATTGGTGGAATGCTATAAAGGCAGCTACTCCCGAAGATCAGATTACTTTGGAGCAGTTTAAGGTCTGCTTTAGCGAGAAGTTCATTCCAGCTGCTCAGAAGTCAGTGCTGTTTAAGAAATTTTTGGAGCTCAAGCAGAATGGCAGAGCCGTCTTGGAGTATATTGCTGAATTCAACACTTTGTCAAAATATGGGTTATCTCTTATTGATACTGCCAAGAAGAAGAATGAGAAATTCATAACTGGTTTGGATCAGTACTTGGGGAAAGGCTTATTAAGCACATCGATGAGACGTTTGAATCGATTGTGGGGAAAGCATTGAGATCAGAAAGTCTCTACCCTAAGCCGAAGACTGAGGCTGCATCTTCAGAGGAGCCAAAGCCACAAGCAAGTGGTGGAGGCAAGGGTGGTTCCCAGAATAAGAGAAAGCAGAGTCAGACTAAGGATGGCCAGAAGAAAAAGAATAAGCAAGATGTTGAGTGCTTCAGCTGTGGTAAGAAGGCCCATTATGCCAGTAATTGTCGGGCTAAGCCAGCGGATAGGAAGTGCTTCAACTGTGGCCAAATGGGACATCACAAGGACAAGTGTCTGCAACCCCCTAAAGAAAAGCAAATGGTTAAAGCATATGCCCTTAATGCTATTCCTTCTTCGTCAAATGCCCCAACTGCGGTGGAGAAAGGAAAGAATGTCGTCATTCAAGGTATGCTTTCTGTTTATGATGTTCCTGTTAGAGTTTTGTTTGATACCGGAGCTTCCAGTTCTTTCATATCTAGTGACCTGGTAGATAGGTTGGGATTGGAGCCCGAGATTGTCAATAGACCATTAGTAGTGACTAACCCGATTGGTGGTTCGACTAGCCTTAGCATGATTTGTCGTAATGTGGTTTTATCGAGTCATGGATGCATGTTTGTTTGTGATTGCTTTGTTTTGGGCTTTACTGGGTTTGGCATTATTTTGGGAGTAGATTGGCTCCAAAGATACGGGGTGGTGGTAGACTGTGAGGGCTTTTTGGTGACAGCTAGAGCGGATGATGGGCGGAGGATAGTGTTTGGTGGTCTACCCAGTGAGGGGGTATTGGCTAGTTTTCTAAACTCCCTCGACATTCTGCATAGTGAGTTGTCAGGTTTGCCCGTGGTTGGCCAGTATCCGGATGTTTTCGAAGAAGTGACCGGGCTTCCACCACATCGAGAGATTGAGTTCCGTATTGATTTGGTAAAGGATGCCAGACCTATAGTGATGCCACTTCGTCGTATGGCACCAAGGGAGCAGCGAGAGCTCGAGGTGCAAGTCAGCGATCTTTTGAAGAAGGGATTTATCAGAAGGAGTGTTTCTGAATGGGGAGCACCAGTTGTGTTTGCTATCAAGGCGGATGGTTCCCTTCGTTTGTGTGTAGACTACCGCGAGTTGAATAAAGTGACAAGGAAGAACAAGTATCCTCTACCGCGGATAGATGATTTGTTTGATCAGTTGAGTGGTGCGAGAGTATTTTCTCAGTTGGATCTCGCGACAGGTTTTCATCAGCTTAGAGTGGAAGCTGAGAGCATAGCTAAAACGGCATTTCGGACGCCGTCTGGATTTAATGAGTGGTTGGTCATGCCATTCGGGCTGACCAATGCCCCAGCATATTTTGTGGATCTTATGAATAAGGTATTCAGAGATCAGTTGAATAAGTTTGTCCTTGTGTTCGTTGATGATATTTTGGTCTATTCGAGGACAGAGGAAGAACACAAGGAACATTTAAGAATAGTGAAGGAGGTGTTGAGAAAACACCAATTGAAAGCAAAATTTTCTAAGTGTCACTTCTGGAGGAGGGAAGTGAGGTTCTTGGGCCATGTTGTTTCAGAGAATGGTATCGCCGTGGATCCTGCGAAGGTGGCTGCGGTACAAGATTGGTCTACGCACAAGAATGCAACGGACATAAGAAGTTTCTTGGGATTAGCTGGATATTATCGTAAGTTTTTCCAAGATTTCTCCAAGATAGCAGCACCATTGACCTAGTTGACCAAGAAGAATCAAACTTTTGTCTGGGATGAAAGGTGCGAGAATGCATTCAAGAGTCTAAAGGACAAGTTGACATGCGCACCAGTGTTAGTCATTCATAAGGGGGATGAAGAGATGACGATATACACGGATGCCTGTGGTACCGGACTGGGTGCTGTATTGATGCAAGGTGGTAGGGTTGTAGCTTATGCAAGTCGGCAATTGAAACAGCACGAGAGAAGATACCCTACCCATGATTTAGAATTGGCAGCGATCGTGTTCGCGTTGAAGATGTGGAGACACTATCTCTTGGGAGAAAGATTCGAGTTGTTTACAGATCATAAGCCGTTGAAGTATCTCTTCTCCCAGAAAGATCTGAATCTCCGTCAGCAGAGATGGTTAGAGTTCTTGGCTTCGTATGATTTTGACATCGCATATACACCGGGAAAGGGCAATGCGGTGGCTGATGCATTGAGTAGGAGACATGCCAGTTTAGGGGCTATGTTTCTAGAATGGAAGCAACTGGAGTACATCGCTGGGTATGATTTCAGACTAAAGTGCGAATTGGATCCAGAAATATTAGCAAGTTTGACGATCAGACCCACTTTGATTGAACGGATCGGCTCTAGTCAAAGGGACGATCCTAACCTATTGGAAATCATCTCCAAGTTAGAGATGGGTATCGATGAAGAGATGAACAAGTATGGGCTTGATCGAGATGGATGGCTTAGAAAGAATGGAAGACTAGTTGTACCCAATGTCAATGGATTGAGAGATGAAGTACTTAGAGAATGTCATCACTCAAAACTGACTATACACCCCGGTGGTAACAAGATGTATCGAGATATGAAGCAGACTTACTACTGGGAAGGGATGAAAAGAGACATTGGGAGGTTTATATCCAAATGCATGAATTGCCAGCTAGTTAAAGCCGAGTAAAAGAAGCCTAGTGGGTTGTTGCAACCATTAGAAATTCCAGAATGGAAATGGGAACAAGTGTCAATGGATTTCATTGATGGGTTACCAAGGACTAGATCGGGTCATGATAGCATTTGGGTAATTATGGATCGATTGACTAAGAGTGCAAGATTTATACCGGTCAAATCGACCAGAACGACAGCCAAGTTGGCAGAATTGTATATGAAGTGGGTATTGAGATTTCATGGAGTACCTAAAAGCATTGTGAGTGACCGAGACCCGTTGTTCACTAGTGGGTTTTGGAAGAGCTTACAAGAGGCTCTAGAGTCAGAGTTACATCTCAGTACCGCATATCATCCTCAGACCGACGGTCAGACGGAGAGGGTGAATCGTATTTTGGAAGATCTCTTGAGAGCATGTATATTGGATTTTGGTGGATCATGGGATGACCATCTGCATCTAGTAGAGTTTGCATATAATAATAGCTACCAATCCAGTATCGGTATGGCTCCATATGAAGCTTTGTACGGAAGACCGTGCAACTCACCATCATGTTGGATAGAGACTGGCGAGAAGTTTATGCTTGGACCAGATGTGGTGAGGGAAACTTTAGGCAAGATCAAGGTCATTCAACAACGAATGAAGGCTGCCCAAGATAGGCAGAAGAGTTATGCCGATAAGAGGAGAAGAGACTTAAAATTCTCCGTTGGTGACTTGGTGTTTGTCAAGATTTCTCCGTTGAAGAGCGTGATACGATTCGGCAGGAGAAGCAAGTTGGCACCAAGATTTGTTGGCCCATTCCCTGTTCTTGAACCAGTCGGGAATTTGGCATATAGAGTTGACTTACCAGAGAAGATGGCAGGAGTTCACAACGTATTTCATGTCTCCCAACTAAGGAAGTTCGTTCACGACCCAGATATGACTATTTCACCTGATCAATTAGAGGACTTCGAAGTAGAACCCGAGGCGGTTGGGAATCGCAAGCCGGTCCGTATTGTCGAGCACGATATGAAGCAACTTCGAAGGAAGGCGGTGAAGCTAGTCAAGCTTCAGTGGGGCGAGGACGAGAATGATTGCACTTGGGAGACAGAGGAGAACATTAGGAAGACGTATCCAGAACTCTTCTCCTGGTAAGATTTTAACTTCGATTTAGTTTTCCGCATGCTAGGATAGGCTTGTTTGCTTGTTTTGCATGTTTGATTGTTGTATGTGGCTGTTAGGCATGAGGGATCTTTGTATGTTTTGGGTTAAGGAATTTCGGGGACGAAATTTCTTAAGGGGGGGAGAGTGTAACGACCCGCATTCTACGCATCATAGGATCGTAGAATGTTTATTTCTTTCACATACGAAGTCGTATGGTCATGTAACTTTCGGAGACGACTATTGGGGTCATTTCCCATGTTCATGATTTTTGTTGATTTTTAAATAACCATTTTACCCCTAGTTGGTACTGTTTTGGCCATAACTTTTGACTGGAAAGGAATTTTGACCTGAAACCACTTCCATTGGCTCCGGATGATGGTTTACAATTCCATAGAGTGGTCACATTAGCCAAACGGACTCACCATTTGGGAGATATGGCTGAAACAAGTTTTAGATAGTGAAAAACAGCTTAATTGGGCTTAACCGGGTAATTAGCAGCTAGGCCCAAAGGGGATCTCGGGATAGGAGATGTATAGGGGCTGGTTAGGGTTAGAAAACATTTCTTTCAGCCGCCACTTTCATTCTTAGAACCCTAGCAATGGCCTCCAACACCCAAATCACCTTCTAATCACTTTCTAATCAAGTTTTGGCTTAATCTACATCAAATTAAAGAGAGAAAACACGAAAGCAAGGTTAGAGCTGTTGTTGGACATCCGTATTCACCCAAATCAGCGAGGTTTCAGTTCTGAGAATTTTATTTGTGGCCAAGGTGAGTGATTAGCATTGTTTCGACACTAATTACAGTTAATTAAGGGTAATTAGTGAAGATTAGCGTATTTATACACTAATAAATTCTGGAAAAATATCCATAAATTCGAAAATAATATTTTATGCCTTTGGTAGAAATTTGGTTAAGTTTTGTTAACACTATGATTAGTTTTGCTTAAGCATGTTTAAGGGAAAATAAGGGGTTTTGGGTATATTTGATCCATTTTGACATGTAAATTCATTGTTTTGGTGTTTGTGGTTAGTTTGTTACGTTGCTATGACTGTTTGACATGTTTTGTGATTGATTAGAATAGTTAGATTGGTCGAAAACGTCATCGAATGGCGTAAACACTTGCTGAAAAAGTTTCAGAAAACAGTGCAGGAACGGATCGGATATGGTGGCTCGGATCGGATAAGTTGAACTGGGCAAGGGATTCGATCGGATCGGAACCTGACACTTGAGAAAATTGGCAAAAAGGAAGGCCACGCTAACTGAACTGGGATCAGATTGGATAAAGGAGGAGGGATCGGATCGGAGCACGTGGAGAACGAGGGAGCTGATCGGAGCGGGGGCATGAACTGGATGGGAGGTGGCTCCCGACCCGACCCGAAGGAGGACGCCCGACCCGACCCGAAGGGGGACACCCGACCCGAACCAACGCGATGGAGTGGACCCGAACCGAACCGCTACCAGAGGAAGACCATGCACCAACCCAACGCAGTGGACCCGACCCGAACCGATGGCTAGAAAGGAATCCGACCCGATCCAGTATTGACCAATAACCCGAGATGCAAAGGAAATCCAATATGGGAAGTTAGAGCTCAGAATCCAGTTGGGGACCGATGAGTTCACTTCATGATTGGGCTTTGCTGCGGGACGTGTGCCAAGGGGCTATTGATGTCTATGACTTTGGATAACTATGTGTGGGAGGTACGTGAATGGATTCAGGGCCACAGTGGCCTAGGTACGACTAAAGGGCTATAAACCAATGAAGTGGGGTCATTTGTAAAGATTTGGTCATGACTCCATGTGGTAAGTTTGGTAGTAGCAGTAGTTGTACAAGTTGAACACCGTCACTACTTCGATGGGTCTAGTGATTGACAGTGGTGGACATCATATGCTTTACGCACTGAGTGAGAGATGTGAGGATGGTTGTTAGGGATGATTTGTTTGCCATCATTATGACATGCACACCCCACCCCCGTATTCTTTACACTATCTATTATGGCACCTTAGAGTACTGTACGGTATGTGGTACTAACTCTTTGGCTGCAGGTCCTGGTTCAGGTATGGTTTAGTATACCTGTTATTGTTCTGTTTAGATGCTTATCGCTCATACCAGGCTTTATGTCTGACCCAGAGTTGTATGTCTCTTCTTATTACTCTGGGTGCTCACACGAGCAGACAAGAGACAGGTTAGCTGGTGATGCACGGGTAGATGATCCGGAGACGAGCAGGAGGCTTCCACGTAATATATACACATAGTATTCTCCCTGTGTTGTTGAAGATCACTGCTTGGGCATTAGTAGTGCATCTTCTACTTCAGTTTTCTTTTGTTTTAGAGACAGTAAATTTGAAAAGTTGTAATAAGCTGTATTTGGATTTCCGCTGCACTGATGTTGATGTTGGTTTTAGTCATCAGCTTATGCACTGTCTCACCTGTTTTATGTCAAGTATGTTATTATTATATTTTAATCCATGCGCTGTGAGACATTCTACAGGTTTCTTCTTAGTCTATTTCCTTCTTTCCTTTCTGCTGACGACCGTCCCTGCTAGTCGGGCATGTGTACAGCGCACTTTTGGAAGAAATGCAGGCTGGTGCGGGCGGGTCGTCACACTGCCCATGTGGAAAATAAGGGCACCCAAAGTTTAGGTTAAAACAATAAACTCTGAGTCAGTCAGTCATGGGCAACCAAAACTAAAATAGTTATTAGTTTTTATTTTAAATTTAGGTAAATCAAGGGACCACGCCATATAACGCGGAACGAGTTTTCTCTCAAGAATACCAGTGCATAAAACAAACAGCACAATGCTAAATAAAGAACAACGAAGCCATTATAAGACCTAGGTCTCATCACACAATGTAAATACAAACCAGAGGATAGAGTTTTGCCTTATAATGGACAAATATGCTTGGTACACGAATTCACCTTTTATTATTCCAATAAGTGAAGAAATCAACTTCAAATATAAATGTATCAATCATAGACGACATAGTACCCCATCCTACTATTTCGCCATATAGGTTTACAACTAAAACAGAAAGGTCGCGTATTGGAAATTGTATTCCATCTATGAGTCGAGGCAAGGGATGTATCCTCTCCGATTCGAGACACTCTAGCACATATCTCAGGATCACACCTACGGGCAACCCTGGATCTTCAGGGTTAGTCATCTCTTACTTTTGTGGTTCAATTATTCCTGAACAATCGTTTCCCGGTCCTGTTGGACCTATCTCTGAGCCATAAGTCTCAATATCCGTAGCGCCTCACATCCATACCATTGATATCTGCCAATATATAACCTCTAAGCTCGTACGTCTCAGAGAAGGGGTGTTAAGCAAGAGAATAAATTCTCCGCCACCCAACATATATATATATAGCAGAGATCAATGAATACAACATAACGGAATGCAATGCCAGGCACACAATCCATTTGCAAGTTCATTCTGGGTCTAAACGAAACTAGGGGCACCTAATTCCTCGTCCCATGTGTCCAATACAGTAGAGAGGTCCTCGCATATCCAGTCGATCTCCAAGTATGTCAGGACGACCACCACTATAACCCCGTCTTGGGTGTACAGCCCAATCGAGGCATCGGTAATCATCCCAACGATGTGAAGATCTCCGGTCTTCCACCACCATCTTCATCATCGACTTTTAGTCGTCGTATCGATTGTTCAGAATGGGATAAACCCAGTCTTTCTGAATAACTCGCGTATCTTATAATCAATTCTATAAAAACACAACATACGCTTCATTCCAATCCAAAATATTATTGGGAAAGGTTCCAGTTAAGTTTATCAAAGATAGGTTCATTTGAACTTATTCTTTAATCTTCCTTTGGATATCATTTCAAAAGATTTAATCTTTTCATAACTTATATCAAATTAAGGTTTATCAAACTAGTCGGTATTTATGCCTTACCAAAGTAATCATTTATTTTATCCCAATCCCAACCTATTCATCCCATGGAGCAAAACTGGTAGTACTCCATATCTAACACCCACTGTGTTACCGGCAAAATTAATTACCATTCCACGTTCAAATCTAATTAAAGAGTTAACTATCGCATGGAACAAAACTGGCGATACTCCATTTCGAACACTTCTTGGATCCAGTAAATCCAGTTACCTTATTCAAATTTCAGTCTAATTAAAGATTCATTAAAGCTTCCTTTAGATTTCATCTCTAAAATCATTACTTAATGATTATTCAACTTTAGGAAAATTAATCTTGTCTTTGACTTGGTTAAATAACAAATGTTATGTAAAAACATTGTTCACAATAAATCCAAAATCATCTTCCATTTCATATGGAATCTTCATGGAAATCTGAACCATTTATAATCGATATAAATTTCCGTATCAGACTAGTACTATAAGTGGAATAACGACAAGGCCTTTAATATTCCATAAATAGTAAACGCCTTCCTTTACAGAAGCTTATCTCGATTATTATTAACCGAGTTCCATTCAATTCCAAATTAATTTGTTAAATTAGAAAACTTTACTTTGAAAGCATTCACTAGATCTCAATTAAAAGATTTATAAATTCCAAACCATATCTGCATTGTTAATTACTGAAGAAAAGCAGGATTCAGACCTCTGTTTCTCTGAAGTCAGACGTCTGTTTCTAGAAAAGTTTGAATCAACAAAGGTTTAGTTAATTTTGAACCAATTTCAGACGTCTGTTACTATTGGGTAGACGTCTGTTTCTCTATGGAAATTTATTTTCCCATTCACTACAAACCCAAAGTCCAATTTGCTATCAAATACTAGATTTTGAATAGAAATTATATCGATTTATATTTAATATCGAATTCTGAAACCAACAAATATCTTATTGGGAATAACGATATCTATATCTTCCAAATTCCTCAACAATATCCGTATAATCACGGAATCCAATATCAAAATAATTCGAAGATTATTTCCATTCAAATCATTTCCAATTCATATGTTGGAAAAATTCTGGTTATATTAAAATATATCAATTCAAATTATGTATATATATATGATACATATACATTCATCTTTGAAACCTTGTTTCAGTCGTTTATCTTCAAAATTGCTCATTTCATTGGTCAGTCAATTTTTATATTTTTCGTGTCCATATAAAATCGGACATTGAAACCAAACTTTAATACTTTTTTGTCCATTCGAAATCGGACATCAAAACCAAACTTTAATATTTTTGTGTCCATCCCAAAATCGGACATCAAAATCACAAGTTAATTCTTCTCTGAATATTATGTCAAAGTATTCATTTATATTCTGAGTATGAATGACACTCAATCAATTACCATATAATTTTGGTTATATAGATTTCATACATCGCATGTATTCAACAACCATTGTAAACATTCATTAAACATCCATTTCACATCCAGAGTGCATCTACAATCGTATAAGCATTAGATAAACAATCAACACTTATAACGATCCGTCAATCAATCAATTAACGTACAACTAAACACTTGGGTTTAGTGTAATTCAGGTATCATCCCAGTACCCGTGTGGGGTTTTCAGCCAATCATTCAATTATTATTACTTGCATACTTCGGCGATGTGTAAAATTATCGTCCCAAAACACGTGTGGGGTTTACATCACAATCCGGGCGAGCATATCTACATTTTCGGGAGACGGTTGGGTAAATTGTCATTCCATAATCATTTATAATATAAACGCTTTATTTATAAACATTTATAATCATGGTTTAATAATGATAGCATTAAAACTATGGAAATTCATTAATCATCAAACAAAAATTGCAATCCCAAACAAACAATATATATACGGTTATAAAAATAAATAACTTCATAATTCGAGTGAAAAAGAGTTCTCATCATTGGTTTCCACTCCGTCATTCTTTAATTGATGATTTATAAAACTATTCCATAAAAATCGAGCTGTAGAAATCTGCAAACCAGAGAAATTGGCAAGTCGCAAACGAAGTCGAAATGGGTCGAAACTTGGCCGGGAATGAACTCAAAAGGACTTAAAGTGTTGACCGTGGTCTCCACTGGTCAACAGCTGAAAAACATGATTCAGACATTTGAAATAAAATTCAGACGTCTGAAATAAAAATTCAGACGTTTGATTTTGTATTTTTATGAAATAGCAAGGATTTAGTTCAAAATTTTGCTATTTCAGACATTTGAATTATTTTGTTCAGACGTCTGAATCTGGGCCAGAGCACCATTTTGCCTAGAAAACATGTTCAAAATGATATCGGCAAATGGCTGAAGGCCTATGATGTTGTATACATGCTAATAAGGCTTCTATAACTCACCAAAAAAACTTATAACACCAAACTCACATGCACAAACATATATACATTCAGTTGCAATGATTTTGACTATAATTTCTAAAACGAACAAAATTTACTAACCAAAGCAACCAAATGCGATATAAACGAATTGTGAATCCTTAGAACTTTGCTGGGGCGACAACGGAGCTTCACAACCTCGCCAAATCACAGCATATGAATTAGATTGTGTGGACAATTCTAATCATAATTTCAATTCAATGAAACTTAAACACTCGGAATTCAGCTAAGTTATGTTAAGCAAACCAATTCTCTAGCATATGCAACTCTAATGAACACTATATTACCCTACTACAAGCTAATGGCTTGTGGCATATATGTGAGTTCATGGATAACTCATGAAGAACTCACCTTTGATGGTTAGAAGCAAGGAATCAATCCAATGCTTGGCTAGAACAATCTCTCTTCGATAAAACACTAGAATCAACAACCAATGATCATATGAAAGGATTTCCTAGAAATTAGGTTTTGGAAATAATGAGAAATTGAAGAGGAAACAAGTTTGAGAAGATAGAGAGGAAGATGGAGAAGCTTATCATGTTGTCTCTTTGATTTTCCCTTTGATCCGAGCTTCAATTTGAAAAACCCATCTTAGGAGTTTCTATTTCCCTTTCCCACTACCCATTTTCTATTTTTCTAAGTGTTGGAAAAATGAATGAACGAGGATGATGATTTAGGCACTTAAGTGAATGGGTTAGGTTTAGCCATCCAACCAAGGTGCCAAATTTCTGAAACTCAAAATATATCGAAGCTTATACTTTTCGAACACACAAATGACATTTTGAACCGAATGGAAGTGGTTTCGAGTCCAAATTCGATCATTTGCACAAAGTGACTTTTTGAGGTCCTACAGGAGACACGAGCCAAATTTCACTTACTCCAAACATATCGATGTTTACAATTTTAAGGTTCACAAACGACATTTTGAACTCAATGGAAGTGGTTTCGAGTTCAAATTCATCTGTATGTAAAATGCGACTTTTTGGGCTATATATAAATTCCATAGCGACTATTATAAATTTTAATTTAGACATAACTTACAATTTATAAAGTGAAATCTCAAATTCTTATATTCATTAGAAAAATATAGTTAGTCTAATCCTAGCGTTACTGGTTTCGTCAAATTCTGACTTATAACGAATCATGTACATTAAAAGTAAATCAAAACTGAAATTTCAAACTACAACGACGTTTCGGGTTCGTTTTAATTATAAATTTATACGTTCTTACATCGATTTAAATAATTTTTTAGTCATTATTATTTAAAATAAATCATTTTAAATATTCAAAATCCATTAAAATGGCTTAAATTAAAATTTTAAATTGGTTATGAAATTCTGGGTTGTTACATCTCATTGAGTATGATCTCAAATCCATTGCGTTAATTCAAGATTTTGTTTGATTTATTTGTCGAGCTTCTTTGGGTTTATCTCAATTTTCTCTCCACATCAATAATTCGAGTTCGGGTAGCTGTTGCCCTAAGATTGGAGGGAGTAATGATTTCCAAGTTGGTCAGGTTTTCAGTGAGTCGAGGCTGAGAAGGGTTTTTCGAGTTAGGATCAAATAAAGAAGGTCCAAAGATGATAATCTTTACTTTGGTAACCATTATTGGTAAACTTGGTTGATAAGTCTTTGGAAGACCTAGGTAGCACTTCAATGTTTGGATGACGAATGGCAAGGAAGGCGAAATCTTTAGGCTTTCACTGAAAGCACCAAAATACTGACGTGCAAATGTTGGCGCAATGTCCAACGAGTTCCGAGACAATGAAACTAATCATCCAGAGTGGAAATAATGTAGGAAATGTAATTATCACAATATTTATAGTGGTTCGGCCCACGAAGGCCTACGTCTTTTTTGAATGGCTTTTCTCTTTTATTACGCTCTTTGTTCAAGTTTACAATGGTTGGAACCATAATTCCATGTCATTACAATGTCCATGGTGGAAATAAGGCTCTAGTATGTCTAAAATGGAGGTAAGATCCTTGTTCCCGAAATGCCTATGCAACCTAAAATGATTCAAGTTTCCCAGAGGTAGCTTTTTCTTCTTTCCGTAGTAATGGAGTATGCTTGGGAGGTTCTAGGAAGGTCTCTTCTTTCCCAAGTGTTCGAAGAGCCAAGAGCCAACCCTGAACTCGTTCTGGAGTGAGGTATTTATAGGTAGAGGAAGAAAGTAGGAGGTAGGACAAATGGGCACATGCCCATAATTTTTATCTTTCGAGATCGGTACCTATCCCAGAAGATAGCCATATTTGGAAGCATCTTCCGAGATCGGTACGTATCTCGGAAGACATAGCCATTTTTTCCTTCTACATCCTGGATGCCTCTAGGTTTCCTTCTTCGATGTCAACTTCGTATCCAGGAATTTTGATACTGAAATAGTTGGAATTCTAGATGTTGATGGAGTTTACACTGATTCTGGGTATTGTCATGGGGATATGCAACTGATGACCTCGAAAAACGAAGGAATGGGAATAGGAATTGCACTATATTGGTTCGGGGAGTTTTCTAGTTTTAGGATACAAAATGTGGAGGAGATATTCGTTGAGGTTGGTGTTAGGGATAGATTGGGAGGGTAGTTTGGGGATATAAAAAGTGAAGGGGTATCCCGAGACATGAAATGAATGTACCAATCTCAGGATACAAGTTAACGAATTTTGATCCCGAATGTGTTGGGATAAATTTGAGAAGCTTTGTTGAGGCAGGACGATTTTTCTTGTACGATTTTATTTGGGCTTGAGTCCTAAAGATTTCGTCAACACTTCTAGGCTATTAAACCACGCAATGGGCCGAGTCGTGTGGACTTGGAATGCCTTTGGTAACCAGGCCAAAAAGCCAATTAATAATTTATGTGTATGGAAATGTGTTGTTTGACTTGATGTTTGTAAGTAAAGTTAGTTTATTTGTTTTGAAAACAATTTCCTTTAATAAATGATGTGCATGCTAGTACATACGTGGTCTGGATCATTATTTAGTGTATGAGAAGTTCTTGAGTTAGTATTGATTTTGAAATCATTAGAAAGTAAATCGACACTTTTTAGTTTATGTTTACAAAGAGAAAATTTTCAAGCTTTATAATTGTTTTTAGTTTTCGAAAAACCTTTAAATTTTTTTTAGGTCATATTACTACGTTAGTAAAGTTCTCTAAGAGTTAAAGAAATGATTTTAATATTCTTTGGGGGCAAAAACCCAATTTTTAAATCATAAGTTTTATAAAATAATTGCTATAAGTACAATTCATGAAAATGAAGTGTTTTGATCTTAAGTATAATTTGAAAATGATCTTAAAAATAAATTTAATTTTAAACAAGTTATTATCATTAATTATTTATTTAGTTAATGATTATTTAATAGATTAAATAGAGTAATTAGAATTTAATTTTTCTGGCCAAGGCCGACTGGTTTTTAAAGTGGTCAGCAACACTTTTTATTACAAAAAATAATAAATAAATTATTAAACGAGATAGATAGTTTTTCTAACAGCTACTTTAAGTTTTTAAGGTGGTTCGTCCACCACAAACGATTTTTATAGTGGACCGACCATTGCCACTATACAAGTTCATAGCATAGGAGCTAACCTAAATGACTAGACACAATATCATTCTCCATGCAAGGAAAGAATTACAATTGCTGCCAAACACTACAACAAACTGACCATATTACAATGGTGGAACACCGTTGTAATATACCTTTTACAACGGTGATGCAACCGTCGTGTATTAAGAAGTTTTAATAGATAAATATCTTTCACAACTTTTTTCCACTATTGCAGCACCGCTGTAGTTTCGTATATTTTACAACTGTTATTCACTGTTGTAATAAACTTTATTACAACTTTTATGAACCGTTGTAGTAATACCTACTACAACTTTTATGCACCGTTGTAGTAATACCTACTACAACTTTTATGCACCGTTGTGACTTCGTTATTATTACATCTATTTCTATTGATATGTAATACACTTTATTATAACTTTAATTGAATAAATTTTGCAAATGCAACAAAAGCTGAATAAACAGAAAACAAATTGATATAAATTCAAAGCAACAGATCCATTCATACAAAAAACATTACAACTTTATATTTGAAATACAAAACTAATGAATCATACATCATCACAGTAATACATCAATTCTTCATTACAAATAATGATTACAAATCAGTACCATCCAAAAACTCTGCTTCAACTATCAGCCTGCTTCATCTTTGCACTTCCTCAACATCCCCACCACTACAAGACACACCACCTGCACAATCACAAAACATGAATATACATAAACATAACCTTTAGCTTGTTGTAAACATAAAATGGTGGATATGTACTTTTCATGTAAATATGGTTCACATATTCTAATATGTAGAGTATAAATATTTAAATTATCCACTATCTAAACCAAATATCATATATTTCTTTTAATCCATTCTTTACTTATAAAATTTAATATTTGATGCATTCGAAATGAGTAAGATATATAAGTACATTGGTGTGAGAATGAATAGAGCAATGATGCCATATAATTTATTCATTTTTTATATTTCAAACTATTACATACAAATTTAACATTTAGCATAATATTTATTATATGAACTTCACTGACCTAGATTTATCATTTGATTTCTAATGATTATCAAATTGTAAAAAATAATCACAGGACAACTGCATACAATCATCAAAACAAAAATGATACATGTAAGAAAATAACAAATTTTATGGTGATTCAATCAACAAGGTTTGTATACTCGGATCCAAGAGGAAACAATAAATCAAATACAACATTACTAAAACCAATAGTGGTACACCAACACCTTTATTATATCTCAATTTTAGAGAATTATACAACTCAAGAAAATACATAATTTAACCTTTTTTTGGACTAGAAGCCTGATGTTATGCTCCACGTCGCCTACTTAGTATTGGATAAGGCAATGCATATATAATTAATCAAGCATCCACCCCTTACAAGCTTGTTTTTACGGTGAGCTCTAACTAATGTGGTTGTATCACTTAATACCGTACTTGTTCTTAAATAAGAAATTAACTAATGTGGCTTATAAACAGACATAAGTTGTAATGTCCCAACCTAACCAGAGGAACCAACTAACTATTACAAAGCAGAACAAGTAGAAAAAATGAAAGAAGCATATGCTATCTGCACTTTACTTTTACAGTACATGATTACAACCATGCAGCTCCTGATGAACTCCAAAAAATGAAGCCTTCATGAAAGATTCGACCCCATTCTGGCATGTATACACACCCTTCGTTATCTTCATCATAATATCCAGAGTCTGCATTCCACACATGTTTCCTCAAGTTAATTGGTAACCATCTTTTTATGATTATCCTTTTTGAGTTAAACATTTACCTATAGTCATGCTTCCATTTGGCGATTGTCCAACGATTGCTACACTGCTGCTGCACTTAATAAGGCATTAATATGTATGATCATTGTCCAACAATTGTGACACTGCTACACTACTACAATTATAGATAAGAGAATAGGTACACAAAATGCAGAAGGGAATGTCAAATCTAGGGTTACACATAAGGTAGATGAGGTAAACACAGAGGTAAAACAATGCACTGAAATGGGTAAACAAAGAGAATTGGTGAAAAATGCTTTGAATTATTACTTTTATTCCTGTAGACTAACAATTCAAACAAAAATAAAACTAATACCATTCAATTGTCGCCAACAAACTCCATCAAAACTGTCATCAGTACAAACATCAGAAAACTCCTTATCATCATCCATCACCAGCCCCTGCCATACAAAACCTGAAATCAAATCTCACTTCACAACCAAAGCACTTAACTTCTCTATCAATATCACAATCCAATATATGGAAGTTCACCTTTATCTACAACCATCACCGAAAAAATTGCTATAGACATAAATTAGATTATCAAAATTTAGAGAAAAAAATTAACCTAGAACTAATAACTTCATCGAAAAAATTGCCCAAAGTAATAACTTCGTCGAAAAAAACTAACCCAGAGTTAAAGACTTCGTCGAAAAAAATTAACCTAAAACTATTAATAGATCCAAAGGCGGAGCCTTTCTGATCGTTTAAACAAGCCCAAGAGATGAAATACGAAAATTTGAGGGCTCAATGTAATAGATCTGAAATTCGCTAGATATTAAATCCATACGTTATGGAGACTGACCTTGAAAATCGAAAATGAAAAGATTTGTGTAGATAAGAGTGTAATCTCCAAATTAACAACAACAGTTATGGTTCAGGATTTAGAATCATTGGGGAGTTCGCAGGCAAGCAAGTCGAGAGGAGGAAGTGAGAGGGCGGAGGAGGAGTAGGCGACGGGCAAGGTTAGATTTAAAGGGAGCCGACTTTATCTATTTGGAGATTGTTCAGATTTAGGTTTAGTTAAAATCGTTCAGGGAGGAGGAAGAGAACAAAGGCGTCAATGGCAAAATTTTGGCGGATGGACCAAAAGTTAAAAGGAGAGCCAAAATTTTGGCAGACATAGCAAAATTTTGGCGTGCAAAACCAAAAAAAACGTCAAATACGTGTAGTGCAATTAATTTTTTGAACATATATAAAAGCAACACTTGTTAGGAAAAGACTAAATATTACTAATTAAAGTTAGTAACATAATATTACTATTCAATATATTTATTACAGTTTCTTTTAATAGTTGAATATTTAGTAGCAATATCACTTAATATATAAACAACTATAGATACAAATTTACACTTTAGAAAATATTTCATAGTAGAGCCAAAATTTTCGTTACTCAGAACTAAATTACTTGTATTCACCGAAGAAGATAGTTAAAAAATATTATATTTAAAGAAAATTAACTTGAACTTGATTTTTCTTCTACTTTTGGGAAAACGACAAAATTTTATTTCTAAAATTTACGAGTGTTGTTATTTATAATATTTTAAAACTTACTTTAGAAAATTTTATAACTTCAAATTTTTATTTTTGAATTTTGTGAATTTTTTTTTGAAATTTTATGAAATGTTAAATATTAGATACAACTTTAAATTAATCTATTAGATATTAAAAGAAAAATAAAAAATACTTTTTAATTATCAATAACAATCATTGATTATTCATGATTCGCATTAATTATTATATTTTAAGTATTAACTATTTAATAGTAATTATGTAATATTAACTATATTTTTTATTTATTCTTCTTAATTTCTACGTATTAAATATTACGGACTGATTATTGATTATTACTTCCTAATTGATTATTAATAGCAATTACTAGTTATTAATTATAAATAATCAATATAAATGTATTAAATATTAATTATTAGTTGTTAATTATATTAAAATATAGTCATATATTACAACAGTCAAAAAATAAGTGCGTCCTTCCCATCATGACTACATGTAGAACTGTTGGGCTCACTTCGAACCATAAATTTGACATTCCTTTTACTGGTTCAAGTTTACTTAGGTACCATAACTTTTGATGACAAAACTTAGATAGAACTTGGTGTTACAGGGCCTTTAGTTGCTTATGTTGCAGAAAATTTAATTAATTATGGTATAATCAATTCTGAATATGCATGCATCCCTGCATGTACTCAGACCATTATTATATGTAGAAAAATGCTTTTGATTTACTATGCATGGTATTTATATTCGAATAACTTATACATATAGGGGTTTGGAAAGAACGGTACATATATTTCCTTATAACACCTTTATTGACGTTAAATCCCTCCCTGGTTTTCCACTTTGTTAAGGGAATCTACTTGTGAACCGTATACAAGGTGTTTTTACCCGTGAGGGGAGATGTAATCGTCATAGTAGGTGTGTGGATCTCATTTGCTTTTGAAAACAAAGTTTTATTCACATTTCCAAAATGCATTGAAGAAGAAAATGGCCATTTTGTAAAATAACTTTTAATATATGGAAATGTAATGGAGAAATGATTTAATGAACGAATTATGTTTAAAAATAGGCATAAGTAAACGTGTTCTGTGTTTTTGTTTTAAGGACAAGTTTCATTGTATTTAAACAATCATCATTTCTTTGTTGTGGAGCAATTCAGTTTGTCCTAATGGTTACAGGTAAGTAAGATTGTGTATGATTAAATACCTAATGTAACTGAGATTTATCTCAGCATCTAATCCAAAAGCTATATGGCGATATGGATAAGTGAGGCTGTCCTAATGTAACTAAGATAAGTGAGATTATGCAAATAATTTGAATAACACTGTAACCCGCATGTTGCAGGAGAGGATACATATCTAAAAATTATTTTTGAAAGAAAACTGCATTAATTCATTTCAAATGAATGAAGCTACTTATGCTTCACATGTTGCAGGGAAAAAATGTCAAGGAGATTACTCAAAGAGCAGCCTAAACAATAGTATGGACCTAGCCAGTACGGTGAAGCAAGATGAGAGCCTTTTGCTGATGTCCCAAATATACACCAGATGATAGAGTAGAAATATGATAAGAAAATATTCTATTCGAAGAAAATGTGTTGTGTGAGAGAAGAAATTGTTATACAAGAGTAGTGTATGAAAATTATAGAAATTTTTGTTGTAATTGTTTGTAGTACTAAAACTTTCTTAAAATAAATTTTTTATTTGTTTATTTTATTTTGTGATATACACTATTACTAAAACGAATATATTTAATATGTAATATCTACAAGCCGTAATATTTTTTTTACAGATTTATGGATATATTGCAACAGGCATATACTATTGCAAAATGGTCTTTTGCAACAGCAAAAGCCTGTTATAAAGAGGATACCGCAACATCTTATAGCAACAGGCAGAAAATGTTGCAGAATTTTTGAAACTTCGGCTATACCAACAGATGCAATGTTGTTGCAATAGGTCTATTGCAACAGATATCTCCTGTTGCGAAAAGTGCTTTTTGTTGTAGTGGTAGAAAATGGTTTGGTTATTATAATGTAAAATTTTATTTATGTTTATGTTCAATGTGGTTTTATGAGATACCCTTTATTCCAAAAAGATTTGAGAGGTATAACAACAAGTCCTGTTATTTGAGTTTTTCGTAGCTGGTATTCCAGACTGACCCAAGCATTATTTTTTTGATAACGTTCTGGTCAGAACAAGCGTTGTTGTCAGGTTAGCTTAGGTTTTTAGAATTCAGAAGAGAATCTGGACTACTTTCGATTTTGATTATTTTCCACTATAAGTATTCACTACTACAAAACAGGTCGTTTGCGACAGTTGTTTAACCTTATTTGCGACTGTTTGACAACCGTCGCATATGCGACCGTTGCAAGATGGATAAATTTATTGCGACGGTTTAAAAATTGTCGCAATATACAGGTTCTTGCGACGGGTATTATATAATAACTGTCGCTGTAGGCTTATTCATTAGCGATGGTTTGTTTTACAACTGTAGCAAGAAACCGATATTTAACTTCAAAACTTTGACCTAGTGCGATAGGTTTTAAAATATCTGACGCGATAAGTTTAGCATTTGCGACTGTGTTTTATTTACAAAAGTAGCAAATAACTTCTGAATTCAAAAGGCTAATCCAGCCACATTTCATCTCAGCCATTATGATTCAACATTTCCTAGCTTATAAGCAATTCACAAAATATATGAATACAAGAAATACATACACAACTCAAAAAATCTTATATCATTTGGCAAGAAAACACTAACATTGATAACCATACAACAAAAATAGTTTGCATGAGTCATAACCAGTCATATGCTAAGCTCCAACCAATACGTGTAAATACTTACATAATACTTATTTCATTAGAAATTAACATTGTTCACATGACTACATAATAACAAAATGGTTCATCAGCTTAAAACTTAAAATAGCACAATTCGTCTTCGTGATTGTTGACTTGAATCAGTATCTGTCAAAAAAACCAACATAGCATTATTTTGACTGCAATTGAAAATATATCAAACAAAGAACCATAAATAGTGACATGAAAAGTACCGTAAATCGTTTGCAGTTTTTCACCTCTAGGTTGAGCAAAGCAGAAAGCTGATAAAGTAGAGAACACAAGTATATTAATAAGCAAGTAAGATGATGCAATTAGTATAAGTATATGTTTCAATAAAATCATTTGAACAATGAACTTAAGTGCAGAAACCATATATTAATAATAATAATATGGTTCATTTTCAAAGTATAAGTATATGTTTCACATGATAGAAAAGGATTCACGTAACTAAATTTGTGCATGAATTCTTAACAGGCTTCCAAGTAACAATATACTTTATTCCCAAAAACAAAAAAAGTATTGTGCTGGCTTTCTTCCCTTGCCAATTTGCATGTATCTTCAGGCCACATGTGCATGTGTTTCGTACTTTGCAACCATATATTACATCAATGTTACAGATTATATATATAAATGCCTAATATATGTAAATCCTGTGTGATGAATGCGTTCCAACATGGTAAAGCTTATGCATGGTACACAGTAGCATACAAATTTTTTTCTTTTCAGTTTTTTTTACACCATCTACATGTAAATCTAATCACACAAAATTATGGTTCCAACCTATCTAATATTTAGAAAGCGCATGCATGCATGCTACTGAGGTTCATGCGTCCCATGTATTTCTTGAACAGAATACGATGGAACTAACAATAAATCCAAAATCAACCAAAACATCCAAGAAGAGGATAAAAGCGTATGCAGTAACACAGTAGAGACCTCTGCCTTTTTAGTTAATTGTTATTGTCATGGTTCTTAAACTGTTTAAATACAAGACAACCAATTGTAAGGAAAAATTGCAAATCTAATACAAAACTAACCTCTACGTATTGAGCAGTCCAGGAGCAAACATAAACTTAGCAATCTTTCCAAACAATCCTCATCGATAATTCTGCCAAGTCGGACACTTACGCATATGGTTGCACCGCACACAAATTAGGTGGGACGTATACAAAGAGAAACCCTTTTTCCACTGAAGAACAATGCCGAGGCTCCTTGAAATTGAGATCGATAGTGAAGAATAAGATTCAATCCTCTTGTCAACGGGGAGTGATGGAAAAGAAGAACCAAATTGAAATTCATCTTCATTTGATAGAGTACTCGGACAGATGTTTTTGGGAATGAGAGCAGGGAGAATACGTGAGAGGTACCTCCTCGAAAATCTGAGAGTTTTCTATTTTTATACAGTAGTCCAAAACACAAATGGCATAAAATATATGATAACGTAAGGAATCTGTCATGATATAATATATAAGATAACCTAAGGAATCCGCCGTTCCAAAATATGAGAAGTATATAGCCACCAGAATGGCACCTCTCAAAAGTACAAAAAACACAAAACAGCTAAATTCAGTTAAAGGAAAACTTCCAACGGTTATGTGCCAAAATCCAGAAACCAGTTAAACAAAAATAATATAGACTGAATCTTCCAACAACTAAATAAAATCATTTGAACAAAAATAATATATGGTATCTGCACTTAAGTTCTATGCAATTAGTTTCCATATATCCTCTGCCTCCCATACAAAATGAAAAATCATGCAAATATAGTGAAAACATGCCAACATATATAGTGAACACAACACAAACTTCATGGTCAATTCTTGTGATTTTCTGCATTTAGCAAAATCAAGCTCCTAGATAACTTGTGATTTGCTAATATCACAAGAAGAAGAAACGACGAAAGAATACGTCACACGCTAATATGTGTAAAATTAGTTATCTACTGTGTAAAAAGTATAAGAAGACCTATGCCCTATCATTGTATATTACTCCTCATTTTTATTAACAGTTTCAAACATATATTATACCATGTAATGTGTATATTGACATTAACCAAACTCAATAAAAATGCTAGTATGTCCGAGACCAGGTTTTATATTGCAGATGATGGTACATCAAATATCCAATGGTATGGCATTAAAATGATTGAGCGTCGAGATTTAAGCATCCTTCTCATCAGGATGTTGCATGATAAATAATAAAACTTATATGCATCGTTAAACTGTAAGATAGGTTTCCTACTTGGTAACTTGACTAACGCGCGCATGAGACTGTTGTATGCTTGAGTTGCATGTTTGAGTTCAGCAAAAAGCTTCATGATCTCTGCCTTCAATGTGGCAACTTGGGTATGTTCTTTTGTTAGTTGATCCTGCAAAATATGCCAATTGATTTTTTTCCATAGCATGTAAGCAAACAAATAAATGAATAAATGCCCAACTAGATGCTTGAATTAAAAAAATAAAATCAAAGAGCATCCATACTTCAGTTCAAGGTATTAGTTTATTCTAAAATACTAAAATATATTGGGATCATTGATTGTTCACACAAGCTCACGCGGGGAGAGGAAAACACAAAGACAAACAAAAAATAAAACTATCAAGACTTCTAGGAATCAGGGCCAAATGAACATGTTTGGGAAAGTCGAACACAAAATATTATTAGATAATATGCATTATCCTTTAGTCATTTTGTTGCTCAATATAAGCCTTTTAGGTATTTTGTCGGTTCCAATAGCAGTGCATTTAGCTTATGTATTCTGCTTTACATTTTATACAAATATTTATTTATCTAAACAATGTATAACTACACAACAAAAACGCATTTTAAAGAGTCTAAAAAACTACTGAGTTAATGTACAGAGAATACAGATTCAAGATTCCTCGTTTAATAGATTTGTCGATTATTGCAAAATGAAATTGTAAATAACACCATTTTAAGGTTGACTGGGCTGACCTTTGAACACCTAAAGAAGATAGATTGCTATTTTCCCCTTGTCCATCATCCAACAGTTCCATGTAAGTACTCATTTCTGCCTCCTAAGCAGGAAGAACGAACTTGTAAAAACATTATATTATATAATATTCCTTATTTAACGTGGTTAATTATTATCACCGGAATATGGGGTTTAAATCAGCGGAATATGGGGCCTAGGTGAGGGCTAAAAGTAGATTGTGCGCATGACTGCAAGCTCGAAGAACGTCTAGGATTTCACTGAATGCTGACTTTTGGTTGTCCTAAGTTCTACACAATAATAATTGTATTTGTAAGATTGAGAAAGTAATGCTATTGTTTGGTATTGAAGTAACAATAATGAATATATCAAAGTAAAATTGTTGGTTAGCACCTGCTGATAAGCTTGAACTTTGGTAGTCTTCAAATCCACAGCCTGCATGCATACAAATCAAAGGACCTATTTAGTTCTGGGTAGTACATGTATCTAGAAAGTGGTTCTATAATTTGTTAAGGGAATACACAAAAAGGTGTCTGCCAATACCATCTGGATCAATTGTATATAACAAGAGAATAAAATAAGCACCTAACAAATTTTCCTTTGACAATTGAATGTGTAACTTAGTTAATTATAATTATTACTAAATGTTGTATATGACACGTAAATAGGAAGCACATGTGTTGGAAATCTGTGCTCAATAATGCCATACTAAATAAACTTTTAACTTACAGCAATAATGATTTAAACCTATTAATTCTTAGTTTGAACTAGTTGCTCATGAAAGTAATAGATGAAAGTAATAGTTTATAAGTAACAAATTTCATGTGCTATATACAACATTGATTCCGCACTAAATAATACAGTTCAAAGTTGGTTATTTCATAAATTAATGTTTCCACTTAGTTAATTATAAAGTAACAAGTATATAACACATGAATTATAAAGTATTTAAACTGAACGTTAGCATGTCCTATAAGTACTAACTCACCGACCAGTTCCTTTGTACCAAAAACAGGTCAAAAATTCAAAAAAAAATGGAGGGACAAAAATACCAGTGCCAGCAATGAATGTCCTAGAATATTTAAACCCATCAAATCATTTGTCTAAAGACGTAAGGCTCAGGTATGAAGTGGAGGGTGCTGAGTCTGACAATGCCTGCTACGATTGTTATTTTCAGGCCATCAATACAACTAGGAAAATTAATAGATGTAAAGGTGATTGACGTTAAACTTACACATTCAAAGAATTCCCAAATAGTCGATGGCATTTGAAGCATACATACTGTGGAACATCCAAATGAACCCTGGGCTTGCAAAACACGCATGCAACAGCTTCAAGAGGATGAGCATTTAACCCTGGACTTACGAAATTGAAAATTACGCAATGACATGTTTCATTTTACCGATCCTAAAGAATCAACAACTGATTATATTGATTCACCGGCCAGCCTAGCGATTCAAATGACAATGATTTGTTTTTATAATGCAGTATTGTAACAACCCGAAAATCTGGGCCAGTTTAAAATTTTTATTTTGGCAATTTTAGCGAATTTTGATTATTTAAAATAGATTATTTTAAATAATATCGACGAGAAAATTTATTTTGAATAGAATTCGAACGTATATATTATACGCGTCGTCGTTAGAATATAAATAATTATATATAATTATAAATAGAATTGAAAATGGCGCGGTAGTTCGATAATTCGATTTCAAACTTCAATTGAATGTGCCGGGTGCAAAACAATCCGGATTTTAGTGAAACCAAAAATAATGGAATCTAATTGTGGATATCTTTCCAACGAATCCGACAAATCAAGATTTCATATCGGGAATCAAAAGATATGTCCAGTTGAAAATTCTGAATAGTCGCTATGGAATTCAGGCCCTTAAAAATGGACATTTTGCAGATGACCTCGGATTTCGACGAAACCAGTTTTGTTGGGTCCGGGATGTAAAGTTATTGCTAGGTTTCAAATTTCATAATTTTTCGAATCAATATGTGAGCGTGGTAAAGGAAAACGCGTTTGACCAGTTTCAGTTGATTTTAATCGACTGGAAATTGGCCATTTTTCAAACGGTCACAGAATTCGACGAAACTAGTTTTGTTAGGACCGTATCGTCAATACGAAGCTAGAAAATATTTTTCTGGGATTTTTCTTGTTCGTATGTGGCCCCGGTAATTTGAAATGTACGTTTAAAATTCAATATAGTGATTTAAATGTAAATTCAAAGTAAACTGATCGAAACGATCAAATCAGCTTGTGATACGTATCCCATTGAGTTCGGAATGGGGGTAAAACACTATAGACGACAGGCGGTGGGCCTCGTTTTGAGGTCGTATGTAAAGATCAACTTTTTGTAAATAAATAAATAAATAATAAATAAAAAAAATCCCTTCTCCTTAACTAGGCCCCCCCCCCCCCGATATTTTCAATTTAGTTTTCAAAATAAATATAAAAAAAAAAAAACCCTTTCCAAGCCGCCACCGTCGTCGATGGCGATTCCTCTTCCCCCCCCCCCCCTCCTCCGGCCATCGCGCCACCCCATCTCCCTCCTCTCGATCTTCTCGCTCCTCTTCTACCCCCTCGACGAAGACCCAAACCCGAAGAAACCTCGCCACAGACACCTCCGACGCCTGCAAACCCCCCCCCCCCCTAGCGGCGCGACTCCCGAGACCCCCCCTCGTCCGAAGCCCCCTTTCTCGCAATCGCCAATCGAAGAACCCACGACACCTCCGGCGACTGGGATGGCGAACGATGTGAAACCCTGGGTCAGAAGATGGAAACGGTGGAGGTGATTTTTCTTTTTATAGAAAACTGATTTTTTATGATTTTAGATAATCTGAAAATATGATTTTTTATAATCTGAAAATATGATTTTAGATAATCTGAAAATATGATTTTAGATAATCTGAAAATATGATTTTAGATAATCTGAAAATATGATTTTTTATAATCTGAAAATATGATTTTTAGATAATCTGAAAATATGATTTTAGATAATCTGAAAATATGATTTTTTATAATCTGAAAATATGATTTTTTATAATCTGAAAATATGATTTTTAGATAATCTGAAAATATGATTTTTTATAATCTGAAAATATGTTTTTTTATAATCTGAAAATATAGTTTTTATGTTTTGAACTTCGAAAGAAAATATAGTTTTTATGTTTTGAACTTCGAAATAAAATATAGTTTTTATGTTTTGAACTTCGAAAGAAAATATAGTTTTTATGTTTTGAACTTCGAAAGAAAATATAGTTTTTATGTTTTGAACTTCGAAAGAAAATAGAATCTTTATATATTGAACTTCGAAGTAAAAATTCGATTTTTATATATCGAATAGCAAAGTAAAAATTCGATTTTTATATATCGAATAGCAAAGTAAAAATTCGATTTTTATATATCGAATAGCAAAGTAAAAATTCGATTTTTATATATCGAATAGCAAAGTAAAAATTCGATTTTTATATATCGAATAGCAAAGTAAAAATTCGATTTTTATATATCGAATAGCAAAGTAAAAATTCGATTTTTATATATCGAATAGCAAAGTAAAAATTCGATTTTTATATATCGAATAGCAAAGTAAAAATTCGATTTTTATATATCGAATAGCAAAGTAAAAATTCGATTTTTATATATCGAATAGCAAAGTAAAAATTCGATTTTTATATATTGAATAGCAAAGAAAAAGTAAAAAACTCGATTTTTACATATGTAGTGAAAGCGGACAACGAAGGTGACAAAAAGGCGAAACGACGAAGACTTCTGCAAATGAAGAGTCGTGGAGCTTGGATAGCTATATGTGAGAACTTCTCACCTTTCAATTTATTTTTCTAGTTATATATATATATATACTAGGATGTAGACGGTGCTTATTAGAAGCACCCGACACCCGTCCACATACCATGGACTTGTTTGTTTGGTTGTGTAGTTGGTTAGATTATTTGATTTGGATTTGATTGATTGGTTGAATTGGTAATTGATTAAAATTGATATGTGAATGGCGTGGGCCTTCACTAGACCGGGGATAAGGCTAGGCCTTGTCCCGTTTCTAGTATCGTGCCGTTATGCCGCCGAAATTTTCTAAAATATGTTAGAAAAATAAAAATATAATTTTTAAGGTGAAATGAATAAAATAACATATTCATTTACAAATCAAAACGATTTGTTGATGTACACCCATTTGACTGATATGGATTGGGACGATAAATTTTACACATCGCCCAACAGCAAAAATAAAATAGGTGTTTGATTGTTTGAAACCCCACACGGGTGTTGGGATGAAATTTGAAGTTCACTCATCCTGATTGATTAAATATGTCGATCGATTGATTGACATGCTGTTGTAAGCGTTAGATATCTATATTTGATGCTTATACAGTGTAGTGCACTTTGGTTGATGGTTGATTATTTTCAATGCTATTATATACATGTGTTGTATGCAAATCCATATAATTAATTTTATATGGTAATTGATTGGGCCTCATTCCAATTTGAAAAATAAAGAATATTATAAAATAAAAGTTCATGTGTTGACAGTACTCACCCATTGAGATTAGTCATGTGTTGAACGAAATATTTTGATAATAACAACTATTTTGAAAATAGAAATTTATGAAGCCGTGTTGATTAGATTGACGTCATTTTAACGTAAACGATATTTATATCGATTTTAACGATTTCGAAATGAATTGAATTGAAAACGATTTCGAAAAGAATTGAATTGAAAACGATTTCGAAATGAATTGAATTGAAAACGATTTCGAAATGAATTGAATATAAAACGATTTCGAAATGAATTGAATTGAAAACGAATTGAAATGAATTCAAATTGAATTGAAATTTGAATTGAATAGAAATGAATTTTGAAACGATTTTATAAAGAAGAATTCAATTTTGATTTGAATTGAAAAGGAAGTTGAAATTGCTTTGGAAACGAATTTAAAACTATTTATAAAATTCGTTTTAAATAGAAATCGACGAAATATATATTATATATATTTTATATATAATATAATGGCCTGAATAGAACGCGCCGCGCCGTGGCATTTCGTGAATTTCGACCATTTATGTCAAACGGACATTACGGGAGATCCGACCGTCGGATTCTCCTAAAACCGGAACCGTTGGGTTCGTATCGAAAAGAGCTTTCTAATGAATGTTAGAAATTTGAAATCTAACGGTTGGATTTGGAGATACGTCCAAATCAAATTCGAAAAAGGTCGTTGTAAGTGCAGTTCGATGGCCGTTAATGGAAATCGACTGTACGGGCCTTGATAAAATTATTAAAAATAGTAATAATTTGTGTAAAATCATAAGAAATGATTTGTGAAAGTTTGGGATGAAAAACTCCATATTTGAAAAGATAAAAATAGATTTTTATCGAAATGAACTAGTTTTGAACTAGAATTATAATTCTATTTATTTTTAAATAAATAAATTGAATTTGAAATGGTTTTGAAAATAACCAAAATTTCTAATGATTGCATTGGAGTGGATTTGAATCGAAATTGTCTTCGGAATATTTCGATGTTGGAATTCGTGATATTACAGGTGTTGTTATGGAAATTTGAAAGATATATATTAGTATCGTTATTTCCAATACGACATTTGTTAGTCGTAGAATTCGATATTGAATATAAGCCGATATATTTTCTATTCAGAGCCTGGTATTGAATATCGAATGTGATTTGGGTTTGTCGTGAATGGTGTCTTCACTAACACTGTTCTTGAACCCAGTTGAGAAAAGATTAAATCTTTTTATTTAGATTTAATGAAGTGTACCAATTAAATGATATTTAATTGGAATTGAATTGGTATTGATTTTTGGGTTTATCGTGAACAGTGTTTTAAATAACACTTGTTCTTTAACCCGATAATTAATGGAATGTGATTTTGGGTTTATCGTGAATCGTGTTTTAAATGACACTGATCCTTTAACCCAGATAATGATTAAAACTAAGTGGAGTTTTAATGAATCTTTAATTAGATTGAAAAGATCGAGAATGGAGTATCACCAGTTTTGCTCCAGGCGATAGTTAAATCTTTAATTAGATTTGAACGTGAAATTTAGAAACTAACTGTCGGTTAGCCAAGCAGAATGGTTTTCTGGATATTGATCTGATGTTGGTTTCGGCCTTCGGGGTTAATATTTGGGGAATTATTCTCTTGATTAATTTACGGTTAGTGACTAATGAATTGGAATGAGGCGTATGTTGTGTTTGTGTAACACTTATTTAAAATATACGCGAGTTATTCGGAAAGACCGGGTTCATCCCATTCTGAATAACTGATACGACGATAAGTCGAAGATGAAGACGATGGTCGAAGACCGGAGGTCTTCACGTCGTTTGGGTGATAACTGATGATCTTGATTGGGCTGTACACCCAAGAAGATGGAAACAGTTAGTGATCGTCCAGACGTACTTGGAGATCGATGGAGATGCGGGGTACTAGGTGCCTCCGGTTTCGTTCAGACCCAGAACGGACTTGTAAATGGACTGTGTGTCTGACATCGGATTTCATTCTGTGTGACTGATATCGGTTGCATAGGATGGTTTGCCTGTGTGGCATGCTAATATGCAAATGATCAAGGCTTCTGTTGAAAAGCAAAGTCTTGTGGTGATGATCAAAGCACGGCCTTTGTGGCGTAGCTTTGTGTAACGTTTACCTCGCGTGTTTCACACCCGGTATGAACCAAAAACGGGAGACGGACCTCAGGGAGGACTTGCGTTTCTTTCTAGCTAGAAGTGGCGTCAGTGGTTTTACACGCCCTGACGAGTTTGACTTATGTGGTTGTTGCGGTTGCGAGGCGCCTCGGTTATATCGGTTTCGGCCGATGCATTCTGGTCGGCTGACGGACCAGACTTACACCCCATAGGGTGGGGAGACGTAGTGTTCAGGCATAATAATCCACTCCGTGTGGACCGGCCCTGACGATCCAAGGGTCACTCGAGCTCTGATCCTGAGGGGCGGGCTAGAGCGTCTCGAATCGGTTGAGGACTATCTTTTGCCTCGGTTCATAGATGGAAATCCAATTTCCAAATACGTGACTTTGCGATTTTGATTGTATAACCTATATATGGCGACATAGTGGTATGGGGCATTCATGCCGCCTATGATTGATACTTATGATTTGAAGTGTTTTATACACTATGCACTTATAATAGTATCAAATGATTTGTTTTAAACGTATCAAGCATTCTTTAGCTGTTATAAGGGAAAACCCTATCCCCCGGCTTGCGATTGCATTGTGTGATAGGACCTGGGTCTTATAACAGCTTCATTTTTCTTTATTTAGCATTGCGCTGTTTGTTTTATGCACTGGTATTCTTGGGAGGAAACCCGTTCCGTGTTATACGGCGTGGTCCCTTGATTTACCTAACTTTAAAAATAAAGATTAACTGTTTTAGTTCTCACACCAGTCACATGACTGACCTGGAGTTTATTGTTTTAACCTAAACTCTGGGTGCCCTTATTTTTGACACGGGCAGCTAGTAGTTTTGGTTTTGCAGATTTATATTCACAGGATCCTGGTTTACAGCTGGAATGATATCCGGAAAGCTTTGTATCCGTATATCTACTTCTAGTGGTGTATTGTATTATTTTTCCGCTGCTATGTATTTAAATGTAATTTAAATCTCTGATATTTCTGTGTAATATTCTTTTTTACTCTGTATATTCTTGTAATCTGATGCATTGTTGTTATATACAATGAAATGTTCTTCTGTATGCGTTCTGTTTTGTCGTGTTCTCAACGATAGGGCGTTTCGAACGGTCTGGGTCGGTTTAGCGACTGGTTCGAACCGAGCGAAATTCCTTGCCGTCACAGTTGGTATCAGAGCTTTGGTTTACAAAGCTAGAGAACAAGACACATTAGAACCATACGAAAGAATTCATCAGATATTGGATTAGTAATATCCAATGAGAATGACTCGTTAGAGATAGGATCAGTAGTATCCTAGAACGGGTGTGAAGAGTATGTTTTTAAAATGAAAACAAACTTTGGTTTTGAAAATTTAAATCAATTATTCGTATTTGATTATCCATTTATATTGATGTGGACAATCCAGTATATATAGATTTTGCGTATACGTCTGATCCGCGTGTATTCGAAATTTTAATATATTGGATAGATATAGCATCACACTCTAGTCGCCCGAAGATGGTACTGATGATTGTCATGACATCATCAGTATTTAAGTTCGTGTCTCGAAGGTGTGATTTTCTATATATTTCCATTAGGCTGGTGTGAGAACCAAAACTTATATATAGCTAGAATTCATTGTTATGATTTGGCATCAAAACATGATTTTCAGTATATGTATCAAAATTATGAATTTGAGACTCTAATTCACTAATTGATTGATGTTTGTGTTGTTTGTTTATTTGTTAGCTAATTTTGAACCATTATGCCTAATTTGATCGAATATTGAATTGTATTGAAAATTGGTCGCATCTGCTTGCATATACATGTATATCATTGAACAGGTCATAGCAAGGAGGCTAGAGCCAGAGAATAAAATTTGTTTGCCCGACAAATAGGTACATGTTTACTACATAATTTCCTGTTTTGTTTGGGTGATGATGATTTTGTGAGCCTATTGGCTTTTTCTTTTTCTTTTTGAGATCTGAAGGACCGGGGAAGCTATTTGAAATTCCCCGATGCTCCCGGTGCAGGGGAGGTTATGGCGAAATTTTTCGAAAATTTAGGGTGTTAGCCAAATTTTTGAAGTTTTGAAAATTCTCAGAAACTAAAGAGTTGGAGAATGGAAGCCTGATCGAGCGTAGAGCTGATTAATCAATCCACTTTCGACTTTGTTCCTTTTCGGGGACGAAAAGTTTTAAGTGGGGCAGATTGTAACAACCCGAAAATCTGGGCCAGTTTAAAATTTTTATTTTGGCAATTTTAGCGAATTTTGATTATTTAAAATAGATTATTTTAAATAATATCGACGAGAAAATTTATTTTGAATAGAATTCGAACGTATATATTATACGCGTCGTCGTTAGAATATAAATAATTATATATAATTATAAATAGAATTGAAAATGGCGCGGTAGTTCGATAATTCGATTTCAAACTTCAATTGAATGTGCCGGGTGCAAAACAATCCGGATTTTAGTGAAACCAAAAATAATGGAATCTAATTGTGGATATCTTTCCAACGAATCCGACAAATCAAGATTTCATATCGGGAATCAAAAGATATGTCCAGTTGAAAATTCTGAATAGTCGCTATGGAATTCAGGCCCTTAAAAATGGACATTTTGCAGATGACCTCGGATTTCGACGAAACCAGTTTTGTTGGGTCCGGGATGTAAAGTTATTGCTAGGTTTCAAATTTCATAATTTTTCGAATCAATATGTGAGCGTGGTAAAGGAAAACGCGTTTGACCAGTTTCAGTTGATTTTAATCGACTGGAAATTGGCCATTTTTCAAACGGTTACAGAATTCGACGAAACTAGTTTTGTTAGGACCGTATCGTCAATACGAAGCTAGAAAATATTTTTCTGGGATTTTTCTTGTTCGTATGTGGCCCCGGTAATTTGAAATGTACGTTTAAAATTCAATATAGTGATTTAAATGTAAATTCAAAGGAAACTGATCGAAACGATCAAATCAGCTTGTGATACGTATCCCATTGAGTTCGGAATGGGGGTAAAACACTATAGACGACAGGCGGTGGGCCTCGTTTTGAGGTCGTATGTAAAGATCAACTTTTTGTAAATAAATAAATAAATAATAAATAAATAAAAAATCCCTTCTCCTTAACCAGGCCCCCCCCCCCGATATTTTCAATTTAGTTTTCAAAATAAATATAAAAAAAAAACCCTTTCCAAGCCGCCACCGTCGTCGATGGCGATTCCTCTTCCCCCCCCCCCTCCTCCGGCCATCGCGCCACCCCATCTCCCTCCTCTCGATCTTCTCGCTCCTCTTCTACCCCCTCGACGAAGACCCAAACCCGAAGAAACCTCGCCACAGACACCTCCGACGCCTGCAAACCCCCCCCCCCCCTAGCGGCGCGACTCCCGAGACCCCCCCCTCGTCCGAAGCCCCCTTTCTCGCAATCGCCAATCGAAGAACCCACGACACCTCCGGCGACTGGGATGGCGAACGACGTGAAACCCTGGGTCAGAAGATGGAAACGGTGGAGGTGATTTTTCTTTTTATAGAAAACTGATTTTTTATGATTTTAGATAATCTGAAAATATGATTTTTTATAATCTGAAAATATGATTTTTTATAATCTGAAAATATGATTTTAGATAATCTGAAAATATGATTTTAGATAATCTGAAAATATGATTTTAGATAATCTGAAAATATGATTTTTTATAATCTGAAAATATGATTTTTAGATAATCTGAAAATATGATTTTAGATAATCTGAAAATATGATTTTTTATAATCTGAAAATATGATTTTTTATAATCTGAAAATATGATTTTTAGATAATCTGAAAATATGATTTTTTATAATCTGGAAATATGTTTTTTTATAATCTGAAAATATAGTTTTTATGTTTTGAACTTCGAAAGAAAATATAGTTTTTATGTTTTGAACTTCGAAAGAAAATATAGTTTTTATGTTTTGAACTTCGAAAGAAAATATAGTTTTTATGTTTTGAACTTCGAAAGAAAATATAGTTTTTATGTTTTGAACTTCGAAAGAAAATAGAATCTTTATATATTGAACTTCGAAGTAAAAATTCGATTTTTATATATCGAATAGCAAAGTAAAAATTCGATTTTTATATATCGAATAGCAAAGTAAAAATTCGATTTTTATATATCGAATAGCAAAGTAAAAATTCGATTTTTATATATCGAATAGCAAAGTAAAAATTCGATTTTTATATATCGAATAGCAAAGTAAAAATTCGATTTTTATATATCGAATAGCAAAGTAAAAATTCGATTTTTATATATCGAATAGCAAAGTAAAAATTCGATTTTTATATATCGAATAGCAAAGTAAAAATTCGATTTTTATATATTGAATAGCAAAGAAAAAGTAAAAAACTCGATTTTTACATATGTAGTGAAAGCGGACAACGAAGGTGACAAAAAGGCGAAACGACGAAGACTTCTGCAAATGAAGAGCCGTGGAGCTTGGATAGCTATATGTGAGAACTTCTCACCTTTCAATTTATTTTTCTAGTTATATATATATATACTAGGATGTAGACGGTGCTTATTAGAAGCACCCGACACCCGTCCACATACCATGGACTTGTTTGTTTGGTTGTGTAGTTGGTTAGATTATTTGATTTGGATTTGATTGATTGGTTGAATTGGTAATTGATTAAAATTGATATGTGAATGGCGTGGGCCTTCACTAGACCGGGGATAAGGCTAGGCCTTGTCCCGTTTCTAGTATCGTGCCGTTATGCCGCCGAAATTTTCTAAAATATGTTAGAAAAATAAAAATATAATTTTTAAGGTGAAATGAATAAAATAACATATTCATTTACAAATCAAAACGATTTGTTGATGTACACCCATTTGACTGATATGGATTGGGACGATAAATTTTACACATCGCCCAACAGCAAAAATAAAATAGGTGTTTGATTGTTTGAAACCCCACACGGGTGTTGGGATGAAATTTGAAGTTCACTCATCCTGATTGATTAAATATGTCGATCGATTGATTGACATGCTGTTGTAAGCGTTAGATATCTATATTTGATGCTTATACAGTGTAGTGCACTTTGGTTGATGGTTGATTATTTTCAATGCTATTATATACATGTGTTGTATGCAAATCCATATAATTAATTTTATATGGTAATTGATTGGGCCTCATTCCAATTTGAAAAATAAAGAATATTATAAAATAAAAGTTCATGTGTTGACAGTACTCACCCATTGAGATTGGTCATGTGTTGAACGAAATATTTTGATAATAACAACTATTTTGAAAATAGAAATTTATGAAGCCGTGTTGATTAGATTGACGCCATTTTAACGTAAACGATATTTATATCGATTTTAACGATTTCGAAATGAATTGAATTGAAAACGATTTCGAAAAGAATTGAATTGAAAACGATTTCGAAATGAATTGAATTGAAAACGATTTCGAAATGAATTGAATATAAAACGATTTCGAAATGAATTGAATTGAAAACGAATTGAAATGAATTCAAATTGAATTGAAATTTGAATTGAATAGAAATGAATTTTGAAACGATTTTATAAAGAAGAATTCAATTTTGATTTGAATTGAAAAGGAAGTTGAAATTGCTTTGGAAACGAATTTAAAACTATTTGTAAAATTCGTTTTAAATAGAAATCGACGAAATATATATTATATATATTTTATATATAATATAATGGCCTGAATAGAACGCGCCGCGCCGTGGCAGTTCGTGAATTTCGACCATTTATGTCAAACGGACATTACGGGAGATCCGACCGTCGGATTCTCCTAAAACCGGAACCGTTGGGTTCGTATCGAAAAGAGCTTTCTAATGAATGTTAGAAATTTGAAATCTAACGGTTGGATTTGGAGATACGTCCAAATCAAATTCGAAAAAGGTCGTTGTAAGTGCAGTTCGATGGCCGTTAATGGAAATCGACTGTACGGGCCTTGATAAAATTATTAAAAATAGTAATAATTTGTGTAAAATCATAAGAAATGATTTGTGAAAGTTTGGGATGAAAAACTCCATATTTGAAAAGATAAAAATAGATTTTTATCGAAATGAACTAGTTTTGAACTAGAATTATAATTCTATTTATTTTTAAATAAATAAATTGAATTTGAAATGGTTTTGAAAATAACCAAAATTTCTAATGATTGCATTGGAGTGGATTTGAATCGAAATTGTCTTCGGAATATTTCGATGTTGGAATTCGTGATATTACAGGTGTTGTTATGGAAATTTGAAAGATATATATTAGTATCGTTATTTCCAATACGACATTTGTTAGTCGTAGAATTCGATATTGAATATAAGCCGATATATTTTCTATTCAGAGCCTGGTATTGAATATCGAATGTGATTTGGGTTTGTCGTGAATGGTGTCTTCACTAACACTGTTCTTGAACCCAGTTGAGAAAAGATTAAATCTTTTTATTTAGATTTAATGAAGTGTACCAATTAAATGATATTTAATTGGAATTGAATTGGTATTGATTTTTGGGTTTATCGTGAACAGTGTTTTAAATAACACTTGTTCTTTAACCCGATAATTAATGGAATGTGATTTTGGGTTTATCGTGAATCGTGTTTTAAATGACACTGATCCTTTAACCCAGATAATGATTAAAACTAAGTGGAGTTTTAATGAATCTTTAATTAGATTGAAAAGATCGAGAATGGAGTATCACCAGTTTTGCTCCAAGCGATAGTTAAATCTTTAATTAGATTTGAACGTGAAATTTAGAAACTAACTGTCGGTTAGCCAAGCAGAATGGTTTTCTGGATATTGATCTGATGTTGGTTTCGGCCTTCGGGGTTAATATTTGGGGAATTATTCTCTTGATTAATTTACGGTTAGTGACTAATGAATTGGAATGAGGCGTATGTTGTGTTTGTGTAACACTTATTTAAAATATACGCGAGTTATTCGGAAAGACCGGGTTCATCCCATTCTGAATAACTGATACGACGATAAGTCGAAGATGAAGACGATGGTCGAAGACCGGAGGTCTTCACGTCGTTTGGGTGATAACTGATGATCTTGATTGGGCTGTACACCCAAGAAGATGGAAACAGTTAGTGATCGTCCAGACGTACTTGGAGATCGATGGAGATGCGGGGTACTAGGTGCCTCCGGTTTCGTTCAGACCCAGAACGGACTTGTAAATGGACTGTGTGTCTGACATCGGATTTCATTCTGTGTGACTGATATCGGTTGCATAGGATGGTTTGCCTGTGTGGCATGCTAATATGCAAATGATCAAGGCTTCTGTTGAAAAGCAAAGTCTTGTGGTGATGATCAAAGCACGGCCTTTGTGGCGTAGCTTTGTGTAACGTTTACCTCGCGTGTTTCACACCCGGTATGAACCAAAAACGGGAGACGGACCTCAGGGAGGACTTGCGTTTCTTTCTAGCTAGAAGTGGCGTCAGTGGTTTTACACGCCCTGACGAGTTTGACTTATGTGGTTGTTGCGGTTGCGAGGCGCCTCGGTTATATCGGTTTCGGCCGATGCATTCTGGTCGGCTGACGGACCAGACTTACACCCCATAGGGTGGGGAGACGTAGTGTTCAGGCATAATAATCCACTCCGTGTGGACCGGCCCTGACGATCCAAGGGTCACTCGAGCTCTGATCCTGAGGGGCGGGCTAGAGCGTCTCGAATCGGTTGAGGACTATCTTTTGCCTCGGTTCATAGATGGAAATCCAATTTCCAAATACGTGACTTTGCGATTTTGATTGTATAACCTATATATGGCGACATAGTGGTATGGGGCATTCATGCCGCCTATGATTGATACTTATGATTTGAAGTGTTTTATACACTATGCACTTATAATAGTATCAAATGATTTGTTTTAAACGTATCAAGCATTCTTTAGCTGTTATAAGGGAAAACCCTATCCCCCGGCTTGCGATTGCATTGTGTGATAGGACCTGGGTCTTATAACAGCTTCATTTTTCTTTATTTAGCATTGCGCTGTTTGTTTTATGCACTGGTATTCTTGGGAGGAAACCCGTTCCGTGTTATACGGCGTGGTCCCTTGATTTACCTAACTTTAAAAATAAAGATTAACTGTTTTAGTTCTCACACCAGTCACATGACTGACCTGGAGTTTATTGTTTTAACCTAAACTCTGGGTGCCCTTATTTTTGACACGGGCAGCTAGTAGTTTTGGTTTTGCAGATTTATATTCACAGGATCCTGGTTTACAGCTGGAATGATATCCGGAAAGCTTTGTATCCGTATATCTACTTCTAGTGGTGTATTGTATTATTTTTCCGCTGCTATGTATTTAAATGTAATTTAAATCTCTGATATTTCTGTGTAATATTCTTTTTTACTCTGTATATTCTTGTAATCTGATGCATTGTTGTTATATACAATGAAATGTTCTTCTGTATGCGTTCTGTTTTGTCGTGTTCTCAACGATAGGGCGTTTCGAACGGTCTGGGTCGGTTTAGCGACTGGTTCGAACCGAGCGAAATTCCTTGTCGTCACAGTATACATCATGAAATTCAAATACCTAGTGCAGAAACATGCAGAAGTACGGATATTTTAATTTTCACTACATAGAGCCAGAAGTAAATCAAATAGAAAATAAGATAAACAGGAAATATTTAGCCAAAACAAAATTTAAACAACAATCTAGAAAATCATCTCATTCTTCTTTCAACTCAAACGTCTACCAGATCCATCGAAAGAAACCCAAATTCTCTGTAAACTACAACATGCCATCGAACTTGGATGATAAATCATAAAGTAATAAATGATATCCATCAAAATGGAAAAACAATTTTTCATTTTATAGAGCTATACCAAGATGGCAATCTAACAAAGCGGCCTTAATCATTAAGCTTCAAAGGAAAAAACACGGTTACTGCTATTCCACGGTGAGTATTCAACCCAGATTTACAATACAGAACATAGTTCATTAATAAGTGTTAACATAAGTGGAAGAAACCAGTCAAAAAACAAGAAACAAAATGAATGAATCACTTACCCAGATCTGAAATACGGTTTCTACAAAGGTCGATGACGTCAGGGTCAGAGACACGAATCCGAAGTGACGGATCTAGAGGTGCGATTTTGTTCTTCTAAGTGGGTTGAAAGCAAGTGGAGGATCTGAAGGCGGGATTTGATCGAAATCTGAAGATGAAATTTTGTTTACCTTTTTTTTTCTCCTGTCAAGCGTCGAATTGAACAAATTAGGTTAAGGAATGGAGAAGAGAGACTGCGATGTAAGTAATCGAGGACCCCAAATAATATTGTCACGTGCGACTGTTTTATATTAGCAGTCGCACAATCACACATTGCTATTTTCAAAGCCCATGTTATTTACAATGGACGACGGTTTTAAACATAATAGTCGCAAATTGTAAATATTTGCTACTGTTTTTAAATAAAACCGTCGCAAAATTGGTCCTTTACTGTTTTTCCCCGTCAACCTGCTACGGTTTTCAGCTAAAATGGTCGCATATAATTATTTGTGCTACTGTTTTTAGCTAAACTGACGCAAATAAGGCGACGCAAATGAGCAGTTTTGTACTAGTGATTTGTGATTTGTCTTCATCATTTGTATGGTTAAGTTTGTAGCCGTACAATGATAAAATACTTTAGTATGCTCTGATATGTGTATGTAATAAAGATTCTTTTTTTTTGTAAAGACTTGTTAATATTATATGTTATTCGACATGTTTTAAGAATTCTATTTCTAAATTTCTTATTCTTTTCCCTAACAATTTGTCTTTCCAGTACTTGATTGTTCAACACATGAATACTGTAGATGTATTATGGTATAATTTGGTCGGGTGTTTATGTTTGGTATCAGAGCTAAAAGTTGAGAGTGAACCTTAGCTTCAGTAGGGTTTACTCACTTGAGATAGGATAAGCGATACCTTAAGATGAGTTTGAGAGAGAGAAAGGAGAGAGTGTGTGTATATGCCTTTGTGTGTGTGTGTGTGTGTGTGTGTATATATATATATATATATATGTGTGTGTGTGTGTGTGTGTGTGTGTGCATGTTTGTTAGTTTTATGGAAATGTTTATATTATGATGGTTGTCTAGATGAGTGGCTTATGGATTCTGGTCTATATGAGTAGCAAATGTTACTGATCAGGATCTCTAAACATTTGAACAAGGAAAATCGACATGGTATTTTTTATAGACTAGTGTGAACCCGTGCTTCGCACACGGTTGTGCATAACTTTTGTTGTAAGGACCTTGGTCCGATTATATGCATACAGTATACATGTTTAATTTGCAGAAATTTGTCCCAATATCTAAACCTGCGGTGCCTACCTGATCCAGTGTGAGGTTTAAAAACTCAGACTACCAGAACTTACTGGTAATCCAATAAATATGCAAGTTATGCACTTAAAAAAACAAAGCCTTTTTAGTGGCTTAAGCATGCATATATGATAAATGACTTATTTGCAAACAAATCCCATATGGTCTAAACACAATGCCTATAGCAAAAATCATCTTGTAGAAGTAAAACAAATTTCTCTCTAAAAGAACATACAAACTAGAAGAATAACTTATGATGGCAATTTTTACATGAGATATTTTCCCATATAAGGCCATTTGCAGTAATGCAAAACAGGAAAGTAATATATAACACATACCATGAGCAAATAATGTATAGCAAGGTAGGTTTATCAAAGGAACTTCTACATCAATTTGCCTTCTAAAAAAATTCATCCTAACCTTTCACTCTGCTATAACCACATCATAAGATAAAAAAAATCATCCTTCACCTCTTTGACTTTCGTCTTCAGCAATTGATTAGTTTTTCAAATCTTAGAAGGTAAGCTTTTCCACTTTCTATGTTTAACACAGTTGATATTGAGAATGAAACTAAAGCAGGTTTATTACGCCCTTGCCTTATTATAGGCTTAACTTCATAGTTATTGAACCCGGTGATCAATTCCAGGTTAAAACTCCTCACATCAGCATTCCAAAATTTATATAACCAAGGGTCGTCCTACAACAAAATCTTCCCATGGTCTTAGTACCTAGGTTCTTCTGGTGCTATTTCTGCAAGTTCCTCAATTTATGGTATGGTATAGCAACCAATAATACAGTTTCTAAAACATTGCTTTAATTTTTGATTCATTGACGCTAGTTTCTTAGCATGTCCTTCTTTAGTATCATTAACTTGCATTAGCTTTAGAGCTTCTACACGTTCTTTGTTTTGCCTGAACTCAATAAAACAATATTCTCAACAATCAACCGCATAGTATAAAATTTTCAACAATAATTTCATCATTAGTAGCAAAAACATTTGCATAAAACTAAGAATTCGTTGTTATAGAAAAACTTAAATTTCGTTTCCCATTTCTAAGTAGCTTGTTTTTTGACAACGTTATACTTTTGCTTTATATATTACAAATAATACGGACTAAAATGATAAGTTATTGTAATAGTAGGCAAACAATTTGTTGTTAAAGCAGTTTAATCAGAGAACATAAGAATGGAACGCTAAAGCTGCATTTACTTTGCAATATTATTTTCAACTATTTTAGAATTATACATACTAAAATTAACAAAGTTATAATATATATACAATACTTAGGATTAAAGATTTAATTCTAAAAAAGTGGAAAATGAAAACATAGACTTGAAATAATAGATCAAATCATCACATATTGTCTAATGACATGTGTCATGAAAGGTATTATGTCCTTATGCATATTTAGGAAAGAAATTTTGACCTACATTATGAAAAATGAGATGGTAATACCTTTTGTACCTAGATTTTCCAATCAATAATAAAAATGAATACAAAAATATGTTAAAGTTTTGTTCCTCATAAAACGATCATCGTGTAAAGACCACCTAATTAGATTTTTTTTCTCATTTAGTAGACGTAAAGAAGGTTGACTTAGCATTCCAAACAAAAGTTAGTAGTCTCAATTAGCAGAACCACAAAAGACACATAGAAAAATTTTACCAACTTGAAAGGATTATGCATAAATATGTTAAACAATTTTTTGTAGACAGTGAAATTTAAGTGTCACAAATGAAAAAATTTATAATAAAATATAGAATCAAATAATTCGAAAGTAACAATTATTTTTACATTATACGGGAAATAACATAAATTTTCACATTATAGTTGTCCTAATTTGCATAAAGGAAACATAATGAGTACGCACTAATGCAAAAATAAACAGACCAAAAATGATCATAATTGTTTTTTTGCATCCGAGCTAATATCCTGTTGAACGAAAGGGACCAAACAAATTAAGCCTCCTAAATAGTAATGTTTATTTATATTATATGTATAGCTACTGACCTTACATTTTTGTTCTTATTATTTACTTCCTATTGTAATATCAATACTTCACACGTAACCATTCTTACCTATTAATTCCTTTATTTCTAATTAATGCTTTCACACTGGATAGTCACTCTTATTTATTCTAAAAGTTTATTGGTATATATTTTATATATAGTACTATCTCAGTTATTTCATCACAATTTTCTTTGTAGTTACGCACTTAATTTTTTATTAATGACAGGTGAACACATTATAGGAAGGTAGATTAATAAATGGGGGTGGATCACATTCTTAGTTATCATTTGATTTAGAATTTAATGCAAAATTGAAATTGTTTCTTCTAACTATCAAGAATCTGGAAAAGAACCACATTATATTGTCACTACAAGGCGCACAATGTATTGTGATGGCTAAAAAGCCAACGGCAGACGTCGCAATTTATGTCGTCGCCATCAAAAAAAGCAACAGCTTGAGCGATGGCTCTGTTGCCAATTTAGCAACGGTGAGCAATGGCAATATGCTTACGTGGCAGGTAGTTGGTTTTACCGCCAAGCCATTGCTAGCCGTCACTATACGTTGCTAAAATGACGTTGCTAGCCATCGCAATGTCATGACCAATATGCCGTCGCAAAACTAAAACAAAATTTTTGCACTGCACAACAATTCCTTTCCCTCAAACCACACAACAATATAACCAATCCGATATCAGCACAACACATCCAATAACCACTATCACACCACTATCATCCCATCAATTCATCACCAAGTCATAATATATATATAAAAAACCAAAATTATAACCACCATCATAACATATCATCACATAACATCCAAAACATGATACCATCGTCATATATCGTCGTCGTACATACCAAAACACACCATATCAACGTCGCACATATCAAAACACACCATAACATCGTCAAATACCATCGTACGTGTATCTAGCATATAAAATATCAAAGTATATCTACATACCCAAGCATAGACCAAGAAAAAGACATCCCAATTAATCTTCCTCCTCCTCGTCATCATCGTCATCCTCTTTGGTTTCGCCTTCACTAGTAGCATCTCCTCCCTCCCCAGGCATAAACCCATGCTCCTGAAAGTAAGTTGCAATGCGCTCATCTATTTCTTGTTGCATATGGGTTTTTGCCAGTCCATCATCTCATTCATCTGCTCCTACATCCAAGTAATAGTCGCCTCCTCCATCGACCTCCTATAACCACGTTGAATAGCCTGCGAAATAGTTAAGTTCACATTAAAGTTATTACCTCCTGATTGTGAAATAGAACACGTTATGTTGAAAACTACCATAAGGAAAAATTGTTCACGGATACATAAATCAAATGGGTTTCCAAGTCAAAACATTAATATAAAGTGCACTAATCAATATGTATGCAATAAATGGATACAATGTGTTAGTGATAGAGATTTTTCGACAATACGAGTGAAAAAGACACCATTTCTTGGAACTACATGATTAGTGGATACAGACAATGTGGTAAGACTCCACTTAGTTACTTTTGTATTATATATATGAGCGCACTTTTATATTACCAAGTCCTAAATCATCTTTTTGTCTAAAAAAGTCTTACCTCCTGATTTCCAAAATTGTATCGCTTATTACAAGTAGGCGGGTCAATGATGGATTCCTATATACGATCAGCCTGTGCCACCGTAAGCTCCTTTCCACTAGCCTCCATCACTCTAGCAGACTCTACGGGATACTTCTCCTACATACAAATATAATTTTAACACAAATGCTACAAAATTTACTTGTATATTGTGATATGAACGAATATGAAACATTTTAATTCATACGGATAAGCATATTTACCATTATAGCTGAACTCTTCGGATCCGCCCAATCATACGTAACATTTCCTTCTTCATCGGTCTACTCCACCGCATGTGTTTGTCTGAATACCTCTGCCAATGAACGATCTCTCCCGTACTTTGTTGTCTGAATAAATATACAGTAATAAAATTATTGAAAATAAGAATGAATGATATATACTAAATTTTTACGTGAACATATGCTACCAATATTTAAAATTTATACCAATTCTCTCCTATGTTGTTGAAATGATTTTGAGCCATCGCGGTGTAGAGCAGGATTCTTTTCTCTGTTTGCTTTATTTCTAACTGCTACTTTCTATTAAATTTGATACACGATTATGTAAAATACTACAATCAAGTAAAATGTAAATATTTTCATTATATCTTACTTTAGCCTATTCCGTCAGCCGGTACCGTTGAAATATTGCCCAAACATCATCACTTATCCATTGAGGCTTTTTCCTAGATGTCTTCACCCTTGAAATTGCCTCCCGATAATTTTTACGCATCTTCATATTCCAATAACTGTAACGACCCGGATTTTTGGCGACTTTGGTTATCGACATAAGCTCGATGTCGATAACCAAAACATTGAAAAATCCCGGTAATTAATGAAAGAAATTAAAGGGTGAGAATAGATAAGATATAAACTTATAATAGAAGAAGAAGAAGAACACAACATCAGAATAACACGAACCTCACAGCGGAACGAATAACATATAATAGATAACATAACTTTGAAATATAACAGTTATGTATACAATAGCACTTATCAGAGTACAGCACTTACAACAACAACGGAAAAACAATAGCTATAAAATCTTGAAACCTCCTGCTCCAAGCTCTCCAAGTATATCTGCAAATCCCGACTACTTGACTGCCCGTACAAATTTAGGCACCCAAGAGTTTAGGGAAAACAACAAAGTAAACTCCGGGTCAGTCATGGGACTGGTGTGAGTAAAATAGTTTAACACAGTTTAACAGATATATGATATCTCATAAGACCACGCCGTGAATACGGAACGGGTTTTTTCCCTTATGCGAATCCAACATCTTTGACAAAGCAATATCGTTCTGATATTATAATAATGTCTAAGTACAAATAGATATCAATCTAGCAGAAAGGCTTTCATCTCACGTTCTACATATATAGTATACAAATCAAAATCGCAAGCACGTAATGGATAATGGGTTTCCAACTATGACAAGGTATGGAACCACCTTTCGCTAGTGTACCTCTAGAGAGGAATACACTGGGTTCAACAAGAACATCTTGCAACCCGGCCATACATGACCGACCACTCAATTCGCTTGAGTGTATCGAATGTATATCACCAACGGTTGGGATCAGCAACCGTTTCCCGAATGGGACAACATCAACAATAGATTTTTAGAAATAAATGAAACTCTAGATCAGGAGATTATACACCCTAATAGGTGCGACCTACATAGCCATGCTACCTGCCCGATTTCTGTCATTTACCGGTTGATGAGGCTAGAAGCTACGCTTTATCATCACATCAGATTCCCTTCGAATGTCACATCGTCAAATCCATCAAATCACTGATTGACGTCTACAACAGTACATTACGTGTTAGCTAAAGAAGTTTCCTTCTCCGCTTACGGTTGAAGAAATCAATGTACGTGACCTTTCTGGAAATACTCTATCAGACATTCATCTTCATTCACCAAAAATGTCACATCGTCATACCCGCCAAATCACAAATTGATTTCCTCAAAAATACAACGGGTATACAGCTAAGAGAAACGATTTCCTCCGCCACCAACGTATATACATTTGAAGAGATCAACTTACGCGATCCATTGGATATACTCTGTCAGACCTTCGTCCCTACAAGTTGTCCTGGGACTGGACAAACCGAAGGCACTATCCAGTACATCCATCTTAGGCACTGTTATCTAAGACTTATACAATAGCCCTTGCAATTTTACTCTGTCTTCAATTATCTTTGGAATATATGATTCGCAATGCTTATGACAATACAGAGTGGTTCTTTGGATAATAATCCAACCAGTCTCTCCATATTAACAACGTTAAAATGGTCAAAACTTCGATAGTCTGTGAGTTAACTATCAAAGAAAAACACGTGTGCAAACAACAATATTATTTCCAAATGGAAATTATATCGATCAATCATCATTTAACATTTATCTCTTTAGTTCATTAATTTACTTATCTCCTGTTTCTATATATTCTAAATTCTTATTTCGATTATCAGAAAACATTTCTGATTCTTACTTGGAAAACATTTCCAAAACTCCTTTACGATCAAAACTTACCATTCCTTAGTTGAGAAGGAAGTCAATCAAGTTGGGGTATAATTACCTCTCAGACCTTAATCGAACAACGTTATAACTTCGAAATGGTCAAAGTTTATCTTTTAATCTTTAACAACTTCTTTACGTCTTTCTCGAATTCAATTTACGAATCCACTTCTTATTTGAATACATTGATTGTAACGATAACGTTATAATCCCTACTTTCTAATTATCTAACTTCGATTATAACTCTAATGTGAATAATTAACCTAACAACTAATTTATTTATAAATAAATAAATCTTGATTTAAAGACTGGAAAGTAAATGATACTTTCCCGAATTCGATATAATTGAATTCGCCGTTTAACTCTCTTTCGAGTAAATCCGTATTTGATTAACTCTTCTTCGAATAACCTATATTTGATTAACTCCCTTCGAATAACCATATATTCAATAACTCCTTTATTCGGATAACTATATTCGATAATCTCTTTTCGAATAACTAATATTCGATACATCTTTTTCAAATAACTTATATTCGAAAATCTCACTTCGATTAAACTATAATCGATAACTCCTTTCGATTAAACTATAATCGATAACTCCTCTTGAATAACTAAATTCGATTAACTCGACTCAACGAACCTAACTCGACTAACTTAACTCGACTCAACTAACTCGACTCGATTAACTCGACTAACTTGGTTCGACCAACTCGATTCGATTAACTCAAATCGATAAACTCCTTTCGATTAACTCATCTTGATTAACTTAATTAACCTAACTCGATTCACTTAATTCGATTAACTCTCATCGATTATCTTAACTCGATTCACTTATCGATTCACTTGACTTAACTTATCTTAACTTGATAACATAACTCGATAAATCTTAACTCGATTATCTTAACTCGGAAATCTTAACTCGATAATCTAACTCGATTATCTTGACTCGATAATCTAACTCTATAACATAACTCGATTATCTAACTTGATAATCTTAGCTCGATTTTCTAACTCGATAATCTTAACTCGATTAACTCGAGTCGATTATCTTAACTCGATAATCTAACTCGATAATCTAATCGATAATTTTAACTCGATTAACTTAAGTCGGTTATCTTAACTCGATAACCTAACTCTAATCGATTTACTTACTTTAATCGATTAACTCCTTCTCGATTAACTTATATATGACTACTTTATTGATTTATAAAGATTTCCCTTTTTACAACGTTTATTCATTTATAAAGATTTACTTTTAGTAACAGTTCTTCAATTTATAGATGTTCCTTTGATTTAATCCTATTTATTTAATAAATAGATATTCATTTCCATTCTATTTATTTAACCAATAAATATTTCTTTTTTTATCTTTTTATTTATTTTCTAAATAAATATCTCATTTACAACATTCTATTTATTTTCTCTAAATAAATATTTCCATTAAATCTATTTGTAAATGTCTTACAAATATTTTCTATTTCTATTTCCAATTGTAAATGTTTTGCAAATGGTTTCCTTTTCATTTGTTTTATCAAGCAATTTCCTTTGTATTTGTTTTACAAATAATTTCCTTTGTATTTGATTTACAAATAATTTCCTTTTCTATTTTTTTACAAAAAAATCTTCTTTATAAAACTCTATTCGGTTTATAAATAATCCCTTTTGATTTTCCTATTTATTTAACAAATAAATATCTCATTTATAAAATCTTATGAGTTTATAAATATTTTCCTTTATAAATATTCCACTTTATAAAGATTTCCTATTTATAAATATTCTATTTATAAATATTTCTATTTATAAATATTCTCTTTTATAAAATCCTCTTGATTTTATAAATATTCTCTTTCCAATATTCTGGTATGTCATGGTGTTTAACATATCAAGTTACGGTGTCCAATATCGTCCACACACATATAATCAACAACATATTATAGATCACGTCATATATCACAATATATGAAAACAATAAAATAACTGTTGAGGAATCCAGTCGGATTCCCCCAACCTGTTTCTCTGCATCCACAGATGTTACACAATAAAATCAACATCCCTTTCAGTTCCATATGATATATTCTGATAAACAGAATCAAATATAGAAATTCAACTAACTGACTAGCAGTTCAATCAAACGGCCAACACACAGTCAATCAGCCAATATCTAACAGTTCTAAAAATACAACATGAAAATATAAACTGTTCAGAGTTAGTGAGATTTACTCACATTTGGACGATCATCGTCAATGACGATAACCATCGTTTGATTCAGACAATTTATTTTGCCATAAATTGTAACGAGCACCAATCCACTCTCAGTTAGCTTCATTGTGAAGCTCTCGTCCATACGGTCCCAACGCAACTTACGGTTCGTGATTCTGATTTCATATGAATAAGTTATTGATTTTACAAGATCTTATACCATTTAAAATTAATTAAACTAAAGTTTTTCCCTTTTTAAACCTACTTGGGCTTTACCTCTCAATATTGGCCCATCAATGAATAAAACCGAACCCGCTCTATCCCCCTTTCTTCCCAAATCGATTTCGATTTCCAGTATAAAAAAAACACCCCCATTGACTGCCTTTGACCTCACCTCACCACCTCGTCGGTCATCAATGACCGTCGTCGCCTCCCCCACTGAGTTTCCCATCGCGAGCCTCACCCGACAACCCCCTTCAGACGGAACTCGACGCTACCCCCAAAATCCCACCTGTAGCTTGCCCTGGACGTCGCGGTCCATCTCCGGTGACCGGAGTTCCCCCGAACGCCTCTGCCAGCTGCGCCTCGATGCCTTGATTTCACCTGTACCCTCGAAGTCCCCTCCGACTTCCCCATTTCACTTTCGTGCCTCTGCCTTAGCCGGCCATGTCCAGCATCGAGCTCTGGAAATGTTGAACGCACCCAAAACCGTGACTACAGAAGTGTAGCGCTCGAGCGCAGCAGTTCAACGGATCCAACGCTGTCGGATTCCATTACTTAGAGAGGGAGATTTGATTGGAAGAAGAATTGATGGATGTGGCGGCCTCTTTTCCATTTACAGAAGATGAAAATACTTTAGGTCTTAAGGAGATAAGGTGGAGTATTTATAACGTAGATATTTTGAAGATATTTTCATATTATATTCCCTTATAATATTGTCAACCATTTTGATCTCGCACGAATACATGATCTGTCCAATTATACCGAAAATTGACACTCTCTCATATATCCATATTTCGGACTAAATAAAGTTGGTTTCGTCAAGTTCTGAGACGGTTTGTAAAACATTATTTTCACGTGTTAAAAATCGAATAAATATTTAAATCGATTTTCGAACACTTAGATCTTCAAAAATAAATTAATATTATTGTTCACATTCAATTGGAATTTCCCATAAGCTTTGAATTCAATTTAATTCGATATAAAATTCCAGATTCGATTCAGTTATATAAAATAACTCGTGTTTTCTAAATTCAATTATTCGTTTTCTAATTTAATATTTATAAATAAATATTATCGTATATATTCACAATGGAATACCATACAGCTCCACTGGGATTTATAACTCGTTATTTCAAATCCTGCTTAAACCGATATTCGATTTATAATGAATTTCCTTTTTTTAAAATATAATTAATTCCTTTATAAATTATAAAGGAATTCCACAGCGACTTTTCTAAAATTTGATTTAGACGTAAATCAAAATCTACACGATGAAATCCCGATTTTTCTCTTCCACTAGAAAGATATACTCTACCAGCTCCACACATTTCTTGTTTCACAGAAATCCAATTTAAAACGAACCCTGTACATCCAGTTGAAGTTCAAATCGCCAAATTACAAACTGCAGCGCCATTTCAAGCTTGATTTTAATTATATTATAATTCTACGTTCAAACTGACGTCGATTGAATATAGTCGTTAACATAATTCAACTCTAAGATGAATTAAATCTAAGGGACGACCCCGTTCACAGAATATTGTGATTTCCAATATTTTTGATTATTTCTGAATAAAATATATTATTTAATTATTTAATTTAATTAAATATTCACTATAATTTAATTAACGACGATTTAATTCCCTAAATCACTATTTATATAATTAAATAAATTAATTATAATACCTCTGACAATACGGGTCATTACACTCTTCCCCACTTAAAATAATTTCGTCCTCGAAATTGCTAAGTTAGAGGACGACCCTATCTATTTGGAAAAAGCTTATCAGTTTACCCCTTATCTCTGGTTTCAACTGAACCAATTAATATCGACTAAAATATTAATTCCTTCCGACAAACTAAAATTTTCAAAAATTCTGAAAATTTTCTAACACTTTAAATTTTCGGAAAATTTCGCCATAACCTCCTTTGTACAGCCCTATCGGTAAAACCACAACTCGCCTCTCTAGGCCTTCTCCAACCCAAAAGAAAATCAAACAGCCAAATGGCTTGCCAATCCGGCTCATAAATCTCATGCTTATATCGAATATAAACTTGTACCTTTTTGTTGGTCATATCAACTCTATCACTTTTACCTGATGTCAATTCAGCATATACCAATGTTATCCCAATCAAACTCCAATCTATTTTTATCCACAAATCCAACCATTCGCTTTATACCTAAGTCGAATTAAATCAAAATTCCATTCTCGATTTCAATTTCTTATCAATCCAACTTACTTGATATCATCCTAATCAAATCCAGTTACCACTTAACTGGCTTTATTTTAATCTCAATTTGTTTTCACAAATTCTTATTAAATTTGTTTTTAATTCAAACAGTCTTTTCCCTAGGAGTTTCAAATAGCTTAACTTTTCCCAAAATCAAATATCCTTTCCTAGAATTTCAAACCAACTTGGTTTTCTTAAAACAATTCAAAAACAAAATCTTTGGTAGTAATCCGTCACTTACACACTCGAAAATGAACACCGATGATGTCATGATCAACATCGGAATCTATTTTCCAGCTACCGAAGTGAGTTCAATACTATAGCACTTTCAAAACCCATTTTTAAACAATTCCACCTTGAAATCAATTCCAAATATCCTTTTACAATGTTGTAAACAAATTCAAAATCTCCCAGGATCTTAAAATTCACATATATTAAATCCAGATTCATTTACAAACACCTTTCCCATTTCTGGGATTTTAAATTCCAATTCTGATCTAAATTCAGATTTAATTCATTTCAATTTCATATAACTCACTTGTATAAATTCTGATTTGATTATATATAACCATTTCACATTTTATAATCTTACTCGATTATAATTAAAACCAATATATCTAATATATATATTTCCTCTATATCAGGATATAGTTTGGGTAAATTTATTCTATTTACCCTCTTTTCAAAACATACCGTGTCGACCCATCGTATTCAAGTGTTTATTTACTCCTACCAATACAGTGGATCAAACTGATCGACCAGAATTCATAAACAACTCAGCCAATGAATCTACACAATATAAAACCATTTTTATATCAAATACAAATACGCACTCGTATATATACACTCAAACTCAATCTAGGGTATTACTAACCCTATCTCTACCGAGTCACATCATATAGCCAAGGTAATTCTTAACTTAAGCTCTGATACCAACTGTAACGACCCAGATTTTGGCAACTTTGGTTATCGACATAAGCTCGATGTCGATAACCAAAACATCGAAAAATCCCGGTAATTAATGAAAGAAATTAGAGGGTGAGAATAGATAAGATATAAACTTATAATAGAAGAAGAAGAAGAAGAAGAAGAACACAACATCAGAGTAACACGAACCTCACAGCGGAACGAATAACATATAATAGATAACATAACTTTGAAATATAACAGTTATGTATACAATAGCACTTATCAGAGTATAGCACTTACAACAACAGCGGAAAAACAATAGCTATAAAATCTTGAAACCTCCTGCTCCAAGCTCTCCAAGTATACCTGCAAATCCCGACTACTTGACTGCCCATACAAATTTAGGCACCCAAGAGTTTAGGGAAAACAACAAAGTAAACTCCGGGACAGTCATGGGACTGGTGTGAGTAAAATAGTTTAACATAGTTTAACAGATATATGATATCTCATAAGACCACGCCGTGAATACGGAACGGGTTTTTTCCCTTATGAGAATCGAACGTCTTTGACAAAGCAATATCGTTCTGATATTATAATAATGTCTAAGTACAGATAGATATCAATCTAGCAGAAATGCTTTCATCTCACGTTCTACATATATAGTATACAAATCAAAATCGCAAGAACGTAATGGATAATGGGTTTCCAACTATGACAAGGTATGGAACCACCTTTCGCTAGTGTACCTCTAGAGAGGAATACACTGGGTTCAACAAGAACATCTTACAACCAGGCCACACATGACCGACCACTCATTTCGCTTGAGTGTATCGAATGTTTATCACCAACGGTTGGGATCAGCAACCGTTTCCCGAATGGGACAGCATCAACAATAGATTTTTAGAAATAAATGAAACTCTAGATCAGGAGATTATACACCCTAATAGGTGCGACCTACATAGCCATGCTACCTGCCCGATTTCTGTCATTTACCGGTTGATGAGGCTAGAAGCTATGCTTTATCATCACATCAGATTCCCTTCGAATGTCACATCATCAAATCCATCAAATCACCGATTGACGTCTACAACAGTACATTACGTGTTAGATAAAGAAGTTTCCTTCTCCGCTTCCACTCTTGGTATGGTTAAAGAAATCAATGTACGTGACCTTTCTGGAAATACTCTGTTAGACATTCATCTTCATTCACTTAAAATGTCACATCGTCATACCCACCAAATCACAAATGGATTTCCTCAAAAATACAACAGGTACACAGCTAAGAGAAACGAATTCCTCCACCGCCAACGTATATACGTTTGAAGAGATCAACTTACGCGATCCATTGGATATGCTCTGTCAGACCTTCGTCCATACAAGTTGTCCTGGGACTGGACAAACCGAAGGCACTATCCAGTACATCCATCTTAGGCACTGTTATCTAAGACTTATACAATAGCCCTTGCAATTTTACTCCATCTTCAATTATCTTTGGCATATATGATTCGCAATGCTTATGCCAATACAGAGTGGTTCTTTGGATAATAATCCAACCGGTCGCTCCATATTAACAACGTTAAAATGGTCTAAACTTCGATAGTCTGTGAGTTAACTATCAAAGAAAAACACTTGTGCAAACAACGATATTATTTCCAAATGGAAATTATATCGATCAATCATCATTTAACATTTATCTCTTTAGTTCATTAATTTACTTATCTCCTGTTTCTGTATATTCTAAATTCTTATTTCGATTATCAGAAAACATTTCTGATTCTTACTTGGAAAACATTTCCAAACTCCTTTACGATCAGACCTTACCATTCCATAGTTAAGAAGGAAGTCAATCAAGTTGGAGCATAATTACCTCTCAGACCTTAACCGAACAACGTTATAACTTTGAAATGGTCAAAGTTTATCTTTTAATCTTTAACAACTTCTTTACGTCTTTCTCGAATTCAATTTACGAATCCACTTCTTATTTGAATACATTGATTATAACGATAACGTTATAATCCCTACTTTCTAATTATCTAACTTCGATTATAACTCGAATGTGAATAATTAACCTAACAACTAATTTATTTATAAATAAATAAATCTTGATTTAAAGAATCGAAAGTAAATGATACTTTCCCGAATTCGATATAATTGAATTTGTCGTTTAACTCTCTTTCGAGTAAATCCGTATTTGATTAACACTTCTTCGAATAACCTATATTCGATTAACTCCCTTCGAATAACTATATATTCGATAACTCCTTTCTTCGAATAACTATATTCGATAATCTCTCTTCGAATAACTAATATTCGATACATCTTTTTCGAATAACTTATATTCGAAAATCTCACTTCGATTAAACTATAGTCGATAACTCCTTTCGATTAAACTATAATCGATAACTCCTCTTGAATAACTAAATTCGATTAACTCGACTCGACGAACCTAACTCGACTAACTTAACTCGACTCAACTAACTCGACTCGATTAACTCGACTAACTTGGTTCGACCAACTCGATTCGATTAACTCAAATCGATAAACTCCTTTCGATTAACTCATCTTGATTAACTTAACTTAATTAACCTAACTTGATTCACTTAATTCGATTAACTCTCATCGATTATCTTAACTCGATTCACTTATCGATTCACTTTACTTAACTTATCTTAACTTGATAACTTAACTCGATAAATCTTAACTCGATTATCTTAACTCGGAAATCTTAACTCGATAATCTAACTCGATTATCTTGACTCGATAATCTAACTCTATAACTTAACTCGATTATCCAACTTGATAATCTTAGCTTGATTTTCTAACTCGATAATCTTAACTCGATTAACTCGAGTCGATTATCTTAACTCGATAATCTAACTCGATAATCTAACTCGATAATCTAATCGATAATTTTAACTCGATTAACTTAAGTCGGTTATCTTAACTCGATAACCTAACTCTAATCGATTTACTTACTTTAATCGATTAACTCCTTCTCGATTAACTTATATACGACTACTTTATTGATTTATAAAGATTTCCCTTTTTACAACGTTTATTCATTTATAAATATTTACTTTTAGTAACAGTTCTTCACTTTATAGATGTTCCTTTGATTTAATCCTATTTATTTAATAAATAAATATTCATTTCCATTCTATTTATTTAACCAATAAATATTTCTTTTTTTATCTTTTTATTTATTTTCTAAATAAATATCTCATTTACAACATTCTATTTATTTTCTCTAAATAAATATTTCCATTAAATCTATTTGTAAATGTCTTACAAATATTTTCTATTTCTATTTCCAATTGTAAATGTTTTGCAAATGGTTTCCTTTTCATTTGTTTTATCAAACAATTTCCTTTGTATTTGTTTTACAAATAATTTCCTTCGTATTTGTTTTACAAATAATTTCCTTTTCTATTTGTTTTACAAAAAAATCTTCTTTATAAAACTCTATTCGGTTTATAAATAATCCCTTTTGATTTTCCTATTTATTTAACAAATAAATATCTCATTTATAAAATCTTATGAGTTTATAAATATTTTCCTTTATAAATATTCCACTTTATAAAGATTTCCTATTTGTAAATATTCTATTTATAAATATTACTATTTATAAATATTCTCTTTTATAAAATCCTCTTGATTTTATAAATATTCTCTTTCCAATATTCCGGTATGTCATGGTGTTTAACATATCAAGTTACGGTGTCCAATATCGTCCATACACATATAATCAACAACAGATTATAGATTACATCATATATCACAATATATGAAAACAATAAAATAACTGTTGAGGAATCCAGTCGGATTCCCCCAACCTGTTTCCCTGCTTCCACAGATGTTACACAATAAAATCAACATCCCTTTCAGTTCCATATGATATATTCTGATAAGCAGAATCAAATATAGAAATTCAACTAACTGACTAGCAGTTCAATCAAACGGCCAACACACAGTCAATCAGCCAATATCTAACAGTTCTAAAAATACAACATGAAAATATAAACTGTTCAGAGTTAGTGAGATTTACTCACATTTGGGCGATCATCGTCAATGACGATAACCATCGCTTGATTCAGACAATTTATTTTGCCATAAACTATAACGAGCACCAATCCACTCTCAGTCAGTTTCATTGTGAAGCCCTCGTCCATACGGTCCCAACGCAACTAACGGTTCGTGATTCTGATTTCATATGAATAAGTTATTGATTTTACAAGATCCTATACCATTTAAAATTAATTAAACTAAAGTTTTTCCCTTTTTAAACCTACTTGGGCTTTACCTCTCAATATTGGCCCATCAATGAATAAAATCGAACCCGCTCTATCCCCCTTTCTTCCCAAATCGATTTCGATTTCTAGTATTAAAAAACACCCCCGTTGACTGCCTTTGACCTCACCTCACCACCTCGTCGGTCATCAATGACCGTCGCCGCCTCCCCAACTGAGTTTCCCATCGCGAGCCTCACCCGACAACCCCCTTCAGACGGAACTCGACGTTGCCCCCAAAATCCCACCTATAGCCTGCCCTGGACGTCGCGGTCCATCTCCGGTGATCGGAGTTCCCCCGAACGCCTCTGCCAGCTGCGCCTCGATGCCTTGATTTCACCTGTACCCTCGAACTCCCCTCCGACTTCCCCATTTCACTTTCGTTCCTCTGCCTTAGCCGGCCATGTCCAGCATCGAGCTCTGGAAATGTTGAACGCACCCAAAACCGTGACTACAGAAGTGTAGCGCTCGAGCACAGCAGTTCAACGGATCCAACGCTGTCGGATTTCATTACTTAGAGAGGGAGATTTGATTGGAAGAAGAATTGATGGATGTGGCGGCCTCTTTTCCATTTACAGAAGATGAAAATACTTTAGGTCTTAAGGAGATAAGGTGGAGTATTTATAATGTAGATATTTTGAAGATATTTTCATATTATATTCCCTTATAATATTGTCAACCATTTTGATCTCGCACGAATACATGATCTGTCCAATTATACCGAAAATTGACACTCTCTCATATATCCATATTTCAGACTTAATAAAGCTGGTTTCGTCAAGTTCTGAGACGGTTTGTAAAACATTATTTTCACGTGTTAAAAATCAAATAAATATTTAAATCAATTTTCGAACACTTAGATCTTCAAAAATAAATTAATATTATTGTTCACATTCAATTGGAATTTCCCATAAGCTTTGAATTCAATTTAATTCGATATAAAATTCCAGATTCGATTTAGTTATATAAAATTACTCGTGTTTTCTAAATTCAATTATTCGTTTTCTAATTTAATATTTATAAATAAATATTATCGTATATATTCACAGTGGAATACCATACAGCTCTACTGGGATTTATAACTCGTTATTTCAAATCCCGCTTAAATCGATATTCGATTTATAATGAATTTCCTTTTTTTAAAATATAAATAATTCCTTTATAAATTATAAAGGAATTCCACAGCGACTTTTCTAAAATTTGATTTGGACGTAAATCAAAATCTACACGACGAAATCCCGATTTTTCTCTTCCACTAGAAAGATATACTCCAGCAGCTCCACACGTTTCTTGTTTCACAGAAATCCGATTTAAAACGAACCCTCTACATCCAGTTGAAGTTCAAATCGCCAAATTACGAACTGCAGCGCCATTTCAAGCTCGATTTTAATTATATTATAATTCTACGTTCAAACTGACGTCGATTGAATATAGTCGTTAACATAATTCAACTCTAAGCTGAATTAAATCTAAGGGACGACCCTGTTCACAGAATATTGTGATTTCCAATATTTTTGATTATTTCTGAATTAAATATATTATTTAATTATTTAATTTAATTATATATTCACTATAATTTAATTAACGACGATTTAATTCCCTAAATCACTATTTATATAATTAAATAAATTAATTATAATACCTCTGACAATGCGGGTCATTACAATAACTCAAAAAAGTTGGCATGTCCTGCTCCTCAACACGTACAAGAGCATGCATACTAAATTTATTTTCTATTGTTTACAGTATATTAATTTTCAATATTATTATAAAAAATTACTTACCAATAAATCGACTATAATGACATTCTTAACATGGAGGTGGGATACTATCCCAATACAGCCAAGCCCCCGACATTCTACTTGTGTAAGAACTCCGCGATACATCTAAAATGAGCTGTTCTGGCTCAATCTCGGATCCTCTGTGTGGATGTTGATATAAATATTTGGTCATATATTTTGAATAATCTAAATTGAAATAAAATAAATTTGACATTTACCCGGCACTCTTCATAACAATCTACGCAACTCGGCTCAGATCAGGCACAGAGCTGCTTGGACCTGCTCTTGGTCCAGGAGATGGTGAAGGAGTTTGCTGAGATGTAATCCTCAATCGTCGTCGTCTATCATCTGCCATTTCTGTTACAATCATATAGTGTGCTTATAAAGTAACTTGAATTGTTAACATCAGTCATCATTATCATTACATATATCGTAAATGAGAAGAACAGTACTGCACAACATACATAGTCAACATTATCATTACCAAAATCAGAATAGTAAAGAACGTAAGTAAATTCCTAGCTATGAACAAACAACATCATTACTATTACATAGCTCAGAATAGTACATAACATAGTACATAGCTCATAACAGTACATAACATTAGCCTTCATCATCTTCGGATCCAGACTCAGACTCATACTCTATATCGTGTTCTTCAGTACTTACAAATGCATCTACTAATACATTCGCTTCATCATTTAATGGCCCTACATCAATGTCATCAGCTATTATTATTTCGGTATCTGGCTCAGGATCCGCTTGATACGCTGCTTCTTCTGGAATATTATTTCCATCAAATGCAATATTTTTTCCATACTTTAATGAAAATGCTCGTGTCTCCTCCATACAATGAGGATAAGCTAGATGTCGAGCTGTGCTCCAACCTGAAAGCATGCCATACACTGGAAAATCACTAACAGTCCATAAAACAGAAGCAAACATACGATAATTTCTTTTTCTCAAAACGTCGTATATTTCGAATCCTTCATGCCACAGTGTTTTCAACTCTTAAATCAACAGTTGTAGATAAACATCAATTCCTCGTTTCGGATCATCGGGACCGGGGACGACAACCGTTAGAAACATATATGGATTTTTCATACACATCCATGAAGGTAAGCTATAAGGAGTAACAATGATAGGACATGATGAATATTTACTACCAAACTGAGAAAATGGTGACAATCCATCCGTGCATAAACCGAGCCTAACATTACGGCTCTCTGCAACAAATTCATGATAAGTCCTATCAAAGTATTTCCTTGCTTCACCATCAAACGGAAGTATCATAGTTCCTCCTTCTACTGTTCTCACGCTATGCCATCGCATATGACACGCTATAGCAGAAGATGCGTTTAGCCGTTGAAGTCTAGGAGTTATGGGTTGATAATGCATTCTTTATATGGAACTTCTTTTCCTTTCTTTTTCCTTGGTTTATATCTATCTTCGTTGCAAAATTTGCATTTTTATGGGGAGCGTCTTCTTTTTAGTACAACATGCAACCTTTAACACATGTATCTATCTTATGATACGGTAGTCCAAAAGAAAACATAAGTTTTTTCACTTTATAATGAATATCGCACATCAAATTGTTGGGCGGCATATGTCGTTTTGTAGTTTGTATAAAAACTATAAATGCAACTTCTGTAAGACTGAATTTTGATTTCATAGTGTTGAATTCGATGGTTACAGACAATTCGGTTCCGCTTGTACACCCTTTCCACAACGGCCTCTGTAACATCCCAAGTTTTTGTGATAAATTATATTATTTAATTTAATATGATTTTGATATTATATGGTTGTAAATAATATTTATTAATTTAATTTTTTTTGAAATTCTATGTTGAAAACCGAAATTGAATTGTTTAAATTAATAATAATTGTTGTCGCAACAATAAATTTTGATTTATAAGTTTACGTGAATTTTATTTTGATTGTATAATATTTATAAACCGTTGAATTTAATTTAAATTGTTAATTAACGTAAATGAATATTTTAATATATTAATAAACTGATTGTGAACGGTAACTTTTGAATACGACGGAATTAGGACTCGAGACCTGTTCCAATCAACTCAAAAGCACCGAAAACGTTAATTTCAATATATAGATTGTTGGGTTTCCGATCAGAATTATAAATAAGCAAAATGTAACCTTTTTGACGATAAGCGGTCTATTTTGGACCAACCGAGTATATGCATCTAAACCCATTCATTGAATACTATAAATTATCATTAGCAGCCCCTAACACAGCCTCTAATCCACTATATTAACCCAAATCCCGAAATCAAAACCCTAACTGAAAAATAATGGAGATTTCAGATTTGAAACAACGTCAAAAATTCAACTGTCTCAAACCATATCGAATTATATGTTTTCGGAAAGGTCTCGACGATACGAACTGACGGGAAGCGTCCATTTTGCGAAACAGTGCTCGGATCAATGGTAAATCGTGGTCAAAGCCAGAAAAATGGGAAATTAGGGTTCAAATTTACGGTTTTTTTGATTTGTGGGTCAATCGAAGAATCGGAGATATAGGTATTGTGGAGAATCTTCATATGAAGTTAATGCAAGTGGTCTCATGTCGATTGGTGGTCCGAAGCTCCGGGAATTTGCATTTTAAGGTGCGAAAATCTGCACCTTTGACTGGACGTAGCGGGGCCCACAGGTGGGGGAGGTCTCGAGATTTCTAGTGAAGATGCTGCTCCTTGAGAGCTTCGATTTGGCTGTGGTCTTGCGTCAAACGGATGGCGGAGCAAGAAGTTATTGGCGGTCAAAGGGGCGGTGGAATATGGGTTCATTTTCTTGGAAGCTAACGTGAATTTGCGGAAGAAGAAGGAGGCGCAGGAATTGGCATGCTGATGTGGCAAGGTTTGACTATTCTGTTCCAATTTTCGTTTTAATTTATCATTTAATTCTAATCACTAGAACTTACATAACTTTTTCATTCGACTTCAGAATGACACGCAGTTTGTTGCGTTGGGATCGTATCAACGAGCTCTTCGCAATGGCTCTGGTTTGGACTGATTCTGAGACTGTCAAATTTTGGGCTAAAATTGGAATTTCGATCACATACAGAACCAAGGTGAGTGATTAAACCAACTCACGCGTAACTAAAGTATCCTTATATTAGTTAAATTAATATCATGTCATGGTATGATTGTATGGATTGATGTTTGATAGTTTAAATTGCATGTTTATATTTATTTGTATCGATAGTGTAGTTAAATTTGACTGCTAAATATAATTTTACTATTAAGTAAAAAATTCGACATTTAATTTCCGTTTATAATCCGACATCTGAAAATTTGAAATTTATATGATATTGGACTGTTTGTATGTATTGATGTTAATTTTGTGAATCTACCTATTATTCACATATGACATTGTTTGTGCTGGTTAATCCCAATCATTACCCTAGATGTTACGGGCATCAAATAAACCCGGGATTAATCATTAAAATGAATTAAGAATGTAGGTTGAAGTGATAAATACCTATGACCCTGATTTGGATTGAAATGATATATATCCTTTCCCAAAATACTAAAATTAAAATTTAAGTATCACTTGGCCATAGGATAGAAAATTATATAAAGACACAGGTTGTTAAATAAAATTTGTTTTAACCATGAATTTTGAAATATTGTTTTAAAGACAATATAAGCGATGTTCTATAATTTATTTCCTTTGAACTTGAACCTTGAATTTTGAAATATAAACAAAAAGGGGAAATAAAGTAATATTGTTACTGAAGCTAAATAAAGTGAAATATAATGTAAACCGAATTTATTGAAATTGAATGGTTTCTTTGAAATTTATTATAAATCAACATTGATTTGAATTATATATGAATTGTGAACTCGATGTTTGTTATAACATTGGAATCATTGAAAAAGAAAATCTGATTTGGAATGTAACTATTTGAATTAATTTGATTGAATAGAAATGAATGTAAATTGGAAGTTTAATCGATGGAATTATTGAAAATTGAGTTGGTTGAATTAAAGTTGAAACACGACTTCAAATTTAATTGAAAATGTTAGAGAAACAATTCTAATTCCAACTATAGTATTTCAAATCATTTTATAAACTATTTTAATAATAATTTTTTTTATATAAACTATTTTACTTTATTACTATTTTATTTTATAAATTATTTTAAATAAATCATTTTATAATTAACTATTTATTTTATAAATTACTTAATGTTTTAACTATATATATTAATAAATTTGATAAATTCTATTTTAATTACAAGCTATATATTTTCAAACTATTTCAATTATATATCTAAACTATTTTAAATATACTGTTAATATTTTAATATTCAAATTATTTAAGTTCGAATTGTTTCAAGATTTTAATTGGTTTAAATGGAGATTTTAGTTTGAATAATATTCTATTTTGAATATTGAATGATTTTGGAAGTCTGATATTTTGATATGAAGTATGAACCTCTTCGAAATGTAAAAGAACTGACCGGTGTGAAAAATGTAAACGATTGGTTGTTAAAGAGACCGGGATCGGATATTGTCATACTCTTTGCCAATACCGAAACCACTTTAACAACTGTGTACGCGAGGGAGTTCCAGAAATGGTGTTGGATGGATTTGGAGGCGATTACTGGATTTGAAGAAAGAGAACGATGATGAATATCCTTGACCTTCGGGTCATAATTAAAATGACTAAAACAGGACTATACCGTGACCAAGTGGGGTTAGCTACCTCCATTGACAACACTTCTTCATTTATTACTATAGTCCCTCGGTTTGATTGATTTGATGCGCATCCGTGATTTGGGAGTGTTGTTCGAGGTGGGCGGTAGTCGCGGCTATGCATTACCACCAGTCTGGGTATGCAACTAGTATATTCCTACTCTGGGCATTCCTCGTGCGCCTTGTCATATTATCCTGATCGCGCCCCTACGATTTTAATTTGTACCATACCTATGGAGTGCCCTCTGATAGCCACTATGTACTGTGGACTTTATGGTATATGTATAGACTACTGTATTATAAACGGTGTAAGGGTAAAAATGTAATCCCGCTTACGCTATTATAATATTTTATATTTAACCATAGACACTATTATAATAGCGTATTGTATTATATAGTATCTAGTTTGACGGATCCTTAAGAGATGGAATTCACGTAACATCTCTTAAGTTATTGCACTCACATTATTGCATGAAATTTGATTTAACTAATATGAGAATGATTTAGTTCTGATCCGAGTGTTTGTTGTGTTTTTCTTGCAATACGCTCGGGTCAGACCGAGTTGTAGTTAGCGAAGTTTCACTTGCTTTGAAGATACCATTATGAAGACGAAGATGGAGCTCAACAGACGTATTATTATTATTATTCCGCTGCAAATGCATTGGTATGTTGTATGTTAATTTACTCTGATAATCGTAGTAAAATATAATAAAATGTATGTTTTAATAGCTTTATGAAGTGTTATTTATTTATTATATTTTGTCCTTCCGTTGCGAAATCCTGTATTTGTTTTATTCTTTCTTATTTTAATCCCAATAACTATCCATATTTTTGATCTATTTATGTCGACATTAAGGATCATTGTCGATTTGAACGGTCAAAAATCACGGATGTTACAGCCTCTTAGCAGAATTCAATAAATCATATAAAAAATCGCTTCCGTCGTTGGTTCTTCAACATTTCCATTCTCATTGTTGTCTTGCTGATCAATGTTAGGAAACATTGATTGTGCTGCATCTTGCACCATATTTTCAATCGGATTCGTCATTGTATTATCGTTCATCATTGTACTATCGTCCTATACCACTACAGGGTCTGACGTAGGCTGATCAAATTCTCCATGACGATCCCATAAGTAATAATTTGATACAAAACCAAATTTATACAGATGTACTTCTACTACATCTGGCTTCCAATGCTTCGAATGTCTGCACTTACTACACAGACAACGAATGTCTATATTATTCCGATTATTAGATTTAGCGAATCTAATAAATTCTTGGACACCATTACAAAAATGTTCCTTTATCGACCCTTTCTTACTAGTTCAGAGTTGATACATCCAGCTACGATCACGAAAATAATCGAACATTTTCCTTATTTGCAACAGGTATGTTAGAAAATTGGATTGAACACTATATTAATTGAAACCTTGTAAAATTTCATTTATAACTACTACATGTTTTCATTTATTTCCTTTTTACTTTGACGGTCGGTCTACATACTTCTCATTACAAATATAATAACGTGAGCATACTTTATAAATCATTTCAGCTTAAACGGTTCAACAAAATTCTGGCAGCACTTCCCTTTGGTCCCTGTATCGTACACAAATGTGTGTACAAAGGGAACAAAAAGGAAATGACATCGAAAATTTGTTAACCATTTAACCTGAATGATTTATAAAACATGCTTACATTATTATATTTGTAACTTGTCCAATACTAGGACAAATCCAACGAATATTGTATCAGATGAATATATATTTCCGTTTTGTGTAAAAACGAATATCCATATAACAAACATTTACAACACTTGTCGGACGGGGCCAAATTTATCTAAGGGATTCACATAAGTAGTCAAAAAAAAAATTCAACCTAAGTTTAAACAAAAAAAAATACTTCAAATGAAAAATGCATGTTTTTTTCGCTTTGGGCTTTTTTGCGCTTCACTAACAGGTGCGTCTTAAACTTCAAAAAAAAACCTTAGTTGCGTCTTGCGCCTTTTTCCGCCTACGCGCGAGCCTAGACTAGATATCGTCTACATAATATTTTTGAAAGATAAGCTAAGCTTTCAAGTTAATTAATTAATTTCAGTTCAAATTTAAAGAGTTAAGTTATAAATATGATTTTTGTTGCATATACCAACATTCTTAATGATCAAAATCTAAATTAACAACCTTTTCGAATTAACGTTTTAAACTAACATTTTATTATTAAATATTATAGTAACAAAACATTTTTTGTTAATAAAGTGTATAAAAAGTAGTTTAATAGAATATGAAATATGAAATATGAAATATGAAATACGATCCAAGTTAATATTTAGTTAATAAAGTAGTTTAATAAAATATTGAGGTAATTAAATAAAAATATGAAATATGATCAAACTTAATTTTTATTTAATAAAGTGTATAAAAAGTTGAACGCGCTTTATATATATCTGTATAAATAAAGCAGTTAAATAAAATATGTCAATAGTTAAACTAGCATCAACTATGCACTTTGACTCGTATATGCACAAAATTGATTAACATAATATCATGAAATATTCAAGTTACTCTCACCAATTACAACACATTCATCGTAAGCCTACATACGTGATAATCATTGTTTTCAACATCCTAAATCCATTACATATGTGAAAATCATCTTTTTTACCTTTCTAATCAATTACATTTACTCCCAAATCAACTTATAACATAACCATCATCATAACCATCCCTCAAGACAACCAATTTCATATTCATAAACATTCAATTTTGCAAACCCATATAAATAAGCAACTAAAGCCTCGAATCAACCTTAATTAAGCAGAAACTAGAGTTAGATGACATACCGGAATGATTGAAGAAGCTTGGAATTGAAATTCGAAGGTTGAAATCGGAGCAGCAAAGGGGGCGACGGGATGTAGGGTTTGGGAAATGTTTTGGTAGAAAAATAAAATGATGAAAAAAAGGGGCTCGGCAGCTTGATATTTGCAGACCATGCGACGGTTGGCGACGGGCTAGCGACGATCGCTTTTTTAGCTGTCACCCATGCTCATCGCAAAATCAAGCCTGTCTAGTAGTGTGTAAATATAAGTTCCAAAAAAAAACACAAGTATTCAAAAACTTTGTACAACAAATACATAAAACATATAAACTTTCACCTCATCTACGAGTTTTTTTTTTCATTTTTAACAAAGGTAGACAATTAAACCTGAAGCTTCTTACTAACCTGTCTTCATTTTTGCATATCGTATATCTTACTTCTTCCCTTCTCAAGTCCCTAGGAAAAAGGTAGCTGATAACTTTGTATTCAATTTAGTTATATAATAGTGCAAAAGATGACAATATTTGACTCCAACATAAATCAGTCTTTAACTTGAAAACTGACAATATTTTTAAGAAGCATGAGAATTATACATAATTTTAGAGAGTAACCGAAAACAGTCGAAATTAGTATTTGGCATAAATCTAATTTCCCTAAATTGAATAATTGATTTTAAGTTTACCATGCATGTATCAAGAAAGTTAATAGTTACATACATAATAATCATCATAATTAATATCATACCAAATATTGAATAAACTCAAATCCTATACCAAAAAATTATCATGCCTTTAAGCTAGCAGCAAAGCAGTGACAAGTCGGTGTGACTTTATGCAGGATCACTTATATGGATATGCAGAATTATATATGATATGCTAATTTGTATACTACAACAGCTATGCAAATAAATATGAAATAGCAAGATATATCACAAATAAGTAAATGCAGTAAGTAAAGTAAAATGACACCACGAATTTTATACTGGTTCGGACTTCCCATCCTACGTCCAGTCCCGAAGCTCCTCTTCAGAATTTCCACTATCAATGCCCTCTCTTCACCCAGAGGAATATGTCACCAATACACCCAAGCAATAACAAGGATGTCCCCGCCTAACCAATAACACATGACTTTCCAATTACAAAGATTTTTGACTTTTGAATGTGTTCTTCTATCAACACCGATTAGCCAACGATTGAGTACAACCTTCCTATAATCTTTTTCTCAAGTATTTGAAAGTGTATGTGAAGATATAAGGAAGTATAATACTTATTGAATCGAGAGATATTAAATCAATTTAGCGATTCAATAAGTAATATATATTTGAGAGCTTTTTGATCACTTTAAAATGCAGAAAATAGATTCAAGAATATAGAGAGATTAGAAAGAATTTCAGTAATTTGAAAGCATGATTTCAAGTCTATTTATAGTGTAGAATAGTTGCATTCCTTCATGAAGAGTTTATGCAAAAGGTTGCATCCATTTCCTTTGAGAATTGAAGAGAAACCCTTTCATGAAAGGAAGTGACTTTTCTTAAAAAATACTCTGAAATCCTTAATCAGTCGACTGGTCAATAATTCATCAGTCAACTGGTTCGGAAAGTATAATATATAAATTTAAAATCTCTTTAAAAACTAGCCGTTCTATAGGTTTTTATTGTAACCAGTTGACTGGTCGATTTTGTACCAGTCAACTGGTACAGTTAAAACTGTACCACTCTGTTCTATTTAAACTTTATATATATATATATATATATATATATATATATATATATATGTTTATATGTTTATGTGCAATCGTGCTATACTTGAGGATAGATTTTAACATAAATCTAATAGGACTCTATACCTATATATATATATATATAGACACACACACACACATATAACAGTCACCAATTCATGATTGTTCTTGATCTTCATTTTTTATTATGCATTGATCGAAACTCCATGATTCAACATTCTCCCTCTTTTTGATCGATGACAACATTTGCTTTCTTGTTTAAATATTACGACGCTCCCCCCTGAATGTATGCTTGTATATTTTTCTAACTCCCCCTAAATTCCTGCAACATTCTGTTAGTATAAAATATAGACTTTACCTTTTCATCTCCTACAAAAAAAATGTTAGCATAAACAAGCATATATTCATTCATAAGAGATACTTACAAACATTCATTTATAAGTCGTATTCATATTGACATCAAAACATATATGAATATGAAAGCATTTATTTATAAGTACATAAGAGAATTCATAAATATGATAAGCATTCATTCATAAGTGTATATAAGCATAAACATTTATAAATATTTAAGTAATAAATTTCTCCCCCTTTGTTATCAATCAAATAATATAAATCAAGTAACAAAGAGATATTAAGTCTTTGTAGGAAATTATTCCAGGCTCCCTCTTGATTTTAATAAACGCATTTTCCAATAATGGTTTAGTAAATATATCTGCAATTTGATTTTCTTAATTGACAAATTCCCAATTTATAATTGGCTTTTCAATGTTGTGTCTCAGAAAATGATGTCTAATGTCTATATGTTTTGTTCTGGAATGATTCACCGAATTCTTTGATAAGTTTATTGCACTAGTATTATCACAATAAATAGTTGAATTTTTTAACTTAACGTTAAAATATTTTAGCGTTTGCTGCATATACATTACTTGAGCACATGCTAATGCTGTAGATATGTATTCAGCTTCGCATGTTGAAAGAGATACACAATTTTGTTTCTTGCTGAACCATGATATTAGTGATTTTCCAATGAAATGACAAGTTCCACCTGTACTTTTACAATCTGTCCATGATCCTCCGAAATCAGCATCACTATATGAAACTAATTCAAAAGAAAAATCTTTTGGATAAAACAGTCTAAAATCTTTGATACTACTAAGATAGCATAATATACGTTTAACTGCTCTTAAATGAGATTCTTTGGGATTAGCTTGAAAACGTGCACAAAAGCAAACGCTCACCATTATATCTGGTCTACTAGCTGTTAAATAAAGAAGTTAACCTATTATACTCCTATACAATTTTTGATCAACATTGTAACGGCCCGAGGATTTTCGACCCCGAAAATAGACATAAAATACCATGTCGACTATTCAAGCACCGAAAACACTGGATCATTTATAGAAAGAAATTAGAGGGTGAGATAAGAAAGAAAGAAATACTAGAATAGAAGAAGAAGAAACTAACACAACACAGATTCTTACATCACATCGGAACAAAATATAATATAGAAATATATCTTTATTGAGAGCTTGAAATAAAAACTTACAATCATCAGAGTACATCACACATCTGGACAACTATAATAATCTGTCCTCATATATAATCACAAAGCGGAATATATAATATCATATGTTGGAACTCTTCCATCTCGTCTCCTCGTAGTACCGAATAACCTGAACCTGTACAACTCGGTCTAAACCGAGCATTACAAACACCGGGTCAGTCCGGTGAACTTAAGTGAGAAAAACACACTAAGTTTAAAGGCATCACACAACTTTATTTTAACGTCAAAATCTTTTCGAAAGAAAAGGATAATCGTAAGACCAAATCCATACATAAATACGGACGGTTTTACCTTACGATAACCCAAAACATTTTTTGAAAACAATATTATTCTAAAATTATGATAGTGTCTAAATACAAATAAATATAAATCTAGCGTAACACTTGCATCTCACGCTCCACATATATAGTATACAATAAAAATCGTGGGCTCTTATTGGAGAATGGATTTCCTGGAAAGTTATGGGACCACCTTCCCGAAAATGTACCTCTGGAGGTGAATACATTGGGGGTTCAACAAGAACATCTTGCAACCCAGGCTAAACATGACCGGCCCCTCACTATACTTTGAGAGTACCGAATATATCATTACCACGGTTGGGGGCCAGCCGACTGAACCGATAGCATACAAATATATATAAATAAAAAGGGACAACCGAAGGCATTTGATTTCACCAGATCAGGTAATGATATACATTTTGATGGGTGCGACCCGCATAGCCATGCGACCTACCTGATTTTATACCATTCCCGGTTGATGAGGCTTGAGGTCATACTTTATTTATTTATTCATTTGCCTTTATTATTATTTTGAGAACATCTGGCCACCATTCACTTTGAATGTCATATCGTCAGGTCCATTGGATATCACTAATTGATGTCCACAAAAATACCCTAGTTGGGAGCTAACCAACTATGACATATTTGAAGAAATCAACGTGTGTGACCTCGTTGGAAATACTCTGTCATACATTCGTCCATACACGTCATCCAGGAACAGGATGAACCGAAGGCACTCTCCTACTACATCCTAAGAGTCACCCTATAGATTGGTAGCGAGAAGTCCTTGCAATCTGTAGATTCCAACCACGACAGAACCACAGTTTATCTCTGGCCGCTAAACTAGAGATTATTAGTAGTTCTTCCGTTTATGAAGATATATGGTCTTCAATGCTCCATCTCGATTATCTTCTAATATCTTCACGTATTTGTTGGTCGGAATGGTTTTCGAATGTAAATTCGATCCCGGTCATTCCGTACCAACAAGCGTATAGGCAAGATTTTATAGTCGGTTATTTAACTATCAAATAAACTAAAATTATCAACCACTCATCCATAAAAATAAAATGAATTCACTGATTCAGTACCCAGCATCATTTAGCCTCTTATAATTAACCTTTTTTTTAACTAAATTCTTATTATCTTACAATATTTAAAACATATCTTTTATTTCTTATTATCGAATAAGAATATTCTTAAAACCATTCATTTCGCTTATAAACTTTTCTAATACGTTTATATAATCATTCACAGAATTTCATAGCCTATATTTCCCACGACTCCTCTCGTTTATAAACTAATATCATTCTTGGATAATCGTGAAGTCACTCAAGTTGGGGTATTCTATTTACCTCTCAGACCTTGACCAACGACATTCATATCTTCAGAATAGATATAGGTTTATTAACACTTCTGTTTACTTTTTAAAAACTCTATTTAAAATCCCAAACACAATTACTTAATTTATTAAGTAAACTCTTATTTATAACTCTCTTTAATACTTTACAAATCCTTTATAATATATAATACACGAGCCTCGATTCAATTATAATTCTAATCCTTTTATAAACTTCTTCGGTGTCTCTTTATACATATTTTTCCAACATTCGCAATAATCACCATTTATTGATTTAAAATCATATATAAACATTCTTTACAAATCTTATATAAATATCTTTTCAAATATTAATTTGATATCTTTCACAGAACTTGTATTTTATAAATCAAAATACTTTAATTAACTTATGTATCAAATGTTACATATTATATTTCCAATCCTTTTACTTCCACTTATCAAACCCTTTTCGATTCATTACTAGAAACTTATTTGTTGTCTAAAAATCGTATAACGATCCATTAAAAAGATCTTCGGTTTATTACCCAAATAGTTTAATTTATCGTTTGTAACAAATGTTACAAATTCTCTTCCAAAACTTAAAGTTCATTTACAAATTCCATTTGCAAATTTATTAGCGACGACTTATAATTCGATTTCATTTTTCGGTTCTCACTTCGACTTACATTTCGAACTTTGGAATATCACATTTCGAACTTCGGAATAAATATATCAACTCAATAAACATTCCCAACTTCGGAATACAACATTCCGAACCTTGGAATAAACTTATCTTAGCTAATTCACATCATTTCTCAACTTCTCGATTTATACTTGTCCAATTCCGTTATTTTTGGAATTTATTTTATCACTCTTCACGTATAAATCAATTCATATATCCATTTATACAATATTTGGAAAATCTTGATTTAAATATCCATTCCAGTTGTCGGGGTTAAACCCAATTATAAATCCTTATTTGTCTCTTCAAACCAAATTCAACTTGTAAATCTCAATTCCATTTATAAATCCATACTCATATTTCAAATCTGATTTCATTTAAGAACCTGAAATCCCATTTCCAAAACAATACTCATTCCCAATTCTGTTAATTCATTATTCTTATTCACGAAATGTTATTCAATTACATTTCTTATATTTTAAACACCGTTTATTCAAAAGATCATTTATTACAAAAATATTAGTTCTCAATCTCTTTTATATATTCTCGTAAATCCATGATTCAATTATTCCATTTCAATATTTTGAAATCAAATTTAAACTCCCGTTACGGCTGTTAAGGCCTTTACATACCATTTTACCCATTTTTATAACAACTATGATAAGTTTATATTGTTTAACAATTCATTTAATAATATCTTACATCTCGATTAGTGATAAATTTGAGTAATTATAAACCGGTGAATTAAACTTTGATATTTATTTTCACCATTAAAACTGTATTTCAAATTCATATGTAAATATATTTAATTTGAAACCACTCGAAATCTATTTAATATCGATTTCGAAAAATCATTTCTTTTAATCGACGGTACTAAAGAGGTCAATGTCTACCATAGTACCAAACCCATGAAATATTAAACCATTTCACATTCAAATGAACACAACAAATCATATTGATAAACATTATCAATATCGGCGAGGAATCCTATTGGATTCCCTTAACCTATCAATCCTTGCAAAACAATGGGTTACCTCAATTCGAATAATTCAGTTCATTGTGGCTAATTAATATTCATTTTCCATCTAAAGAGATGAAATAAACAGTTTAATTATAACAGTCAATAACGGACGATAACATTCAATAATCAGCAAATAACAGTGATTCAAGCATCCAATTATTTATTCATAACATTTATATTATTATAAACGTAACCACTGAGGTACATTACCTCATTTGGATTCAATCGTTAGACATAACAATTTTATTAAGTAAAACAAACATTAAATTAACTGTTCAGTCAATATATGAATATAAAATTCAACAATCATCCAACAAAATTATCCATAACACACAAACAAACAAACCCAACTTGTATAAAATATAAGTGGGAAAAACTAAGTGAGTTTATCTCACCTTGATTTGATTCCATTGTTAAAACAGCTTATTTCAGTTAAATTAAACAAGCGTTTAATTTAACTGAAAAGCCCAGTTGATTCCAAACATGTCCAATCATGTTCCATGACGTAGTGTTCATTTCCATTGTTCCATCGCTCCTTGTCTGAACCAATTCTGATAACAGATTCATCAATTATCATCGTTATAATTATATGATTCAATATTGAATACGAATTAGTTTTTAATTAAACTAATCGTTAATTACTTTAATCATATCCACAGGCTGATACAGTTCTGCTTCCTCGTTTGCTTGCTCCTCCTTTCCGAATAAGTTGTTCCCGTAACTCTGCAATGTTCCAAGGAAACAAGAGTAAATTAATTATTGGTTCCTTAATGATATAATTATTAACGTTTAACTAATTGGTTTAATGAAATAAGGCTGATTACTTTTTTTCAAACTGTTTTTATCTCGTTATTAACACTGGTCCTCTTTCATACTCACTCCCATGCTCACATTGACTCCCGAACTTCACCATGTACCTAGGAATGAGGTCTAATTAATTTCCTAAATTTAATGTTAATAACGTTATTGCAATACTGGACAATAATAAGTCAAAGTAGATACTTTTCAGCACACCTCACCTCATTTTCGAATTAAAGCTGCTTCTCACCGAACTGTCTCTTTAATTTCCTTAACATCCACTGTAAACATTGCAGGTCGATATAAATCCGGATTCCAACAGAAGCTGACCCAATTCCTTTTTAATCCCATCGCCATCTTCCTTTTGTTTAAAACAGTGACTCCATCGCAGGCATATTTCACGCACAATTCCATTCTCATCCACCCCGCCATCCATCTACACCACCGGATGGTGATCTGACCATCCCGAAACACACAACTAAACCGCCTCTACTGTAACGTCCCGTATTTTCCATAGTTAGATATTTAATTTATTTTATTATATTAAATATTGATTTGGAATTTTAAATGGTTTTAAAATATATAATTCGTTCATAAAATGAAGTTAGAACGTTTAGTTTATATATAATTATAAAACGAGCTCGTAATGGTGCGGTAGTTCGTAATACTGAGTTTTGAACTTCAGTTGAATATAGAGGATCCGATATATGTCGAGTTTCTGTGAAACAAAAACATCCGGATCGAATTGATTATAATTTTCTAATGGAAGAGAAAAATCGAGATTCCGTGTTATAGATTGTGAACTATGTCCAATTCAAATTTTAAAATAGTCACTATGAAATTGTTAATTATTTAATTCGGTTTAAAAAAAGGTTTTTGATCATAACTTGAGATAACGATTGAATTAAGCCACGAAACGAATTCCGTTGAATTCGTATAGACGTTTAAGGTCAGAAAAAATATATTGTTTGTTATTTTTTGAGGGTCGGGTAATTTAGGGTCCAAAATAGCCCTTGGTGTGCGTGTAAAATAGCGTACAGGGAAACAGTCTCAGAATGTGACAAAGTGTGTGTCGTTGGATTCATATTAATTAATTATTGTAGGATTTCAAAAGTTTCAAGTTGATTGGATTTATTTTGTGATCGTGGAAAATTTAAGCATGTAATGACCTGCATTCTACGAATCGAATGATCGTAGAATATTTATTTCTTTTTCAATGAGGTCGTATAGTCGTGTAACTTTAGGGAACGACTGTTGGGGTCATTTCCCATGTTCACAATTTTTGCCAATTTTTAAATGATCGTTTTGCCCCTAGCTGATCTTGTTTTGGCCATAACTTTGATTGGTAAGGAGTTTTGACAAGAAACCACATCCATTAGATTCGGATGATGGTTTACAATTTCGTAGAGTGCTCACATTAGCCAAACGGACTCACCGTTTGGGAGATATGGCTGAAACAAGGTTCAAAAGGTGAAAAACAGCTCAACCGAGCCTAATTAGGGTGATTAGCAAGAGGGTCCATAACCCATTTCGGGATTAGGTTTATGGGGAGGTTGAGAACAGTTAGGAAACGAATTTTATTTCATTTTTCAGTGGATTAGAACATTCCTCTAACCCTAGCCATGGCCTCCGCCTTCTAATTTCATCCCAAATCGCTCCTAATCACTATCTAATCGAAGATTAAGCCAAGTTACGTCAAATCAAGGGGAAATAACACCAAATCATAGTTAGAGCTACTGTGTTGCATTAGAATTCGACCCAAAACAGATAATATTTCAGATCTATAGTTTGTTTGTGGCCAAGGTGAGTGATTTGCATTGTTTTTCATTAATTACGGGTAATTGGGGGTGATTAGTGATAATTAGCGAAATTATGGCTCAGAAAAATCTGGAAACATTTGTAAAATTCTAAAATATTATTTTAAGGATCTGATAGAAATTTGGGTTAATTTGGATATGTTTTGCTAATCCTATCATTAGTTATGCTTAAACATGCTTAAAGGGAAAATATGGGTTTTTGGGTATGTTTGATCCATATTGGCATATTAAATTGTTGTTTTGGTGTTTATGGTTGATTTTCTATGTTGCTATGACTGTATGGTATGTTTTGTGATTGATTATAAGAGTTAGAATGGTCGAAAACGCCGTCGTATGGCATAATTAGCTCGTTGGAAAAGTTGCAGGAAATGACACAGGACCAGATCGGATCGGACCCCCACCCACTCGTGAAGCGTCCTTCCTACGAACCGTTGGTGGAGTCACGAAGCTTGGAGGCATGAATCGGTCCACCCGCACCTGAAGCTCTCCGACCCGAACCGCTTGCCCGAACCATGGAGTACCATGCAACTCCGACCCGACCCGGTGGAAGGAGCACGAACCAAGCACACTCAAACCGACCCGATGCTCTGGAGCTGGCATCACGAACCGAGCTGTTGGTGGATATCGTACCGAGCACACTCAGAACGATGCCATGGGGCAGAGTGATCATAGCAGGGATTTGGGTGATCAAAGTGGTGGATATCGTATGCTTTACGCACTGAGTGAGAGATGTGAGGATGGTTGCTTTGCTTGATTGTTTGACATCACTATGACATGCACATCCCCACCCCTATATCTTTATAAAATATGTTGGTGTCACCTTAGAGTATTGTACATCCTGTTGAGCTAACTCTTTGGTTGCAGGTCCAGGTTCAGGTATGGTTTAGTATACCTTTTATTGTTCTGTTTTGCTGCTTATCGCTCATACCAGACTTTTGTCTGACCCAAAGTTTTATGTCTCTTCTTATTACTACGGGTGCTCTTAAACGGACAGACTAGAGACAGATTAGGTGTTATGCACGAGTAGCTATACCAGAGACGAGCATGAGGCTTCCACTTATGATATAGACATATATTCTCCATGTGTCGCTGCTGGTAACTACTTTGGGCATTAGTAGTGTACCTTTCCTTTCTTTTGCTTTAGAGACAGTTTTAAAGTTGTAATAATGATGAAGTGGAACATAAGCTGTATTTGGACATTCCGCTGCTACGATGTTTAGTTTTCAGCTTATACACTGTCTTGCCTGTTTTTATGTCAAAGTACGTTATTATTATATTTTATCCCATATGCTGTGAGATATGCTACAGGTTCCTTATATTGATTCATCACTTTAAACCCTTTCATTTCCTTTTCTTTGGCGACCGTCCTGTGCTGGTTGGGCATCGGTACAACGCATTTCAGGGAAATGTCGGTTGGTGCGGGACGGCTCTTCACAAAGCGCGTGTTTTTCCCCAGTGATTTATAAAGTAATTTTCACAAACGATATCGGAATTCAACGAAACCTGTCGTATCGTGTCCCGAATATTTTTCTATGCTAAGATTACAATTTTCGTCGAAAACGGAGATTGTATATGGCAGTTTCATCAGTTACTTCATCGCAAAGTTTCGATATAATAATTTAATAAAATTTGTACCCTTATAAATACCCTTTAACTCTCAGTGCAACCCTAGTTTCCTTCTGAGTGCTCAACGCGCAAACATACAACACAGCGCCTCCATTTCTGAGATAAATGAATGAACTAAAATGTTCGATCCCTTCTATAATCCTTTCTCTCAATCCCTACTTCAAATCGAAATTCATCAACTACAAAACTTCTCAGCTTGGTGAGGGCTTTAGGATGTGCAGTGGTGATGGAGTATCAGTAGTCAATGCTACCGGAGTTTAGGCTCGAAGCCGTTGCAGTTGGGGAGAGATTACTCGGTGGAGATTGAACCGGATCTGACGAAGTTTGGGAAGAACATCGAGTATTCTAAGGCATTCGAACTGGAAGCATCGGACCAACATCAGTGGTCAGAGTTCAGTGTGTGGTGGTCTTCTTCTATGGTGCGTGATGACGGTTTCATGAAAACGCGTGGAACAAAAGGGGAGGGCTAGGTGGTCTTAAGCGTGTGTGGGTACAAATCAAATGGGGGCATAACGAAGTGGGTGTGCGTGTTGCTTTGGGGTAGCAGCGGTTTCAACATGTGAAGAAGGGACTGGGAATGTTTGGGTATTGGAATTTGGGTTATATTTTTCCAACGTGAAGGGGAGCAAACGTTCGGTCTGGGAATAAATAAAATAGGATTTTGTTCCTGGTTTTCAAACGAGGAGTAGGGTTGGCATTACGATGTCTTCTTTTTAACGTGAATAGCAGGATTCATGAAGTTGCGTGGGAGGTTGAGTAAATGAACACTAATTTTCCAAAGCAACAGTGAAGTAGTGATGTGCGTAATGAAAAAATCGGATGGAATGGATGACGTGAATGGAGTCAATGGGGGATGTTGTATTCACGTGGAAACAATATGGAGCAAATGGCTCAGTTCGAAGTTGCAAAGAAGTATAGCCTGGGGATAAGCTGACGCGTGAACCAAGGAGAACAACTAGTAGTTGTTTGGCAAACAAGGACGTGAAGAATGTATACTTTAAAGTAGGCATATTTTTTGAACGTGGAGCAATCAGGCATTATGGCATTATGCGTGAAACAGTAAAGTGAAAGTGAAGTAGGGAAAATGGAACAAGCTAACGTGGTGAAGGAAGTGTAAAGTTGGGAACGGTTATTATACGAAGAAGCAGCAAGTTGATTAGGTAATACCGGCAGAACGAAATAATTATAATGATTAGTTTATAGTTAATTAAAATGTTAATTAAGGATAATTATCTATTTAAATCACAAAATCTTAAATCGTTAATATCTTATATAAATATTATCAGAATCCGACGAAATCAAACTACAACGGGATCATGGTGGCGAGCGCTACATTCCAGAACCGGATTGGACAGGATTGGAGACTGCGAGAATTTACAGTTAAATTGAACGACCGTTTAACTTAACTGTAACCAGACCATTTCAGAAAAACGAATCAAATCAAAGTGAGTTTAACTAACTCGGTTTACCCACTTATATTTATATAAGTCGAGTTTATTATTTGTGTGCTATGTTTGTTAATTGGTTGATGGATGCAATATATATATATATATATATATATGTGTGTGTGTGTGTTGAACTGAACTGATTAAATTAAATGTTCATTTAATTTAATTTGAATCAAATCATTATTTTTAATGATTAATTCCAAACAAGGTAACTTACCTTGATGGTTACATTTATAAAAATATAAACGTATTAAATTAAAATATGGGTGTGTGTTTTACTGCTATTTATTCACTGTTGAATATTATATCAGTTTATTGAATCGAATAATATTATTCGAGATAACGTATGTGATGCAAGGAAAAACAGGTTGGAGGGATCCACCGGGATTTCTCAAATTTATTGTTATTTTCATATCATAATTATATTAACTGTTTCACCATTATGGATTGGACAACTGATTTGGTTGTTGACTGTTGAACTGAAATTCAACGGTTGTTTGTTTTTAACCAATGGACAGTATTGGTTGAGTAATTAGCATCAGATGGCTTGAAAATCAGTTATGTTATAAATAAGGATTTACCGTCATGTAAATCGACTGGAATGAAGTTATAAAATTTATTTTATAACTGAAGGTAGATTTTTAAATCTATTTATTTAAATGGAAGTTTATTAAAGGAAATAATTAAGTATTATTTATTATTTAAGATTATAACTAATTATAGAATTATTTTATTAAAAAAATTCTTAAAACAAGGATATTCATAAGCAAGTGAGCAGAAATTTACCAAACGATTAAGAATTGAATTAATTGTTTGAAGAAACAATTAGATGAAGTTATTTAAATTAATTATATTATTAATTAATTTAAAGGGAGAATTAATTAGAATTGGGTAACGAGATAACCATGTTTTGGATTGACGAAATCAACCGCTTTTATTGGAGTTGATTATTAATTTATATTAGTTTATTATCGATAAATGTATTGAAATAGTGTAACGAACATTTGTTTTAATTTAATAAGACATAGAGAGAAATTAATTTTTATTTTAGTCAACCAAGGATTTAACTACTTTTACAGTAGTTAGTGATGAAGTAAACACTACAAGAAAAACAGCAAATAGCAGCGGCAGAATCTGCTTCAAATCCGTCGCTAAACATGCTTTAGCGACGGATTTCCAACGTAACCTGGTGGTCGGTAAAAAGCATGACGGTAATTGTGTCAGATTTAGCGACGGAATATAGCATGAGTTTTCCGACAATTTTACGTCATTTTTACTATTTTTTAATAAAAAATTTATTTTATTTATTTATTTTTAATTTATTTACCGACTATTTACCGACGGATAAGTAATTTATAATAAATTATTATTTATAAAAGACGTTGGTAAACCCTTACTAATTGCCAAGGGATCAGCGACGGAAATAAAATTGAAGTAAACTTAACCTCACTTTTTTTGTTGGTAATCCGCCGCTATTCCCCTTCTAATATGCCTATATATATATATATATATATATACACACACACACACACACACACACACACACACACACACACATACATACATATATCGAACAAACATCATTCAACTGTGAACACTGAAATAGCATATCAAAAAAGACAAAGATAAATTAGCAAGAAAAAACATCTATAATCACATTCAAGAAAGAACAACATCCATATTAACATGTAAAAAAGAACAACATCAGAAAACCTTTATCCGAAGGAGCTTCAACTAATTTTAGTACATTAAAACCTAACAGAATTTTGTTAATCAGTGTAGCTTAGACAATAACTTACTAAACATGTCAAAATCTACCAAGCTGCCTTCTTCACTACTTTTGATTATTGTTGTACGTGCCTTCTTTGCAACTATTGCTGCATCCGGTTCGGCACCAAGTGCACCACTCAAATTATTTTGAAACTCCCGAGTATTCAAACGATTCATTACAGATAATGACTAGCTCGGACTGTTTGGCAACATTAAACCGACCAGCCACATCAAACAAAAGTAGTATCCAAGGAGCACAGCATCCCTACCATCCAAACAACCTGCATCCACATCAAAAAATATTCCCAGTTAGAGTTGTAAAGTAACAAAAGAAAGATGCAGTAACATACAATATGCGCTTTCGATAATTATCTACAAAAGTAGCCTAATATCATGTTTCATTTTATCAATGGGACAACTAATGTAAATAAACTGATATGCGTTATTTTCTGGTCATCTCAATGGAGTTTCATGTTCTATAATTAGACCCGTTGCGACTTGTAAGTATGGTGTTACATGAAATTGCCATCATTCTCTAGAACATATTCAACTTATAAGAAGCGATTTAGTGAATTAAATACATATAATGCACCAAAAATCCGCGACTGCAATGCCTATTTTTGGAGTTGGAGTTGTCATTGTTGATTGACCTTCATTTTGCCAATCTGGATTTTGGATGGGGAGTTAAATGAGTATTTGTCAAGGTTAAATAGTTAAGGCTAAATATTGACTATAAATGCATATTTCTAACCAGCCTTTGTGTCTAATCAACATGAAGTGCCCATTGTGTACTCTGTACACATCCTCCTGTGCTCCCATGTTTAGATTTACTAGTTAATGAATGCAGAAATGCCACTCCAGTATAAAATATTCATTGTGATGAGAAAACATGACATATTTATCTTGAGGTTGATCATTAAAAATAATGCAGAGTTTTCCTTCTTATAATGTATCATATCCAAGATTTTGTTTACACTCATATCTGAAAATGATTTGATGATTGATAACAAACTCTCTTACTTAATACCAGTGACTAATTTTGAGTAATCTTTTCTTTCTAAAAACTGGAAAAAAGAGTTTCACTTTTATTTGCAACTTTTCAACTCAAAATCTAATATGTAAACAAAAGGCCATCGCTAATTGAATTGACAAACATTTAATTTTAGCTGAGTATATTTTTATTGACTAATTTTTATCTAAAGTTTCATGACCAAAAGTTAAACTGAAATGGAATAATATTGAAATTAGGGTTACCTACTTCCTCATGTTCTTTTTCTTCCGTGCAATATGCAGCATTTTTCTTCTCTAACACTTCTCAAGCCACGCAGCCAGTTCTTCCTTCTTCTTCAATTTTTCATTACGCGACTTTTTCTCCGATGAATATCATAAAATGAGTAGTCGAACCTGTCAGTTTTATAAGGTGGACCAATAGCCGGAATTAATACAGTACGTAAGATGGATTAGTTATACAATAATAACTTAACTTAATGGTCACATAACAATTAGAAATATACATGCTAGTTATATGAAAATTGGAATACAACGAAATATCTGTGTGTTTCACAGTAATCCAATATTATCAAAATGATGTGATTACACACAAAAATGCAAAAATAGTTAAAAAGAAGGAATTGGCAGAAATATCAATGTCCAATTCACTCAGTTTTACTGAACTTAACCAAGAAAGCAACTTCCATGATCCAACATGTTATTGTTACTTGTTTGGTAGTTGGAGATTCAAAGATTGGAATGATATTTTTGACCGCAATGCCGTAGGTGATTATGAATTGGGTGTATGATATAGCTCATCAGACAATGCATAAAAGAGTGTAAAAAATAGAGAAATGTTTGAGGTTTACTTAGAAAATAAATGGCATATGATGCTGCTAATAATAAGCGATAGAAGCTTGCAGCAATTAACAAAAACGCATTAATATTAGCGCCACTTATATTCTTAACAAGTGTGAACCCGTGCTTCGCACACGGGTTAAAGCAAATAGTGTACGAAATTGTGTTGTAATAGGGAAGTACAACTATTTATGATTTATGCGTATTTGATAAGCATGTACGAAAATAGGACTGGTTTTTCGCATTTAAAGTGTCATTTGCTTAATTGGACCTAAAAAATATGTTATTGAAAAGCGTTTAACGACAAAAAAGTGAATGATGAAGATTTGCATAATGTATGCTTTGAAGATAGGAGTGGTTTTTATACTAATTTGCATGAGTAACAATTGTAATAATAGCATGACTTCATATGTAATAAAAGCATTTAACTTATTTATCGTAGTTATAATAATAACCAATTAATAAGTTATGCAAAGAGGAACATTACGTACCCATTTCAATACGGTTAAGGGAGAATGAAAGATAAAAATATTGAAGACAACATAGCACAATTACAGACAATAGTATTGTTTAGAAAATACAATATCAACATATAAGTTTGTGATATAAGTTTTTTAGAATAGAATAAGGAAGTTATTTTATGTATTGGGTAAAATGCGTTACTACAACATCTCGAATTTTGTAGATTGCGAGTCAAGATTTATTTGTAGTATCCAGCTTATGTAATAATTTAAAAAGAAAGGTTGTGCTTTTATTCAGGCTTCAATCATTTGGACATTGCAAGGGGCAAGTTTACATGTAGCAAATGCCATAGTTTAATATTAGAAAAAAAAAACAACATTACAAATATATTTCAAACTATGACAATATTGTTTGTAGTCTAATGGTTTGGACAATCCGGATTCCACTCTTGGCAGACGCAAACAATTGAAAACAAACCTTTGCCACATGCGCACTGTTGTTCTCTAGGCCTGGGCTCCATGTTTTTGAAATTGGGTCTTACATTTTCTGGAGATATCATCATCCATTTTAAAATGCAAGATAAAAAACATGTCCGGAATAGCTGAAAAGAAACTTGAACAAACTGAACAGAAATATAGAAGTTATTATCCAAAAATTACTTCTCAAATGTTCAAATACCTTTTTTTTTAATTCAAAATAGAAGTCTAAAACGTAATTTAGCATAAGAAATCCAAAGATAGCAACATCTACATTGAATTAGAGTATATCCAAAAAAACAAAACCAAAAAAAAACCTAACTTATTTCGTGTTCATCAATAACTGGGCCCAAGTATTTCCATTTTACCTGGAACTTCATTTTGTCAAAATATTTAAAAGGCGAGACAACATAAATCCTATTGCATTGTATAAATCGAAAATGCTAGTACAGTAAGAAAGTAACATAACTGATAGGGTGATGGACCGGGTGTAGTAGCACAAATCTATGTATGTATCCATAGGGTGAGGTTGTCCCTCAGATATTGCAAGATGAGTGTACCTATCCTTGTAAGACTCCTCCCCTAAGCATGCATGATGAGTGTACTATCCTTGTAAGGCTCCTCAAATCAGCAATTGCTTCATCAAATGCCTGAAATCAAGTTGGATTTTAAACGTTACAGCAAACTGTAAATCATAAGCACCTAAAAGGACAAACAATTCTACAGTTGAGTAACAAACCTTAATCGGATAGTACAATAGCATCATATAGTTATAGTATATGTATATCGAGCAAATATAGAAATTAAGCAAGCCACCGTGAAATAGGGAAACATATGGTAGATACTTAGCTGTTTAGCCAAAGTGCAGGCCCTGTCGGGTGAGCCAACACACAGAGAAATTAAGTGCCAACCCAAAGCAGATCGGATGAGTCATGGCTAACTCAGAAGCTGCAATGTCTTGCACCAATAACCAGATTACCAAATCACAATTTGATATTTTGCGTTGATAGCTATCAAACTTAACAGAAAATCCATATCAATTCCACCATTATGCATAGTGCACGTTGACATCAATTTTTATGTAAATATAATAATCAAGTTAAAGAAAGGGAAAATTTTATTCTTATGTTAAACATGGTCAGTTTATAAATCAAGTATAGCAGCCTAAAAGGTCTTCAGATTGTACCGGACCTTTAATAACTAAGCACGAAACTGAGAACTACCGAGGCATAACATAATCCTCATTAATTTCCATTACTATCGTGAAAAATACACGATCCAGACATAAGCAGATATGGATTTTTAACTATATTCTTATGATGTTATATTTGTAACTAAGCTAAAAATTAATGCTAACTTTACTTCAGAAATTCAAACATGATCCTTACAATGCGTCTATCCAAAAAAGCAAATGATCGACGGGCACATGAAACAAATCTAGTGACTGCTCTACTGCATAAATAGTTTCTTCCATCCTACATCTAGATAAATTCAGTCTGAATGAAAATGGCAAGTTATGCGAAATAAATAATGAAATAAACATGCTCAAAATCATATGCTAGCAGAAAAATATTCCATAAATAACTTTTAGAGATGCTGGAAATAGGCCAATCTTCTCTGGTTGACTTTTGCAATGTGCATACAATTTGTTGGTAATGTGCATACAGATTGTTGATACTCTCATAACTATATCATTAGCCTTTTAGCTGCCGCTTACAATCAACATATAAGATATATAAAAATTTGTTGGATATGCAAACTGATAACTAATAATGCAGCCAACGAAATGTATGAATTAGTACAGGTGAGAGAAAGTTGTATTTAAGAGCACTGTTTTGTTTATAGCACAAAATAATGGAAGAATAACATCAAACGATAAAGAGAACAAACGGATTTGCAGTAGAAGTAAAAAACAAATATATTGGCACTAAGTTGGATGCTAAACGAAAGTTGTATCCAAAACTTCCTATTCTTACATGCTAAATCATAATATATGGTTTATATGACTCATGTATGATTATTTCTCCCCAGAATATTGTTGGTTTATACCATATTATTGAATTTGCATAAACAACATCATCAATTTTTTTAAATGCATATCCATTTATAATATTTTGTATATAGGTATAGATAACATGGGGAAATTACCCTGCAATTTTGTACAATCATGTAGGAGTAAACAAATTTGACTTCGCAGAAGTTTATTATGGAAACAAAGCAACTAAAATTTTTAAGATATACTAAAAAAATGAAATTCAATAAATTTTTAAAATTTGCAGTATGCAAAAAGGGGGAACTAAAAAAAGAGAGGCGTATATCTGATCAGCGAAAAGGTATATCATAATTTGTGTATTTAAAATGTTACCCTAGATAATAATTAGGAACTAAGCGGGGGAATATATATACTTAACACTTTTGTGAATGTAAAAATTAACTCGAAGTTTTATAATGGAGCACAATTTCATTACTGAAAAAAAACTAATATGAATTGAAATGAAACTTTAAAACCCAATAGAAACAAAAGTAAACTAAAATAAAGAAAATTGCTCGATATCAATAATATTAGTATAACGGTATTTAAAAGGCAGACGCAAGTTATTCCATTCACCCACAACCCTAAATAGATAATTCATAACCATCGTTTTGGGCTTTTTCGAAGAATCAACGACTGAATGTAAGATTTAGTATTAATTTAACCAAAAAAAATTAAGCTCAAGAAAGATAACCGAGATATATATGGTCCTAAACATCATTAATTCTACTCTACTAGTCCTACAAATATCTTAGTGATAGAATTTATCAGTCGACGGGCTAAAGTTCCAAATATAAGTACCAATAAATACATGAAACATCACAGAAATCTATTTTTTCAAGGTCTAGTCAATAGTATCTCGCTTATCCATCAGCAGAAAACAATGGCGACAGAAAGTTCAAGTTAGTCTTTGCAACTTTGAGGATAGGTTATTTGTTTCTATGAAGCTAATTCTGCCCAACATCGTTGTTAGAGTACTATGCTTTTAATCCTCACACAGATGTATATAGGGACAGATAACATGCGGAAATAACCTTGCAATTTCGTGTAATCATGTAGGAGTAAACGAATTTGACTTCGCAGAAATTTATTATGCAACCAAAGCAATTAAAAAATTCAAGGTGTACTGAAAAATGGAATTCAGTAACTTTTTGAATGTTGCTTATGCAGAAAAAGGGAAACAATCGAAAGAAACATAAGCCATATATCCGATCAGAGAAAGGTATATCGTAATTTGGAAACTTAAAATGTTTCCCTAATTAATGCCATTCGATTGCTATTTACATCATCTACTGAAATGATTTAACACCGTAAATTTATTGTTCATACCACACTTTTCAATAATAATAAAATAGATACATAAATCATCATAACAGGAAGGAAAAAACATATGAATCGAGTTCGTAGATTTAAAATGTTATCCTAATTAATGCCATTGGATTATTGTTTAAGTCATCTTTTGATATGAATTTACACTGTAAGTTTATTCAGATCTCACTTTCCAATAAATAGATTATGTAAGAGATGGAATCAAGAAATATAATAGATATATAAATCATCACAATAAGAAGAAAAAACACATGAATCGAACTGTGCAAAAATAACTTAGAACTTAGAAGTGATAGGAAATGGCATTTTATTCTGGACAACTAAATAATTCATTCGGATTAAATGATGGATTATTAATACGATGGTCAAAAAATACTTTACAAAAAATCTTTCATATTAAAGCAACTTGACACTTAACATTATACAAAACAGTAATCTGGTAGGTAGCAAAACATTGATTGAAGATTTAGATAATAGTAAGAACAATCAAGAATTAAAATATAGTATTAACCATGGTAATTGAAATACAACACTACACTTACCAAGTTCAACTGATGGATTCATGAGGTCAGTATTGCTGATAGAAAATGAAATAGAACACTACACTTCTCAAGTTCAACCGATGGATTCATGAGGTCGGTATTGCTATGGAACATCTAATTCACATCGGTATCAACTGAGTATATGAATTAACGTGGATATTACCTGATGGGAAAAAAGTGGTTGAATAGAAGAATTCCCCTAAAGTAAAGCGTACAGCTGTAGATGGAAAGTATCACAGTCATCGTAGATGATGGTAGGTCAAGCGACAGCATATCCAACGGGTGTCGACAAAATATCCCAGCGTCATCAGGAAATTCTACGAAGGCAACATCGGGTCAGAATATCACAAAATCTGTCCACCGTTACATAATATGAAGAAAAATAGAGAGCATAAGGTGAAATTACAAAGGCAGAAAGATAGAGAGCATAAGGTGAAATTGAAATGTTAACCCAAAAGAAGTTGCAATATCAACGCCGTAAAGAGGAGCCATATAAACTATAAGATGTCACCGGGATAATGAACTCTCCTATGGTGATTATAGACATTAACTCAACTCAGATACCATATGTAAATATTTCAAACATTTTAGCAGGTATATATTGACTTGAGGCTTAACCAAGTATTTTATGGAAACAACTACTTTTGCTATATGCAGTCAAATCTTACTTTCGCAGGAAATGGTACAAAATCTTTGAAGAAGGGCTTAACTACAGATATTCTAAAACTTAATCTATGAGATAATGAGGTTAATGCATCAACTTCAAAGAACTCATCATCTACCACAAAGAAAAATGTTACAGTTTCATTAGTGAAAGAAACTATCACAATCAATTCAACTGCAGAGTCACAAGAAAAAAGATCATTGTTGATTCACGTTCATATCCTAACAAGCAACCATTTTAACAATACAACTTATGCCTGAATCATGTCTCTTAATTACAGTTAGAAAGAAAAACACTGACAACCTATATTGCAAAAGAAAACTTTAAAGCTCAAATTTATATACATTGTCAATTAAAACATCCATTACAAATTGTAATTTCAGGGAATGGCCGAATGGGTTCTACAAACAGGCAGTATAAATACAATAACATACAAATAAAATTAAAATACCGTCAACTTATTGAATTACTAACCGTCCAAGAAGATTAAAAGAATACACTTCACTGAAATCACTTTGTTGTCATGCCTGCCTTCCTGGATCTCCATTGTGCCTTCGCTAGAATTTTGAAACCAAATCGCTGGACGGGAATCGCTGATGTGCCTGCCTGAATCGCTGGAATCACTTCTGAACCTTTGCCAGAATTAGCAAATCGAACGCGATGTGGATGACAATTGGGAATAAGGGAAGTTAGGGTTCGGTGAACGAGGAAATCTGAAAGATAAGGAATCGAAGGGAAAAATGGATTAGCACAAATGTGCTTTCGCCAAATGACTCGGATCGCTAGTTGGATGGATCGTAGATCTAACGGCTGAGGCTCCCCCAAAGTTAGCACATGGATTGGTGAGTAGGTAACAAAAATTATTTGTACCAGCACATGGATTGTAGATCTAACGGCTGAGGCTCCCCCAAAGTTAACGGCTAAGGCTCCCCCAAATCAAATAGATCTAATGTAATATCTTTTTTTTCCCTAGTTTTTGCCTTTAAAATACTTAATATTTCCTATATTTTCATTTAAGATTCAATGTTTAAAGACAGTTTTTTTTCCTTCGAAATTTAAACAATTTTTATAATCTAATATTTTTAAAGCTTGTATTTTTTTTAATTTCCTGTTGCATCGCTTTTGCGATTCAAAACTTTTATAGATTCATAATTTTTAATGACTTTTTTTTTGCAGGTTGTTAACATCTCCTACCATTTTTAAAAATATATATTGAATAACTTTGAATCATATCTATTTGCAATGAGTAAAATAAAATTTATTTCATGAATTTTCATAATAATACATGATTGTTTTATTATTTTATTATAATGCAATCTCTCTTTGTGAAATCAAGTTTCATGGCTTAAACAGTTTACCGTAATATCCTATTTTATGACAGTTAAACTTTGTCATTATTTATAGAATACAACGACATCAAATAAATGTTGTTTTAAGAAAACAATCTTTTATAATACTAATATTTTGTTACTAAAGATATGTTTCCACAACGTTTTGAAATAGTAGTTAAGGTAGTTTATTTTACAACATTTTGCCTTTAATTTTTTTTTAAGTATGCTTTCCACGACATTTACTCGGTTATATGTTGTAAAAGCCCTACATATTTTCAATGGTTTATCAAACTGTTGCAGAACGTCAGTTGTAAAAGGGTAATTTTCTTGTAGTGTATATACAATTTAAATTAAACAATTAAATGATATTTTTCAATATTTTAAAGTTTAGAAATTTTGGTTATTTCGTGTCGAACAATAATTGGTTTTATAAACTTTATGATTTATTTCAAACTTATTCAAGATTATTTCAAATTTTTTAATTTTTCGAAATATAAAATATAATTATCAACTATAATTATAAAATATATATATCAACTATAATTATCAACTGTCATTATTAAATACAATTATATAAAATTAATTAATGAATACTAGATACCATTTCATAATTATTAAATTTTATTATTAATTATTAAATAATTATTATAATAAACTGATATTTTTATCTCTTGCAAATCTGTTGGAATTCTGCTGCAAAATAGCTTCGATAAATATTCGTCGGTATTCTGCCTGTATTTGCAGCGGAAAATAGCGACAGAAATTTTCTATCGGTAATTTGACGCAATTTGCCACGGATTAGTGAGGGTTGACAGAAGGCGACGGTAATAAATAAAAGAAAAAAGTTTGAAAATACAAAAAAATTATCCCTTGCAAATCACATGGAAATCCATCGCAAATTAGCGACGGAATTTTCCGCTGCTAAAAATCTGTCGCTAATCTCGGTTTTTTTTGTAGTGAAATTTTTAATTTAATTAATAATAATTCAAGAGATTTCTTTATAAGTGAAATTCATTTAAGTAAGAATCAGAGTTTGAAATGAAATCGAGTTGAATTGTGAAAGGAGGTCTGAACGGGTTTTATATTAAAACCGAGTTTTATAACTAAGTTATAAAGAGATTTAAGCGAGTACGATAGCTTAAATGAAATGTTACTTGACAGTTGGATTAAGTAAAAAGAAATCAGGATATAAAATCGATTCATATCAAACCTGAGTTTATAAATAAGATTCATAAAAGAGACGTGGAGTTAAAACATCGATTTTACATGGGTGAGACTTAATAATGAAATTAAGCAAAGTGAATAGAATTGAAACGAGGTTTACAAAGTGGAAAGTGTTGAATGGATTATAAGTGATAAAATGAGTTGATAATGAGTTAAGATAATAATTGGAACTTAACCGGAGATTGGTTGAGTTAAGTGATTTTCTGAGTGTTAATCTGATGTTGATTTCGATCTTCGGAGTTGATACTTAGAGGATTTTTCTCTTGCCAAATTACGGTTAAGGACTAATGAATGTCGAAATACAAAAATGCATGGATAAAAGATATTTCCAAAGTAAAACGGAAATAGAAAGCTAGAGAAAGGATAAAAATATATATCCAAAGTAAAATGGAAATAGAAAGCTTGAGAAAGGAAAAAAGGAAATAAAAGATTTAAGAATATATAAGATGAGATTTCCATAGTAATAGAAATGAAAAGGGGATTGTGTAAATATGTAACGATGTTTTTGAAGTAAGAAAATGAGAATTAGAATGGTTTATTTCTAAAAGAAAAGTGTCGGCTATGACGTTCAAGTATTGAAACAAAAGAGATTTTCGAAATGATTATTTTTGCGAATAAGAAGATCAATTGATTTCCCAGTTTAGAAAATGAAGAATGTTATACAAAGGATAATTAACTGGAATATTGGGTAGTGTTATAATATATTTTCCGAAGTATTAGAATGAAAGGGTTTTGCGAATATTAGTAAGAAGTGTAATGCTATTTCCAAATATTGGAATATTTAAATTAACTGTTATTTAATTATTTTTAATTAAATAAGCCAAATGATGCTGAGTACTAAACCAGTAAATATATTTTATTTAATGGTTGAATGGTTGTTTCATTTGATAGTTAAATAACCGACTATCAAATCTGGCCAATACGATTGTTGGTATGGAAAGACCGGGATCAAATTTATATTCGAATACCATTCCGACTAGCAAATACGAAAATCTTGAAGATATTAGATGTTGATCGAGACAGAGAAATCGAAGACCGTAGATCTTCATAAAATGGAATAACCACTTAAAATCTCTGATTCGACCCAGAGATATACTGGGGTTCTGTCATGGTTGAAATCTACGGAGTTGCAAGGACTACTCGTTACTGATATCTAGGATGATACTTAAGATAGGATGTGGTAGGAGGGTGCCTTCGGTTCATCATGTTCCTGGATGACTTGTATGGATGAATGTCTGATAGAGTATTTCTTAAAAATCACGTACGTTGATTTTTACAAACGTTATTCTGTTACCGGCGGAGAAGGTTGTACACCTTCTCTTAGCTTAACGACCAGAGTATGGTTGTGGACGTCAATTAGTGATTTGGTGGATCTAACGATGTGGATAGTGATATGTGTGCTAAAGGTAGTGTTAAACCTCAAGCCTCTTCAACATGGAAATGACAAAAATCGGACAGGTAGCATGGCTAAGTGGATCGCAACCAAGTAGGGTGTATAATCACCTATCTAGAGAAAATTCATTTCCTTCTTTAATCTATTTTGATGCTGTCCCTTTTTGGGAAAGGGTAGCTCCCAACCGTTGGTGATATATATTCGCCTCTAGAGATACACTATCGGAAGGTGGTTCCATACCTTGTCATAGTTGGAAATCCAATCTCCAATAAGAGCCCGTGGTATTTATTGTATACTATATATATGTGGAACGTTAGATGCAAGCGTTCCGCTAGATTGATATTTATTTGTGTTTAGACATTATAATATCATAAAAAATATAATTTCAAAAAGATATGATTTGACTTCAAAATCAAGTTATGTGATGTATTTAAACTTAGCGAGTTTTTCTCACTCTGGTTCACCAGATTGATCCGGCGTTTTGTAAATGCTCGGGTTAGACCAGGTTGTGCAGGTTCAGGTTATCAGATGTTGTGAAGTCCGGAGACGAGCTGAAGGTGTTCAGACGTATGATATCTAGTATTTATTCCGTTGTGTGTTGTCTATGAGGACAGATTATTATATAGCTGTCCAGACGTATTTCTGTACTCTGATGATTGCAAGTTTTATTTTAAAGCTCTCAATAAAGTTTTGTTTCTGTTATATTTTATTCTGCTGCGATGTGAGACTCTGTTGTTGTTGTGTTCTTCTTCTATTCTAAATTTTCTTTCTTATCTCACCCTCTATATTCTTTCATTAACTGTCTGGTGTTTTCGATAAGTGAGTTTTGGCAAGTGATACGGGTTATGTATTATTATTGGAATTCGGGTGACGAATCCCCCGAGTCGTTACATCTACGCTCGCCAGAAGCATCACAAAACACGAAGATCTCTGTAGCCCAAAAATCTAGTTCGAACTCCAGCAATAAAACGAGAATTCCGGTCACCTCGTCGAACAAAAACACATCACGACCGTTGAACTGGAAGCCTTAGCCTTGCTCGCCCCTTTTGTTGTTCAACGTCGGCGAGTTGATGATCAGATCGGAAGTTAAATGAGGAGGAAGAGGTGGAGGTTTCAGGCCGTTAAAACGTATACTAGCGGTTATACTTTTGGTTGACCACGCAGTAATTTGACTTCCGAAAATTAGGGTTCAGCTGGGAGTATTTATAAAGGGGGGGTTTCCATTATTATATTATTTATTGTGATTAACTCATGTCGTGAGTTTTTCGGTAAAAAATCATCCTATACGACCTCCATTTTTGACAAAATAGGCTAATCCTAGCATAAAAAAATATTCCGGACCCAATGGGACAGGTTTCGTCGAATTCTAAAGTCGTTTGTGAAAAGCCCTTCATAAATATCGATGAAAAATCAAGCATTTAAAATTCCTATAATTACAGAAAAATCCAAAAAATATGAGACCTTGACATTTTACTAGACCACTTCCTAACGGATCCAATGGAACTTGCTTCGTTAAATTTGGAGTTTGTTTGGCCAGTCGTTTATTCGTTTTAAGTTACCCCTATCTAAACTGACCAAAATAATATGATTGATTAAGGCGTTTATCATTGCCACGATCAAACGGTAAGTCCGATTGACATGCAAATTGAAATCTTATAATAATTAATTAATACAAATCCAATGGCACCAGTTTCGTCGCATTCCAAGACTATTTTCCTGGTACGCTATTTTTATATGCACCACAATGCTATTTTGGACACCAAATTACCCGGTCTCCAAAAATAACAAACTATACACCTACTCTGACTCTAATCGTCGATACGAATCCAATGGAACTAGTTTCGTAGCTTAATTCGAACATCTGCTCAAGTTACACTCAAATATCTCTTTATTAAATTAATTTAATTGCGCGATATATAGAATGACTGGTCATTTATGGCTACCATTGTCACATACGACATCGGTTTGCCACAAATTTTAATACCGTACAATAATTTAACATGACGGTTCTAATGAAACTAATTTCGTCGAAAGCTGAGCCCGTTTGCAAAATCGCTATTTTAAAGGCCTATAATAATATTAATAAAATATTATTAAATTCCAGAATAATCAAATAAAATAATAATAAATTATTATTATCATAAATACCCAACTGGAAATATCATATAGCTTCAAATAAAAATATACAACTCGATATCATCAATTTCGAGTTAAAACGGCATTCGAATTATATTAAAACCCTATTATATTAATTAATAAACGTTATACTTTAAATAATGATTTCCATAGCAACTATTTTAAAATTTGATTTAGACATAACTAACAATCTATAACACGAAATCTGAAATTTTTTCTTCCATATGAAAATTATCATCAACAAGAATCCAACGTTTCTTATTTCACAGAAATCCGACTTAAAATGGATTCCGTATATTCAATTAAAGTTCAAAACTCAATATTACGAACTGCCGCGCCATTTCGAGCTCGTTTTATATTAAATATAAATTAACGTTAAAATTTCATTTTAAATAAACGAAATCAATATTAAAATCCATTAATATTCCAAATAAAATATTTAAAATAATAAATTAAATTAAAAATTTGGCTACCAAAAATACGGGACATTACATTCTTCACCCTTAAAAACAATTTCGTCCCCGAAATTACTAAGATAAGAAGAATATTACGAACCCATTTACTGTTCTAAAATCCGATTTATTTTAAATCGAAAACCAATTCATTAAAGTAAAATAAAATTTTCTAACACTTTAAATTCCTGGAAAAATTCGGCAGAGTCTCCCCTGTACGGAGGGACTTCTACGATACCGCAAGAACAAATAATATGTATACATCGACCCACACGGTCGGAAAACAAAAAACAAAAACACACAATTTATATTTTTGCGTAGGCATACCTTTTACGAGCGCTATTGAGCATACTTGCTCAATTTATCGCGATCTACTCAATTAAAATCAATCCTCTAGCCATTTGGCACCTGTACTTAACTCAGTTCACCATATGAGTAACAATTTCATGAAATATTTAACTAACATTTCATTAATCAACATGTTAACTACACTCATTTCCAATAATTAAACATCAATTCATATGCGATTCAATTCCAATTTATAATATTGTGATTCAGTTTTCAATTCATTTAACTCTTATAAAGCATTGATGAATTATAACCAATCTATTTAACAACAATCAACAAACAACAATGTACAACAATTTAATGAAATCAACTGAATTTATATTCAGTATTAACATTTACTTTGGTTTCACATATTTGTACATTAATCGATTAATATTCGATCGATTTCTATTTAATTTCGATATTATTCTTAATTTAATTTCACTTTACCAAGATAAGTTTCAATTCAAATTTTAATTTAATTTGAATTCCATTCAAATCAACCAAACACACAAATCAATATCTCAATAATTTAATAAAATTATTTCTTTTCTATACAAAATATATTTTGGGTAAAATTAATTCATTTACCCTCTTTACAAAACAATATTATATCCATTATCAGTTCAACACTTTTCAACACTTGAACCGATCAAACAACACAATACAAAACATTTGTATATAAAATTTACAAATACGAGCTCTCATATATACACTCAACTAAATTTAGGGTATTACTAACCTTATCTCGATCGAGTTATGCCACAGAGCCAAGGTTATTACTAAACCATTAGCTCTGATACCACTATAACGGCCCGAGGATTTTCGACCCCGAAAATCGACATAAAATACCATGTCGACTATTCAAGTACTGAAAACACTGGATCATTAATAGAAAGAAGTTAGAGGGTGAGATAAGAAAGAAATAAATACTAGAACATATGAAGAAGAAACTAACACAACACAGAGTCTCACATCACAGCGGAACAAAATATAATATAGAAATATATCTTTATTGATAGCTTGAAATAAAAACTTACAATCATCAGAGTACATCACACATCTGGACAATTATAATAATCTGTCCTCATATACAATCACACAGCGGAATATATAATATCATACGTTGGAACTCTTCCAGCTCGTCTCTTCGTAGTACCCAATAACCTGAACCTGTATAACTCGGTCTAACCCGAGCATTACAAACACCGGGTCAGTCTGGTGAACCAGAGTGAGAAAAACACACGGGTTTAAAGGCATCACACAACTTGATTTTAACGTCAAAATCTTTTCGAAAGAAAAGGATAATCGTAAGACCAAATCCACATATAAATACGGACGGTTTTAACCTTACGATAAACCAAAACATTGTATGAAAACAATATCATTCTGATATTATGATAGTGTCTAAATACAAATATCAATCTAGCGGAAAGCTTGCATCTCACGCTCCACATATATAGTATACAATCAACACCGCGGGCTCTTATTGGAGAATGGATTTCCTAGCAAGGTACGGGACAACCTTCATGACAATGTACCTCTGGAGATGAATACATTATGGTTCAACAAGAACATCTTGCAACCCAGGCTAAACATGACTGATCCCTCACTATACTTTGAGATTACCAAATATATCATTACAACGGTTGGGGGCCATCCAACCGAACCGATAGCATACAAATATATATAAATAAAAAGGGACAACCGAAGGCATTTGATTTCACCAGATCGGGTAATGATATACCCTTTTGATGGGTACGACCCACATATCCATGCGACCTACCCGATTTTATACCATTCCCAGTTGATGAGGCTTGAGGTCATAATTTATTTATTTATTCATTTACCTTTATTATTATTTTTAGAACATCCGGCCACCATTCACTTTGAATGTCACATCATAAGATCCACTGGATATCACTAATTGACGTCCACAACATTACCCTAGTTGGGAGTTAACCAACTATGATACGTTTGAAGAAATCAACGTGCATGACCCCGTTGGAAATACTCTATCAGACATTCGTCCATATAAGTCATCCATGAACAGGATGAACCGAAGGCACTCTCCTACTACATCCTAAGAATCACCTTATAGATCATTAGCGAGAAGTGCTTGCAATCCATAGATTCACACCACGACAGAACCACAGTTTATCTTTGGCCGCTAAACCAGAGATTATTAGTAGTTCTTCCGTTTACGAATATTATGGTCTTCAATGCTCCATCTTAATTACCTTCTGATATCTTCACGTATTTTTTGGTCGGGATGGTTTTCGAATTTAAATTCGATCCCAGTCTTTCCGTACCAACAAGCATATAGGCCAGATTTGATAGTCGGTTATTTAACTATCAAATAAACTGAAATAAACAACCATTCATCCATAAAAATAAAATGAATTCACTGATTCAGTACGCAACATCATTTAGCCTCTTTTAATTAACCGTTTGTTTATTAAATTCTTATAATCTTACAATATTTAAAACATAGCTTTTATTTCTTATTATCGAATAAGAATACTTTTAAAACCATTCATTCCGCTTATAAATTTTTCTAATAATCTTTATAAAATCATTCACGGAAATTCATAGCTTATATTTCCCTCGACTCCTCTCGTTTATAAACTAATATCAATCTTGGATAATCGTGAAGTCACTCAAGTTGGGGTATTCTATTTACTTCTCAAACCTTGACCAACAACATTCATATCTTCAGAATAGATATAGGTTTATCAACACTTCAGTTTCCTTTTTAAAAACTCTATTTAAAATCCCAAACATGTTTACTTAATTTATTAAGTAACCTCTTATTTATAACTCTCTTTAATACTTTACAAATCCTTTATAATATATAATACACGAGCCTCGATTCAATTATAATTCGAATCCTTTTATAACCTTCTTCAGTGTTTCTTTATACATATTTTCCCAAATTCGCAATAATCACCATTTATTGATTTAAAATCGAATATAAACATTCTTTACAAATCTTATATAAACATCTTTTCAAATCGTAATTTGATATCTTTTATAGAATTTGTATTTTATAAATCAAAATAATTTAATTTAACTTTTGTATCAAATGTTACATATTATATTTCCAATCCTTTTACTTCCACTTATCAAACCCTTTTCGATTCATTACTAGCAACTTATTTGTTGTCTAAAAATCGTATAACGATCCTTTAAAAAGATCTTCAGTTTATTACCAAAATAGTTTAATTTATCGTTTGTAATGAATGTTACAAATTCTCTTTCCAAAACTTAAAGTTCATTTACAAATTCCATTTGCAAATTTATTAGCAATGACTTATAATTCGGTTTCATTTCTCGGTTCTCAATTCGACTTACATTTCGGACTTCGGAATATCACATTCCGAACTTCAGAATAAATATATCAACTCAATAAACATTCCCAACTTCGGAATACAACATTCCGAACCTTGGAATAAACTTATCTTAACTAATTTACATCATTTCTCAACTTCTCGATTTATATTTATCCAATTCCGTTATATTTGGAATTTATTTTATCACTCTTCACGTATAAATCAGCTCATATTCGTATATCCATTATACTATATTTGGAAAATCTTGATTTAAATATCCATTCCGGCTATCGGGGTTAAACCCAATTATAAATCCATATTTGTCATTTCAAACCAAACTCAATTTATAATTCTCAATTCCATTTATAAATCCATATTCATATTTCCAATCCAATTTCATTTAAAAACCTGAAATCCCATTTCCAAAACAATACTCATTCCCAATTCTGTTAATTCGTTATTCATATTCACGAAATGTTATTCAATCACATTTCGTATATTTTAAACACCGTTTATTCAAAAGATCATTTATTACAAAAATATTAGTTCTCAGTCTCTTTTATATATTCTCGTAAATCCACGATTCAGTTATTCCATTTCAATATTTTGAAATCAAATTTAAACTTCTGTTACGGCTGTTATGGCCTTTATGTAATGTCCCTTATTTTTTGTGATCAAATATTTAATTTAATTTATTATTTTAAATATTATATTTGGAATATTAATCGATATTAATATATATATTTTTTATTTAATTATAAACGAGCTCGAAATGGCACCGCAGTTCGTAATATGGAGTTTGGAACTTTGATTGGAAATACATGATCGGATTTAAGTCGGATTTCTGTGAAACAAGAAATGTTAGAATCTAATTGATAATAATTTTCATATGGAAGAGAAAGATGCAAATTTCGTGTTGTAGATTGTTAGTTAATTCCAGTTCAAAATTTGAAATAATCGCTATGGAAATCGTTATTAAAATATAACGTTTATTTAATATATTTAAATGGGAAATTTGAATCGTATAACTCAAAATTAACGATATTGAGTTGTGTAAATTGTATTTGAAGTTGTATATATATATATATATATATTGTTCAGATATATACGATAAAAATAATTTATTATTATTTTATTGAATTATTTGGAATTTTATATAATATTTTATTAATATTATATAAGCGTTAAAAATAGTCATTTTTGCGAACAATCTCAGTTTTCGGTGAAATTAGTTTCATTGGAACCATATCATTATATTATTGAAAGAAAATCAAATTTCGTGGCAAATGGATATCGTATGTGACTTCGGTGGCCAAAAATGTCTCTGTTTTGATTTAATTGTTTATACAATTTTGATAGGGGTAACTTTTAACGAATAAATGACTGGCCAAACAAACTCCAAATTCAACGAAAAAAGATTCATTGGATCCGTTAGGAAGAGGTCTAGTAAAATATCAAGGTCTCATATTTTTTGGATTTTTTCTGTAATTATAGGAATTTTAAAAGCTTGATTTTTCATCGATATTTATAAAGGGCTTTTCATAAACGACCTCGGAATTCGATGAAACATGTCCCATTGGGTCCGGAATATTTTTTTATCTAGGAATAGGTGTTTTATCTCTAATTTGAAATCATATAAGGTGTTAATTTTAGGAAAAGCTGAACGTAACTTTCCATATATTATAATATTAATAAATCTTCCCAATTATGTACCACGTTGTACACAAACTGAATTAAGAAAAACATGCAGGTGTAACCTAAAATGCATTTCAGCCTAAGCCTAAGGAAGTGAAACCAAAATGAGACAAGCACCCAAACAAATAAAATAATATAAAAACATCCCATTCCCAGATTCCCTACATAAAGCAACGCAGCAGAACCCTAAATGGATCGATTTCTTTCTCTCCGATCCATTTCACCCAAAACACCCAAGGATACAATTGTAGATCTCAGCAAGGGCTATAAACTGATGGGTCATGATCATTTTTCGTACATCACAGTGGCCAGAATTGTGCTCGAAAGAATCGGTGATTATGGGGCTTGTGATGTCGGTAGGAAGAGCTGGAGGGGACCGCATTTCTGTCGATAGGGGAGGAGGTTACGGCGCAGCTTCTGGTGGTCGAGGATGATCTTCCGATGGGCGTAGCGGAGTGCTGTGAGGTGGAGCTTGGTGCGAGTTGTTAGCATGATAATTGCTGGATGGAGTGAACAGTGAAAAGACGATTGATCACACCCAGTTTTGTTTAAACGTAATTTATTTAACTTTAAAAACCTAATTAGGGATTAATAATTATATTTATAATAATTAAGGTGTGTTGAATTAAAATGTAAACTGTGTTTCTGGACAGCAGGAGGAAGACGCAAATGAAGATGATGATGCGGGGGGAAGAGTGTGTCAGCCGGTTTAATCTCAAATTTTAATGTAATTAGTCAATACTAAATGGAGTAATAAAAATAATAAGAGAATCAATTAAATTATGTTGGCTTGTGTATGCGGGAGCCTGAAACGAGTGACATCGGGGATCAGCAGTGAATAAAAGGTGGCTTCCAATACGAAGCAAGCGGTGTTGTTTTTGGAAAGTCAGAAGAAAACAACAGGGGGAGTAAGGCACGAAGTGTGAATGGGACAAATGGGCAAGGAGAAGGAAACTTTTAAATAGTGCAAATCGGTTACACGTGGAGTCAAGGGATGTTTTGGGGGAGTGGGTTCAACAAATTTCTTTCAAAAAAAAAAAAAAAAAAAAGTATAACAATCGTTTTGAACCCATCTGTTTGGATGGTTGATTTGATTGTTGACCATTGGCATGAAATTCAACAAATTATTTTGTTTTAACCAATGGGTAATGTTGGTTGAGTAATTGGCATCAGTTGGCCGATAAATCAATCGTTTTGAAGTATGGATTTACCGTTAGGTAAATCGATATAAAAATGAAGTTATGAAATTTATTTTATTACTGTACATAGATTTTTAAATATATTATTTAAAAATGAAGTTTATAAAAAAAAAGGTAAATCAGCCATGTGCGGAGCACGTGCCTCATCTAAATTGTGCAACGATTTATAACTGAGATTAATTTTTTTTAAGAAATAATTAAAATGGAATTATATTATTATTTATTTAAAAATAATCAAAGTAAATGGTATTTATTTAAATTAATTTATTAATTTAAATGAGGTTATTTAAATTAATTTATTAATTAATTTAAATGAAGAGACGAGTTAAAGTTGTTTAACTTGAATAAGATTTTAAAAAGAAATTTAATACTAATTCTAGAATAATGAAGTAAAATAATATTATAATCATTTAAGTAATTACTTCTTAAACGGAATACATTTAAATAAGTAAATGATTTTTGAAATGGAATATGGATGAGTTTTTGAAAAGAGGTTATAAACGAGTTCTATATTAAACCCAAGTTTTATAATAAAGTTATAAAGGAGATTTTTAAGCGAAAACGATGGCTTAAATTAAATGATTAATTAATATTTGAATTAAATAAAAGAAAACGAGATAAAAGGGGTTTAACCTGAGATTTTATAACAAAGTCTATGAAAGGAAATGAGAAGTCAAAGCATGATTTGAATTGGCGATACTTAATAATGGAATTAATTAAAAAGGTTAGAATCGAAATGAGATTTCCAAAAAGGAATGATAATGGAAAAGATTTGTAATTGGATTTGGTAAAGGATTTTAAAATGGGATTTAGTAATAATAAATTTTAGCTATAGAATGAATGCTTTGAAAGAAGTTAAGGTTAAAAAGTGATTTAATCAATATATTAAAGTAATAATAATTGGTATCTAAAAGGAGGTATTTTTGAAAAAAGTAAGAAGGTTTTATAAACCATATTTTAAATAAAATAGTTAAATGAGATATGTTTGGTATTAGAATAAATATCAGTTTTTGGATTACAACTCATACCTATCTTAAGATAAGAATATTGTTTATCAAGGTTTGAGAGGTAAATAAATATCCCAACTTGAATGACTTCAGGATTATCTGAGAATGATATTAGTTTGAAATGGAAAAGAGGTTAAGAACATTTCCAAATGAGAAATAGTAACGCAACGTAAATTGCGAGATTTGAGAATATAATGAGATTTCCAAAGTAACGGAAATAAACAAAATTTGAGAATATATATAATGTGATTTCCATAGTAATGGAAATGACAAGATTTGATAATATAAAATGAAATTTCCAAAGTAACGGATATGTAAAGATTTGAGAATATATATATATATATAATTGTATTTCTGAAGTAAAAGAAATAAGAGCTTGCGAAATTATGGCGGTATTTTCAACTTAAGAAGAAATGAAAAGCGATATTCGTAATATCGAAATATTTTAAGGGTTTTAAATTAACATTCGTTAATTACTTTGGAGTAAAGGCCAAGTAATGCCAAGTACTGAACCAGTAACTCGTTTTATTTTATATTGTATATTTGATAGTTAAATAACCGACTATCAAGTCTGGCTAATACGATTGTTTGTACGGAAAGACCGGGATTGAATTTTATATTCGAAAAACATTCCGACCAACAAATACGAATGTTGAAGATAGAAGATGGAGCAATTGAAGACCGTGGACCTTCAGAAGCGGAAGGATTGCTTGTCGAATATTCTCTGTGTTGCAACCAGAGCTATTCTGACGTGATTCAATCGTGAGTGGATTTTTACGGATTTGCAAGGACTACTCGCTACTGATCCATAGGGTAATGCAAGAACGCAGTAGGATGGTGCCTTCGGTTCATCCTGTTCCTGGATGACATTTATGGACGAATGTTTGACAAAGTATTTCCAAAAGATCACGTACATTGATTTCTTCAAACGTATTTCTGTTGATGGCAGAGAAGACTGGACACCTTCTCCTAGCTAAATACACAAAATATTTTTGTGGACGACAATTAGTAATATTCAGCGGATCTGGCGATGTGACATTCAAAGTGAATGGTGATCAGAAGTTCTTTCAAGAATAAAAGAATTAAAGAATAAACAAATTAATTAATTAATTATGACCTCAAGCCTCATCAACCGGGAAATGGTATAAAATCGGTAGGTCGCATGCTATGTGGGTCGCACCCATCAAAAGGGTATATTCATTACCTGATTTGGTGAAATTAAATGCCTTCGATTGCCCCTTTATTTTATTTGTGTGCTATCGGTTCGGTTGGTTGGCCCCCGACCATGGTAATGATACATTCGGTACTCTCAAGCGAAGTGAGGGGTCGGTCATGTTTAGCTAGGGTTGCAACATGTTTTTGTTGAATCCCCAATGTATTCATCTCCAGAGGTACATTGTCGGAAGGTGGTCCCATACCATGCCATAGTTGGAAATCCATTCTCCAATAAGAGCACGCAGTTTTGGATTTTATACTATATATGTAGAGCGTGAGATGCAAGCGTTCTACTAGATTGTTATTTAATTGATATTAGACATTATTATAATATCAGACGATATATGATTTCAAAAACGATTTGGGTTATATTAAGGTAAAAACCGTTCGTATTTATGTGTGGATTTGTTCTTACTATTATCCTTTCCTTCGAAAAGATTTTAACTTTAAAATCAAGTTGGATGTTATCCATAAACTTAAGTGTGTTTTTCTCACTCTGGTTCACCAGACTGATCCGTGCATTTGTAATGCTCGGGTTAGACCGGGCTGTACAGGTTTAGGTTATCGGATGCAGTGAAGAAACGAATGGGAAGTGTCCAGGCGTATGATATATAATTATTCCGCTGTGTGTTGTATATGAGGATAGGTTATTATAACTATCCAGATGTGTCGATGTACTCTGATGATTGTAAGTATATTTTTAAGCTCTCTATAAATATTTATTTTTTATTATATATTGTTCCGCTGCGATGTGAGAATTTGTGTTGTGTTTCTCTTCTTCTTCTATTCTGATATTTCTTTCTTTCTTATCTCATCCTCTATATTCTTTCTATTGGCATCTGGGTTTCTAGTGCATTTTGGGTTGGGTTTGTGTCGTTTTGGTCAGCTCAAAAGGTACCGGAAGTTCGGGTCGTCACACTTTACACACCATTTTACCCATTTTAATAACAACTATGATAAGTTTATATCGTTTAACTATTCGTTTAATAATATCTTACATCTCGAATAATTATAAATTTGAATAATTATTAACCAGTAAATTAAACTTTGATATTTATTTTCACCATTAAAACTGTATTTCAAATTCATATATAAATATATTTAATTTGAAACCACTCGAAATCTATTGTATATCGATTTCGAAAAATCATTTCTTTTAATCGACGGTACTAAAGAGGTCAATGTCTACTGTAGTACCAAACCCGTGAAATATTAAACCAGTTCACATTCAAATGAACGCAACAAATCATATTGATAAACATTGTCAATATCAATGAGGAATCCTGTTGGATTCCCTCAACCTGTCAATCCCTGCAAAACAATGGATTACCTCAATTCGAATAATCCAGTTCAATGTGGCTAATTAGTATTCATTTTCCATCTCAACAGATGAAATAAATAGTTTAATAATAACTGTCAATAACGGATGATAACGTTCAATAATCAGCAAATAACAGCGATTCAAGCATCCAATTATTTATTCATAACGTTTGTATTATTATAAGCATAACCACTGAGGTACATTTCCTCATTTGGATTCAAACGTTTGAAATAACGATTTTATTAAGTTAAACGAACGTTTAACTTAACTGTTCAGTCAATATATGAATATAAAATTCAACAATCATCCAATAAAATTATCAATAACACACAAACAAACAAACCCAACTTATATAAAATATAAGTGGGAAAAACTGAGTGAGTTTAACTCACCTTGATTTGATTTCATTGTTAAAACAGCTCATTTCAGTTAAATTAAACAAGCGTTTAATATAACTGAAAAGCCCAGTTGATTCCGAACATGTCCGATCATGTTCCATGACGTAGTGTTCATTTCCATTGTTCCATCGCTCTTTGTCTAGACCAATTCTGATAACAGATTCATCAATTATCATCGTCAACATTATATGATTCAATATTAAATACTAATTAGTTTTTAATTAAACTAGTTATGATCGTTAATTACTTTAATCATATCCACAGGCTGATACAGTTCTGCTTCCTCGTTTGTTTACTCCTCCTTTCCGAATAAGTTGTTCTCGTAACTCTGCAACGTTCCAAGGAAACAAGAGTAAATTAATTACTGGTTCCTTAAGGCCGATTAACACCGCTCCTCTTTCATACTGTTTTTATCTCGTTATTAACACCGCTCCTCTTTCATACTCACTCCCATGCTCACGTTGACTCCCGAATTTCACCATGTACCATGTACCTAGGAATGAGGTCTAATTAATTTCCTAAATTTAATGTTAACAATGTTATTGCAATACTGGACAATAATAAGTCAAAGTCAGATACTCTTCAGCACACTTCACCTCGTTTTCGAATTAAAGCTGCTTCTCACCGAACTGTCTCTTTAATTTCCTTAACATCCACTGTAAACATTGCAGGTTGATATAAATCCTGATTCCAACAGAAGCTGACCCGATTCCTTTTTAATCCAACCGCCGTCTTTGTTTGAAACCGTGACTCCATCGCAGGCATATTTCACGCACAGTTCCAATCTCATCAACCCCGCCATCCATCTACACCACCGGACGGTGATCTGACCATCCCGAAACGTGCGTCTATGCCGCCTCTATGCTTGCCAGAAGCATCGCCAAACACGAAGATCTCCGTAGCCCAAAAATCTAGTTCGAACGCCAGCAGTAAAATGAGAATCCCGGTCACCTCGTCCAACAAAAACACATCATGACCATTGAACTGGAAGGCCTCGCCTTGCTCGTCCCTTTTGTTGTTCAACGTCGGCGAGTTGATGATCAGATCGGAAGTTAAATGAGGAGGAAGAGGTGGAGGGTTCAGCTGGGAGTATTTATAAAGGGGGGTTTCCATTATTATATTATTTATTATGACTAACTCATGTCGTGAGTTTTTCGCTAAAAAATCATCCTATACGACCTCCATTTTTGACAAAATAAGCTAATTCTAGCATAAAAAAATATTCCGGACCCAATGGGACAGGTTTCGTCGAATTCCGAGGTCGTTTGTGAAAAGCCCTTTATAAATATCGATGAAAAATCAAGCGTTTAAAATTCCTATAATTACAGGAAAAATCCAAAAAATATGAGACCTTGACATTTTACTAGACCTCTTCCTAACGGATCCAATGAAACTTGTTTGTTAAATCTGGAGTTTGTTTGGCCAGTCGTTTGTTCGTTTAAAGTTACCCCTGTCTAAATTGACCAAAATAATATAATTGATTAAGGCGTTTATCGTTGCCACGATCAAACGGTAAGTCTGATTGACACGCAATTTGAAAATCTTATAATAATTAATTAATACGAATCCAATGGCACTAGTTTCGTTGCATTCCGAGACTGTTTTCCCGGTACGCTATTTTTATACGCACTACAATGCTATTTTGGATACCAAATTACCCGGTCTCCAAAACTAACAAACTATATACCTATTCTGACTCTAATCGTCGATACGAATCCAATGAAACTGATTTCGTAGCTTAATTAAATCGTCTGCTCAAGTTACACTCAAATGTCTCTCTAATAAATTAGATTAATTTAATTGCGCGATATATAGAATGATTGGGCGTTTAGGGCTACCATTGTCACATACGACATTGGTTTGCCGCGAATTTTAATACCGTACAATAATTTAACATTACGGTTCTAATGAAACTAGTTTCGTCGAAAACTGATCCCATTTGCAAAATCATTATTTTAAAGGCCTATAATAATATTAATAAAATATTATTAAATTCTAGAATAATCAAATAAGATAATAATAAATTATTATTATCATAAATACCTAACTGGAAATATCATATAGCTTCAAATATAAATTATACAACTCGATATCATCAATTTCGAGTTAAAACGGCATTCAAATTATATTAAAACCCTATTATATTAATTAATAACGTTATATTTTAAATAATAATTTCCATAACGACTATTTTAAAATTTGAATGGACATAACTTACATTCTATAACATGAAATCTGGATTTTCCTCTTCCATATGAAAATTATAATCAACAAGAATCCAACGTTTCTTGTTTCACAAAAATCTTACTTAAAACGGATTCTGTATATTCAATTAAAGTTCAAAAACTCAATATTACGAGCTACCGTGTTATTTCGAGCTTGTTTTATATTAAATATAAATTAACGTTAAAACTTCGTTTTAAATAAATGAATCAATATTAAAATTCATGAACATTCCAAATAAATTATTTAAAATAATAAATTAAATTAAATATTTGGCTACCAAAAATACGGGACATTACAAACATTCTTGCGATTTTCATCTTTTTCTAAATGTGTTGAGGTACTCATAGGAGTAGGTTTACTTGAAGTATTTTCCATTCCAAAGCGTTTGATCAAATTATTGCAATACTTTTCTTAATTTATAAAGATTCCATTTGAAAGTTGTTTAATTTGTAATCCATGAAAATAAGATAATTCTCCAATATATGACATTTCAAATTCACTTGTCATTTTTTCAGAGAATTCTTTACATAATTTTTCATTTGTTGATCTAAAAATAATATCATCAACATAGATTTGAATTATTAAAATGTCTTTCTGATCTCGTTTTATAAATAATGTTTGATCAACCTTTCCAATTTGAAAACCTTGGTATAATAAATAATTTTTAAGGCGTTCATACCATGCACGAGGTGCTTGTTTATGTCCATATAATGCCTTCTCTAATTCATATACATGATCAGGATACTTTTCACGTTGAAAATAATGGTGGTTTTTCAACATATACTCTTTCTTTAATAAAACCATTCAAAAATGCACTTTTGACATCCATTTGACACAATTTAAAATTATGATAGCAAGCATAGGCCAGTAGAATATGTATTAGTTCTAGTCTAACGGCTGGAGCAAATGTTTCTTCATAGTTTATGCCTTCTTCTTGATTATATCCTTGTGCAACTAGTCTGGCATTATTTCTAGTTATATTACCTTCTTCGTCAGCCTTATTTTTATAAACCCATTTAGTTCCAATGACAGATTGATCATTTGGTCTTGGAACTAATTCCCAAACATCAATTACGTTCAAATTGGTTTAATTCTTCTTGCATTGCTATTATCCAGTTTTCATTAGTAGATGCTTCTTTTGGATTTTTAGGTTCAATATTTGATAAAATGCGAAATTGCTTACTAAATTAAGTTGACTTCTTGTTCTTACATTAAAATGTACTTCACCAACAATATTCTGAGATGGATGATCTCTTAGCATTCTTGGTGGTGATCGTATAATATTGGTAATATTTTGATTTTCTTTATTATTATTATCTATATTATGAATAATGTTATTAATTTTTAAATCAGATAAATTTTAAACTTGTTTGACAAAGTTTTTAAAGTGTTCAAAAGTGTCACTTTTATTTTTTAGAAAAACAGTCCATGTAAATCTTGAAAAATCGTCAACAATTACAAACACATAACGACTATGATTTATAGACTGAACCTGAGTAGGTCCAAATAAATCCATATGTAATAGTTCAAGTGGTTGTAATGTTGAGATAACCTTTTTAGATTTAAATGAAGATTTTGTTAATTTTCCAAGTTGACATGCATTGCATAAATTTTCTGATTTGAACTTTACTTTAGGCAAACCTCTAACAAGTTCATTTTTATAAATTTTGTTAATTGTTTTAAAATTAATATGACAAAATTGTTTATGCCATAACCAAGGATCATTATCTTTGGCTAATAGACACATACTGGGATTATTATTAATCTTCATATTTAAAATATAGATATTTTTATCTCGATTACCTTCAAAAATAAGATTTTGATTTGAATCAAAGATACTGCATTTATTCTCAGAAAAAGTAATTTTAAAAGCTTTATCACATAATTAACTAATACTTAGTAAATTATGTTTTAGATTTTTAACTAATGAAACGTCTGTAATAAGAGGTGAATTAGATGTACCTTTATTGCTCACATCGCCTTTGTCGATGATGTATCCTTTAGAATTATCTCCAAATGTGACAGTACCTCCTTTTGAATAAGTAATATTTATTAACATTTCTTTGTCTTCTATCATATGTTTTGAGCAACTACTATCAAGTATCCAATTTCCTTTACTTTTGTTTTGTGGGACGTGCAAAAAATAGATAAAATATCATTGGTAGCCACTTCCTCCGTTAGGGTCCTAAGGGTTAGATCTTAGGAAGCCAAACCCAAGAGGGTTCAGAGTTCCTTTTAAAAATATAATCAGAAATATTATAAATAGAATTTAAAATGTGCTTAATATAATTACTTCTAATCAATTTATTATTAGTTTTTGGTACCCATATACTAATATTTCCTGTATATTTCTTAACAGTATTATTCGGTTTGAGTACAGATTTTATAGGCTTAAAATTACTGAAAAACCGATGTGACTTAAGATTTGATTTTTCAAAAATCAACTTTGGCTTCTTTTTGGAAATATTTTTATGTATATAGCCCAATCCTTTCTTACTTAACTTTTTTGGAAATATCGTCTGATTTTACTTTAAGACTTGAATTTTCTAACTCAATAATTTTAATCTTAGTATTAAGTTCATGATTTTCAGATGCTAAACTATCATTTTTATCTTTTTGTACCTCAATTTCCTGACTTAATAAATTTATTTGAGAATTTGCTAATGAAATAGATTCTTGTAATTTTCTAATCTCGTCTTCGAGAATTTCTTTTTCATCTTTCAAAAGATCTCTTTCAAATTCAGCTTTTTTTAATCCTCATTTGCTTGTTTAAATTTTCGTTTAAACATTTCCTAGATTCTAACATTTCAGTACTAATCTCTACTAGTTCATCAAAAGTAAAATCACTTACATCGATATCCTTAGCCATGAAGCATACATTTGCTTGCTCACTATCACTGTCACTGTCACTGTCAGAAGATGAGTCTGAATTATCCTAAGTGACTGAGAATGCTTGTTTCTTCGATTTTTCTTTCTTATTTCTATTCTTCTTGAGCTCTGGACCAATTTTCTGGAAATGTCCGGTTTTGTGACAATTGTAACATTCTACCAAGGCTGGATCAATTTCTTTTGAATTTTTCTTGATGCTCTTGTTTTGAATCTTTCTGTATTTCAAAAATTTTCTGAAATTCTTTGCTACAAATGCGATATCTTCTTCATATGAATCGGAATCTTCTTTCTTAGCATGGAAAGCTAATTTTTTCTTATCTTGTACCTGTGCTTTCTTTGCTTGCAAATTTACTTCATATGACATTAGATTACAGATCAATTCTTCCGGTTTCATGACAGAGAGATCATTTGCTTCTTCGATTGCTAGTACTTTTCTCTCCCATTCGTCCGTTAAAGAATTCAAAATTTTTGATACTATATCAAAGTCAAAATACTTTTCTCCTAGTCCTAGCAAAGCATGATAAATATTTTGAAATCTAGAATACATGTCATTGATAGTTTCATTTTCATTCATTCTAAAAATTTTAAACTGATTCTTGAGCATGGATATTTTACTTTGTTTAACCTTACTTGTACCTTCATGAGTTACCTTGAGTGTACGCCAAATTTCATATGCAGTGTTGCACATGCATACTCGATTAAATTTATTTCGATCTAGAGCACAATGTAACATGTTCAAAGCCTTATCTTTGGCAATAGCCTCTGCTTTTTCAGATGTAGACCATTCAGTGTATGCAGCAATGGGTTGTGTATATTCTTTTTGTGTGATATTCCATGCATCAAAACTGTTAGCTTGCATATAAATCCTCATTCTAGTAGCCCAATAATTATAGTTTGATCCATTAAAGAATGGGGGTCGTGCAGTAGATTAGCCTTCAGTATATCCAGTGTTTCTGCTAGAACTAGTGTTACTACCCATATTAACTTGATATCAAATAACGGTTGTAATGTTATAAGATGGCTTTGCTTTGATACCAATTGAAAAGTCCATGTGACTTTATGCAGGATCACTTATATGGATATGCGGAATTATATATGATATGCTAATTTGTATACTACAATAGTTATTCAAATAAATATGAAATAGCAAGACATATCACAAATAAGTAAATGCAGTAAGTAAAGTAAAATGGCACCAGGAATTTTATACTGGTTCGGACTTCCCATCCTACGTCTAGTCCTGAAGTTCCTCTGGGAATTTCCACTATGAACGCCCTCTCTTCACCCGTAGGAATAGGTCACCAATACACCCGAGCAACAACAAGGATGTCCCCGCCTGGGCAACAACACAGGACTTTCCAATTACAAAGATTTCGGACTTTTGAATGTGTTCTTCTTTCAACACTGATTAGCCAACGATTGAGTACAACCTTCCTATATTCTTTTCCTCAAGCATTTGATAGTGTATGTGAAGATATAAGGAAGTATAATACTTACCGATTCGAGAGATATTAAATCAGTTCAACGATTCAATAAGTAATATATATTTGAGAGCTTTTTTAGCACTTTAGAATGCAGAAAATAGATTCAAGAATATAGAGAGATTAGAAAGAATTTCAGTAATTTGAAAGCATGATTTCAAGTCTATTGATAGTGTAGAATAGTTGCATTCCTTCATGAACAGTTTCTGCAAAAGGTTGCATCCATTTCCTTTGAGAATTGAAGAGAAATCCTTTCATGAAAGGAAGTGACTTTTCATTAAAAAAAAACTATGAAATCCTTTATCAGTCGACTGGTCAATAATTCATTAGTCAACTGGTTCAGAAAGTATAATACATAAATTTAAAATCTCTTTAAAAACTAGCCGTTCTAGAGGTTTTTAATGTAACCAGTCGACTGGTCGATTTTGTACCAATCGACTGGTATAGTTAAAACTGTATAACTCTGTTCTATTTAAACTTTTAATATATATATATATATATATGTGTGTGTGTGTGTGTGTGTGTGTGTGTGTGTTTATATGTTTACGTGCAATCGTGTTATACTTGAGGACAGATTTTACCATAAATCTAACACGACTCCATACCTATATATATATATATATATTGTTACCACCCAAAATCCCCCTTATGGAAAATCACAGATTGTATTGAGGACAAGACGAATCAGAACACAAACAGAAAAACATTTCATTGCTTATTACAACAATTTTATCAACATACAAGAATATTCCAGAGTATACATGAATAAAATATAGAACAAAAATATCAGAGATTTACAATTTACAATGCAGCGGAAAATAATACAAAACACAACTGAAAGGAATATACGGATACAGAGCTTTCCGAATATCATTCCAGCTGTAAACCAGGATCTTGTGAATATAAATTTGCAAAACCCAACTACTAGCTGCCCGTGTGGAAAATAGGGGCACCCGGAGTTTAGGTTAAAACAATAAACTCCAGGTCAGTCTTGTGACTGGTGTGAAAACTAAAACAGTTATTAGAACTTTACTTTAAAAATAAAGTAAATCAAGGGACCATGCCGTATAACATGGAACGAGTTTCATCCCAAGAATACCAGTGCATATAACAAAACAGCGCAATGCTTTTTGGAAAAATGAAGCTATTATAAGACCCAGGTCCTATCACACAATGCAACGCAAGCCGGGGGATAGGGTTTTCACTTATAATAGCCAAACATGCTTGGTACGTTAAATCAAATCATTTGATACTATTATAAGTGCATAATGTATAAAACAACTTCAAATATAAATGTATCAATCCTAGACGGCATGGGTACCATATATCATGTCGCCAATACTAGGCTCTACAATCAAAACCGCAAATGTCACGTATTGGAAGTTGGATTTCCGTCATGAACCAAGGCAAGGCGCAATCCTACCGTTTCGAGACAATCTATCCCAAGTCTCAGGACTCAGCCGCAACTATATCTAGGCAACATGCAGGGCCTGTCCACATTAAGTGCAATGGTGAATTAATGATTCCTGAGCATGCGTTTCCCCACCCTATGGGGCGTAAATGAGCCAAATGACTCCATCGGCCCCAGATAAACCGATATAACCGAGGCGCCTCGCTATCCATCAAGTAATAAGCAACATATGCAACATCCACATGAGTAAAATGTCAGGCCTGGTAAAACGCTGACACCACTCCAATCTAGAAGGAAACGCAATGCCCTCCCTGCTGTCCTCTCCCGTTTCTGGTTTATACCGGAGTGTGAGGCTCGCGAATTAACGCTACACAAAGCTATTCTATATTAAAGTCGTGCTTTGATCATCTACCACAAGACTCTGCTTTTCAACAAAAAGCCTTGACCACTGCATCTCAGCATGGCACACTGGCAATTCATGCCATGCGACTGATATTTATCGATATATAACCTCTGAGCTCGTACGTCTCAAAGAAGGGTGTTAAGCAAGAGAATAGATTCTCCGCCACCAAACAGATATATATTTACTAGAAATTAATCAACACAGAATAAACTCCAATGTCAGACCCACAATCCATTTACAAGTCTATTTTGGGTCTGAACGAAACCGGAGGCACCTTATTCCTCCCCCATATGTCCAATACAGGGGAGAGGCCCTCGCATATCCATCGATCTCCAAGTACGTCTGGACGATCACCACTTATTACCTCGTCTTGGGTGTACGTCCCAATCAAGACATCAGTAACCATCCAAACGATGTGAAGACCTCCGGTCTTCAACCACCATCTTCATCCTTGACATATCGTCGAATCATTTATTCAGAATGGGATAAACCCGGTCTTTCTAAATAACTCGCGTATATAATAAACAAGTGTTATAAAAACACAATATACGCCTCATTCCAATCCAGAATATTCCTTTATTCAAATATTCTTATACTTTGGGAAAGGTTCCCATTAATTTTATCAAAGATAAATTCTTTAAATTTATTCTTTAATCTTCCTTTGAATATCAATTCAAACCAAATTATGGTTTATCCAAACTAGACGGGATTAGCGAGCCTTACCGAACTAATCATTTGTTTAATTTCCCAATCCCAACCTATTCATCCCATGAAGCAAAACTGGTAATACTTCATAACTAATACCACGGTGTTATCGGTAAAATTAATTACCATTTCACGTTCAAATCCAATTAAAGATTTAACTATCGCTTGGAGTAAAACTGGTGGTACCCCATTCTCGATCATTACTTGAATTTGATAATTTTAGTTATCAAATTCACCTTTCAATCTATTTAAAGATTCATTAAAACTCTAATTCAGTTCTAATTTCCAAAAATCATTACTTAATGATTATTCAAATCCAGGAAATAAATCCTGTCTTTAACTGGGTTAAAGAACTAATGTTATTTAAAACACAGCTCACGATAAACCCAAAATCACATTCCATTTATTATGGAATCCTCATGGAAAACAGATCAATATATATAATCGATATAAACTTCCATATCCGACTAATAATATAAATGAAATAAAGGCAAAGCCTTTTAAATTCCATATATATTAGCAGTCTTCCTCCATAGAAATTTACTTCGATTATTACCAAATCGAATTCCATTCCATTCCAATTTATTTTATGTGGAAAACTTCACTTTGAGAAATTTCCTTTAAATCTTAACGAAAGATTTATAAATTCCAAATCACATTTAACTGTAAATCGGGTTAAAGAACGAATGTCGTTAAAACCCAGTTCACAACAAACCTCATTCACATTCCATTAATTATCGGGTCAAAGACCAAGTGTTATTTAAAACACCGTTCACGATAAACCCAAATATCAATTCCAATTCAATTCCAATTAAATATTATTTAATTGGTATACTTCATTAAATCTAAATAAAAAGATTTAATCTTTTTCTCAACAGGGTTTAAGAATAGTGTTAATGAAGACACCATTCACGACAAACTCAAATCCCATTTGATATTAAATACAAGGCTCTGAATAGAAAATATATCGGCTTATATTCAATATCAAATTCTACGACCAACAAATATCGTATTGGAAATAACGATATAAATATATCTTTCAAATTTCCATAACAATATCTGTATAATCATGAAATCCAACATCGAAATATTCCGAAGACAATTCCGATTCAAATCCATTTCGAATTTATATATTGGAAATTCTGGTTATTTTTAAAACCATGTCAAATCCAATTTATTTATTTTAAAAATAATTCGATTATAATTCTAGTTCAAAACTAGTTCATTTCGATAAAAATATATTTTTATCTTTTCAAATATGGAATTTTTCATCCCACTTCTTTCTAAATCATTTCTTATGATTTTACACTAATTATTGATATTTTTAATAATTTTATTAAGGCCCGTATAGTCGATTTCCATAAACGGCCATTGAACTGCACTTACAACGACCTTTTCCAAATTTGATTTGGACATAATTCCAAATCCAACCGTTAGATTTCAAATCTCTAATATTTTTTAGAAAGCTCTTTTCGATATGAACCCAACGGTTCCGGTTTTAGGAGGATCTGACGGTCGGATCTCGCGTAACATCCGTTCGAAGTCAATGGTCGAAATTCGCGAACTGCCGCAGCGCGTTCTGTTCAGGCCATTATATATATAATATTATATATATATATATTTCGTTGATTTCCATTTAAAACGTATTTGTAAATCGTTTTAAATTTGTTTTCAAAACGATTTCAACTTCATATTCAATTTCAAATCAAAATTGAATATTCCATATCACCGATATATAAATGATAATATTTTCAAAACATTAGATTTTGAAATCAATTCCTTTTGGCTATTCATTATAAAAATGAATAAAATCGATAAATATATCGTTCACGTCAAAATGACTTTAATCTAATCAACACGGCTTTATATATTTAAGTATATTCGTGTCCATCCCAAATCGGGCATCAAAATAAGATTTTGATCTTTTACTGAATATTGTTTTAAAATATTCGTTATTTTAAAATAATCATTATTTTAAAATATTCATTCTTTCTGAACTGGAATCAGACACAGTCAATTACAATATAATTTGACTTATATGGATTTCATACACACATGTATACAACAACAATCAAACACAGTCAACCATCATCCAAAGTGCATTCTACACTGCATAAGCATCAAATATAAGTATTTAACGCTTACACAGCTTGTCAACCAATCGATTGACATACAACTAAATATCGGGATTAGTGTATGTCCAATATCATCCCAATGCCCGTGTGGGGTTTCAAACAATCAAACACAGGTTTTATTTGTGCAGTTGGGCGATTTGTAAAATCTATCATCTTAATCAATATCAGTCAAATGTGTGTACATAAAAAAATCGTCTGATTTGTTTATGAATATTTATTTTATTCATGTACACGTTAAAAATTAAATTTTAAACTATAAAATATTTTATTCCAATCCACTTCACACAATCAATTTTCACAACATAATCAATCAAACAAACAAGTCATCCATGGTCTGTGGACGGCGGGTGTCGGGTGCTGCTAAGCACCGTCTACATCCTAGTATATATTTCTAACTAGAAAATAGAATTAAAGTGAGAAGTTCTCACCTTTGGGATCCACTCTGACAGTCTTTCTTTCTGAACTGTTTGGATATGCCTAAAGTTCCACTGCGACCTTTTCCTGCTTTTCATAGTAAAAATTGCATTTTCAATATGATGTTTGTTTAAAAAAATCATATTTTTATAATGGCACTTCATATATGAAAATCCTATATTTTTACAATGCTTCTTTATATATAAAAATTATATTTTTACTTCTCTACTTCTTATATAAAGATCGAATTTTTATCGCTACTCCATATATAAAAATCGGATTTTTATCGCTACTTCATGTATGTAAAAATAGAATTTTTCTACAATGAAAAATCTAATTTTTCTACAATGAAAAATCAAATCTTTTTAACGAACAAAATCAAATCTTTATATATTTAAAAATCTAATCCTTTCGTATTTAAAACTCTAATCTTTTTATCCTCGCTTTACATATATAAAAATCTTTCTCTTCATGAACACATTATAAAAATCACATCTTCATACAAATAAAAATCATGACTTTTATAAACTAAAAATCAAAACTTTTCATAAATAAAAATCAAAACTTTTCGCTTCTAAAAATATAATCTTTTCTTCAATAAAATCTAAACTTTTCTATACTAAAAATCAATACTTTTCTAACATAAACATTAGATTTTCTTTTTAACACGCTATCATATATCTCAAACTGAAAATAAAAGAATGGCAAACAAATATTTAAAACTCATTGTTTACGGTATCTAGGGGAAATGGTGCCGGACAGTGGGGTCAGGGGCTCGGGGAGGGGGCTATGGCCGGCAGCGGCCAGGGGCGTCGGCGGTCAGGGGTTGGCCAATGGCGGCGGCCATAGGAGGGTTAGGCTTCGGGTTTTCAACGGGAGCCGAGGAGAGAGAGAGAGGGAAAGGGGGGAAGGATTGTCGGAGATGGAGGCGTGGCAGTGGGGAGGAACAGCGGCATCAGCGACGGTGGGCGGAGGGCGATGGCGGCTGACGAGGTCGTCGTTTGTAGGGTTTTTTTTAAAAAAAAAAAACTAATTCGATCTTTGCCCGTGGGAGGGAGAAAAAGGGGGTTGGCCCCAATATATAATTATATATTAAATTCTATTTATAATTTCAAAAGGTTTGTTTAAAATTCGAACTCGGAATCCAGCCCAACAACTGTTGCCCCTAGCTAATTACCCACGTTCCGAACACAATGGGATATGTCCCGTAACCCAATTCGGCTATTACGATCAGTTTCCATTAAAATTGAAATATAAATCCTTATATTGAATTTTAAACGTACATTTCAATTCACCGTGATCACATGCTAACTCTAAAAATTCCAAAAAAAATATTTCTGACTTCGTATTGATGATACGGTCCCGTAACCCAATTTTAAACATGTTTTACTTCGCTACGGTCACATATTAATCCCAAAAATTATGAATTTTGGAATCTGGCAATAATTTGACGTCCCGGATCCAACAAAAGTGGTTTCGTCGAAAACGGAGGTCGTTTGCAAAATGGCTATTTTTACATGCTATATTTCCATAGCGACTATTCTGAATTTTCAACTGGGCATAACTTTTGATTCCCGCTATGAAATTTCAATTTTTCGGATTCGTTAAAAAGGTATTCTCAAATAGATTCTAATATTTTTGGTTTCGCTAAAACCCGGTTTATTTTGAATCCTGTACATTCATTTGAAATTTGAGATCAAATTTTCAAACTACCGCGCCATTTTCAATTCCTTTTATAATTAAAAATAAATATTTATATTCTAACGTCGATTCAAATAAATATATACTTCTAATTCTATTCAAAATAAATTTCTCGTCGTTATTATTTAAAATAATTCATTTTAAATATTCAAAATTCATTAAAATTGCCAAAATAAAAATTTTAAATTGGTTCTGATTTTCCGGGTTGTTATATATATATATATATATATATCTCCAAATCATGATTGTTCTTGATCTTCATTTTTGATTTGTCATTGATCGAAACTCCATGATTCAACAAGCAACACTTGAATTGGATTAAATCTCTTGCGTTTTTTTCTCACTACCTAGCTTTAAATTTCAGCCAAAATGTGTGTATATCTCTTATTTAATTACAAAACGTCAGCATCTCAATTTTTTGATATCTATTATTTAATATCAGATCGTTAGCACATCACTTTAGCCTATGAGAAGCAACTGATAAAAATATAGCTTACATGAAGTAGCATTTTATTTGAAGTGCATCTCCTATATGGGCAATTTCATAATCCATGGTTCCCACTACTAATAAAAAAACTAAAAAGAAAAATACTGTAACAACCCGTATTTTTCTACTATTTAAATTTTGAATTTTATACGATTTTTGTATATTTATTGGTTATAAATAAAATTGGTGATTAATTATTTGTAAACTTTCTAAATTAATTTGATAATGAAATTTATCTTGTTATAATAGTAATAATTTGCTTTGATTGTTAATGAAATTATGTTTTGATTTGTATGGTTATTTATTGAGATTTGAAAGTTAATGTTTGAATTAAATCGAGTTAATAAATTTATAATAAAGCCTAATGATTTAATTACGAAATTCACCAATTATAACAATAAAGCTTTGATTTTTTTGAACATATATTTTTACACGACATTTCGTAATGTTTGCTTCATTAGATATTGACCTTTAAATTCGATTTATAAAAATATTAAATAGACTAGTAGCGTATGTAGCAAACATAATGAAATATTATGTGAATATTTTATTTAAAATTTTTAATGCACTAATTTTTTTTTTGCATCGGCGCAACAAGAAAAACGATATTTGTTTTCGTAGGGTTAGACAGTCGGCTTTGGATTGTAGAGCAGATTGAAATTTGATATATGTTATTTGAATTTCTACCGTAACTAATAAATCCAATATAAAACTTGAAAATTCAAATTTAACAAATTTTGGCTATTCCTTGTGATATGGGTGAACGTGGAAAGTACCAATGTTTAGTCATTCCAACTCTGTATATTCGAAATCATGTCCGAACACTTTATCCACTCCCGTATGACTGTGCCACTTCTTCATTTTGAATCCCAGGGAAATGAAAATATGGGTTCAATATAAATATTTCCTTCATTCTTTTAACCTAAATGCCTCGTCCATTTTCCTATAGCCGCCAGAAACTAATTTTTATTCAGTATAAAAATAATGGTCGCCAGTGTCATACTCTTCAACAAATTATTAGAAATGAAATACTCAATGAAATTTAGTTATTTTCGATTTGCTGAAATCATATAAGATAGAAGTTCCCTTCTTTAACCCCTGAATCGCATGCGCTCGAGTTTGGGGCAAGTCTAGATTTCTGCGATGAGCTAGGGCTTCACCTCGATAGCCGCTCGATCGGAAATGGAAGGCGAGACCATCGTCAACATCATCAGGGCGGCGAGACGCTCAAGCACTGATTAAAATGGAAGGAATCGATTCTGAAAAGTGTCGATGGATGTAGAGCTTTGCGTGGAGGAGTGCTGAACGGCGCGTTTTTCCCTTGGGAGCCGAGTTGGATGATATGGTGACAAGTCGGAAGATTTGGAGAAGAGAAGTCCTGCGATGCGAACGGTAGGCTTTTAGTGAAGCACTAAGGGAGATACAAGGGATTTTAGATTCGGCTATGGTGTTTATTCACCTGGAACGAGAGTCAGGTATTTGGAGAAGAAGGAAAGCTGGATGCTGACGTGGCTTGAGGGTGAGAATATCCTTATTTAATTTATTTATTTTATTATAAATTAAAATTCGAATAGTAAAACGCTTATAACTTTTGCATATAAATTCGGATTAACTTGCGGTTTGTTCCGTTAGGTTCGTATCGAAATTTCAGACAATGTGACATTTGTTTGGACAGATTCTAAGATTGTTGGATTTTGGGCCTTCTTTTAGGATTTCAACGCGTCCGAAAATAAAGGTGAGTGTTAAACCCACTCACAATTAACTAAAGAATTCGCATGTTTGTTTGATTAAAATCATATTATAGTATGATTGCTTTGATTGTTGTTTGATTATTAAAATTTCTTATTGTGTTGAATTACATCAATCATGTAATTTAATTTAACTATTTATTTAAACTGCACAGTTTGATTAAATCTGAAATTTAATTGCTAATTTAAACTCGACATCCATTACTAGTAAACAAATGTGATAATGAACTATTTGGATGGATTTGTTTGATGATGTCTTGGATTAACCTGTTCGATATATTGATATTGAATTATTGTTTGTATTGATAATCCCAACCGTTTACACTGGATGTTACGGACATCGAATAAATCCGGGATTAATCATTAAAATGAATTAAGAACGTAGGTTGAAATGATAAATACCTATGACACTGATTTGGATTGAAATGATATATATGCTTTCCCAAAATACTAAAATTAAATTTTAAGTATTATTTGGCCATAGGATAGAAAATTATATACTTACACCAGTGGATTAAATAAAAATTTGTTTTAACCTTGAATTTTGGAATATTGTTTTAAAGAAAAATAAATGATATTATTAAACGATTTTCTTTAAATTTGAACTTTGAGCTTTGAAATTTAAAATTTAAATTTTAAAAAATTCATAAATGTGGATAACTGAAGTTAAAAACTGAATTGAATATGAACTGAATTTATTGAAATTGAATTGTTTATTCATCATTGATATTTAATTTAAATTTCTTGATTTATAATAATAATTGAATTTTGAACTCGAGATTTTTATGAACGAATTCAAAGTGAGAATTTTAATCAAAATTCAATTATGTGAATCCAATTATTAAATCGAATTCTTCGAAATCGAATTGAAATATAAATTGGAAGTCAAATCCTTTTGAATTAAGATATTGGAATTTAGTTGAATTAATTTGAAACTAGAATATGATTTCCTGCTTGGTTAAATTTATAAGAAATGATTTGAATTCCAACTATATTATTTTAAACCATTTTATAAAGTATTTTAGTAGTTAACTATTTTACTTTACAAACTATTTAACTTTATAACTATTTTTAATTTATATGTATATATATTAATTATCTTTAATAAACTATTTTAATAATCACTATTTGTTTTATAAACTACTTTATTATTTTAACTATAGATTTTATTAAATTTTTATAATTCTACTTTATATATATACTATTTATTTTCATACATTTTCAAAATTATATATAAAAAAACTATTTTAATACCCAAACTATTTTAAAGTTGGAATTGTTTCAAGATTTTAAGTTTGGTTTTAAGTGGAGATTTTTAGTATGAAAAATATTCTAGCTTGAATAATGAAATGATTTTAAGAAAGTCTGATATTTTGATATGACACACGAACCCTTTGAAATGTAAAAGAACTGACCGGTGTGAAAAATGTAAACAATTGGTTGTTAAAGAGACATGGATCGCATATTGTCATACTCTCTGCCAATACCGAAAACCACTTTAACAACTGTGTACGCGGTGGAGTTCCAGATTGAAGTAGGTTGATTTGCAGGCGATTACAGAATTTGAAGAAAGAGAACGATAATGGATATCCTTGACCTTCGGGTCATAATTAAAATGACTAAAACAGAGCTATACCGTGACCAAGTGGGGTTAGCTACCTCCATCGGCAACACTTCTTCCTTTATTACTATAGTCCCTCGGTTTGATTGATTTGATTTGATGTGCATCCGTAATTTGGGAGTGTTGTCCAAGGTGGGCGGTATTTGCGGCTATGCGTTACCACCAGCCTTGTCATATTATCCTGATCGAGCCCCCTATGACTTTGATTTGTACCGTACCTATGGAGTGCCCTCTGATAGCCACTACGTACTGTGTTCTTTACGGTATTTATATGGACTACGGTATTATAAACGGTGTAAGGGTAATAATGGTAATCCCGCTTACGCTATTTTAATATTTTATATTTAACCATAGACACTATTATAATAGCGTATTATATTATATAGTATCTAGTTTGACGGATCCTTAAGAGATGGAAATTCCCGTAACATCTCTTAAGTTATTTGATTGACATTGAAAAATGTTTATTCTATTCTCTTATATTTTATCTTTTGTAAATAAATAAATGATACTTTGGTTACTTTTGTATGTTTTTACAGGATGTCAAGCGTTGCCTCCTTCAATTCAAATCAAAGGCCAACTACAAGAAAGAGCTACTTCCTCACATCAAATTCATTTCAATTGCAAAAGAAGTAGTAGCTCACTGGTAAAGGCATAGGAATTGGTGCTGAGAGACCTGAGTTCGAACCCCGTCAAGCTCACTTTTTGCCAAAGAAATGGAGAGCGTTCACACTGGCCCTTTGCTTTGAGAAATATCTGGATTAGTGTTATGTTATATATATACATACACATATTCATGTGTATGTATTTATGATGTGCACCAATTAACATTTCAGCAATAGCCATATTCTTATCATGGAATTAAATTCAAATCATTCAATTTCAATTAGAAGAATTTCTGATTGAATTGTTGCCAAGATGAAAAATCAATTTTGAAGATTTTATCTTATATTGCCTTTGGAGTCTGATAAGCGTCCTTGTTTGGAAGAATTAATTAGATGCAATCTTCTATCAATCAATAAGCCACATGGGAAAATTGAAAGATATGGAAAATATTTACCATGATATGCCCAGATTTTCTCCAATCAAGTTAGTCAAGGAAGGCAAGAGATATTCATGAATGAGGAGGCCCATTTATTCATAGACCTAATTAGGGTTTTCCCATTCTCATCTATAAATATGTGATTGTAACCATTGTAAAAAATTCATTCATTTTTCTGTACTTTCTTTTAGTTCTAATAAAGCTTTCTTTTCTTTAGTTTCTGCATTTTATTTTCGTGGCAAATTGTGTTGTCTAGTCAATTAGATTTGCTAGAACACAATTTGCTATTGCTTCTATTTTTCTTACTAGTGATTGACCGTCTGATTAGATTCAGCGGTAATCCTAGTTTTTATTTTCAGTTGTTGATTTCTTTCCTGCAATTTTAATTCCAGTGTTCTATTTTATTTTAATCATTGAATTTATTACAGATCCGATTAGATTCGAATCTGTAGTGAATTTAATTGCATCTTTTATTCGTAGTTTCAGTTTTTATTTTGCTTTGCGAAAAAAAATCAACCTCTAAGCTCTGTCTAACTCGCCCAAGAAAAAAATAAATAATAATTTTTAATTAAACCTCCATGTGTTCGACCTGTATGCTACACGCCTGTATGCTTGCAGAATTTATTACAAATGTCGCGCTTTTCTAATTCATAGACTAGCGTCGATCATTATTGCACTCATATTATCGCATGAATTTGATTTAACTAATATGAGAATATTTTAGTTCTGATCTGAGTGTTTTTGTCTTTTCATTTATGCTCAGGTCAGCCTGCGTTTTCAGTTATTGAAGATACCATTATGGAGATGAAAGTGGAGCTCAACAGACGTATTTATTACTATTTATTTCGCTGCTAATATTGGTATATTTATGACAGCTAACTCTGATAACCGTTGTAGTGTATAATCAAATGTAGGTTTTAACAGCTTCATGAACTGTTATTTAATTATTAGATTCGGTCCTTCCGCTGTGAGATTCTGTGTTTGTTTTTCTTCTTCTCTTCTTTTTTTTATATAAATCCCAATAACTATCCGTATTTTTGATTTGTTTAAGTCGACGTTGACGATCATTATTGATTTGAATGGTCAAAAATCCCGGATGTTACATTTGGTATCAGAGCATTGGTTTAGCGAAAACCTTGGCTCTACCTGGGATTAACTCATTAGAGATTGGGTAGTAATACCCTAGAATGAGTTTGAGTGTATATGAGAGAGCGTACTTGTAATTTTGATATAAAATGATTTTGAATTATGTTGGTTTGTTCTGTTGAGTATTTATGAATTCTAGTTGGTACTTGGGACGCCAAGGCATCGATAGGGATTTCTAAACACTGGATTAGGGCTTATTGACATAATATTGTTTTGAATTATATTTTTCTATATATTAAGAATTTGAAAATATATTAATTTTGATTTTGTTGATGATAATATCAAATTTTCATCATTCATTACTCGATTAATCAATTCTTTAAAACTATTGGTTATTGAATGGTTTAAGAGATAAAAATTGAAAATAAATTGATAACGAAATATTGAAAATTTATTGATAATGAAATAAGAAGTAAAATATGAATTTGAGAATTTGATTTCGGGTAGTTTTGTATCATTTATTTTCAAATGGTTTGAAATAATATATTTATATTTTAAATCTTGTTTCATATAGAAATTGTTTTCAAATGAATTTTGAAATAAGTGTATACTTTCCCCTTTGCCTTTGGAAAATGATTTCGGTGATGAGTGCATGCATTATCGACATTATTTTCCAGTGACTAAGTGGGGTGAGACCACTTAGCATTTTATACTTTGTTTGGAAATTTGGATTCCATTTAAATCTTTTAAATTATGGTTTGTTATAAAGGATAAAATACATATATTATTTTAAAGTTGATTTGAAAACGAACCCGAAGTTGAAATTTTAAGTTCTTGAATAGTTAATGAATTTCAAATTTTTGAAATGAACAAAAATTGAAATCATAGAAATTTTTGAATTGTATAATAAGAAAATAAATCAAGAGGGTTATAATTAAAATAAAACTCCTAGTAGTTTGAAATAATGAATTCAAAATAAACCAACACTAGTGAACTTGAAAAAAAAAACCAAACATTTCCATAGCACATATATAACTTACCAATTAATCAAAAATTAACATGTTATTAGAATAAAATTTGGATAATATACAAGTATTGGTTTGAATAAATGAATGTTGGAAAATTGACGGTTTATAAATACGAATGAAATTTATGCTATGAAATGAATGATATATACTTGGTTATGCTTGAAATTGAATTTACTAGGTAATGAAGATAAACCAAATCAATGAAATAAACTAGTAAAATAAATTGTTTGGTTATGAATTAAATTGTATAGCTACTGATAGTTAGATATTCGACGACTTAGGATAATCGGTATTTCGAAGTCGAAAATAAATGTTAACTTTTTTGTGAAAATAAATGTGAATTGGTTTATAAATTATAAATTTAATTAAAATGAGTTTGTCGCGAAGCTGTAGTTCGTAATTTTCTAAATTGTATATAGGATCCAAAATAAGTTGGATTTCTTTGAAACAAGAATACTTTGGATCTGTTTGAATATAATTTTCTAATGAAAGAGAAAATTTTAAATTTCAACTTGTGGATTTTAAGATATGTGTAAATAATTTATTTATTTATTAGAAAATCGCAGTTTGGTAGCTCACGGGTCAATACTATATAATTATGAAATTAAACGTTTAAAATTTGGAATTTGCGATGAGATGTATATTTGTGCCTATACATACATATTGTTGTAGTTTCTCGGGATTTAATCGTAAAAAAAAGACTATTGAAATTTTACGTAAATTTTGAATCTTGTTTTTATGGAAATTCGAGTTTTAAAATTTATATAAAACTGTTGTATTAGTTAATAGTTCTAAATGAATATAAAATTATATGGTTAAATATATCAATTTACGACTTCCTTACGATGCTTTTTCACGGACGAAAAGTTTTGAGTGGGGGAGAGTGTAACAACTTGTATTTTTCTACTATTTAAATTTTGAATTTTATACGATTTTTGTATATTTAGTGGTTATAAATAAAATTGGTGATTAATTATTTGTAAACTTTATAAATTAATTTGATAATGAAATTTATCTTGTTATAATAGTACTAATTTGCTTTGATTGTAAATGAAATTATGTTTTGATTTGTATGGTTATGTATTGAGATTTGAAAGTTAATGTTTGAATAAAATCGATTTAATAAATTTATAATAAAGCCTAATGATTTAATTACGAAATTCACCAATTATAACAATAAAGCATTGATTTTTTTGAATATATATTTTTACATGACATTTCGTAATGTTCGCTTCATTAGATATCGACCTTTAAATTCGATTTATAAAAATATTAAATAGACCAGTGGCGTATGTAGCAAACATAATGAAATATTACGTGAATATTTTATTTAAAATTTTGAATGTACTATTTTGTTTGCATCGGCGCGACAAGAAAAACGATATTTGTTTTCGTAGGGTTAGACAATCGGCTTTGGATTGCAGAGCAGATTTGAGATTTGATTTATGTTATTTGAATTTCTACCGTAACTAATAAATCCAATATAAAACTTGAAAATTCAAATTTAACTAATGTTGAATGGGTAATCCATTGTTGTGCTATTCCTTGTGATATGGGTGAACGTGAAAAGTACCTATGTTTACTCATTCCAACTTTGTATATTCGAAACCATGTCCCAACACTTTATCCACTCCCGTATGACTGTGCCACTTCTTCATTTTGAATCCCAGGGAAATGAAAATATGGGTTCAATACAAATATCTCCTTCATTCGTTTAACCTAAATGCCTCATCCATTTTCTTGTAGCCTGTAGAAACTAATTTATATTCAGTATAAAAATAATGGTCGCCAGTGTCATACTCTTCAACAAATTATTAGAAATGAAATACTCAATAAAATTTAGTTATTTTCGATTTGCTCAAATCGTATAAGATAGAAGTTCCCTTGTTTAACCGCTGAATCGCATGCGCTCGAGTTTGGGGCAGGTCGAGATTTCTGCGGCGAGCTAGGGCTTCACCTCGATAGCCGCTCGATCGGAAGTGGAAGGTGAGACCATCGTCAACATCATCAGGGCAGCGAGACGCTCAAGCACTGATAAAATGGAAGGAATCGATTCTGAAAAGTGTCGATGGATGTAGAGCTTTGCGTGGAGGAGTGTTGAACGACGCATTTTTCCCTTGGGAGCCAAGTTGGATGATATGGTGACAAGTCAGAAGAGTTGGAGAAGAAAAGTCCTACAGTGCGAACGGTGGGCGTTTTAGTGAAGCACGGAGGGAGATACAAGGGATTTTAGATTCGGCTATGGTGTTTATTCACCTGGAACGAGAGTCGGGTATTTGGAGAACAAGGAAAGATGGATGCCGACGTGGAAAGGAAACGCTGACGTGGCTTGAGAGTGAGAATATCCTTATTTAATTTATTTATTTTATTATCATTTAATATTCAAATAGTAAAACACTTATAATTTTTGCATATAAATTCGGATTAACTTGCGATTTGTTCCTTTAGGTTCGTATCGAAATTTCAGACAATGTGACATTTGTTTGGACGGATTCTGAGATTATTGCATTTTGGACCTTCTTTTAGGATTTCAACGCATCCGAAATCAAAGGTGAGTGTTAAACCCACTCATAATTAACTAAAGTATTCGCTTGTTCGTTTGATTAAAATCATATTATAGTATGATTGCTTTGATTGTTGTTTGATTACTAAAATTGCTTATTGTGTTGAATTACATCGATCGTGTAATTTAATTTAACTGTTTATTTAAACTGTACAGTTAGGTTAAATCTGAAATTTAATTGCTAGTTTAAACCCGATATCCATTACTAGTAAACAAATGTGATAATGAACTATTTGGATGGATTTGTTTGATGATGTCTTGAATTAACCTGTTTGATATATTGATATTGAATCATTGTTTGTATTGATTAATCCCAACCATTTACACTGGATGTTACGGGCATCGAATAAATCCGGAGTTAATCATTAAAATGAATTAAGAATGTAGGTTGAAATGATAAACACCTATGACACTGATTTGGATTGAAATGATATATATCCTTTCCCAAAATACTAGAATTAAATTTTAAGTATTATTTGGCCATAGGATAGAAAATTATATACGGACACCGATGGATTAAATAAAAATTTGTTTTAACCTTGAATTTTGGAATATTGTTTTAAAGAAAAATAAATGATATTATGAAACGATTTTTTTAAATTTGAACTTAGAGCTTTGAAATTTAAAATTTAAAATTTTAAAGAATTCGTAAATGCGGATAACTAAAGTTAAAAACTGAATTGAATATGAGATAAATTTATTGAAATTGAATTGTTTATTCATCAATTATATTTACTTTAAATTTCTTGATTTATAATAATAATTTAAATGTGAACTCAAGATTTTTATAACGAATTCAAAGTTAGAATTTTAATCGAAATTCAATTATGTGAATCGAATTATTAAATCGAATGGTTTGAAATCGAATTGAAATATAAATTGGAAGTCAAATCCTTTTGAATTAAGATATTGGATTTTAGTTGAATTAATTTGAAACTGGAATATGATTTCCTATTTGGTTAAATTTAGAAGAAATGATTTGAATTCCAACTATATTATTTTAAACCATTTTATAAAGTATTTTAGTAGTTAACTATTATACTTTATAACTATTTTTAACTTATATGTATATATATTAATTATCTTTAATAAACTATTTTAATAATCAATATTTATTTTATAAACTACTTTAATATTTTAACTATAGATTTTATTAAATTTTTATAATTCTATTTTATATATATACACTATTTATTTTCATACATTTTCAAAATTATATATATGTAAAACTATTTTAATATATTTTTAACTATTTTAATATCCAAACTATTTTAAAGTTGGAATTGTTTCAAGATTTTAAGTTTGGTTTTAGGTGGACATTTTTAATATGAAAAATATTCTAGCTTGAATAATGAAATGATTTTAAGAAAGTCTAATATTTTGATATGAAGCACGAACCCGTTGAAATGTAAAAGAACTGACCGGTGTGAAAAATGTAAACGATTGGTTGTTAAAGAGACATGGATCGCATATTGTCATACTCTCTGCCAATACCGAAAACCACTTTAACAACTGTGTACGCGGTGGAGTTCCAGAATGAAGTAGGTTGATTTGGAGGCGATTACTGAATTTGAAGAAAGAGAACGATAATGGATATCCTTGACCTTCGGGCCATAATTAAAATGACTAAAACAGAGCTATACCGTGACCAAGTGGGCTTAGCTACCTCCATCGGCAACACTTCTTCCTTTATTACTATAGTCCCTCGGTTTGATTGATTTGATTTGATGTGCATCCGTAATTTGGGAGTGTTGTCCAAGGTGGGCGGTATTTGCGGCTATGCGTTACCACCAGTCCGGGCATGCAACTAGTATATTCCTACTCTAGGCATTTCTTGTGTGCCTTGTCATATTATCCTGATCGAGCCCCCTATGACTTTGATTTGTACCGTACCTATGGAGTGCCCTCTGATAGCCACTACGTACGGTGGTCTTTACGGTATCTATATAGACTACGGTATTATAAACGGTGTAAGGGTAATAATGGTAATCCCGCTTACGCTATTTTAATATTTTATATTTAACCATAGACACTATTATAATAGCGTACTGTATTATATAGTATCTAGTTTGACGGATCCTTAAGAGATGGAAATTCCCGTGACATCTCTTAAGTTATTGCACTCATATTATCGCATGAATTTGATTTAACTAATATCAGAATATTTTAGTTCTGATCCGAGTGTTTTTGTCTTTTCATTTATGCTCGAGTCACCCTGGGTTTTCAGTTATTAAAGATACCATTATGGAGATGACGGTGGAGCTCAACAGACGTATTTATTACTATTTATTCCGCTGCAAATATTGGTATGTTTGTGACAGTAAACTCTGGTAACCGTTGTAGTGTATAATCAAATGTAGGTTTTAACAGCTTCACGAACTGTTATTTAATTATTATATTTGGTCCTTCCGCTATGAGATTCTGTGTTTGTTTTTCTTCTTCTCTTTTTCTTATATAAATCCCAATAACTATCCGTATTTTTGATTTGTTTAAGTCGACATTGACGATCATTGTCGATTTGAACGGTCAAAAATCCCGGATGTTACAAATACATAGAGATAAATGGAAAAAATAAGGTTTGACATTTGTTAACCTAGTCAATAGAAATTATAAATAGGGTTAATCATACTGTATGTAGTATTACGAATTGGTTATTTCTTTTATAAGATTTACTTGATTGAAGAAACATAGCTTGGGAGTTTATTTTTTCTCAACTTTATTAAGTCTTTTTTGGTAGCAACTTGCATTAATCAGCATTATATCTCTCAAAATCTCTATTAACTGCAGAGTTAAATAACTAATTATTATAGCTATCAAGCCAATAATAATATTATTAAAATGAAAATTAACAGTATGTGTTATCCCATAGATTTAAAAAAAATGCGAACATCAGAAATAAAAGTTGCAAAACTAAATAGCGAACAACATCTTCAAGCAGCATCGTACTATTTGATCTCAAAGAACATGCCACTAAATGAAATAAACCATGCATATATACTCAATATAAAATAGTTCATATCATTGATATATAGTTATAATCTTGATTACAAATATCACTGTGATTAACCATTTGAAAAGATTTGAAATGTCTTTTGATATAACAATTTAGATGTCTAAATTTTAGAAAGTTGCAAGAGATGGTACTGATAAGCAATGTTTGGCTATATCCAACTCAATGATAAGATATATTTGGCCATCATAATCATCCCATCATTTAGTCCACTCGAGTTAGCTGGTGAACAAATCTTTTATATAACAGGAAAACGTTACTGAAATTCTTATTTTACTCTTTGTTAATGTTTTTAATTTTAAATTCTTCTAAACAATGTTTAGTTAGTTATTTTAATATTAAACAACAGGAAATAAGTTAACATTAATGTTTGTTTTATATTTATAGAATAATTATCAAGCTGGACTACGCAGGATTTTTCATTGTTATGGTTGATTCAGTAATCATATAAGTAACTGATAATTTTTAAAAAACAAAGAGCAAAACCAAAACTAAAAGCACACTATAAAATAATCAAACAAAATGAACAAAGAATAGGTTTTTGGAAAAGCTGATAAAAATAGAACATTATTTTACTTATTTTAACAAAATATCCACATTAACCTAAACTATAAGCTGGCTTTCAGGATCTCGGTCATAGCGAAACTGAAAATTCCTCAATGATAATTATATAGCCTATACTTTACTACCAAATAATTAAGTGAATATACAAATTAAAAACAAAGGAATAAGATTTTGAAACTTTTTCATGAAGAATAATGTACTTATATTCAACCACAGCAATATAAGTAACTAACGTTTAATTTTACAATAAAAAAATAGAGAAACCATTACCCGGGTCCTGATCAACTATAAGAAAAAAGGAGACAATATTCCGAACGTTATACCTCCTAAATTTTAATAGATTGTGTAACTGTTAAGTATATCTAATACATATTCCATAGAAAACAGGCTATATTGTATTAGAATAATACCTTCTAATATAATTGGGTGGGGTTATCACATCTTTTGATCATGTACTTGCACATGTATAATGTAGAAAATCTAAATTTTAAAGAAGAACAGTTATATTGGAATAATATTGGAAAAACTATCAACCTGGACTGTGTTGGATTTCGCGTTCTTATGGTCAATTCAACGATCTTATAAATAGTAATCAATAATGGTTTTGTAAAAAAGAGAGTAAAAGCATAAGAAAAAACCAAAAATCATGCCTCACGATATGCAAACAAAATGAACAGACAATAGTCATTTGAAAAAGGGAGGAAAAATATAATATTGTTTTACTTTTTTTTGAACAATATATTATTCTACTTATTTCAACACGATATCCACATCAATACACACTTAAAAGAGGTCATTATCTCAATTGTAATAGAACTAATTTTCATGGTAGTTTAGTTGCAAAACAGTGAATATAGGTATCCCAAGTAGAAATTAAGCATGTTTTAGTATAATTCTTTTATGAACTGAAAAACAACCAAATAAAGTGGCTGTTATCTCGTAAAAATTAAATACCATGGGAGTGACTATATAATAACCATTGCTGATGTCTTGTAATTTTGTAGAAACATGTAAGCTAAAACTCAAAAACAGTTCCACCAAGTGAATAGGAATTGTATAAACTTCATTAAGCATAAAGAAGTTTTTATATAAACCTTCAGATCTCCATGTAATTAAAAGTGAATAAGGACCTTAACTAACGATGATTCAAAAATAGTGCATACTTTCCAAATCAAAGCGCCATCATATGCGTGCAAGGAGGAATGACGGATTGAAATTAATAGTCCCACATCATATGCGTGCAAGGAAGGGGGACTTTGTTCCAACCGTCGTTACATAACAAACAGCATAGCGGTGTATGCCTTGTACATGGAGCGGCCTTAAGGAAAACTGCCGATAAGGGAAAAAAGGAGGCACGGAACATACCTAGGGTTTACAAAGTAGAAGGTATGAACGGCGAGGAGAGGGAAAGTCGATGTTGAAATTGTGGGCATTAAGGAAATTGTTGACGGAGGCAGGAGATGGCAGCAACGAAGAGTGCAGAAGGGGAATAAAAAGTCAGATGAGGGCACGAAGGATGGAAGTCGAAAATGTGATTTTGGAAATGAGACGCTTGAGTAAACATTTCACTTGTCAAACTGAAATGTAGTTCTCGTAGAAATTGAAGGGATATTTGAGAGCTATCGAAAAACAACTCAGCTTTAATAGTATATGATAGATATGGTAAATGAAATAATTTCACCCAAGCATATATTTTATATATATAATGAATGATTTTCAAACAATAATATAGTAGTTTTGATTGTATATGATTAGGGAATGATACTATTCTATTATTATCATTTTAAGTCTAGTTAGTTTTACTGGTCTAGTTTGAGCATTTACTATTGTTATGTGCAATGTAGATAGTTTGAGCATCTCTCATCCTCACTACAATGTCTTTTTTGCGAAATCATTCACATCCTTGACTGTTGCTTTGATTGTACTAGTCTGTAGTGGGTCTTTTTTTTCCTTGTATTAGGTTAATTCATTTTGTTCGGGTGTGTGCACGGTTTCTTCTTTCTGTGGAAACCGTTTTTGCGACCCGTTGGAGAATGGCTAGTTTCCCCCTTTTGTTATATTATTCTTATTTAAAAAAAATTGGTTTCCTATTAACAGGAATTCAGTGAATAAAAATTGACAAACATTAGGGGTGAATACCTTATGAATTTAGTTTCACAATTTGACTATATGACATTTGATATCAATGTTAAATTAGGATTATGGTTCTAGATAAGGAGAATATAAGTAAGAAATTTGAGAACATAAATCCTTGCAATTTAGGAAATGATTTTCAAAGCTATAAAGTTGTAATAATATTATTTTAAAGAACTTTGGTTGGCTATAAAAGCTTTGGAATGGAAATTATTTTCTTTTGTTATTATAGAAGGAGCCACGAATATTTTTGTGATATGTGGAATAGTCTTTAAGTAGGGGTCAGATGTTACCAAGGTAAACACTATATGAAACTTAGTACGCTATTGTTTTTATCATTGTACGGGTGAAAAGAGTTTAAATCAAACCTAAAGCAAGTAAATAATATATACCTTTTGAAATATATAGTATTATTCCAAAAATAGGATATGTAAATGAGATTATTTTAAGTCAACTAGTTCAAGCGGTTTAGAAATAACTTAAAAATGTGTAGGAGGCAGTTCAGATGGTAAACATTTCTCTTAAGTATTACTATTTTTGGTAAGGTGATGTGTAATGGTATTTGGTAATCTTGGTTCCTTAGTACTATTTTAGAGTTACTCAGACTATATATACATATATTGTTACAATAAAACACATAATTTCATTCAAAAAAGTTTAGAACAAGACCGACTATTTGAACCTTGAGATTTCATAAGTTGAATCATATAGGCTTATATGAAGTGAATCGAAGTTATTTTCAGGAATGTTCCATAAATAGTTTTAGTAGTATAAAATTGTATATGTAGGACCAATAAGATAAGTACACGGGTTGGACATAGATCATTTCTTTTTCCATATAGTTTTGATATAAGGATTCAAGTAAAAGATTTTAAGGTGTTTACACCATTACGAAAAAGGATTTATCACTTGATTCTTTATGGCGAGTGATTGGTGAGTGTGCTGGATATGGAATCAAAGTTTCCTATCATTAGTTATGCGAGGAGTACAAAGGTTCATAATCAGGAAACCTGATCAGAGTATGCAATAAGTAATCGAGTGAGCGATTCTAGTTGAGAGTTTTGTTATGTATTCGAGTACAGATCGAGTCAAAAGTTCCATGTGAGTTATCTATGGACATCATGTGAACTTATGCACCGATTTATTATGTTCTTGCAGTGAAATTTCAGGAAAATTTTGTTAAAGAGGGAAGAATGTAACATCCTAGAATTTGTCGCTTTGGTTTAAGAATATTAGATTAATTTTAAATATTCAAAATAATGGTTTTAATAATAAAATGCCTCTTTTAACTTATATTAAAAGATAACAAGATCATTTTAAATTTAATTCACAAAAATATTTAGTTTAAATAAAAACATAAAATGTAATTGAAAAGGTTTTTTAGATATCCTAATTTTGGATCAGGAAACTTCGTGAAGGACAATTTATTCCATTTTTTTGTCCGTTAGGACGGCCGCTCCATTTTTTATTCAGAAGGACAATACAAATAATTCGTGCTTCCATGGCGCTTCCAGCCGCTGTCTTCTTCTCCGATTCCTTTAGCGATATTCAGCATCGGCCATCTCTCCCGCGTATTCATCATCATCTTCAGAATTTCTCGAGCTCCCCAATTTATTCGATATGCCTAATTTAATAGTCTCAAAAGCTTCGTCGATTCATGAAGATGCCATGGATTTTGATTCGTTTTGGCAGTAAATATGATTTTGTGGTTTTTGATTTCGTAGTTTCGTCGTAGAAATTCGAACGAGAGAGATGAACAATGGAAAATACTTTTTTTGATTGTGAATTTAGCAGCAGTTTTAAGGTATCAGTTTGCTATTTTTTAGGTATCAGTTTTCATGTATTAACAGTGTTATGCTTTTGTGTTTATAATTTTGGTGCTATATTAGTTTTGTACTTGTACTGTTGCATTAGCTTTGCAACTCAATCGAAATTATGTCATTTTAATCAATCAAACTGCGATGTAAACATTTTTTGTATTAATATTTCTTTAAAATATCATAGTTATTTTTAGGTAGCAGTTTTATATTTTTTAGGTATCATTTTTCAGTATTAACCGTGTTATGTTTTTTTTTCATGTGATTTTGTTGCTGTGTTCATTATGTAGTTTTTTTTAGCATTATTCCAGTTTTTCGGTATCAGATTTATTTATTTAGGTATCATTTTAATTTCTGTGGGTGTCGGATATAGTGTTATGTTGGTATCGTTTTTGTTTTATTTGCTTTTCTAGTTGAATCTACATAATTATGGTGGTATCGGTTTTGATTGTGTATGAAATACTTGCAGATACTGCATGCTGCTAGAATTTACTTGAATTCAAGACTGGATTGAGTACAAGTAAAAGTAAATGAATGAATTCATGTCTAGAATCATGAACAATGTTGTATGTACTTAGATCGTGTAGGAAAACAGTGTTTTTTTTGTTAGTTTTATGTGTACATAGTTCTATATGTTTTGCATATCAGTTTTGACTGAATTAATGTATTCAATACTAATGTTGCTCATATATATGCTGATCGATGAAATATTCGTAATATTGTTGTTTTCCGTGATAAATTATTGAAGTGGTACCGATTTACGTGTAGTAGTGATACTGTGACAGTCATTCATGACTGGATTTTTCAAAAACTTTAACCTAAAATACTGTAAAACTGATACCCATAAACTACATACAACAAAAAAAAGAATATTGATACCTACAAAGGCATAAAAATGATACCTAAACACTGTGAAGAAATAAAATAATTATAACTGATACATACTGCGATATAAAACTGATACCTACAAACTGCACCAAAGAGAATTAAAAAAACTGATACCTAGAACGTTTAGAAACTGATACCCAGTTCCTGTTACAATAAAATTAAAAACAAAACTGATAACTACAATGATATAAAACTGATACCCAACACCTGTAACTAAAAAATAATGAATACTGATACCTATAAGGAAGGAAAACTGATACCCAATAAATATTCAAAGATCATCATGATAAAAAAGATTAAAACTGATACCCACTGAATGCTACCAGTGATCATAAAAACCATTGATCCTATTATATTAGTTCTATACCATTGTAGGTGGCATATGATACAAGCGATTAGATCATAGCACATAACACATAAAAACCATTGATCACATAAACAAAAATATAACACAGTTAATACTGAAAAATTGATATACAAAAAAATATGAAACTGATACCTAAAAACTACAGTAATATTTTTTTAAAAAGTGACACAAAAACTATTTACATCACAATTTAGTTGATTAAAACAAAACAAGTTCGATTGTAATACAGAGTTAATGAATCAATACAACTATACAATAAATACAACATCAAAAATATAACAGACGAATATAAAACAGAGTTGATTAAACAAAAATGATACCTACAAAAATATAAAACTGATACTTAACTGCTGAAAAGTTGAACATTAAAATTAAATAACCAACAGAAGTCATGAATCACCGATAGAAATAAAAAACACCTAATCGTAAAAATGAACATTAAATTATAACGATTATAGCAATAAAAAAAATCGATGTAATCTCCAAAATCGAATGAGAGATTTTTGATTTGGTGCTGAATTTTGCTTTTCGATTGATTTTTTAGGTTCGATTTTACAAGATGCCGCACATTTTGATTTGGTTTGTAGAAAAGATGATTTCGTGATTTTTGATTTCGTCATAGAAATTCAAAAGAGAGAGATGAATGACGGAAAATTGTAGGTGTATGTCCTTCTGGATAAAATTTTAAGCGCGTGTCCTTATGAATAAATTTTTAATACCAATTGTCCTTCTGAATAAAATCCCGGTTTTGGATCATCTAAAAGTTGTTGGAATTGTTGTTAAAATCCTTAGGAATAAAATAAACATTTATAAATAAGTGTAGTTAAGGTTAATATAAAGTTAGTAAATTGTTACTTAAGTTAAATTTAAAATTTGATTCGACATGCATATTAATTATAAAGAAAGGAATAAAAGAAACAATAATAAGTATTTATTTTCTTTTTTATATACGATTTTCATAAACATGTTTCCTAAGTGGAAGAGGAGGAGGATCATAACTGATGGGGCATAGAAGGTGAAGGAGGGGTGGAAGGGCAGTGATGAGGTGGTTGTAACAATCCTAAATTTAAGTATAATTAATTAAGGAATTTGAATACTAAAAGTAGATGTTATGAAAATATAATGTTACATGGAAATAAATAGATTTAATGGAAATATTTACCGTAACGTTATAAAAGAATAAATGGAGGAATTAAAGACTAACGTCATAACCATAACATTAAAAGCTAAGACAAAATTAATTCACGACTGTTAGCATGCACGTTTGAATTTTAAAAAGCAACATTGTATTAAAATAGAAATTAAGCCAGGTATCAATGGAATTTATTGGAAGTTAAACAATATTAATTAAAAGGAATGAGTTTTGAATTTACTAGAGAGACTAACTATAAGTATAGAAAGTGGTTAAAAAGAAAACTTTTACGGATTTACGCGTTTGGCTATCGAACCTTTTCCATTGTGTCTGTAACAGTTTTCTAAGAAAATCACATATATAGTTCGTTGAAATTTGAGCTAGTATAAAGAAGTTATTAAAGAAACAATTTATACAATTAAATTAGAAAACAATTCTTCTTGGATTTTCAGTAAACAATGGCTACCACTAGAGAACTTTTTTCTTCCAACACTTTCTGACTCATCCATCTCCCCTTCGTCTAACCTCAACTTAATCACTACAAGAAAACATACATATAGTAACAATTATTGGTTGCGTTTGATATGTAAATGCAACTAGTGAGGTTTTTAATTTTGTTTTTGGGTTTTTGGTTACATTTATTTAATAATTGGATGAAATACTGGTTAAGTTCAGCGCTTCATTCCCACTGTGTTTCGTTTCCCTCTTCTATTTCACATTTCCCGCGTAACTTTTTCGGCCTAAACCTAAAATTGCTTCCCTTCGTCTTCCTCTAAAATACTTGCCTCCTTTATCTTCTTCGTCATTTCATTGTTCGAGTTCCCTCTTCTCCTTCAGTCCACATACCTACATCCTGTCTTCTTCTTCTACCAATAAATTTCTCCTTTCCCTCATTCTCCCTAGATCGATAGATCTACATGGGTATCTGCCGGATTTTCATACGAATCTTTGTTTAAGGTAACATTTCGCTTTATTTTATATGATTGTGAATTTTCAGTTTTCAGATCCAAAATTTTCCGTATAGTTATTTTATAATTTTGGAAGTCACATGTACTTTTGGTTTTCAATCATAGTTGCGGCTTCTGGCATGTACTGTGTTAGTCGGTATTTGTATGATGTTGGGGTTAGGTCTGATGCTGTTAAGTTTGATGTTGAGCATTTGACTGCTTACATGGGTGGTTCCTGATTTTTTTTTTTTGTGTGTGTGTGTGTGTGTGTGTGTGTTTGTGTGAACTGTGTGAAATATGTTGAAAAATGAGCATTGATGAAATACATTATATAGTACAGTAAACCCTCTAAGTTTGTTGTTAATTTGTGGGGTTGTGTGCATTGGTGAAATGTTATATGATTCGTTTGTTTGTGGCCTAGGCAGACTTATGAACATTGGTCAATTATAGTAGCTAAATATTCGTTTGTTTGAAAATAATTAGATAATTGGATTGAACCCAAGTTGTCTTAAAATTTGGATTTAATGATTCAAAATTTAAAACGTTCAATTACTATGGATCCGAGTATTTTATTTATTTATTTATGGTTATTCTGCAAACCAGATATTAATCGTTAATTTTGACGTTAGACAACTTTATTTACAATGGTGCAAATACTTTTAAGTTTGATGTTCTCACTTTTCATTTAGTTTTTAACTTGTTTTAAAGTATTTTGGCTTGAATTTCACAAATCATTATAACGTTCGATACTTCTCAGTCCTAATCATCTCCAATTACACTACTTACCTGAGCCAAAAAACATATAGGTGTTTATCTACCTTCATATTCACTAGCTGCCTTCTATCTTTCAATTTGAAAAAAAATCTCAATGGCTTTATTAATTATAAATTGTTCCAACAGTACCGTTGGAATAAGTAATGCTTGTATATTTATAGTGTTACAGTGATTGAACATGTATATATAATATAATATAAAGTAATTTGTGATAAATTATGCACCTGTAAAATTCCTTTTTAGCATGTGCAGGCCAATGTTTAAGCACCGTAAAGATAACCTTGTGGATGCTAGAACCACTTTCCTTTTCATCATGTTGCAAATTGATATTGAGTAAATATAATTGTAATTCACAAAGGAATTAATGATTTGATACATGTATAAATTAAATTAATTGTAATGTGAAATGGATTTATATGGATTTTTTTAGTATAACTTAAAGTTAATAAACTGATTTTAGTTCATTTGAATCAGAAATTTATCTATTTCAAAATAAACTTTAGCTCGGATAACATTCAATTTGATTCCTTCTCGTTTCATACATTCTTTTCATTCGACATCGATGTGGAAATAACTTTGAAATTCTTGGATTCCTCGTTAGGGGATTCAGCCACTGCATTGTCAACTACTGTTCTAAGCAGAACATTTAAATAAATCTTTGATGGTTGCTTTTAGATCCATGCCTGTGTTTCTCAAATTAATGAAAGCAGTAAATTATGGTGTACCCTAAATAAGAAGCAAAGGTAAAAACTAATCACATTGCTGAAGATTTACATTTCAGAAGTTGGTGAAAGAATTCTTTCCATCTAAAGTTTATATGCATTCTTTCAGAAGTGAGAGTGTACACTTTATCAGCAGTTTCACGAGGAAGCAGATACACTAAAGCTTTAGCTGTTTCCTTAGGTATTACACTTTAGTGTATATTTGAATTTACATCCAAGGTTAAAAACCCAGAAATTTTGTTTTAACAATATGCTTGATCTCTATTCTAGTTTATATTTTAACACATTAGATTTAATTATAATATCCGACATTGTAAATTATTCGTTCACATTAACATAACCTTTCATCCAAATTCCTTGTTACAGTATGTTGCTAAATTTTCCCATTGATACCTTGCTCTGGAAATAACATTTCAACCGCCTAATTCAATTACAATATATAACCGTATTGTAATAGTGAAATTTCCAGATTGAAGCTTTCCATGGCAATCCTTATAGCGACTATTGTTTACACTCAATACCGCGATATCTAAATTAATGATAACTATTTATCAATCAATACATTTTTCCAGATTGACCGTAAATATTACATTGCATCCATATTTCTAATATTATTACATGTATCATATTCAATATTTATATTTGAATTAAGCGTTCAAAAGACCATATTACAGTTTACTTGCAAATTTTCAATATAGAAGATAACTGCATTACAATTATATTTACTAAAACCAAAACACAGCTATTACCGAATGCAATGATGAGATAATAAGTTTCTTGGTTTCCAGAACATTGTATTTTATAAAAGCCTCGAGAACAAAAGCAAATTCTTAGCATCGTCACCATCAGGTTGGCTATATGTCCAAATTTCTGGCATTAATTACTTTACTTTACGTTTACATTGTCCAGTTTCCTTCCTGTTGACGTCAAAAGTTGGTCACTAGTGACGTTCAATCCCCAATCGTGTGAAGAGCACACGAATACTGATTATAAAATACAGAAAAGTAAATGAAACAAGGAAAACACACAATCTTTTTATAGTGGTTCGATAAAGACTGTGCCTACGTCCACTTTATATATTATTTCTGTTTTGGATTACAAGTACAATGCTTTTTCTATTTTAAGAAAAGAAAGGAGACGACTATCTTTCCCTTCCAGATAAACCTTTCTGGAAAGAAGAATAAGTTGGAGCCGAAAAGATATCCCTTTCCTCTTTAACCTTTGAGGTATTTATAGGTGGAGATGGCAGCTTGGGTTGTTGTTGATGAAGAGTTTTAGAGAAGGATTGAATAATGGAGCCCCCATATTATCACAAAACCAATTGGGAATGTGAAGGGGGAACTCCTCATATATTAAGGAAGATTAGGTAGACAAATTCCCGATGTGGGACAATTTCCAACACGCCCCCGCACGGCTAGGCATATTTATGCCCTAGCACGTGGATGAATGGGATGACGTGGGGCAGATTATGAAGAAGAGTTTTGGATCGGCGCTCTGATACCATGATGAAGAGTTTTAGAGAAGGACTGAATGATGGAGCCCCCATATTATCACAAAACCAATTGGCAATGTGAAGGGGGAACTCCTCATATATTAAGGAAGATTAGGTAGGCAAATTCCCGATGTGGGACAATTTCCAATAGTTGTGACGTGGCCCAGCCCTTCTGGGAAGACTTGGACGCGTGGAGCTCACTCCTTGGAAGTATCAAAACAAATTTTATTAAGTAAAATTTCAAAATACAAAGGACATGTTGACATATCCTCCTCATGTATATCGACGCATATGCCAAGAATTTCAAGATTAAATTTTTGAATGGAAGTGTATTTTAATAGTATCTCTTCGCGACTGAACGTGACTATGTTTTGTCTAACAATAGAAGCTTTCTTAATGAATTCTAACTAACTACTTTATTGTATTTCCTCTTTTTTTCGCTCTCTTTCTACTCTAGACCTCCTCAAAATCAGTTAGAATCAAATTCAAACTTTATTCATTTGATTATTTATTGGTTACTCTTTGATTTCTCTCTTCTCTCTCTCTCTCTCTCAAATCACAATCAAAGTGTTATTCAAGAAACTATAGGGAACATCTGTATTTAAGATCAAGAAATTGAATTCTACCAAATATTACTCAAATACTTCCGAGTGTGCTTAGCGTCCTTGAAATCCAAGTGGGTATGCTTATGTCCTATCTGAATTGAGTGGGTGTGGTTGATGTCCCGTTTGAATCCAGTAAATGTACCCAAAGCTCGAAAATTCCAAGGAGTGTGTCTTGTAGCCTAGAAACCGAGATTGTATTGAAAAAAAATAAGTAAAAGCAATTGTACTAGATTGAACGTAGGGTAACTCTGAAATAATATAAAAATCCTAGTGTAATCTCACTAACTCTTTACTTAAACTACACTTACATCTATCTATGTTTGCATTGTTCGATCAGAATCTTAAAAAAAAATCTATAAAAGTTAGCAAACACTATTTACTATTATTTACCCCTCAAAATAAAACCCTCTCTAGTATTAAAATAATCTTTTTAATTAGTCTGGTCTATTGTATTAATTTTTCTAATAAGTTTAGCAAGTTTTCATTTCATGTAGAGCTCCAAAAGAAATACGATAATTTCCTAAAAATTCCTCTAATAAGTATTAGGATACATATATCATATTTTCACTTGAAAGTATTCATATTGGCTTGATCTATGCAGATCTACTAGGGAAGCCAGTAAGCTTCAAGGATATTTGGTAGTAGTGAGATGTAGCTGATAGTCTATGCAACAAAACCTCGATCGATTGGGGCCCACGTTCTCCACCGCTCTCGCTACAAGTGGGAGTTTGCTTAACTAATGGTATGTTATGATCCTTTTAAAGGTACGACGTAGGCATCTGCGTCTTATGGATATTTCTATGCATGTTTTGTTGCTAATGAAACAACACAAATTCAATGAGAAGATTTGTACAGCCCCAAAAGTTGACAAAAAATAGAGGAAATAATCCATTGTGATTTATGTTTCATGTTTAGTAGTTTAATGTTTCATATAATGTTCCATAGTATCTACCCCTACAATATTATGTGTTGTTTCGTTAATGGCATATCTCATACAAAACATTTCGATTTACAAATTATTTCATGCAATGTAGTGTAACAACCCGCACGGAATGAGCCTAAATTTCGATTCAGAAAAGACCCGTCGAAACTTAGAGCCATTCTAAACGGGTCGTTGGTTCCTGTAAGGAATTACATTTGCATAGACAACACATACATATATACTTCGAACGGAAATCTCACATGGCGGACGAAGAAAATATAATACTGAAATAAGATGTATCACTTTAATAAAACCACAAATTCCAATATAGCAGTCAAGATTACATTTGTTCCATGGGTACATCAAATAATTCATTCTCACATGTTTCCAAAAGAAGTAAAACAATCTATTAAATAATAGTAAAGCAGAAGAATTTCTAGCTCTCCCCTTGATTCTCTCATTTCTTTTAATTCTCCTTAATTCTCTCAATTCTCTCAGTTCTCCTTAATTCTCTCAATTTCTCTTGAACTCTAAAGATATTTTTATTAAATCAAAATAATAAATCAACAGAATTTTAAGATATATCATTTCCATTCTCCTTACTTCTCTCCAATTGAAGACATTTCATTTTAAATTTATTATTACCGATTTAAACTTCAACAACGCATAAGCCTCCTTGCAATTTTATGAACTGAACAGGTCACGTTATTTGTTTCCTTCGCCTCCTGTGTCTCACTTCTTACTTTTCCTCCATTCTTCTGCCAAACCTAAAATATTTCTTTCGATCATTGCCAACAAAATAGCCTAATTTGGATGAAGGACGGCAACTACCTCCATCGCAACTGCGCGCTCTGCTTTCCTGACCTCTCTGCATCTTCCGCTCATCCATGAGCCCTAATTTTGTTCAAACATCCAACAGGCTGTCGCATATGCATCCATTGTCGCCTATTTTTTCTCCTTCCCTTCTATTTCACTCGCTCGATTTCTTTTTTATTACAGGTAATTTTGCAATGTAGTACTGTAAAATTCAATCTCCCACTCAATTACATTATACGATTATCTTTATTTGTTGCAGTTGTTTCTACCCAACATTTAACCGGCTGTTTGGGCTGGTAATTTTGATTTTTGATTTGTTGATTTCTATCCCCTTTTTTATATCTCACCCAACAATGATCTTACATGTCTTCCTACTGTATTGCAACTCCATAATACTAATCTCTATTGTGGCATGTCTTTTGATTTACTCTTTGATTTATGGTTTTTGAATATCAAAGACACAAATGTGTGTGGATGTTATTGTTGAACCATATATCACACATTTCATGGTTCAGATGCATTAGAGAAATAGTTATATGATCTATATGAGTTTTTACTATATGTTGACTGTATAATCCTTAGATATATTCTACCATCATGATATTTAAAAAATTAACTTCGCTAAAATTATCCTACTTCAGCTGTTTCAATATATACAAATTTTTTGTTGTATGGAAATTAATATTTTCCAAAGATATAAATACTTCATAGTGTTGTACACATTGAATTTTTAACTATTGGTCTTAAGTTTTCCGATTGAATTGTATGAGATCTGTAACATTGTTTGAAAAATTATACATGAATTGTGAAAGGACTTGCACAGTGTAGTTCTTAAATTCATGCTAATAATATTATGGCTCATTCATGTAAATATTTGAATCTCTTATTCAAGAGTAGTGTATTTTTTCATCATCTTATTATGCTGGAAAGCTTTCGAAATGAAGCTTTTCCAAATTTGGGAAAAAGCTTGCAACACTCAATGTCAACTAAAATACCAAAAATCAGCCCTTGAATCTCTCTATTTCACATCTTCATAATTCCTCCTGATGACTTAATACAAAAAAATATACCCATGTCTGCATGGCTTCATTATTTATCCACCACTTGAAAGATACATTATTTTCTGCTAATTTCATCATTTCAACAGAATGCCTCATCCCACAATCTCCATAACAACATACTCTTGCACCATGGAAACACTTTTGTTTTCAGTCCCCATATTTTTGTTTGCTCACCTTAGTTAATTCTTTAGTTCGGTAATTAGCTAATTACCTAATATTTCTATAGATACTTTTGCTCTTCTAAATCCATCGGTATAATTTTTTGGCATGTTATTGAATATCGATCTTAATCTTTCTCTTCATACTAGAATATTTTTCTGCTGCTTTTTCAGGGTCTGTGTTATCGGTTAAGCTAACTGAAAATGATTTAATCTACAAGATCATTTCCTTTAATTTTTCAAGTTATTAGATTAAAACGCGATTGTGGGATGCATTTTTGGTCCAAGTTATCATCTAACATCATGCATTTTAATATGTCTAATTCAAATTTATTGTTTCACTTTATAATGGTACATACCATTGGCATATATTGATATTACTTTAAAGATATCCCTTATATGAAACGTTATGCCATAATCATTGCGATTCATTGTAGTTTTTCATTGGTTTGTACATTTGATTTATTTCAAATGGTTGTGTTTGTATGTTTGATTTATTTGTTGCTGATGATTTTGAACCATTCCGCCGATCTTACGTTTTCAACCAAGAAAAATATTGCTAAAGGTTTGTCTTTTTTTTTATATAATAACAAGTTTCTTAGACTTATGCTAAATCTCATACCGAAAATGGAACAAATTCCAAAATTTCGTGACTATTTCGGATGCGTATATTTTTCAGTCAAAAAGATCATTACATGCATATTTTCGTATTGTCATATTTTTTTCAAAGTTGAATTGTACTTTTCATTAATACTTCTATTTTTTACATTTGGGTTTTTAAATTGCTAAATTATAATCTAAAATCTAATATAGCAACTGTAGCTGACAACTGATGCTGCTCCTACTATTTACTCTTTTTCTTTTGAAGTATCATAATTGGATAGAATGCAAATAGAAAACCCTTTAATAGCATCTCTAACCGATCCTTTGTGTCTAAAGAAAAGTTTTCCTCATTTCACAATATAAATAATTTTGGAAGTTCAAACGAGAATTTAATGCATAATTTTGTGTCAATATATTTTAAAGAATGACAAAACTATAAATATATGTAAAAAGCTTTTGAGCTTATCATGTGCATACACTAAGATCAACCACATATATGGTGCTCACGGACCAGACTAGGTGAGGGAGGGTTTTACGACTCCGGTCGGTTTCCCTCTTGAATAAGTAAAAAAAAACTTTTCCTTACCATAATTACTCAACTTGCATACTTTGCCAAGTTTAGAAGAGTAATTGAATGCATAATCTAGAGCTAATATATTTTGAGAATACTTTTTATTCGCCATTATAATCCTAACCGCTAACGTTGGACTTCTCAACCATAACACATATGTAAATATATCTTTTATGTCCAATTCTTAGAATCACAAGCTAATAATTATGACATAAGGTTAACAAAATCTAACTTATTCTCAATATAGGAAGATGAGTATAGTTTTCTTTAGGGTTAGAGATACATCTTATGCACAATTTTTGCTAGAACACTTTCAAAATTAGTTTTCACTTACCATCAGTAACGTTATCTATTCAAGTTTGGCTTTTCAAACTACTAGCATTCTCACCTTAAATCTTTTATCCCAATTCCAAAATTATTTGATTTTGTCATTTGTACTTGATTTCAAACGTCCAAACCATGTTAATATTACTCTAAATTATGGTAAGTTATTTCTATTTATACTCAATTTTATTGTAATCTAACAATTTTTGCAGTTTATACTTAATTGCTTATAGCTTGAAATGTGTTGGACAATTTTTTCAAATTTCACAAAAGCTCTTACCAAAATATTGTGGTGCAGGCTTCCACATTTACTGAATAGGAATTATCTGAAAAATCATGACACGTCTATATTATTTATTTATTGTCATATCTAATTATAATATAGAAACATATTTTTTTAACATCTAATTCATCTTGATTTATTACTGGGTTTGCTTTGAACAATCTTGATCCAAATATTTTCTTCCTATATTATTTTTTGCAAACTGATTGTGGTTTACTTTTCGGTGAATCGAGATGGATTTTTGTCCGTCGTGCAGTGGTGAAAAGTGTTCACAGATTTCCATAAAGCTCTTACCAAAATATAGCATTGCAAGCTTCCATATTTACCAAATAGAAGTTAGTTGAAAATCCATAATGATGCGTAATTATAATAATTATTTATTTTTCTTATCCAATTATATATAGAAACATACCTTTCTTACAAGTAATTCATATTTATTTGTTACTGTGTTTATACTAAACAGTCTTAGCCATTATTTTCTTCCTATACTATTTTCGCAAATTAATTATACTTTACTTTTTGCTGAAATAAGAAATATCAATACTTTTGTTACTGTTAATATTTTCAAGTTCGAAATTATTGGATTGATTAACGAATGAAAACATAGCATATTTGTTTTATTATCTGAAATGGTCATCAGTCTGTCAGGAAAATGTAACTGATTATATCACCATTCGTTGAGAGAAAACCATTAATTTTCTGTCGAGGAGTGGAACTTATAGGTCTTCAAAAGTTAGATTATTCAAGTATGAGTTATTTAGCGTTGCAATTATTTGGTGCTTAATCAATTAACAAGCTAGAATTATATTATATTTTTTACTTTTTTGTGTTGTGAAAAATTGCAGACACCTGAAGTACACCGAAGAATAAGGCTTACTACAAATTGATGCTCCAAAACGAGGAACCCAAAGTTTCAAATAAATGGATATGCTTACTGTATACTGAAGTATTTCTAACCGTAATTTTGGTATGATTTCAATATATATTAATTTCTTTTATTAACATTCTTTTTGTAAAACTCCATATAGGTATGATATTATTCTTGAGAACAAAAAGTGTTCACATCTTAGCTTTACCATAAACTATGTGCTATGTTATATTATAAATATGCCTATATAATCACATATTACCACTTTATAGCACCTCAGTATAATTTATTTTATTTACTTCTTAATTCACTAAAGATATGATTCCTAACTTCGAAAGTGCTGAAATGCGTGTTATTTCCTGATTTTACTTTCTTTTAAAGTTAGTAATAGTATATAGAAAACAATTTATTTACGATTCGGTATCAGATATGGATACAAATATTTATAAAAATTTGTACTTGCGAATCAATTTGAGTGAATAACATGCAAGTGGAATAAAAACAAATCTAGCAGTTTAAATTATTCAAATAATAGCCAATGTGATTATTAGTTTTTTTCTGGAGTACATACTTACTAATATTGTGGTTAATTTTCAAATTCTTTATATATGTATTTTTTGTGTGTATATACTGAAATGGGATAACGTTTCTTTTTACTAAACAGCATAGAAATGAAAGTGTAATTGTATATTGAAGTTTAAAGACAAATTCGGATGGGAGTATAACATGAAAAAAAAATAGCGAATAATTATTTATGAAATAAATTTGTAAAAGCTATGAAATTGGTAGATGTAAAACAAATAAGGGCAACAAAATGTCTACCATGAAATAAAAGTGAGCATTCAAGTGCTAATAACCATGGGTACATATATTTTTGTATGTAGGACTTATCATATAATTTTATTTACCGTTGCATCTTAATATGCGAGAATCATATTCTAGAAATTTTTTTCCCTCGTGCACTCTCATAATTCAGTTAACTCAAGGAAAAGTTTTTTCAACCCATAATTATATTACATGCCTTTACATCAATATATATTGCATGAATGAAGAAAATGCCTTACATAACCATAAATGCGAGGTCAATTTTATATCATTACTAAATTTTAGAAGTTCAAAGACATGGTGTTGCCGTGTTTTTACATTGTCAGCCAAAAAAAATTATGATGAAATACATGTAATTGCAATTATTGCAATATACTCTAGGAGTAATGGTTGTTAGAATACAAAAGATGGTTATTTGCCAATACTCCAAATGATTTTTTTTTCTATATTTAAGTTTCACGAATGATAATTATACCTCATCGGGCCACCTTTTAGAACCTTTTCTTTTGTGATTTCAATTTTAACTCCCCTTTCAGTGTAATTTCAGTTTATTCATTATAGCTTTTTGTCATATTTCAGTTGAAGTTTCCGTTCAATGTTCTTTAATTTTCCATTATGTTATTTGTCTTTCACACTCAGTCTTTTTAGCGATTTTCCATTTATTTTTCAGTGACTATAGATGCATTATTCATTGGCTGAAATGTGGGGCTGCATTTGGTAAATTTTTTACTACTGTAAGTTTATTCACCTATCAAAAATGGTTACCATAACAAGCAACACTATTAGCAACATAAATTTTACTTTTTATGGAATTAAGTTCATAAAAAAGTGTAAACATGTACTTTAAATTATTCTGTTTAGTTTAGTTTGTATAATGCTCAATAAATATTTATTAAGTTACATCCATGTACATGAAATACAAAAATAACTTACTTCGATGAGATCTAAACAAAATATGTTTATTGAAAAATTTCAAAACTAGGAAACCAGTTATGCAAAATGCCAATATGTATGTATTTAAGTAGCAGAGCTTTATGATTCTTAGTTCTCTTATACATCCTTTTTGTTTGGTCATCTTCCTTCTGTCCTTATATTTATCATTGCAATTTTTGATCCCTGATTCTCTGGAAACTGCAATTCCCACGTTACGAAATCTCAGGAATGGGGTTAACTTGCTACTTTATAGTGATTTCCCCAATCCTACCATCAACTGTTTCAAAATTTCAAGCTCTAAACTTTTAGTTCTAACTTTTTAAAATTCACACTCATTAACCTATGCATTCAAAGCCATTAACCTGGAAAATTTTGAGTTTTTCAAACTGTAACATGCAAAAATTAAAACTTCAAATTTTAGAATTAGTATTCCATAAATTTAAATTTACCCTTTTCAACTGTAGCTTACGAAAACTAAAAATTTTGATTTAAAATTTTAATCGTAGGTTCAATGTTTTGTATAAATTATTAAAAATTGGCTATGCATTCCATATAGTATTCAGAATTTTTTTGTTAACATGAAACTCATATAATTTGACGTTAGGCTAAATACTTATTAAACGTTGTTTTCTTATCAAATGGAGGTTAGTGTAGCTATTCCTATAAAATAAAATACAGTGTATGTTATCATTATTTTATTTTTTTCTTATTTATCTCAATCTCAATAATTTATTTTGATTCACATTTAAGAGGCTAAGTTTGAAGGAAATGCATCTTTGTAGTTTTTCTTACCTTCTCTGAAATGCACAGATCAGCGACATATAGATATTCATGGTCCTGAATCTACGTTATATTAGATACTGAATTTTATCCACTTTAAGCGATAGTTCCATTGATTCAATTATTATTTTCTTGCTAGCAATATGTCATAAAGTAATAGCGTGTGTTGCACTTTGTAACATCTCATGAGAAAAAAAAATATGTTTCTCTTTCCCATAGTAAAAGAATATTTTGGTTATTAATTTGAAAAAATAAAATGTTAACTCCATGTGAACCTGGTCTGGCAAGAAAAGGTTAGTAAGAAGCCCAAATGGCTAATTTTTTTAGTTATTTAGTAGGTAAATGCACGATTTGCTTACTGCATTCATTAGTATGTATGAATCCTTTTTTTTTTTTATCAAAAAGGCTAATCAAACATTACCTTACTTTTTTTAGATAATATATTTACTTGAATATTTTATAAATTAACTTTTGTTGGTACATATTGGACTCGATAATTTTCAGGTATCCAACATGATAAAGCAGACACTACCGTGTTACAAAGTTATCCATTCAATGACAATTAGCTCATAGGCAGAAACTTATGAAGGTAGTTGAATTATTGCAGACATCTCATTTATGCTTGAGGTATATTATGCATCCTTGCAATTTGTACGTTTAATAATAAACTTGAAATGGGTTGGAGAATTTAAGGTAGAATAAAATGCCATATTCTATTTACATGCATAGTTTAGTAGTTGTATATTTAAAAATGTTGGTTTTATTGAGTAATAACTTTATGCTTCAATTCTCTGCTAAAATGTAATTAACAATTTCTTTTAACTCACCTTCTTTATATGTGATTTGAATTTTCTTCTCCTATTATTGCTCCAAATAATGCACAAACATATCAAGTGTACCTTCCTATATGACATTAGTTCAACATTTTCGTAACTGATGCATGCATATGAATTGCAATGAATATGCGAACATTTTCGTAACTGATGCATGCATATGAATTGCAATGAATATGCGTGCATACGTATCCTAAAAATGGTATTTTTGTTTAAGTCAACAAAATTTAATGCTATATTATTGGAACAAAATGTAGATGTTTGTATTGTGTACTATCATTGTATTACATACATGTGCATAATTTCCTGCTAATATATATGTTGTTAATTTTTTTTCGAAATACTGTCCAAATTATAATGATAAAATGCCATAATATTCGTAATATTTTGTAATATGAAAAGGCTAATTGTCGCAAATTTAGAAGTAAATAGTTTCAGCAGTTAGTATTGTTAAGCTCTATTTCTTTAAATGTAATTTAAAAAATTTCTACTATATTTTTTTTGCTTTCCTATGCCTTATTTCCATGTATTTCAAGTTCTGCAACTCAGGTTTAAATATGGTTGTTTTATATTCTGTGTAAATATTTTTCATTCACCAATGTTGTTATTTGCAGTTTACTATCATACATGTTGCATACTTCTAACGTTATTTTCAATGAATTACTTATATGGATCTTATTTATTTTGTAATTGTACTTCTTTTTATTTTTTGTACATTTTCAACTCTGTTGGTAAGACTATTTAGGCATATTAAACCATTTTTCAGGTTCAAAAATGTAAATGCCATCAAACAGTGCATTAATACAGATAGTCAAGGATGCTAGACTGGAACTACTTAGTGAGGTAATCTAGCCTCTTTTACATATTCTATTGAATATTAAATACTCCAATTTGATGTTTTATATTATGTAAGAAATTCAAATTAATTCGCTATTCTCATTATTTCTTTCTTTCAGCAGTTGGAACAGATATAATAAAGAAAATAAATGTGTCTTATTTCGTGGGTCATTTTTAAAGTTGAAAGATAACGCAAATTTGGTTTCTATTTCGTTCATCTAACTTTTGATTCTGTAGTTCCTAGACCTACTGAAACTTACAACATGACTGTTGTTCTTACATAACTTTTACTTTTTTGCCTGCAGCATCTAATATTGTTGCCACTGTAGGCATCTTTGCGTGAAATCACTTGCAGAAGTAGGATGAAGGCAACAAGTTGATAGAAGAGTTTGGATTTGTGGCTATTTGCCTGTGGAAAGTTAAAGAATATTAGATGCAAATTGAGTTCAAAATTGGCTAATGTTGCTCATCTGTTTTCTTCCTGCTAACTAATTGCTTGCCTTTTGACTTGAAGATATTCCATTCAGCTACTTCATTTCTACCTAGATTTCACCGTCCTGATAATGAGATACTCAAGAATTTTCATTCCTAAATTCAATTGTTTTACTTTGATTCAGTCATGCTTTAATTATTAAATTGATTGTGAATCATTGAACCTGTTTGTACCAGAGACTTTTATGTTTCCTATATAATATTAGGATATATAAATAGCATAAAACGACAATAACAAGTTTAACTTTTTGTTGTTTATCATTTAACTTAATAATACATGTATTTAAAATGGTAAAATATATTTAACATGTGTTGCATTATAAAGTTTTACATTTATCTTAAAATACCAATATTCAAAATTACCACGGTTATTTACAAAACCGGTCTCACTTTCTCCTATGCTTTACGTTTTAGTCGATATGTTTAAATTAATTATGCAGTCTTAAGTTTAAAATAATAAGATAAATGTAATTAAGTGATATTTATTAGTTTTGTTACTAATGACAATATAATTTTTTTAATAATATACTTCATATCCATAACAATAAAATATGATAAAATTGCACTTTCATTAAACTAATATGCATAAGTCACATGATATACAACATAACATTAAAAAAAAGGAATTTTTATAAAATACACTTTAAATTTCAAAATATAGAGATGTTCTTTCTCAAAAAACATGCTTTTGCCAATCGATAAATTTATTAGTTTTAGCCAATCGATAAATAATTGCAGTAAAAACAAAAAATATTTTTGCTTTTGCCAAAAAAAAATACACTTTAGCAAAGAAATTGTTTGTAGAAAAGGGAGATTAAGTATAAATTTAATTTTTGGTATAAAACAAAAAAAATATCATAAAATATATCAATGATTACGTCACGCATTACAATTTATTTATATTATTTACTCCGTATTAAAATTACAATTTATTTATATTATTTACTCTGCATTACAATTTATCAAAGATATCAATGATTACTCTGTATTAAAATTTTTGTAATTTTTTATAAAATACTTCTCAATTTATTTGTATTATTTACTCTTAAGTTGATATATTTTAACCAATTACATAATTTTAGATTCAAAATATATAAAAGAAATTATGTAAATTATATTGTTAATTCATCTAAAATAATCAAAACATGTCAATTTCAACAAGAATTCTTTCTCATAGTAGTAAGAACATAAAATTAATGTTTAATTCAAAGATATATAAGTTACATAAGACATACCATGTATAGACAATAACAACAACAATAATTTATATTATATTTATTTTGTCTGGTTCATCATATGTTGTATAATAATGTTCAATTTTAACATTGGAATTTTAAAAATTGTATTTTATAATATTATCGTGTGCAACGCACGGGTTACACACTAGTAAGTAATAATAATAGCATAATGACTTCGTCTTCATCTTCAGCTTTCATCATGATGTCGTCCATAACTTCTTCATATATTTACTGTTTTCAACATATTATATATGAAAACGATTCAGAATTTTACCACGAATCCGATTAAAAGATTTTCGTAGCCAAATTCCTAAAGCTGCAAAAATCCCATTTTCCAGCCATATTAATAAATTGCTTATTTTTATATTTATTTTATTATTAATATTTATGTATTTTACGGGGTGTTACATGTAACCTACAATGTTTTCCTGTAATAGTGGATACCTTGAATTCATTAAATAATATTGTTCTCTCGACGGATGAGGAAATTCAAACTAGGAATATTTACAACTTCACGAAAGATTCTAGAATCATTGGCTGATCCTTTCCACCTTGCCTTGACGAACGTAAATGTTAAGTCAAAAGTGCATACACCCATTATATTTTGTGTAGGCACACCTTTACGTCTTACAAATCATTGCAGATCTGCGTGAGGATCATGAGTCATTACCCGTGTACCATCAATAGCTCCAATGCTATTTCTAAAGAATGGGTAGTATCGTGGTAAAGAATGTTAAATTAAGGATCGATCGACATAATAACATCCATAGACAATAACAAGACAACATTTAGAAATGTATAAAAATAACGGCTAACCGTGCTAATTGATAGTTGAATTTTCAACAACCTGGCGCATAGGAATAGCCAAAACGATTGTATATAGGAAGATGACTATCATTTATCAAACTGTAACATGCATCATTGGCTACAACTCAAGCGATTCCAATCGTCCACACAAAGACATGAAACAAAACATCTTCATTTGAAAATTTCGTTGACACTGATCTACATAGCTTGTAACTATTTCATTAACCTAATACAAACCGATAACTTCAGAATTGTGTTTCCGGATCATGTGAGGTTATCATGTGACATAGTACAGTTAAATGAACTGGATGTCTTGCTAATTTTCATTATCAGAATCATCATTTTCAGAGCATGTCATTCGATGCGAAGGAAGAAGTAGAGGAGAATACAGTTGTATGAGATGATGGAAAAAAATGGAGAGTTTGAAGGTTTTAAGAAAATTTGGGAAGACGTTCGCGTTGGATGCGTCATATGCCTCTGACGGGAACGTCTCCCCAACAATGATAAGCTTCAAACTGGCCAGTTTAGTGGAGTCGACGTTCAACTCGTCCGACGTTGACGTGAACGGTCTTTATTACCAAAAACCAACAAAAAAAAAAAAAAAAAAAAAAAAAAAAAAAAAAAAAAAAAGAAGAAAAAGAAAAAAGAGCTTATAACATAATTTATTGTCTTATGGTTGTATCAAAGTTATGCTCAGAAGATTATCACACATAATAAAAACTCTTTTGATGAATCATGAGGTCTCACAACTCAAATTTACAAATTGGTGAACTAATTTTACTTTCTAATCCTGGTAATAACCTTTTAAATTTCGTAAAACAGAGATAAAGTGGGAAGGGAGCAAGGAAGACTAAAATGATGAACAATTTGGAATAAATGCATATTTATGATACTAATTTCAAAATAAAAATATATTTAACACTAACTCTAGTAGCCTTTTCATGTATTCATTGTCATGAACACAATTCCAGTCTTCTTTTCTCTAAAATCACAAAATTTCAATTACAGACGTGTTCATGTCAGCAACAAACGCCCCCCGACCCCTTTCCTCATATATTCAATTGCAGCCACCAACCCAGAATCCCAGTAAAAAAAAAACATAAAAAGAAAACCACATTTTTACAAAAACAACCCCAAAACAATATCGAATTTACCATCTCATCTCTCTTCTCTCTGCGAAGGACTCCTCCAGAACCCAGTGCTGTAGAACCGCTCCATCATCTCCTTCTCCATCTCAAGCAGCTCCGGCGACGTCGCCGTCGACGGGATCGCCCAATCCTCCGCTATATCGATCTTCTCCGCCTTCACATTGGCGATGCCAGCCTTATGCTTCAGGTAGCTTCTCCGCCGCCGATTCTTCAACGCTCTCCGCACCAGCCCCGCAGGCAGCTTCACGACGACGCATATTATCAGCCCGACCAGGCCGCAGGGGCAGCAGCAGCAGATCGCGGCGCATTCGGCGGCCGCCTCGCCCGTGATCTCACCTACTCCCCGGCGAGATCGTGGCGGTGGCATGATCGGCGGATGAACTCAAAGCTGCGGCATTTTTGTAAATATCGATCTTGTTTTCGAGGATGTACGGATGGAAGAAAAAGGCAAATGGAATAAGCTATAAATAAATAAAAAAGAAAGGGCAAAATGTTAATTTAGAGACGCGAGTAATTCGGAGGTTTATTTGTGGAGGGCAATTTGAACGGTTTTGGTACTCTTGAGAGAGAAAGCGGCAGAGAAGCTGGAGCTGTGATTTTATAGCGATAGATGATGAAGGGTACAATGGTCATTTTCCAAACCGGTATTAATTTGCTTTCTGTTTTCTGTACGTTTAATTGCTGTAATAAATAAATCAATTAGCTGGGGATTAGTTAGGATATGAACTAAAACATGAAATCCTTCGTACTCTGAATTTTTCCTCATGTATTTGTGATTGTACTTACTTCACATCCAACCGTTTTGCTTGCCTTTGAATCGTTATAATATAAAAATATGTCAAGTTAAATAAATCGCGTGTGTACATATATACACACACATGGACACTGACTCTGAACTGTACGATTTATTTGTTTTTATTTGAAATATGAAATTCAAGAAAAAAAATCTGGTGGTTAAGATTGCTTGTGTTTAAATATATGCATATGTGTTGATTGAACATCTACAAGCTTTGGTAAGATTTTGGTTAGTGTAACTCACGGTCCTCACACGCGTGTGTATATATATATATATATATATATATATATATATATATATATGTTGGATTATGAATGCATTAACAGTAATTTAATTGCTTTTTATTGATGATAGTTTCAATAATAAAAACGTGAAAAGAGAGTAGGAACAGGAGCATTAAATTGAGCAGCCAATGGAGAAAATCTTTGATTAATTGGTGCTGACAAGGACTGTTATCTTATAGTATGAATTACAAAGTGATGTGACTGGAGGCGGGGTTGGCGAGCTCGTGATCGGACCGTCGATTGCGGTTCGCCACACACGTGTCGCGGTGGGCGACACATCCCGTCCCACACGTGCAGGTGCCAACCCTTGGCTCTTGTCTTTCTCGCTAGGGCCCCCCTGCCCTTCAATTGATTTGTTTGTGGGGTAGATGCGTGATGATATGATGGTCATTGTCTTCAATCTTAAAAGACAGGACTTCCCACTCATCTCGCTGTCCAATTATTGCTTTGCCTTTTCATGTTTTGGCGTTTTCTTCTGCTTTCAATATCAGTGTGTTGAAACTAGATTGCTCCTACGTTGGAGACGAATTGCATACATTTTAGAAATTTTTGTAAGAAAGAAAAATTTAGCTACGTTTTAAAAGTTAATTGCGAAAATAGCTCCTGTTTTAAACTATTTATGAAAGCATTGAACCAAACAAAACATACTAGTTGTCATTAAAAATGATATCAATGTCAATTTCTTTTCGGCGTTTGCTTTAAACAGCGTTACTGTAAGTTATGCTCCATTAATTTTTTACATTCACATTAATGTTAAGTAGTTTTTTTTTTTTTTTTTTTTAATAATAACAAGGAGAACAGTTTTTAATAAGCAATCCTTGTCTTTTTCCATTTTTTCAACTTAAGTAAATGTTTAGTAATAATTCCTTTATAAGGATAAAATGAAAAGAAAAACAATATTTTTAAAGCGAAATTCGAAAGCAATGAAAACAAAGGCAAAGCAATTTCACTCAAGACAAATCAAAGAAATAAATAAAAAAAAACTAACTCAAAATGAAGGTAATTTTTCTAAAATTTTATACAAACTAGAAATAAAACAAATAAAATTTCATATAACAAACCCCTCGTTCGTAGCTCGGGTTGGTTTGGAGTCGGGAGATGAGAATCAAAGCACTATGTGTGGGCGGGTTCGAATCCCGCTGCAAACCACTTTGGAAGTTGGACGTTAAGCATACGTGTGCGAAGACTAAACAAAGCGAGGTAGACACACAACGTGCGGTATACTTAAATGAGTATGTGTGTATACTATGATCTAAAGGTTTCACATGTTACTCAAAAAAAATTCATATAACAAAATTAACACAAAGAAAAAACTTAAAAAGTCAACTCAAAATTAACATAGAATCATTTTTTAATGGAAGTTAAACAAAAGAACCTTAAATAAATTGAAGATTAAGCTAACTCATTTCCAAATGGAAATCAGACTGAATTCGATTGCATTTACAACAAAAATTTATTGTATACCCGGTTAAACATTGTTGTTCCACTCAAGAAAAAAAAAATAACCCAAAAAAACACAAAAAATGAAAGAAAAAGAAGGGCCAAAATTTGCAAATAAGTTTTATTATGCTCGCAAGAAAAAAACTTATTTTGATCGCTAATCAAGTTTCATTCTGATTTGAGTGTTAGCGAGGTTGCAATTTGGTTCGGATGTATAGATTATTGACTGAGGGCCGCTAGCTGGAGTTGGGGGTTTTGCACTTGGTTAAGGGTGATTTTTGATCAAGGATTCGGGTGAAGTTGTTCGGGTGTTTGGGCGTTCGGTGATTATTGCAATTTGGGACTTCTAATTGTGATTTGTGGGATGTGGTTTGGCCAAGGGTTGATGAAGGCAGCGCCGCGATGGACTAGGTGATGCAGGCAGTTTTGATCGTGGCAAACTGTGGATTGACAAGGGGCATTGTGGTTATAATTTTGGTGGTTTTTGTTGGAATTAATAAGTATTGAATGAAATATAGTTTGTCCATTGTCCCACGTCGCCAAAATAAATAACTTAACGCGAACATGTGCGACTGTTCGGTGAAAGTACACGACTGTTGGCAAGCGGCTTTTGGCGAACGGGTGTAACTGTTCGGTGAAAGGACGCGACTGTTGGCAAGCGGCTTTTGGCGAACGGATGCGACTGTTTGGTGAAAGGATGCGATTGTTGGCAGCGTGATTTTTGGTGAACGACTGCGACTGTTCGGTGAAAGAACACGACTGTTGGCAGGGCGGTTGTTGGCGAACATGTGCAACCCGTTAAGCGAACGGGTGCGACTTTTGATGAAGCGGTGCGTCTTTTTGCAAACCATTTAACGACAGTGAAAGGGTACGGATGCAACTGTACAAAGAGGTGCAAATGTGACCGTTTGGAAGAGATGCGACTGTACAAAGAGGTATGAATGCGACCATTCGAAGGGATGCAGATAACTTATAAATAGGGAGGAAAACTGATCACTTTCCTCACTCATTCCATTCCAATTCGAATCTTTCTTCTCTCTTCTCTACTGCTCTTATATAAAATCACAGAGTGACATACTCATTACAATCTCGTGCAGAATACGTCTTTTGTATCTTGGAAGAATTTTGAAATAAAATTCTTAAGGAAATTGTTACGACAAGCATCAGAAATCATCCAGTTAGATTTCTATTTTGTATATTTATGTACACTATTTCGTAATCTTTTCATTATTTACGTTGTGCTATTTCGTAAAATAGTATAACGTAGTTGTTGTAAATTGATTACAACATATTTATTGTTGTCATTAGCTAATATTGAATTCCAAAGTAGTGCAAATTCAAGTTATAAACTTGTGCGACGAGTTTACATTGTCTATTCTCTGTTTTGGTATACTAGACGTATAGCATCTTAAGAATTTTGTTGTTTTCTTACTAAAGTAGAGATGGCAAACTTGGGATCAATTCCTAAATTTCCAAAAAAAAAAATGTGAGACATGTGTAGAATCCAAAATGGTCAAGAAACCATTTCATATTGTTCATAGAAGTACTGAACCACCAGGTTTGGTTCATACAGACTTATGTGATTTTAAATCATTACCTACAAGAGGTGCGAAAAAGTACTTTATTACTTTTATTAACGATTATACACGATATTGCTATGTATATCTTTTGAATCGTTTATAAAATACAAGGCTGAGGTGGAAAATCAATTAAATAAAAAGATCAAGATATTATGATCTGGTCAAGGTGGAGAAAATTAATCGCCGTTTGAACAATTCTGTGCAGAAACTGGAATAATTCATCAAACAACAGCCCCATATCCACCACCACAAAATGGTGTTGTTGTCGAGAGAAAGAATAGAACAATAAAAGATATGATTAATGTGATGCTATTGACCTCTGGCTTACCCGACGAACTTGTGTGTGGAGGGGGGGGGGAAGCTTTAAATTTGTCAAACCACAATTTAAACAAGGTTTCTCACAATAAAACATGAGCAATTCCATATGAGTTATGGAAACGACATAAACCAAATTTTAAATACCTCAAAGTGTAGGGGTGCTTGGCAAAAGTTCTAGTTCCACCTCCCAAAAAAGTGAAACTTGGACCAAAAATTGTAGATTGTTATTATCTAGGGCTAGCCCAAAATAGTAGTGCCTATAGATTTTTGGTATTCAAGTCTGCTATAGCTGATATCAATGTAATTACAGTCATTGAATCTAGAGATGCGTCATTCTTTGAAGATGTGTTTCCACACAAAAGGAATGAAAGAAATGTCCCTAAAAGGACAAGAGAAGAATCAAGTAATTCACATGAAGATGTAACTCCTCATGAGATTAAGGAAATTGAACTCAAAAGAAGCATAAGGCTTAGAACTTCCAAGACATTTGATTCGGAATTCTTATCATACATGTTAGAACACAAACCTCAAACGTACATGGAAGCAATGACATCTTATGAGTCTGCATGTTGGAAAGAAACAATTCATAGTGAGATTGATTCAATTCTAAGTAATTAAACCTAGGAAATTGTTGATATTCCACCTAAAATAAAACCAATTGGCGGCAAATGGATTTTCAAGAAGAAAATGAAACTAGATGGCTCTATCGATAAGTATAAAGCCAGATTAGTAGCCAAAGGATATCGTAAAAAAGAAGATGTAGACTTCTTTGATACATATTCGTCAGTAACACGAATAACCTCTATAAGAATGTTGATAGCAATTGCATCCATCTATAATTTAGAAATTCAACAAATGGACGTAAAAACATCATTCTTAAATGGAGATCTCGATGAGGAGATCTACATGGAGCAACCTGAAGGTTTTATTTTCAAAGGAAATGAAAACAAAGTCTGTAAATTAGTAAAATCATTATATGGACTAAAACATGCTCCAAAACAATGACACGCAAAATTTGATAGTATCATGATGAAAAATGGTTTTCGTATAAACGAATATGATAAATGTGTTTATTATAAATAAGTTGGACAATCATACATGTTGGTTTGTTTATATGTAGACAGTATGTTGATCTGAGGTCCTAACATTAAAATTATAGAGACTGTAAAGAAGATGTTAATCAACAATTTTAATATGAAAGACTTAAGAGTTGCAGACATTATTTTGGTAATCAAAATAATAAGATCACATAATGAAATTGAATTACCTCAGTCATACTATATAGATAAAGTGATTGAATGATTCAAATTTTTTGGAATTAAAGGAGTAAAAACACCTTTTAATCCATCAGAAGTACTGCATAAAAACACTAAGGGGAGTGTAATGCAACTGCAATATTCTCGTGTAATAGGCTGTCTAATGTATCTCATGAATTGCACATGGCCAAATATAGCTTATGCAGTAAGTCGATTGAGCAGGCATACAAGCAACCCAGGAGAAGAACACTTGGAAATACAAATGAGAGTGCTTGGATATTTGAAAAATAACCACAAACTATTTCTTACATTATGAGTAATATCTTGACGTCTTAGAAGGATATAGTGATGAAAACTGAATTGCCGATTCAAGGGAATCAAAATCAACTAGTGGTTATGTATTTACCCTGGTAAAGGCAGTAGTGTTATGGAAATACGCTAAACAAACATGCATAGCTCGATCCACCATTGAATCAGAGTTCATCGCTTTGGATAAATTGTGCGAAGAAGTAGAATGACTTCGTCACTTTTTAGAAGATATTCCGTTCTGGCCTAAACCTGTATCGTCCATATGTATACATTGCGATAACCAAGCAGCGCTAAGTAGAGTGCAAAACTTTGTGTATAATGGAAAGTCATGACATATTCATAGACGCCATAACACATTTAGGAAGTTACTCTTAAATGGAACCAGTTCCATAAATTATGTGTGGAAAAATGATAACCTAGCGGATCTGTTTACTAAAGGTTTATTAAGTGAGAAAATTAACTGCGCATTAAGGGGAATGGGTTGAAAAGCCTAAACCAATAAGAGTTATCTTATATGGAAACCTATCCTAGCGACTGGAGGTCCCACGGACTAGGATCAATAGGCAAACCAGTTATGAATAACTCAAGACGTAATGCATTTTGGAGATAGTCCTACTCCATTCCTATGGTTCACAATATAAATGCATGCCTACAGAAGTATTACAAGGTTATAACTATGTTTTTTTTAACGATGACAATATCTTGAATATAACAAGTGGGGTATATGTAGGATACTCTTAATGGTTGTGATCACCTATGTTAGTGTGAGTTGGGCCGGCTCTATAAGAATTTTAAAGGCTTAAATTCTCCATAACACTCGCAGAACCAAGTAGTGTTCAGGACCAAAATGAACACAAGCAAGACATTGGATGAGAAGGGAATTAATGCTTCATAAAGCTTATTGTTTGGATATATAACAACGACTGATGGTTCACGATGAAATAATCTACTGATTAGCCAAGTAGATCTGATAAGTTTTTACTAAAGAATATTCGAAGTGAAATATCTATTTATCCACAATAAAGCATTATTTCATATGTACTTTGTGATATTTCGCTTTGTGTGAGGGAAAAATATATTATCATTCATAAGGCGGATTATTGGAATTCATAAGTATTGAATGAAATATACTTTGTCAATTGCCCCACATCACCAAAATAAATAACTTAAGCGAACAAGTGGGACTATTTGGTGAAAGGACACGACTGTTAGCAAGCGGCTTTTGACAAACGGGTGCGACTGTTCGGTGAAAGAACGCAACTTTTGGCAAGTGGCTTTTGGCGAACGGGTGCGATTATACGATGAATGGATGCGACTATTTGACAGCGTGATTTTTGGCAAACGGGTGCGACTGTTCGGTGAAAGGACGTGACTGTTAGCAGGGCTGTTGTTGGCGAACTGGTACAACCCGTTAAGCGAACAAGTGCGACTTTTGATGAAGCGGTGCGTCTTTTTGGCATACTGTTTAATGGAAGTGAAAGGGTACGAATGCGATTGTATGAAGAGGTACAGACGCGACCATTCGAAAGAGATGCGACTATATGAAAAGATACGGATGCGACCGTTCGAAGGGATGCAGATAAACTATAAATAAGGAGGAAAATTGATCACTTTCCTCACTTATTTCATTCTAGTCTGAATCTTCCTTCTATCTTCTCTGCTGCTCTTATATAAAATCACAGATTGAAATACTCATTACAATCTTGCGCAGAATATGTCTGTTGTATCTTGAGAGAATTTGAAAATAAAATTCTTAAGGAAATTGTTTCGACAAGCCTCATACATCATCTGGTTAGATTTATATTTTGTATATTTATATACATTATTTCATAATCTTTCCATTCTTTACGTTGTGCTATTTCGTAAAATAGTATAATGTAGTTGTTGTAAATTGATTAAAACATATTTATTGTTATCATTAGCTAGTATTGAATTCCAAATTAGTGTAAATTCGAGTTATAAACTTGTGCGATGATTTCATATTGACTATTCTCTGCTTTGGTATACTAGACGTATAACAGTTTTTGACTAGATGGTGGCGCAGGTGGTCTTTGATTTGTACTCGGCTTGGTATATTGGATTAGAGGAGAATGCAATGTTGTGGGAGTGGAGGTGGTTGTGGTATATAATGTAAATTTTGGTTTGATGATGGAGATGTAATTGAGTGAAGGTGGAGTCATATTGTTGTGGCAGTGAGGAGGATAGCAACAGAAAGTTACAAGTTTGAGCATAGTAGAAGGGTGTAGAAGATTTGGTCGTGACGTAAGATGAAGTAGCAGAGGTTTGCCAGATCGTGATTGCGGTAGTAAAGTGAGGCGAATTGGTAGGGGAGATTGGTGGTATGGGTCAAATGATAAGTTTGGTTATGATTTTTTTGCATGGAGACGATGATGTTTAGCTATATAGGGTTTTAGATGTACTGAAATTATCAGGTTGGTGGTGAATAGAGGTGGTTTAGATTATTTTTTGTGTTTGACGTGAAACATAAGGTGATGCAACGGTTTAAGGGTAGGTTGTAGGTTGTTGAATGGTGAAGGTCGTTGGGTTGTTCGGGATGGAAGTTTGGAGAAAGCTTGCTGAAGTATGTTGTTGGTTTTTGGTCGTACTGGTTAGTGCAGGGAAGAAATGGATGGGATACTTTGGCAGAGGCGAGGTAACACAATATAACAGAGAATAGAATTGTAACTGTAAATCAAATGAACAAAATATAAAGGTAACCTGGAATGTTTGAAATATCAAATATGCATGCTTACTATATGCTTCCAGAATTGCTTACTAAAATGTCAAAAATTTGCAAAATGAATGTATATAACAACTAAGAAACTAAAAACCAATAGATGTGCAGCGTATACGCTTGTAAAAGGAGGATTCACATAGAATGTAACTACGGCAAAGCGAGCTAAATATACTCAATCAAAGCAAAGCAAACAAAATGGAACAAATTGCCCAAAAAATAACTTTTTTTTTGAAAAATAAGTTCACAAAATTAACAAGTGAGCAAGTGCATAAACACCAAATGAAAATATATCCAGTTGAACAAAACAAAACAAAATGTAAACACAATTAATCGTCATTTCTACGAATAACTAACACAAAATTAAAGAAAAAATAATAATCCTCATATTAAAACTAAACCTCAGTTATTTTCTTTGGCACCAACGCCAAAAACTTGTTCGAAAACGAAATTTTATCGATTAGAAAACCATCAAGTTATATAAAGTAATAAAAACTACAATCGCGTGGCATACGATCATAATACATATGCGAGTACTTGTTAATCTACATAGAAAGCAAAATTTCAAATTAACTTGATCTAATTATTCCAAAGGTTTTGAGAGTTCTTTTAATTTAAATAGCATAAAAAAGAGAAAATTATGATTAATACTAAAAGATTAAAGGCAATTTTGAAGCAAAACACTTTTTACGATCATGTAGATCAACACAAAATGAATTTATGATTTCCTTTTTAATCACTTACAGAATTAGTTGATTTATTTATATGGTCTAGTTGTGAAAATAATACAATTTAAACCATCAAACTTTAGTACATCATCTAAACAAACTTATCAAATTTCATGAAAATGACTACGAAATTAAAAATAAAATATACTTTATGCTTGATATATTTACTATAAATTAGTAATATATGGCATCAAATTTTATTCTAGTTTCACTTCCATTATTAAAATCAAATTTAGATGAAAGTATACTTGTATTTATATTTGATTAAGCATAGCTTATTAGTTGCTAACAACATATATTATCAAATTAACTAATAAACCATGAAATTGTATTAACATAAAAAAAAAACATTTAGCACAGATCAAGAGATCAAAAATGAAATATTATGTTAATTTTATACGATTATGAAAACTTCATTACTCCTAAATTGGAGTAGTTCAGCTTTTCATATTTGAATACACATTGACGTAAATTGGTTTCAATATTTATGTAGAAAAACTAAGAAAAGAAAAGAAAAAATAATTAATTTCCACTAAACATCATAACATCATGCCTTCAATTTATCATCAGTCAACTATATTTCCTAAATATGAGAGTTATTTATGCAATTATAAAACCCTAATCTCTCCGATGGAGCTGACGAAATTTCCTTTGACTTTTTATGGCCTCATATCATCATTAATAACTAACTAATTCTCCACATACATGTGCTTTTGCTTGTAGTTTATCACCAATTAATAAGTAGTTAGGTAGGATCTTCCGTAAAGCATCCTTTTCTTCTTTGTCTTTCCACATATGTCCAAGTATACATCCATGAAGCCTCTTCCAACTTTCACTTATCTTCTTACAATATAAAATTAGATATGCAAATAAATTTTCTCAAAATTAAAAAATACACAAAATGATCGTTTTTTTCCAAATGTAGATGAGTGAATGATGACTTGAAAACATTTTTCTTGTAAAAACATGTAAAATACCATAATATGATATTTTATTTAATAAAAGAAGATCAAGTATGAGACTAAAAATATACATTTTTACATGCACATCAAAGAGGTTATGGTGACTTAGAGGATGATGGCGTGACGGAGACATGTATTTCTTTGTCATACTTATACTAGTTATTTCTAGAAATTAGACTACTTTTCATTCACAACATAAAAGACGTATTTGAAGTTTGTTTGATTTTTCGTTATTTCATTGGTGCTAGATTATATTATTGATTACCATTATATTATATTCCTTCAGCTGTGAGTTTCAAAAAAAAACATAAAATATTGTAAATAACTTTATGTTATTTTTATAAATTTTACCTTAAAATCACCCGATATCATTAGCAGACACAATGCCGATATCACTTTTAGCCATGGGTCGAGATATCATAAATGGTGGGTTATTATAACTAGTTACTTCAAAAGTAATACCCACAAGCGCGTGAAGTCTTATAAACTAGAATAAAGCATAATTCCCTTATGTATATCATTGATTCCAAAATAACATTATGTAGACTAGTGTAATCATCCTCTATCAGCGATCTGCGTAACGGCCCAATTTTTTGAGCCTTAAGAGTCGACACCAATACATCCACGGTATTCACGTGTCGAACATCTAAGTGTCGGAAAACCAAATCATTAGGAGATTAAAAAGGAAAATAGAACAGAATCTCATAATCGCAACATATTACATATAATATATAATAATTCTTTACAAAAGAAACTGAATACTTTTAATATACATATATGATATCAAAGTAACCAGCTAACTAACTAGGAATGTTATAGCAACCTATCCGAACTAACTCAGATAACAACAGAGAATACTCACACAGTGGAAACATATTAATCTACCAAAGTGCGTCCTGGACTCCAGCTCTTCTCTAAGCCCCAAGCATCTAGTTTAACCTACCAAATATGCTCAGTCTTACCCAAGCATTATCGTGACATAATGCTCAAGTTAGTCCAAAAAATCAGCACGAGAAAACACAAGTAACAGAAAACTTTATTCCTTAACTTTCAAAAACCTTTTTGAGATAAATGATATCTCGTAGGACCATGTTGCATATAAACATGGATGCTTTAACCTTATGATAACTAAAACACTTTATAAAAATCTCATGATATTATATTAATGTCTAAATACAAATACTTATGAATCTTAGCCGAAATTCTTATATTAATTAAATTCCAGCATAATACATATGTTACTAAAACAGTAAAAGGCCCGTATTGGAGTTTTTGTAACAATTAATTAATTTAAGTCCCTTATTTAAAATAATTAATTTAAAACATCATTAATTAATTAACTTAAAAATAATCATTATAAAAATGAAATCAACTTAATCACCTTTAGAGTAAGATAATAATAAATCTTAAAAATTATTATTTAAATAATAAAAAACTATTAAATAACAATTAAAGCATTATTAATCCTTAAAACAAATAATTAAATATTCATTTAATCTTGAATAAGTAGTTTAAAAAAATAATGTTTTTAATAATTAGGTAATAATTTAAAACCTTTATCAATAATTAAATTATTAATATAAATCTTAATCAAATAGTTTAGACAATAATTAATCCTTTAATAAGTCATCAAATAATAATTAAACTTTAATCAATTATAATAATTATAATTAACTTCTTAATTAAAACTAAAGTATAAATTACACTTAAAAACTTCGTTACTAAGTAATTTGTAAAATAAATATCATTAATAACAAATTCTTATATTTTAAACCATCATTAATAAATAATTAATACTTCTAGTTAGCTTGTAAACTGCTCTGTCTAGTATTCCATGGATAAGCATCACCAAAAAAAGCTTGATGAACACAAAAATTTTCTAGAGCAAGCACCGCACTCGGAGAAAATTATTTTGAGTAAATGCATGAATTTAGAATGAGCATATAGTTAGGTTTTTTTAAACTTTCCTGGATTTTCTTATTTTTTACAGATTTTGACCGTTGCTCTCTACAAATTCTAAACTTCAGCAAAACCAACTCGTACGTGACCAAACTTTTCCAGAAGTAAGATATTGACGAATGGAAGCCAATGCAACTAGTTTTGTGTATTAACAGAAAGTACACAAGTAAAAAGTTGATTTTTGAATTGATTTAACTTATTAACCTTGCTGCCTTACTTCCAGATTTGGATAACTAATTTGGTTTCTCCCATTTTTTATTTTAATGTTTAAGCTACCATGATTTGCTACATGGGAAGAAGAGTTAATAATGGAAGAAGACTAAGTGAAAACTAGGTGAGATATTGAGGTGTAGTGTTAGAAAATTATTGCCCTCTTAGCACTAATTTAGTCCTTAAGGTAATTATGATGATTCCCTTTTTCTTGGCAAGACCGACTGGTTTATATAGTGGCTCGTTTACTTTTCATTACAGCAAGTAACAAAAAATTATAGTACAGGAGCTGAGCAGAATGCCAAACTACTAGAGATAGCAACAACTATACTTTCTCCGTAGTGGAGGAAGATGGAGATCCCTTATACTCAACGGGGAAATAAATGACCATAACCCTTAAATACTAGAGCTAGGAGAGCAAAAAACCAACTTGAACGTGACCAAACTTTGCTAGAAGTAAGATCTCGACGAATGGAAGCCAACGCAACAAGCTTAGTGTATTTGCAGAAAGTACACAAGTAAAAACTTGATTTTTGAATTGATTTAACTTATTAACCATGCTGCCTTGATTCCAGATTTTGATAACTAATTTTGGTTCTCCTATTTTTTTATTTTAATGTTTAAGCTGCCATGATTTGCTACACGGGAAAAAGAGTTAATAGTGGAAGAAGACTAAGTGAAAACTAGATTAGATGAAATGATGTAGTGTATATGTAAAATGTGAAATATAACAAAATACTTATGTACTAACAAGCACATCTCATATATTGAGATGTTTAGTGTTAGAAAATTATTGTCCTCTTATCACTAATTTAGTCCTTAAGGTAATTATGATGTTTTCGTTATTTTACTTTTTTGGCAAGATTGACTGGTTTTTATAGTGGTCCGTTCACTTTTCATTACATCAAGTAACAAAAAATTACAGTATAGGAGTTGAGAAGAATGCCAAACTACTATAAATAGAAACAACTACACTTCCTCCGTAGTGGAGGAAGGTGAAGATCCCTTGTACTCAACGAGACAATAAACCTGACCATAACCCTTAATTATTAGAGCTAGGAGAGCGAAAAATCTTATAGACTCTCTACCGTAGACAAACTTCCTATCCTAAGTCATATCATCTAATTGCTCTCTATTCTTCTTTCCCCTGAAGACCCTTCAGTAGTCAGAACTAGTCCCTCACCGTTAATATTGCAAAGTAAGTTTTTGCTTTCCCCATTTTCCTTAAACGTGATACTGTGCACTCTCATGCTCAGACCAGACCATGCGAGATCGGGATGGAGCAGGATCTATGTCTCCCAGAAAAGAAGGCTTAGTACAAGAATCAACAACTAGTCCAACAGGCACTAGGGGAGGCTTAGCACTAACAGTGACAACAGAAACAACAATACAATCGGGGGAGGCTCAGCACTAATACTATCAATAGGAAAAATAATCGTCTCCATTGGAACTGGAACTACAAATGTCGAGACCGACTTGGTCCCCGTGATCCACACACAAACCAGGGACAGGGAAGTGAAGTCTTGATCTCAAGCGAGATAGGAAATACTTCAGACTATATTGTGACGACCGCCTATAACTCCTGCACTTAACAAGAGGAATACTGCGCTGAAGGACGTGCCAGGTGGCTAGGATGATACTCTAGGTATGATAAACATAAGCGGAACCTGCGTATAACTCACAGCGCAGAGATAAAATATAATAGAACATGTATAACAAGCACTAATAGTGAAGCATAATTGAGCAGAAACTTAAACTTTCATATTAACTAGAAAGATCCATACATTAAACTGGATACAACATCAATTTCTGTACAAATTGCCTCACTACAGGTCACTCAGAGAATCCTACAACAACATAACAGCGAAAACAACAACTAGTATGTATAATATAAAGTAATACGCAAGCCTCCAGCTCATCATTGACCTGCGGCATCGTCCTCACTAAGATCTGCTACATGCTACTCAGTCAGCCTATCCACAACACAATAGATGAACAACTCAAGGTAACAAGAGGACACATAAAACCTTGAGTCAGACAACAGTTTTAATGAGCGATAAAACAACTATCTAACATCATCAATAAAGTATATGAGAACTAGGTAGATCAACCATCTAATCTACCAATATCTACAAAGAAGAAACTTAAACCCGTCTTCCCCACATCTGACAGTGATAGCCTTTACAACAATCAAAATGAAAACATAGCAGACATAGCAACCGGTTATCTAGTGTAGACCATCCTAATTGAGATCAACATCCCCAAGCACAAGCCCCGAAGGCCTAAACCAACATCAGACAAGCACCCACGAGATGTCTCTTTCGATGTCGAACAATCTACACAAGATGATACAGGCAAAGAAATCATCACCCATGACTCTGGCTAACACCGCCTATCCTGCTTTGAAACCATCGTTAATCGTATGACCGGCTCAACATCATGTCGTTCGTCAAGGGCTAATGGTAACCCCGGTTCTAGCAAAACTCTATACGCCTTTCATTGCTACGTATCTAGGCCAATCAAGTTTTTACCCAGGGTACTCGACCATTCGACCGGTCTTATAATGGTCCCTATTATACCCCTGCTTTGAGTCCGCTAGAACCTATGGCAACAGTAATTCCTCAGCCTTCAATATCTCTAGTCGTCATCACCGATGACTATTCATAAGCTCTAACATCTTTAAACAGCCATTATCCACGAACCCAACCATCCTTGACTCGTTTCTACATTCGTTGCGTTTCATCAATCAATGAACACTTCAAAACACTATGAACATTCCTCCTTGAATACGCGTCGAAGCCACGACCATTATCGAACCAAAACTTACATCGTTTTGTCGATATTCGATTCATTAGAGTTTTAGCCTTTCTGCTATGAAAAACATACCACGACGTTTAAATTCCCATTCGAAGCATTTATGAAATGTTGTCATATCTTCTGCCCGATCCATTATGGATCGGCCTCCAAAACTCGACTGATCCATCGATTTTTGCTTGGCTGACTCATGCTCTAGAAACATGCCTGATCCATGGCCTTTTTATAGCGTTTCTCCAAACACTGTGGTCCAGAGTGCCCCATTTGAAAAATGCTTGCCCTATCCATGTGTTTGAACCCGATCCATGGCCTGCACACATGCCCGATCCACGGGCAAAAGCTTACCCAATCCATCATTTTCTACAGCGTTTTCCAAACACTGTTGAACCCAGAAATTTCGATCCAAGCAAAAACCTTGCCTGATCCACTTTTTCATCGATTGCCTCCTTGGTTGATCCACTATTTTCACGTGGCCGATCCATCACTTTATATAGCATTTGAAAAATGCTGTCAATCCAAAAACATATCCGATCCATCAATTTCTACCCTGATCCATCCAGAAATACTTGCCCGATTCATCTCCATAAACGTGCCCGATCCATCCTGTCTTTGTAACACCCCACCTCCGCCAGTACCACTCTTGCAAGTGCACTGACTTTGGAGGGGCGTTTGAATCAGGTAAACATGCAAAATGATATATCAAGGCAGAACAAGAACATATGTATATATGTAAACAGAGTAAATAACATAGATAAAACAGCGGAAGATTTAAACCATTTCAAAACAAGTCTGGTACAACATAATATCAATTTCCCAACTACACAAGTCTAGATAAAACAACATCATCTGAAAACAGAAATACATAAGTGCTATCCCCAAAATACGAGAGAACCATAGCTAGCTTCATGTAGAAAGCGTACATGAACTGAAATCCCACAAGCAAGTAATCCAAAATCTAAGCTAGGCTCCTGTATTCCCTCCCTGAGAACCTGGGGGGGGGGGGAACGGAAGAAAAGAGGCGAAAGAAACAGGTCAGTCAAAAAGATTGAGTAAGCCCTACTACAATCAATGTAAACTGATAAAGTTAACTGATATGGGCAGCAAGGGATGAACGTAAGGATAACAACATACTAGCATGATGATTAACTATCAAGGTAGATAAAGGTGTCATCGCATAATCAGGATTAAGGTTTTGCACCACAGGTGTACTAGTAAACTAACATGACTTGAATAAACAAGTATTGATCTCTTGGCCCAAGCTTGGCCCAATAACATGAAGTGACCCCAATACGAGGTCCAAAGTGTAAACAAGAAGTGATCCCCAGGCCCAAGTTTGGCCCAACATCATGAATGACCCAAACCAAGGTCCAACTAGCACGGTCTAGTCGATCGGCTCCCTATAAGCCTATCTCGTCAAGTGTCTGTGTCATACGGCCCAACTACGAAGTGTAGCTAAACTGTGCTAGGTTCACCCTAGGGTGTCAACCACCGACACAAACCAAGCACGCACAGTTTAAACCTACTGGTGCCCGTGCCTGCTTTTTCAACTCCGGACCATGTGCACGATCATGGCCCGCCTGAACCCACACCGGCGCACCTACCCAGCCGTCGTTTGGTCGCTTACATGGCATCCCAGTAATCGTGCCCCTCCCTAGCCTAGTCCCTAGGGTGTCATGATACAACTAAGAGGGTTACTGGTGCAAAGGACCACGCAACTAGGGTTTCCTTAATGGGTTAACGTGGTTAACCCAACTCATTCAAGTACCAAGTTGGTTAAGTGTACCCAAGGTTCATGACTTAACCCTACCAACCCATCGTGTTTTCATTGGTTAAGTATTCCAGTGGTCCATGACTTAACCCTAATCACAAGGCATTAATTAATTAATGCGCCTCAACCTCTCACATTAGACTTTGTTGTGGTTACTAGTTAAGCCGGCGGGTCCGGGTAGCTTTACACCACAACTTGGTCTAACCTCGGGTTCAAGGTACAACATGACCAACTTCTCACATTGGGTCCTATTGTTTGTAGCAACTAGTTAAGCCGGTCGGTTCCGGGTAGGTTTACGCTACAAACTCAACCCAATCTCGAGTTGGTCACACTTATCTTTTCTAAGTGTCATGTCCATCATGTTTCCAAAACATGTTACAAATTTTCAAGCAATTGGGTAGACCTAACTTAATAGGTAAATTCCCAATGGGTAGACCTAACTTAATAGGTAAATTCCCAAGCTTATGTTATTAGGTCTTTTAAGTTTACCCAACCCCAAACGCAATCCCATCGCTTACATATCGCAATAGCGCATAAAGGATAGAAAGAGGGAACTTGACATAATTATGACATAAAAGTGTTGAAGCCACAAGTTCAACATGGTGGCATATGAAAGGTTCATGTGTTCATACACTTGCATATTACATTTTTAGGCCCAAAAAGCATGCATAACATGATAACATGAACCACATGACCATCCCAAACTTGCATAACATACTTGCATATCATATGACAACTTGTATACCAAACTTGCATAAACAAACTTGCATAACATACGACGACTTGCATATCAAACTTGCATAAACAAACTTGCATAACATGTGACAACTTGCATATCATACTCGCATAAACAAACTTGCATAACTTATGGCGACTTGCATATCATACTTGCATAAACAAACTTGCATAACTTATGGCAACTTGCATATCATACTTGCATAAACAAACTTGCATAACTTATGGCGACTTGCATATCATACTTGCATAAACAAACTTGCATAACTTATGGCGACTTGCATATCATACTTGCATAAACAAACTTGCATAACTTATGGCGACTTGCATATCATACTTGCATAAACAAACTTGCATAACTTATGGCGACTTGCATATCATACTTGCATAAACAAACTTGCATAACTTATGGCAACTTGCATATCATACATTTAACTTTAAAGTTCAAGTATGAAAGGAATAGGGCTTACTATGCTTATGCGAATTCAAATGAGTATAGCAAATGCAAGAAAACCCTTATGCAACCAAAAAGAAAATCCCCAAAAATGCAAGCAAACTTGATCAAGACTCTTCCTTTAAGATGCCAATAGAGAAACAAGACTTTAATGCAAGCTAAAGAGGATCATACAAGCCTAAATACACTTGTATGCATGGAAATTTCTTAGAAATTTGTTTAGGAATTGTATGAAGAGAGTGGAGGCCATGAGAGGTTTGATTTTGACATAGTTTAGTTGCTAGAATGAATAATGAATGATTTAGGGTAGGTTAGGGTCTTATTTATAGATTAGGCTAGTGATTTAGACCATAGGATTAAACCCTAGTTCCAATCTCAGCCCTCTAAACCGAATCTGGCCCCCTAACTCAACACATTCTCAAAATGGTGCACCAGGCAAGACTTGCCGTCTGAGCCAAGTCGACAGGGCTGTCGACCTGGTCAGACCAAGTCGACTCCCAAGTCGACAGGGCTGTCGACTTGGGTACTGTGGCGGGAATTTTCCCGCCTGGCCCAACTGGCCCAATTTTTCCAATTTCAAGTTTGAATTTGAAATCTGTTTTTACCTTGGAATTTTTTGAAAACTTCGTTGGGCCTTAATCGGGTCATACAGACTCCGATTTTCGAAAACTCAGACTCTATTTCGCGTATTTTTCCGAGACGAACGCAATGGCATAGCCCGTTTCCCTTGATTCAGATTTTAGAATTAAATTCTGCCTCAATTTATGTTATTACAGGTTAATAAAAAATACGGGTTGTTACAGTCTTGCTCTATGCAGTTAAAGCCCCGCAATATTCCCGCTATTGCCCATAGCACTCTTCCAGCGCTACGCTATTTCAAATTAGCCCCGATGAACAGTAGATCCGCTTTAATCCCCGCTATTTTCCGCGACATCCGCTAAATCAATGATTTTTAGCACCCGCTTTAGCAATATAAATATACAAAAGTTGATTTAACTAGTTCTCTTTTAAAACAAATCAAAAAGTTGTTGTAAAGATCTATTCTTTAAGGATTAAGTGCCCAATATAGTGTAGAAATCTATTATGGACATCAAGTCTAGTGTACATAACCGCGATATTCTTTGATTTTGTAATATATGGTTGACTAATATTAGATTATTCTACAAAGATCATGTTAGAATGATAGAAAACTAATTTTAATATTAATTGTTACAATTAATGAACCTTTTTGCATATTCTCTTTATCCCAGCTATTTCCCCGCTGCAACTGTTTACACCACCGCCGCTATAGAGCCGCTAAGCGCTTTAACTGCACAGGTCTTGCTCTCCAAGGCATGCAACAACCGATCCATCAATGTTAGAACTCGTACACTCAATTTGACCAAAACCAAGTAATTTCGATCCACCAATCGTCAACAAATCCCAGCAACAATCAAACAATGATCAAACAAACATTCATTCATCGATCATAATCATATAATCACATAGAATTCACAAACAATTAAATGAATCAAATAAATGGATCTAACTTGTATAAACATGGAATTAACATAGAGATTTACCGATTTAAGTTGCTAGATTAGATCCTATGGTGATCCGAATGAAAATATACATACGATGATGTAGATCTCGGTGAAAACAACTTGAAACGATGGAAATAAGATCAAACAACCTATACACTCGGTTGAATCCATGTGAGAGATGCTTATCACTCAACAAATCTTCAAACTAGCTTTAAAACGATGATCCATAAATCCGGACAGCGAAGAACGATCTTCAAATCACCAAATTTAATGCGATCTACTCTCTTTTGATGTTGATCTAGCATTCCCTGATGTAGATCTTCAATCTTCTAATGCAGATCTAAGATTTTAATGGAGGAGAGATGTATTTAATTGGAGTAGGAAGAATCTCAAACCCAAGTAAATCATTCTCCTTGCCTCTACCCTCTATTTATAGCCATCTAACCAGCCCATTAAAGGAACTCACCAAATCAGCCCACTAATGACTAGTTAACCTGTCCAGAAATTGTGTAACACAAAAACAACGATTCCTTCCAAACCGGTGAACCAAATCTTTAATGTGACCACTTTAAGGAATTGGAATATCATTTCCTTTCCAATGAAATCGATTTTAGCACTTTATTCGATCTCAGTCACAAGTTATGACCTGTACAAAACTGACAGAGGTAAAATGGTCACAAATAAAATTAATGAAAATTATGGACATGTCTCACATCCCCATAACCAACATATCAAAATATGAGAATGATCCGACCTTCAAGGAATTAAATAAAAATATTTTACGATCTTCCGATATGCAAAATGCGGGTCGTTACATGTATAGTGCATTTTTCAGTGGATTGGCTAAATGACTGACATCCGGTGCATATATTCGGCTTCCAGTTATAAGGAACTACCACTTCAGCATCAATTCCTTCTACCACTTTAATCGTAAGTACTAAAGGCAATATTTTCTTCGGGGGAGATTTCTATTAGCGCCTTCGCATGGACCAACCACTTGGTAGCAACTGTGCTAGCATCATAACATATCACTTTTCCTGCTAACCCAGCTAACCAATCAAACTAAATTAAAGGCTGCAAAATACATGGGATATAATATCAATGCGTCCATACCAGGATAGACAAAAGCTGCTCCTTCGCCTTGAGCACAGAAGGACTCTGAGAAGTTATAAGAAATGGTTTCCCTTCATTGATAATTGGGTCTGCTTTAAGAACCCAACATCGTTCCCCAGCATTAGCAAATTTGGAGGAAACATGTCGTAGTCATAGCGAACGCTAAGGCCTCTCCCTAGATGTCATACTTGACAACATCTTTCCTTGACAACTTTGTAAGACGGGTCCGAGTCTAGGAAAAAACCCTACTAAATATCCACTTTAGTGATCATGTGCCGCTTGAAGTACTTTGGACAATGGGCATGCTTATTCCATTCTCCTTGACCTAGTCAAGAACACGGGGAATATTGTCACTAGCGTTCATTGGCAATACAGTGAAAAAGGAGGTCCATATTCGCTTAGGGGCAGCAGCTTCACGATTGTTACAGGAATTTTGTCGAATATCTAAAGGGCATTATTTGGGAACTGTTAAAAGAGAGGGTTGGAGGATAACCCCATTAAAACAAACAACTGCCTCCGACGCAATATCTGAACATCCATCTAACTTTCCAATATCATCACAATTCTTTTCCAAATCACAAACATATCCAACATAACTCAAAACTGGTTCAACAAGAGGACTGGGTAAATTTAACACCTTTTTAGACCAAATGTTAGCGACTATAGGATTTTCATTACTGAGCACTTGTTTTAACACCGACAGATCTAAGCCAT